>CM053581.1:63331535-63388860 GCA_028627135.1 Pseudochirops cupreus | reverse complement strand
AATACTATTGTGCTATAAGAAATGGGGAGGAGACGGTCTTCATATTCACCTGGAAAGGCCTATACAAACTGATGCTAAGTGAGAAGAGCAGAACCAGGAAAAATTTGTACACAATCACAGACACATCATATTGTGACGACCAACTTTGATAAACTGGACTCTTCTCAGCAACGCACAGCTATAAGACAACTCTTCAAGTCTCAGGATGGAAAGAGATACCTGCATTCAGAGAAAGATCTAGAAAGACCAGAGTTTAAATGGAGACTGAAGCAATACATGCTATCGTTCTTTTTCATGTTTGGTTTTCTTTCTTTTTTCCCATTGTTCACTCCATGGGTTACAACCCTTCTATACAACCAGACTATTGTACAATGTGAAAGTATTTGCAGATTCTATACTTGATTGCACGCCACAATGGGGGGGGGGGGAGAAGGAGGGGAGAAAATTTGAAACTCAAGGGATTGTGGGACTGAATCTTGTAAACCAAAAGTAAATAAACAAGTCAATGAAAAAAAAAAAAGAAGTGAGTCCCAAGCCTTCTATTTACAATTATCCTTTCACATAGCAGGAGCTAGGGGTGTGATCTAAAAAACATGCATAAAATTTTTTGACCCTCCCTTCATTCCAGAGGATTCTTCTGGCTTTACTGATTTCCTACTTTTTTTTTTAATATTATACAATACGATACACATAGTTTATGCATTTCTGAGTTTCTAAACATTTTCTGTGTCATCTGCAGTTTTTGTAAAACTTCCCTAAAATTCCCATTTAATTTCTTATGTCAAACCACGATATATTGAAACTGCAGTGGGGAAAGTTGAGATGTGGAAGAAATAACTGTACTTTGTGACCCTGAGTAAGTCCCTTCAGATCCTGAGGAACTGGGTCCCTTTTGTCTGAAATGATAGGGTTGAGTCAGATAACCTTGGAAGTATCTCCTAGCTCTGACATTCAATGGTTCTATAATTCTACATATTAAGCATACATATTCATCAAACATGAATAAAATGAGGAAGGGACTCTCAGGGTTTTACTTCAGGATGCTGTTTTCCAGGGATGAAGGGCTGCACATTTTTCCTCCCTTTTATTTCCGTAATAATAAAAAGTTTTCAAACCTTTGTTCCTCCTGGACCTATGGTTTTCTGGTGGCTTGGCTGTCCTGGTTGCCTCTCCACTTTCCTCACACCCTTAACTTTCCACCCTTGCTAAGGGTCCCATCATCCTCACGCCCTTCTCCTAGAACCCATCATTCTTCATAGCTAGACCAATATGACTGCACCCAACTAGACCATGCCTTTAAGATTCCCCAAGGATGGGGAACACACTACCTCCCAAAGTGTAATTACAGAGTTTTGCTTTTGAATAATTCCATCTTATAGTTCATAAAATATAATACCCAGAGCAGAACATAATACCACAGGTGTCTCATTAGAACAGAGGCAGAAACTATTGTCACTTTCCTATTTTGGACGTTATGTCCTTCTAAGATTCTATATCAGCGTAAGATTACTATTACTCTTTTGGCTGCTACGTCACATAGTTGACTCATACCAAGGTTATAGTTCAGTAACCCTCCAGATTTTTTTAAAATAAAAATTGTTTATCAGGCCATGACTTCACTACCTTGTTTTTTTTACTACTGCATTTTTAAAAATCTAAACGTAGGACTTTGCATTAATCCCTGTTTGATTTCGTTTGATGCCTATGTCATGAAACACTAAGCAATAATGGAGATGGGTCCATGATGAATATATGTGAAAATTAGTAAATTGATCCTGCAACAAAATTTAAAAAGCTAAACTTTAAATAGGAAGAATATAATAGCCCACTATTTGATAAGTGCAAAATTATAATTTACCAGGGGAAAAGCCTCACAATCTGAAAACAACTCTTGGCAGAACTAGAAAGCACTTGGGAAAAAATTAGATTTAGACCAGTGTCTTATACCATATGTAGCATTTAGTTTTAAATACATAAGTGAACTAAGTATAAAAATGAGTATATTACTTTAGAAATTAGAGAAGAATGGAAGGAAGTAACATTCACAACTATGGCTAGAGGTAAAATCCTTACCAAAATAGATAAGGAAAAATACAAAAGATAAAGGAAACATTTTTAAGAACTTAAAATTTGAAAGGACAAAATCAGTGCAACTTGAACAAAAAGAGAAATTGTCTAGTCAGAAAAAAACCTTCACTTCGAATGTCTCTGATAAAAACGAATCTAATATCTAAGATATATAGGAAATTGATCATCATTGAACAAATAATGACCAAGAACCATTCAGCAATACATCAGGAGTCATGGGTATGTTTAGAAAACACGAAATATAAACTATCAATAATCATAGGAAATACTACTGCCATTACAGATCACTAGTATCAAGAGGAATGCCTAGTACATGGTAGGTGCTTCATAAATGCTTGTTGACTGATTGAAATGCAAATTAAAACAACTCTGTGGTTTTACCCCACAACCAAAAAATTGATAAAGTTGAAAAAAGAGAGAAATGATGAATGTCGGAGGGACGATGAGAAAACTGGCACAATAATACAGTGTTGCCATAGCTGTGAATCAGTCCATTCATTCTGTAAAATTTTGGAATTACATACATGAAGAAAGGCATTAATTGTTCCTAATCTTTGATCCAGTGATATCATTATTAGGCTTATGCCTTGAGGAACTTAAAAGTCAGAAAGAAAGGTTATGCAATACTAAAAGATTAATAATACTGTTGTGGTATAGCAGAAAGAAAAGAAAGAAAGAAAAGAAAAAAAAGAAATGAAATGAGTACCCATCTATTGAGGATTACTGAACAATTCTGGTCTCATAATAGGACATCATTGCACTGTATGAAATGAAATATATGAGGAATTTAAGGAAACAAGGGAAGACCTGTATGATCCAATGCAGAGCAAAGCAAGCAGATCAGGAGAATACTATATGCAACTAATACAATTATGCAAATGATAAGATATTAAAAGAAACTAAACTCTAAATAATTGTAATAACCAATATTGGTCCTGGAGAACAGAGGAGGAAGAGAGGTGGGGGATTATAGGTACAGAATGTTGTATACATCATAGTGTTGGCTAATTTTGCTTGCCTGGTTTTCTTTATTACAAGGAAGGTGTGTGTATGTATGTATACCTGGAAATGGCTTGACTATAAAAACAAAAAGGCATCAATAAAACATTTGAAAAATAAAATAAGAAAAATATACTTCTCCAACTTGTAGCAGTAGGAATTGTGTATTTGATTCAAAGGTAAAATAAAGGCTGGGTTTCCAGCAGCCAGAGTGCACTGAGAACCTGCAAAGAGGCAGGCTGCACACGCTTTCCAGGCTATGAAATACGGCTCCTGTTTTGACACTATTGTAATAGCATGGTTGTTCACTTTCCTTGTTTCTATGGGGTTTATGGTCCATAAAGTTTAATAACAATCTTAACAGCTGAACAGTGAGCACTGTGAGCCACTGGGAGGCCTCTCTACAAATGAGGATGGGGTTTTAACTATGGTAGCTCTGACAGTAACAGAGACCCCCCCCCCTTTTTTTTTTTACTGCTGGACACACAAAATAATGGCATGATTAAAGGTGACACAAAATGGTGCTTCTTGGCTCTTAAACTTAAACACAGGCAACATTCTTGGGGTTTCTTTCATAAAGAACATGGATGAAGCTTTGATGAAGCAAAGAATGTGAAGAAATTCTGCTACCTCTAAACTCTAGAAATAGAATAGGTTGAAACTCAGTTCTGCTAAATCAGATGAGAGGGTCTGATGAGATGATTTCAAAGATTGCTTCAGGATCTAGGTCCCATGAGCCTATGAAGTTATCTCTGTTGCCTTTCCCAGGTATATATAGAGACGGTCTAGAATTGTCTCTGAAATACAAAATGGCATCTTAATTATATCTTTGTGAGCCTGATTGGCTCCTGGTAAATACCTATGGTTCATATTCTGCCCTCCAAATAAAGGACCTGGGGTCTTTGATGTTGCCTCCCCAACTCCAAAGACTTGAATAAAGATTTAAAAAGAAATAAGGCAGTTCAGCCAAAAAAAAAATACATTGACCATTTCTGATACAATATTCCACACACATAATTTGCTTTCTCTGCAATGGATAGATGAAGTACATTTTGTCCAAATTTTTTCCTCCAGTGCCAAAATTAGTCATTATAATTACATAGTATTCAGTTCTATTTTATAGTTCTTCCTTTTTACACTGTTACAGTGATGGTGTATTTCGTTCTCTTGGTTCTGCACACTTCAACTCACCTAAGTTCCTATAAGTCTTCCCCTGTTCTCTCAAGTTTTATGATGCACTAATATTTCATTACTTTCATGTACCACAATTTATTTAGCCATTCCCCAATTGACAGTCACCTATTTTGCTTGTGATTCCTTGTTAATACAAAAAAAATGATGCTATAAGTATTTTAGGGTATATAAAACCTTTCTATTTGTCTTTAACCTCAGTGATAGTATTAGGGTTAAACCTTAGAGGCAGCTAGGTGGGGCAGCAGATAGAGCACTGGGACTGAAATCAGGAAGACTCTTCTTCATGAGTTCAAATCCAGCCTCAAACACTTACTAGCTGTGTGACCCTGGGCACAGTAAATAAACACTTAGCTCTGTTTACCTCAGTTCTTCATCTCTAAAATGAGATGGAGAAGGAAATGGCAAACCACTCCAGTATCTTTGCCAAGAAGCCCCCCAAAATGGGGTCACAAAAAGTTGGATATGAGTGAAATGACTGAACAATAACAAAAACACCAAAAACACCAGGTTCTTTGGATCAAAGTCTATGGACATTTGAATAATTTTCTCTGTATAATTTTTAATTGCTTTCCAGAGTGGTTGAACTAATTCACAGCTCCACCAATACCATAGTTATCTGTCTTCCTGCAGGTCCTTTAACATTAGGGAAGTAATGAATTCTAACTTTCAGGAGTGTTCAAGCACAGACAGGATAATGACACATCAAGTATAGTATAGGAGATTTCTTTTACTGGTATAGGTTAGAGGATAAATCAATAAATAGGCATTTATCAGCTGCTGTGTGTTGGGCACTATGCTATGTACTCAGGATAGAAATACAAAGAAAGAAACCATCTCCCCTCTCAAAGACCTTACATGCAAACGGGGAGTACAGTACTGTGGAAGGATACACAGAATAAATGCAAAGTAATTAAACAGGAGATACTTTGGGTAGGAGGGCACAAGCAGCTGTAGGGACCAAGGGAGGCTTTGTGCAATAGGAAGCATGACAAGATGGTGGCTGATCGCCCTTCTCACTCTGCAAATCCATGATTCTGTGACTTAATACCTGCTCATTTCAGAATGGAAGAAAACAAAGTTCAGTGAGGATAAGTCTTTGCCTGAGAGTAAGCCAAAATGTTCGAGCCAGAGCCGGGCCAAGAAGAGAGGCCTCCTGATTTGAGAGCCCCAGCACCTGGTCAGAGCGAGGGAACAGACTCAGTGCACTGAAGACTCACTGAAGCGTGACCCTTGGACAAGAGACCCAGACAAATATTCCACGTTCTGTTTTCCTAATTCTCTCCACGGTTCTTGAGGAAACAGTCAATTTCATTATTACAGCTTTATAGTGAATTTGTTAATGTAGAAATACGTCTTGAAATCCAACTAAACTGCCAGGATAATTTTACATGCACTGATCATTTAAAGCTTCTTTTAGGGGAAGTCATAAAAAAATCATTTTATGGTATTAATGTCATTTTAATAAGTAGTTTTGCAGGTAAACAAAGAGTTGTGCCTCCGGTCTCTAGAAAAAGCTGGAATGCATATAAAATTAACTCAAAGGTTAGGGGTGGACCATGTGTTTAGCTTAGTTCTTAAATATTTCTTTTTTAAAAAGAAATTCATTATTTTTAATTTATGGAATAAAATAAGCATTTCTCAGTTCTTCAGAATTTAAAAGGTCTATGATTTTACTGACATGGGCACTACCTTCACCTAGGCAGATTTTAACCCCTCTGAACTGAACAAATTCAATATAGTAAACAGTTATTGCTAGCCTAAAACAACTTAGTGCCTGTTAGCAAGGAGTTCCCGTCTAAAAGACAGCCATTTAGTCTAATTCCTTTTCCTTACAATCAAGGAAACTGAGGCATGAAGTGGGCAAGTTTAGGGTCTGACATGTAGTCAGGGGAAGAGTCATAATTAGGACTGTTCCTCCAGTTTTCGGGCCAAATGTTGTCTTCTCTATCTCCCCAACACCTCTTACCTGGGTTACACTAGGAAGTCCATTAACAGCCACCTCCCTTGCTCAGGCCCTTACCACCTCCTGCATGGACTACTGCAACAGCCATCTAATTGGTCTCCCAGTCCCAATTCTCTCCCTAATCAATCTGTCCTCCACCCAGTTACCAAAATGATTTTCCTGAAGTGCAGGTTTGACCATTACACCCCACTGACTCCACACAACACAATGGTCCCCCATGATCTCCAGGAGTAAATATAGAATCCCTCCGTTTGCCATTTAGAATTCTTCATAGCTTGGCCCCTTCCTGCCTTTCCAGTCTTCTTCCACTTTCCTCCTCCTTCCAGGCATAATTCTTTCACACTGGCCTGGCTTCCTTGCTGCTCCTCACAATCTTTCTGTCCCCCATGATGACCAATCTTTCCCTCTTTCCTTCTCTTAGTTTCCCTGGCTTCTATCAAGATTCCACTCAAAGGGCAGCTAGGTGGCACAGTGAATAGAGCACCAGCCCTGGAGTTAGGAGCTCCTGAGTTCAAATCTGACCTCAGATGCTTACTAGCCATGTGACCATGGGCAAGTCACTTAACCCCAATTGCCCCGCCTTCCCCCATACAAAAAGAAAAAAAAAAGACTCTATTCAAATCCTGCTTTCTGCAAGAGATAGTTCATATTTCCCTTCCCCATTGCTAGTGTCTTCCCCTCTGAGACTAACTTGCATCTCCTCTGCACACATCTTGGAAGATGTAATTTAGATGCTATCTTTACCATTGGAATGCAAATTCATTGTCTTCAAGAATTACTTTTACCTTCCTTTCTGCTTTGGTGTTTAGCACAGTTGCTTTCTGGCTATTTACATTGTACATACTTAATACATGCTTTTAAAACCTGATTTTATTTAGGTAATGGCATAGTGACAAGTGCTTTGGACTTGGAATCAGAACTGTATCTGAGTGAAGGCCTCTGCTATTTAAGTCACTGTGATCTTGGATAAATCATTTCCTTTTTGTGAGCCTTGGTTTTCTCATCCAGAAAATGCGAGTAACAATGATCTACCTCCCAGAGTGGTTCTGACAATAAATAACACAATGCAGAGTGTAGACCATTTTGTCAACAAAGTGCTAGATAAATACTAGTATCAGCATTGAGGATAATAATAACCATTATTCCTTCTCAGTGTGTATTCCATTTAGGGTCCTTATTCTTCAGATGGGAAGGTGATTTTAGGCAGCAAGAGAAGACATAAAGTTAAGTCCTAGGCGGGAACTAACAGAGAAGATTTGCTTTCATTCTTAGGAGGCAGTGGGTGGGAGAGTAGATTCCCATGCAGTAAAACGGGGGACGTTTTCACTGAGAAGGAGCTATCGAATGGCTTTGTCCTGGAGTCTCCATGGAGCTGAGCTTGATGCTTCAACCATGGCATCTGGGTTGCAGCCCCAGAGAGCTGAAGAGAAAATTTGGAGGCTGGTGTCAAATTCTCCGCTCTCTAGATAGCCCTGGCTTAGGCCTATGCAGCAGCCACCAGGGAAAGGATGATGTACTGCAGTCTAACAAGCTGCCTGACATTTTGAAATGCCTTCACCTCAGCTTTCATCCACCTCTTCGCCCTCGCAGCTTCTCCCCTTCCCACGTGTAGCTTCAGGATGTGAAAGGCTTCAATGTGAAGGAAAAAGTCTTCATCCCTTTGTCCTTGAGGTAATTAATCAGGAATGACTCTTTGCTCTGTGAATAATTTTGTTCAGAACTTTTTCTTTTCCTTGTGGTGAGAGTAACTGTGTTTCAGAAGGACCGTCTGGAAGGCAGAAAAGGTGGTTTTGCCATAGGCTAAGCTATCAATATGGGTGCTTAGAAACTAAACTGTAGAATCAAGAGCTAGAACGGATCTTGGAGGCATAGTTGGAGCCTGCTCAAAGCCATGAGAAAGAAGGAAAGAAACTGAAGCCATAAGGAGGAAAATGACTTTTCCAAGAGACATCCAAAGTAGGATTGGAACTTGGATCTACAGACTCTGAATTTCATCTTCTTTTCTCTAATATACCATAAATTCTTAAGACATACCTGGGTCTGTCTTGAATAAGAAAAATAGAAATAGTCCTCCTAATCTCCAGAGAATTTAGATGCATAAACTGCAGGCTAGGAGTCAAGCTTTGATATATTAGGCAAAACCTGTTCTCTCTCTTCATAGAGGTTTTCTAAGCCCGCCTCTCTATTTCCTCCCTCCCCCCAAAACACATAGCAGCTCAAAGCCACATGGCCCGTCAGAAAGAACACTGAACTCTGTGGGTGTTACTTCTGGGAAGGTGTGTCATATATCCTCAGCTCTGTCTATGGCACAATTGAATTAGGCAAGGCTCAACCTAGGTGGAACAACACTATCTATCACTTGGTTTCAAGTGAATCAGAAATAAGTCAGCACCCTAGAACATTATTCAGGGCTTAAGTGGAATCTCTTCATCCTCCTGTGAATGTATCTGTTAGGCAGACAGACACCTATCATTTTAAGAAATGCACTATTACTAGTACAAACATTCTGACCCATTGACCTTGGCTGTGGAGTGCCCAGAGGCTGTCCTTAGGAGTTTTCACAGTACCGTCCTTCACATGTCAGAGTCTCATAATTGAACTGTTGGGTCACATTACACACTGAGGCTCAGAATTTTGCCAAGGCAAAGCACTAGTTGTGAGTCAGAAGAAGGCTGAGTTCAAACCCTGGCTCTACCACTTCATAAGATAGTCATAGGTCTGGAGTTGAAACAGGACTTAAGAGATGATCTAATTTAGAGGTTTATAACCCAGACTCTGTGAACTTGTTTCTGTAATATGTTGATAAATATATGTCAATATAATTGTTTTCCTTTGTAATCTGATACAATTTATTTTGGTGTATTTAAAGACATTTCTAGAGAAGTCCATGGGCTTTACCAGACTGCCAAAGGGATCCATGACACAAAAAAACAGTGAAAGAATCCCCGATTCTAGTTCAGCCTCCTCCTCATTATAAATTACTCTTTCTCACACACATTTGCTGGTTTAGTCAAACTGCCTTCCTCACAAATCTGTCTTCTTGCTGTTTCTCACAAACAATTCTTGCCTTCACACCTTCATACAGCCATGATGGACAGTCTCTAGGGCTCCTGTTCTGTATATACCTATTTATTTAGGTTTTGCCTTCTCATTAGTAAGCTTCTTGAGGACAAGGGTGCTTTCTGTGTTTTTGTCTTTTTTGGCTCCCCCAGTGCTTGGTGTGGCATGTAATAAGCTTCTATAAAAGTTTTTTGATTGATGGGTGGATAGGAGTATACTCTCTCTTCATCTCCCCCTTCTGGACTCCTTTGCTGGCTTGAAAAGTTCAGTTCAAACACCCTCTTCCTTCATCTTCCTGGCTGCTGCTCATGACACCAGTGCCTCCCCTGCAAAGTTCCCTTGCACATATGTATATATTCACACACAATATCCCTCTATAGATGACTCCTTGAGGGTAGGGGATGTTTCATTTTTCTTTGTATGACCAGTGGCTAGCACTGTGACAGTACCTATAGCAGTGTAGATACCTGATAAATGCCGGTTGATTGATTTGATGAGAAAAGTGAAGCTGAGAAAGGGCAAGGAATTTGCTGTACACCATATAGTGGTATGTACAGGAGCAGATCCTTGATATCCTTGCCTAGGGTTTTTTCTGACTATTCCCTAGTTGTCCACTCAAAAATGTTATTTCACATTGGGAACACCATGCATTATTACTGGAGGAGCCTGAATCAAAAAGATGGGGTCTGATTACCCTGTAGAACTAAGAAGTGAACAGTGGATTTTGACAGAATAAATATGAAAAGGATATTTGGATTTCTGGAAAAATGTTTCCAATATAAGAAAGAAGTATTCTGGGTCAGGGCTGTATGTAGTGTACCTAACAATGGCTGGTAAAAATGTTTGTCTATAGTCTTGTTAATCTAAAAAGTGTAAAATTGAAAAGGAAGGAGGCAGAAAGTATCCAGCAATATAGATACGAAGGGTATCTAAAATGGAGGAAGAGGATGAGTCATAGAGATGCCCAGCAGTTCACAAAGTACAGAATCTAAGAAAGAATCCGGTGACAGGATCCAGGGCCTCAGATGTCTATGCACAAATCGACAGGACATGAATAACAAAGCACAATGAGCCAGAGATCCCAATGTCAGAAGGCAAATTGGAGCTTAAACTATTACAAAAGACTGGTGGGATGGGTCCAATGGCTAGAGGGTGTCTCAGGGAAGGTGCACCTCATAGAACAAAAACAGAATAGGGAAGAGGGAGTCGACTCATTAACATTTTATATTAAAAAGATTTATATGAGGAAATGAGATGATTAAACAAAGGTTGGGGGAGGGAACAATGGGAAGAAAAAGCACATCAGTGAAGAGAGAAGCAGAAATAATACTGTCCTTAGACTCTACCCCAGGCTGGGTTTAAAGGACCTCTGTGACTATCTCCTTCCTACCTTTCTAGGACTAGCACTTTATTCTCTTTCTCAACTGCTAATGCATTCATTCCCCTCTTAGATTACCTCGCTTCCTCTGTATATAGTTTGCTCATTCCTAGTTATTTATATACCATCTCCACTGTTGGAATGTAAGCTCCTTGACAGCAGGGTCTGTCTCTTTTTCTTATTTGTATCCCCAGAGCTAGCACCATACCCAGCACACAGCAGACACTTAACAAATGTTTACTGACTGACTCATAGAGGCTAATATGCCTTTCTTTGTATTCGAAACTTAGCACAGCGCCCAGTACATAGTCAGGACTCAAAGGCTTGTTGACTGACTGAGTGTGTGGACAGAAGAAAGGATAAAATGAACAATTTAGAAAACATCACAAACCTGACATACAAGTATGATACACGATAGTAGTAATAAAGGACTTCAATCATTACCGTGTACTCCTTTTGTGAGTGCACACACACACACACACACACACATATACTTGTACATATTAATATCTATGTATATATAAGTGTATATAACATATAGCAGAGGCAAATATGTGCATATTTACATATATGTGTACATGTATTTGTATACATATATTTATATATACACATATCTACATACGTTCATGTTACCTCTTTCTTAGAAAATAATCTTTGAACTAGACAGAGCAGAAATGGTCACCAGAAAACTAAAACCCAAGATTTATAGAGGAGATACCAAAGTAGTACTTTGCTGCTCTTTGAAGAGTTCATATTATTAGGTCCAGATGCAATACTGGAAAACTAGTAGAAGCCATTGACCTATATAGTCAGTGTTCTTTGAAAGATCATGGAGAATGGGAGAGATACTGCAGGCCTGGAAAAAGGGAAACAGAAAATGTACTTCTTTTCAAAAGAGGGAAGACAATGATATCTCCAAATTCTAGGTCACCAAGTTTGACTGATTTCTGGCAAAATTCTAAAGTGCATTATTAAAAAGATGGTTAGCAAACATCAGAGAGAGCCAACAGGACTTCATCAAGAATATGTCACATCGTACTAACCTCATTTCCTTTCTTGACAAGGCTACTAGACTATTAGGTCAGGGAAATGCTGTAGATATAGTTTAATTAGCAAAGTATTCATCACAGGCTCTCAAGCAACTGTTGTAGAAAAGTGGGAGAGATGTAGGTGAGGAGATACTGTAAGTGGGATAGTCAGAATTGATGGAATGGCTGGAGCCAAATAGTGGTCTGAAGAAGATTAGGGAGCTTGAGTGGATTGCAAGCTTAATTTGAATCAACAGTGTAACAGGGTGAGCAAAAAATCTAATGCAACATTAGTATGATGTCCAAGTGATAGTCCCACTTTGTTTGACTTGGTCAGATCACATGTGAAATATTGTATTTTGTCCTTATGTTGTAGCAAAGGCGTTGGTAAACTAAGTTGGAGATGGCCCAGAGAAGGGGAGGGTTGCAAGTTCCTTCTGAAAGAAGTTCAATGGAAGGAACTAAAGACACTTACTTTTAGAGATGGGAAGACCCAAGGGCAAAATGAGAAAAAATCAGAAGTCAAGTCAATTCTTGTTGACCTGAATATCAACTGTCTTCAGGTAACTGAAGGCTATTTAGGAATTAGGTTTGCTCAGTTCAGGCCCAGAGGGCAGAACCAGGAGCAAAAGATGAAAGCTGAAGAAAGGAGAATTTAGGCTTGCTGTCACAGAAAAGAACAAACAAACAAAACTTCCTACTGATTAGATCCGTCCAAAAGGAATATACTCCCTTGGGAAGTAATGGGTTCCCCTCTCCTTGGAGGTTTTTCCCCAAAGGCCCACTTAGTGGGCATTTTGTAGAGGACATTCTAAATCAGGAATTCATTGAACCCAAGGGCTTCAGACCAGAGCTTCAGTTATTTGGAATTTTGTCAGTGATGGCTCAACATTTTGATCCCCTCTAAAACTGACGCTCATCTAGATTGATTAATTATGGTGTTCTTGGAAATAAAATTATAAATAAAATACGAAATATGTTCCCATGATAGTTGTGTCCCAGATGACTTATTTTTCTCCCCTTAACATGCTTTTGATTAAAAATATTATTTTACTTAACACCCTACAAATTAAAAAACAAAGACTCTTAAGTTAACATGATTGCAGTGAATATTATGGAAAGTAGCCATAATGGAATTGTTTTTATAATGTCCTTTGTTCTAAATGAAAAATGGCATTCACCAAACATCTGATCTGATGAGAAACAGAAGACAAACGACCAACTGGTAAAGGAATCTACTCTGATGAGACCATTTTCATGGTCCTAATTACAAATCATAGTCTAACAAAAAATAACCTGGATCGTGAAGGGCTTTCCTTTTTTCCAAATACAGTCAAATATTTGTATGATCTCCAGTGGACAAGGGATGATAGGAATTCATTGGGATTTTCATAAGGTGCTACTTCCTAGGTGTGGTTTAAAAGGACTCTTTCTCTGATTGTTTCTTTATTCCTTACTCCTTTGTATTCTCCAGTCATACCAGGTTCTATTTTATGTTATGGTTATTTGTGACCATATCAACTTATCCCAATCAGACTGTATGTTCCATAAGGGCAGGCATGATAGCAACTGGTGCTTTGTGTAGAATGGGTATTCAATGAATGTTTAGTAGAGGAATAGGTAAATGAAAAAAAAACACTGGGTGTGGAATCAGAGGGCCTGGGCTGGAATTCTAGTTCTGTTGCTTCCTAAATAGGTAACTTTGGGCAAGTCCTGTCTTCCTTTGTAAAATGAGGGAAGTGTATAAGATGATTTCTAAGAACCTAGCAAAGTCCAATGAATAAAGATTTAAACTTTCAATTTCTAGTAAACTGTCATAATTTATTTGACATGTAATAAGATCAAAAAAATTACTGAATTGCTAAAGCACTCCATTAATACTTAAAATACTTTTAATGAGATTAGTTGATTTCTGAACAACACATCATTTAGGATTATAACTGGTATAGAGCAAAACATCAAGGTGTGTTCAACACATAGAGAATCCTGGCCCCAAACCTTCTACTACTATGACTGAGCTGACAAAAAAATAAAACAGAAAAAAAATCCCAGAAGAAGAAACAATTTGTATATGCTTATAAAGTCACAATCACATTTCCTTCAAAGTTCCAATCTATACTGAGTAGACAGGGAAAAGACTACTCTTGATACTTCATTTGAAAGGAAGAAAGGAAATAATGAGAGGAGATGGGAGAGGCATATGAGAAGGAACCTGAACAGGAGAAAGAATGAGTATGGGAGAAGGAACAAGAAAGGGATATGGCAGGAGAAAATGGAGAAAGAGAAAGAGGAGGAGAAGGAGGGAACAAGCAAAGCCCTTTTGCAGCAATTGGGCTTGTATGTTGCAAATCTCCATTTTGGTAACCCAAAGAGGGAATATAAGCTTAAAGGCCTGAATTTAACAAACCTAATTATCAAGGCTTAATTAGTACCAAGGGTAAAGCTTCATGGAACACCTGCAGACTTAATTTATGTCCTGACAGAGAGGAACAAGTGTTAATGGGCTGTATTTATGTTAATACCTGAACCTTGGAGAGCCAGTGGAATAAAACAGACTATGTACTCATTTTCTGAGGTAGAGAACAAATATAAGAGATTTTCATCTTAAAGCCTATCTGCACGTAACTCATCAGGGGAAATGCAGATATGTTCAAACCTTTAAAACCAAGACACAGTATAACAAAGGACCACCTTCATCTACAGAGCTTTACTAGCTCACAAGATCAAGTCCAAAGTCAGTGGCCATCCATCTGTCGTCCTTACAGAGACAAGAGGTTGTAAATGCCTTCAGTTTGCAGCCACGGTATGTGTGATGCATTCACTCCAATATAAAAGTATAAAAGACGTTCCTTTTATGAGAAGAAAAACTCAGTGCTGGAAATATTGCTAAACAAATGCTCTCTAAGGTTTGTTCCTTAAATAGATAAAATAAAATAATTAATATTCACTGCTGCAGAAATCAATGTACACAATGGCTTTAAAGACACAAACATTATTATTGGTTCTTCTGCTGCCTAATTTCTGAGTGAGATCTTTCAGAATGCACATGCACTCAGCCCTTTTAATCAAGAACTTGCTTTACTTGCAAGCATAACAGGTATAAGTTTTTTTCATTCTCTGGTTTCCAAAAATGTGGGCTGAACTATTAAGAAATTATTGTCATGGTTTTCTTTTTAAAAAATTGTTTCCATATTATACTCCATTTTTTGGTTGGTTATAGAATATATCTAAATAATATTTTAATTGAAATAATTTTAGTCATAAGAATAAGACAGAAACCACTAAGAAGTAATTAAATAGTATAGAAAGAACATAATACTAGAACAGAAAGTTTTTTTCTGCTTTAAAGAAAAATTTTAGTTTAGAAAAAATCTATTTAATTTAAAGGGTCCACAGACACCTTTTTAACACATATTTAGATGTGGGTATGTATATGATGGAAGTATGTATTTGCATATGTATATTTATATGGAGAAAACAGAATTCCATTTTTTTCTTGTTAGTCCATAATTATTATTAACTTTTGGAAAACGAAGTCACAAATTTAGAGCCAAAAGACATCTTAGAGTCTAGTTCAACCTTCTCGGGTTTTGTTTTTTTTTTTTTACAAATGAGCAGTAGAGAAAAGATGAAGTTATTTTCTTTCCTGTTAAATGTGCTTTCAAAAACAAATTTCTGAATTTTCCCCACAATAAGGTTTGTTGCTCTCTGAAAACAGAACAAAACAATGACTTTTTACTTCTTTCTCAAGGAGGAAATGCCTAGTGTTTCAACTATTGATTTCCAAATCATGAGATGTTTATAAAGATGTGTTGAGTTATGAGTTAACTATAAAAATAGAATTGGTAGAAGTTTGAGGATTTCTTTTCCTAAGGCATGCTCTGAATCAGAAAGTCACATCCTGGGACCTTGTCCAGGTCTGAATCAAAGTCATAAATCTTGACCCTGTCTTTTAAAAATTCCATCAGAAAGTAAAATTGAAACAAAAGCCCAAGTGAATGTCCTGACATAATTCAATAAATAAATTCCACAAACATTTATTAAGTATCTACTGAGTGCAAAGTGAGACACAGCATGGTGGGGCAGATAGAGATGTTCTCAGAACCAGGAATTTGTTTAAGTCTTACCTCTGACACTGACCGTCTGACCATGGTCAAGTCAACTAATTTTTCAGTGCCCCAGCAGGAGTCTTTAAAAAAAAAAACTTTTTCCCTCAAATAATGATATTTTTTTTCCTTTCACTCTCAACCTCCCCTCATGAAAAAAAATAAAGAAAAACAAAACCCTTGTTACTAATATGCAAAACAATCCACATTGGCCATGAACAAAAATGTGGGATCTCATGATGAACTTTTAGTCCATCACTTTTCTATCAGGAAGTTGGAAGAAGCATTCTTAATATTTTTCTTACTATGAATTAAAAAAAAACAA
This sequence comes from Pseudochirops cupreus, assembly GCA_028627135.1. Lineage (NCBI taxonomy): Eukaryota > Metazoa > Chordata > Mammalia > Diprotodontia > Pseudocheiridae > Pseudochirops > Pseudochirops cupreus. The sequence goes on along the minus strand of CM053581.1, from coordinate 63,372,719 downwards.
CAACAACTTTTCAAATGATGAGGTTTTAAAAAAGAAATCTATTCCTTTCTCTGTTTTATCCACCTTCCTTACACTGAGCAAATTAAAAACAAAACAAAACACAGACTCTTCATTACCTAGCTCTCTAGTCTGGCAAAACAAATTCCTATATTAGCTATGACTAAAAAATGTATGCTTCTTTCTGCCTTCGAAGTCCATCCGCTCTTTGGCAGTATGTAAGCGGTGGTCCATTTTCTTTCTTTTGGACTCCTGGCTGATTCGTGCATTGATCAGAATTCTAAAGGCCTTCCAAGTTGCTTTTCTTTAGAATGTTGCTACCATTGGATAAACAGCTCTTTTAGTTCTGCTCATTCTGCTCTGTATCATAGAGATCCTCTTAGTTTCTTCTGAAATTGTCCATTTCACAATTTGTTAGGGCAGAATGATGCTGCATTACATTTGCATATCACATTTTGTTAATCTGTTCTACAACAGGAGGACAGCATCTCAGTTTCCAATTTTTGGGTCCCATGAAAAGAGCTGCTAAAAGTATTTTTGTCCATAGAGAGCTTTTTTGTTTTTTGGGGGTTTCTTTGGGGGCATAGGCCTAGCCGTGGTAAAGTTGGGTCAAAGGATATGCACAGTTTGGTCCCTTTCTGGGCCCAGTTCTGAGCTGTTTTCCAGAATGGCTGGACCGATTTACAGCTCTACAAACAATGTACAAGTTTCCCTAATTCTCAACAGCCTCTTGAATATCTGTCATTTCCTTTTTGAGTATCTTCTTTGCCAGTGTGATAGGTGTGAGTGTCATCTTTGCCAAATGTGAGGTGGAAAATGAAAGTTGCTTTACTTTGCATTTTTCTAATTATTGGTGATTGAGAGCACTTTTTCACAAGGTTATTGATAGCTTGGATTCTTTCTCTAAAAACTGTTTGTAGCCTTTGATCAAGTAAAGAATGGCTCTTAAGTTTTATAAAAATGCATCATTTCCTTATATATCTTGGGAATGAGAATTTTATAAGAAAAAAAAGAATATTGAAAAGATTTACCCTCTTCCCCCAGGAAAGTTTTCCTCCTAACTTTTACTACATTTTTTTGTGGAATGGTTGCAGATCTGTGTTAGTAGAAACTTTAAAAAAAAATTTTTTAAAGACAGTTTTATTGTATAAGCCAAATAGAAGGGTACTATATATAGATGAAATGGGGAAGGATCATTTCTTAGTCTCCTCCTCCTTGGACGAGGTCTTGATGATCTCCTTTTTCTTAGCCTGCAGACGTTCCTCCCAATGCTTTTGTGCTTCCTTACTCTTGCACCAGCCAGCTTCAGCCTGGTCAGCCAAGAGCTTCTTCTAGGCCTTGTCTGACTTCAGTTTATGAATGTGCCCTGTGAGGATCTACTTATTCTTGTACACATTTCCTTTCACCTTAAAGTACATGTGGTAGTCCATCTTTTGGGTTTCACGATATCTTCAGAGCAGACGGCACAGAATCCTCATTTGCCTCATCCAGGTCACCTTCTCAGGCATATGAGCATTGTCAATACCCTTTCTCTTAACAACACCCATGAACCTGCCCTTCCATTGAGCCAGAGTGTTTTTTCTGGCATCTGGCACAAGAGTGCACAGTAACGGGTTTCTAGATGATCAGCCCATGTTTAATCAGCTTCTGGATCTGCTGACAGGAATTGGTGTTGGCAATTGGTCTTATTGGGGTCAAGCCATACCTTCTTCTTTCCACATCGAAAGACACTAAAGGCAAGTCTCTTCTGACACCCAAAGATACTCATGGCTGCAGCCACAGAACAGAAAAGGAAAGGAGAGAATGAAATCTTTTATTCAGCCTCAGTTCCTTATACCAATGAAATGCTCCCAAGAGAAAGAGGGTGCAGATCAATGTGCCAAGTGTTGAGAAAGGGGCAGAATTTGGATAAGAAGTCATACCTACCTGTACAGTTTAGCAGGGAAACAGAAAAATATAATATATACTATGAGTGCAGAGCATGGCGTAAATTAGCGAGATGGGAGGCCCTAAAGGCAGAGCAAGACTTCAGAGCTGAGGAAGTATTTGGATTGGACTTAAAAGGATGATAGGAAAGTGAAGAAGGAAGGGGAGGGCATTCCCAGCAAAGGGAATACCATCCACAAAGGCAGGCAAGTGGGAAAGGATGGGGCATGTTTCCAGGACAGAGATATATTCAATTTGGAGAGACAGAGAAGTGGATAGAAGGAAGTAAGGGAAAAATTAGGTTGGGGAGGACCTGAAGGGGAATGAAGACCATTTTATTTTATTTCTTTTTTTTTTTGTGTGACAACCATTTTAAAAGAGGAATGGAATCAGATGTGATTAAGGAAGATGATACTCAAATTATGAAGAGCAAGTATTGTTTGCATTGTCAATTAGGATGTGAAGTAAAGCTTTAGGTATCAAGAAGCCCCTGTCTGTCATATTTTGTGAATCTGGTAAAAAGTTCTGACTATATTAGGCCTTGAATGTCAGGCAAAAGGATATACACTTTCCTCAGTTGACAAAAGGATCCTAGGATCACAACCTTGAAGCTATAAGGGATCCCCAAGAAGCCATCCACTCCACTCCTCTTATTCTTCATTTAACGGATAAAGAAAAAAGCCCAGGGAAGATATTTCACTTGCTTGAGGTAATATAGGTAGCAAAAGGCAGAATTTGAATTTGAGTCCTCTGAATCTACTGTAACATGCTTGCTTAAGAGAATGATTACAGACTGGACCAAATTTTAGGGATGATTGCACAGGGAGGATCACCAGTAGAATATTCACTGGATAGAATATACTGCTATCTACGATTAATTGAAATACCAGAGAAAAAGACCTGGCATGCCCTTCATTTTTTCACCTTTTCATACTTTGAAGTTGAAGCATCTAACTTATTTCAACGGAGCTCACCCTCAAGAGCTAATTCTAATGACAGTCTTTAGTTGTAGTTTTATATCATTGAAATGATACTTTAAAAAACTCAGCCTTCTTGCCAAGTCTCTGCCAAATTCTGAAAAGTTTTAGCAGCAACCTCTTAACATGGGCTTAGTTCAAAGGCTGCAATTGAGACTGTCAGGATATAAGAAACCACTGGTTGAAAGTTTCTGGGGTTGCTAATCCTCCTAACATCCAATGGGTCAGGAAGACGTGAAGGCCAAATTTAACCCTTAGACAGTGTGAAAAGCAGTCAACAAATAAATTTATCGAATAGCTGTACTTTGAGGTCTAAAAGGAATTTGACAAAGAAGCCTTTGCAAGGCTCTGCTGAGATCTTCTGCTTCCTTTGGGGCTCAGCTCACTCGTTACCTCACCGTACACATAGTAGACATTTACTTGATGTCTGTAGGATTGAACAGAATTGAGTCAAATTTTCTCAACAGAAGTACATATTCCAGAAAAAAGTCAAGCCCATTGCTATGTACTTTTCATTTCTTTTAATTGTACAACACTTAGTTTTGTTGAGAACGCTGTATCTGGTGACGCTAGCAAACCTTGAAATAAGGTTTTAAAAAGCAGTTATTATACATTAGCATATGTCTAATAATGACCTTCATTACAGAAACACTTAAACCTAACTATTGCCTTTTTTTGGGGGGGAGGAATTTAAGACTACTGAGATAAACTACGTAGAATACTAGTAATTTCTTGTAAACAGATGGTAGCATGGTGTGACAGGAAGAATGAGGCTCCAGCCACAAATCTAAAAAAGCGTAGGATCTGAGCACTTGATGGGTGATTTCATTTTGGTCTCTGAACAGCATGTTATTTGGATGTTTGGGTGGATCTGCTTACAACATGATAATGGGGAAATGATTTAGCAATCAGATCAATTCAGAACTGAGAATTCTAAGAAGTATGGGACAGGCCAACCATATGCAGATTTAGTCATCGGGTTCTAAAAGTGTCTGCAGTGTGGAAAACTCGGGATCTTCTTGAGGTCTAAAGGTCAAATCCATGTCCTAGCAGACATGGTAAACAGCATTTGTAGATGCATGGTTTCAATCTCGTCTTCCTGCTTCATCTTGTCTGATTCCATTTCTCCTTTAATGTGGCCTTCGTTCCCCCTTAGTTTCTTCCCCAGAATCACTCAGCCTGAAGAAGCACATGAGTAGGCTGTGCAAGTGTGAGAACTGAGCGGGCCGGGGCACATTAATCAATGTGTTGCAAAGAGGAAAAACAGACAATCTTGTCTTCTGTTAAAAATTAGCATTGAACCAAACTGCTTCTACAGTCATGGATTAGAAGCAGCTGAGAGCTAGTCTCTGAGCAGGCATACTTTTTGTTAATAGAAATGTTGACTGTGAACAATCATTAAAAAAACAACAACAACAACAGAAAACGCCATCCATACTTGATTTTCCACTTGCCTGGTTATCAATGAGAAAGAATGGCCAGTGCAGTTCAGAAGCTACATTTCTTTAGGGATCATTCTTTGCTCAGTTAGACAGGGAAAGCGGGAGCTGGGCACTGACTTTCTTCCTACTTTTCCATTCTTATTTTTAGGCAGATATATTTTTTGTTTAATACAAAAATCAACTTTCGATTAAATTAATTTAGATATTAATAACTGCTTGGTGGTGAAGCACATCAAAGAAAAGCAGAGATGAATGATCCAGTAGCACCAAGTCAAAGCCACTGAGGATTGGGTTGGGGTAGGGTTGGAAGAGTACTTCTGAATCTCTTTTTGCATCCAACGATGCAAAAACATCAAACAAAAAGAAAAAGGAAACGCTTCATGTTAGTCGAAAGATGTATTCTGGAAGCAACTACACATCAGTTTCCAAGACATTTTGGGTCATTCATTCATTTAACCACATTTATTAAGTACATAATGGGTGGGGAGCTCCATTCTAAAAGATGAGGGGAGATAAAACAGCTAAGACATAACTTCAGTCTGGAAGATGTTTGTAGTACACTAAGGGAATTAGACACAAATAAAGGTAACTATAATATGCAATAATTTATGATCATTGATTTAGAGCTAGAAAGAACCTTAAACGTCTTCTAATGAATGGATTAAAATGCATATATTAAGTACTTATATTGGGTCGAACGCTGGGGATATAAATATTTTTTTCTAAAAACAGAGGTGTAGTGACCACCTAGGTGGTGCAGTGGATAGAGCACCAGGCCTGGAATCAGGAAGACCTGAGTTCAAATATGGTCTCAGACACAAGCTGTGTGATCCTGGACAAATCATTCAGCCCTGTTTGCTTCAGTTTCCTCATGTATTAAATGATCTGGAGAAGGAAATGGCAAACCATTCCACTATCTTTGCCAAGAAAACCCCAAATGCGGTCATGAAAAGTTGGACATGACTGTAATAACTAAAAAACAAGTGACCAGGGTGGTATTTTGTTCTGGGATGGCAGAAAGTGGAGAAGAGGGTAACAGAGGGTGAGATGGCTGGGTCATCTAGTCCAACTCATATTTTATAGACAAAGAAAAGGAAGGCCAAAGTGTCAAAATGACTTACCTAAGGTAACCTAAGGTATTAAGCAACAGAGCCTGGATGTGAACCCAGATCCTCTGCCATTAATTTAACGTTCTTTACAACACATCACAATATCTTCTAAATATCTGATCAAAATACCTGCATTAGGGAGGGGTAAACCAAGATTACATGAACTCCAAGAGGAAGAATGACATTTGATAGGGGAAAACTCAGAATTCTGGTGGATAATAACAGTTACCTCTGTTACTAACTTGCTGTGCAGACTCTGGGCAAGTTCTTTTCCCTTTTGCTGGGTCTGTTTCCTAATCTATAAACTATAAAAATTGGACTAGTTGATTTCTCATGGCCCTCCTATGTAATGGCTATTATTTGAGTGCCAAATATATGAAAGGTAAACAGGGAGGGGTGAAAGGTTTCCAGATATCAGGACTCAGTACTGGTTCAGGTAACACAAGCAAGTACTAAAGTAAACTTGTTTCTAGTTATCTTAGTGAATGGGCATCAAAGGGATGGGGCAGGTTATATATAACTAGAAAATTCACCTCAAAAGATGCCCAGGAATGCTTGTACACTTATGGTCTGATTCTGGTGACTTCTGAGGCCTGACTTTCCCCCTTCCTCTTTTGCTTGGTTGTTCTTTCATGTTTTCATTCCCATTCCCACAACCATCTCCAAGTGTATAATCCTAGATGTTTCAAACTCAAAATATCCAAAATATAACTCATTATCTTTTCCCCTTAAAGTCCTCCCCCCGAGGTCCTAACTTTCCAATTTCTGCTGAAGACACCACTATCCTTTCAGGTACCTGCATTCACAACTTTGAAGCCATCCTCAACTCTCCCTCACTTCCTTCATCCACAATCAGTTGCCAAATCAATTCTACTTGTACAATATGTACTTCATGGATATCCTTGTCTCCACTCACAAAGCCACCATGGTTCAGGCCTTCATCACTCTCTCAGGATCTATGGTCTCCTTACCTCTGGCCTCTCCCATCTCTAGTCCCTCTTCCACTTAGTTGCTAAATTTATATTTCTAAAGCCGAGTTCTGACCATGTCACCATTCTAGCTCCTGCCTGCCTCTCTTTACTTTCCCTTCATTACTCTCCTTCCCATACTCTATGTTCCAGACAAACTGACCTCCATGCTATTACTCCTACTCAACTTCCTCCCTCTTATTTCCATTTTTTTTAATAGATTGGACCTCATATCTAGGATGTGTGTCCTGACTCAGAGAATCTTTCTTCAAAGCTCAGCTCAACAGTGCATCCTATAGGAGAGTCAACCTGATCTCCATAGCTGCAGGTGTCCTGCCCCCAGAAATAACGTTGTTCATTTTTAAAATTTAATTTTAAACATACGTGTTGTCTTCCTTAACAAGCACGGAAACTCCTTCTGGTCAAAGACAGTTTCATTTTTGCCTTCGCATTCCCAGTGCCCAGCAAAGTGCCTGGCATGCAGTAGCCTCTTAATATATGTTTGTAGAATTCAATGTAATTTAATTGAGGTCAACACCTACTCAACCGCTTCTGTGTGCTCCCCTGGTTCTGTGTGAGGCTTCACATGCCCACCTCCCACCTCGCCCCAATGTCAAGCACATCTGCCTGGACTCCCATGAACTTCAGTTTCGCTGGCTTCTCACTGACACCCGCACATCCTGGCAGAGGCCACAACTGTTTCAACAACCCTTTGCACTATGCTCTGATACAACAACATTCAAAGTTAACAGGAATGGTATCTCTCTGAAAACAAAAGACTTTTATTGAACACACTGCTACAATCTTTTGGGACCACAGAATTGAAATCTAGAAAGACAAATACTGGAGATGATCCATTACTTCTCCTGTAAAATGAAGAAATTGGATTGGGTTTCTTTTAGATCCATATGAACCTACAGATCACTTTAAAGTAAAAATAATAGCAATATTTCACATATTTATGGTGCTTTATGCTAAAGAGTGTTCCCTGCCTTTAGTCACAGGGGTCTGTCTGTGTTGAGGAGTGGACTAAATCCCAGGCTTTCTGATGCCAAGTCCCTGATTTTTTGTTAAAATAATTTTTTCCTAGCAAGTTAATTCTGTGACATATATTGTGCCCTCAAGCCACTTCTAATTTACCCTCAAATATGCAAGTTTTTCACACAAAGCAATAAGCTCCTCTCCCAAGACGAAGGAGGTCGAGAATAACTGCGTAACTAAAGAAGGGCTCTCATAATTGGGCAGTTTAATCCTTAGGAAACACTCGAACATTTGGTTCATTTTATGAATTTAAAAGACTATCAGAAGTGTGTCTCCAAGTTTATCTTCAGACTGTCCAAATGACAGTTTCCAGATACTCCCCGCCACTATCAACTGACATTTATAAAATACTGAAAAAGAATGTTCTTAGGCAGATTCTCATCTCGGTAAAAAAATATACATACACACACGACTACCTAGACCAAAGATCATAAACCAGTTCGACACTGCAAACACACACTAATCTAGACTGTGCTGTGAAGTCTTGATCAAGGAAAGATTTTCTAACGATGACTCAAGGACCAGTCTGTGAAAGTGCTGAGAGGCTCATCAACAGAAGGTGAGTCTCCAAGTGAAGTTTTTTGGTCCAGGGCATTCACAAAGATTGTCCATTAAGGAGTAAAAGTGTTACTTGCAACCTGTATCAGGGGCAGAATTACACCAAGGAAACTGCGAATTGTTAGTTGAAGCTTTTATGTACTATATTTACAAAAGGAAAAAATATATATAAAAATTTGATTGAGGAATTGAACAGATGTTTTTCCTCCCTTATTTTCCTCTGCCTTCTCAGATGAAATTTCTATTCCTGAGTGTCAGTGCTCTTAGAAGAGACATGAGTATTACTTTCAGAATCATTAGTCATCTTTCATGATCTGAGGGTCTTTCTTGACCAATTTAGGAAAGAAGGATGTTACACCAAGCAGACAGGATGGCTGCTAATGACGGGCAACAGTTCAATATTTTATGCCACCTTAAAAAAGTTTCAGTAACTGAAGGTGTTCTCACATTAATTCCTTGCATCAATTATTGACAGAGAATTTAATTTAAAGGCAACTAGTCAGTAACCTAGGGGTACTGTTTTAAATAATTTATAATTGCTGCATGAGTGTAATCATATTACTATTGATTAAGATCTAGTCACTTCTACCAGTCCAGCAAGCCGTATGCTAATTCCTTTGAGTGGAATAACCTTTTTAACTCTGTATTACCTGGTAGCAAGAATTTATTATAAAAAATAATTTAATGAAACAAAAAAACATCTTTAAGAGGTCCCCCTGGAGATTGGGGATATGATGAGATGGTACAAAATTAAAAATGAAGCAAAAATACATCTTCAGATTTAAAGATAATATGCTACAAAGGGCCTAATACTTATAAAGAGGGAACATATAAAGAGGAAAACCATACAGAAAAACAATCACAGAGTTACAGAATGTCTTTCTGGAAGAGCCCTTACAATACAGAATGTCAGAGTAGGAAGAGATCTAAGAGGTCATCAACTATCAACCTTTCACTTAAGTTTGAAAAACTAACCCAGAATCTAGGTTGCAGGTCTTAATTAAAATCAAACAGGGAATTGGTAGCAAAGCATTTTAGGGAAAATTTTTAAAAGCACTTTTATTTTTTGAGCACTAACTTCCAGATTTTTCAATATGCCAAATTATTTTCAATTAGTCATATCTTTATTGCATTTTTTTTGGTTAAATTAGAATTTTATGAATAGCCATCAGTGGGAATTTTTTGGTGGGGAAGAGGCCTACAATCTTTTAATATCTTTGAAGAAAAATTTCTACTTCAGAGGAAGTGGAAGAAGTTTGGATTCATAGGTTTGTTTTCTTTCTGTTAGGTTTCAGAAAAACTGTGTTGGTGAGTAGACTCTCAGTGTGGGCAGATGACAGTTTCTGAGGCTTCCTGGCTTTATTTTTTTTTTAAGTTGTGCATAAATAGGTCCATGAGTCTGTTATTAGGTACTATAGTAACTGAGACCCATGGTTTGGAAAAACTTTTCTCTTCCCTGAAAAAAATGACTGTCCCTGGAGAAGCCAAGTTTTTCACACCTAGTTTCCCATAGATTACAAGCCACGAAGACGGTTTTGCCAAAATTAAATATATTTTTTAAAAATCAGGCTTTCCAGCAAATGGATCCAGACAAGTCCTTTGCTAGCCTTTGATGCCACAGTAGTTTTTTCTTCGACCTAGAAGTGTCTTCATGTTTGTTACACAATTATACCAATACGTCATAACCACAGCAGACATGGGACTTGACAAGACTTGCCAGGTGGAAAGTGGCAAACGTGACACCTTGTTCGATAGGCTGCTGACCCACTTTGGACCCCAGCTGACTTCTCTCAGATTCTTTCATCTTTCATCACCCTCCCTCTTTCTCTTTCAGAAGTTGTCTTCCTTCCTTAAAGGGGCCTCCAATACGCTCCACTGTTCTTATTGCTTTCAAACTGGGCCAAATTCTCTTAAGTCTTGTCCATGGATAAAGGTGAATTCAGGCAGTTTTATGTTACAAAATGTACCAAAATTAAACAGCTACCATATACGGTGACTTGCAAAGAATACTGCTAGGACATGACAGGTGTGAAATACAATGACTTGATTTGAGTGGCATCTCAGTGTTGGAGACACAGTTAACTTCTGAATAAATGCCTCTGGAGGATGACAATGGATATTCCAAAGTCAGCAGGTCAGATTTAGACCAAGGTGAGGGGGAGCTTGCTGTGACTCAACTGAATCAAGAGGATGGTGGCCATGATCCAATATCATACAGAGGAAAACACTTAGATCATAACAGCTGGGCTCAAATTCTGGACTCTGATGCTGAGGATCTCACCTCTCAGAGCTAGTTTCCTTATCTAGAAAGTGAAAATCCTACTGTTCACACACCCCTACCTAGGGTAGTTGTGAAGAAGGAGTTTTATGTATCTTCAGATGCTCTAGAAATGGGAGCTATTGTTATTAACCTTCTCCATGTGATTCACAAAGGGCAGGAATATGGTGTAATGAGTGAAAGCCTCACCACAAGGTACAAAAGCGGTAGGGAAAGTAACAGGTTAGATTTTGATGTTATTAAAGCTAGAAAAGAAGCTTAGAGGCAATCTAATCAAGTGCCCTAATTTTATAGCTGAGGAAACTGTATCTCATAGATATCAAATGACTTGCCCAAGGTCATACAGGTAAATAACTGACTTGGCATTCTGACCCAGATACTCTGGTTCCAAATTCATTGTTCTTTTCACTCTAACATATATTGCCTTCTAGCTTTAAATCCTGTCAAAAGAACTGTTATTATTTGCTAAGTTTTCTACATAAAGCATATGTTTGGAGTTATTCATTCATGTATGCAACAAGCATTTATTAAAAGCCTGCTGTGAACAGAATACTCAGAAAATGCACAGGTTCCATAAGGCACAGTTTCTGCCTCATTGAGCTTACAGTCTAGTAGCATATCTTGAATATAGTTCCAATAGGCTATACAACATTATCACACTATTAGTTTATGAATATCTGTTTCAGATTTCTGCCTGTTTTCAAATGAATCATCAACCAAGTTTTGACATGATGCCATAGAAGAAGACCTTGGTAGGCTGACCAGAGTGCTCTGCCACTAGGAAGCACTACATAATAGATAGAAGGCTGGCCTTGGAGTCTGGAAAACCTGGGTAAAGTTCTTGCTGGGGTCAGCTACTTACCCTCTAGGTGACCTGGGCAATGCTCTGAGCTATACATTTTAAATCAGTTGCTAATCAGTATTGATGGAGGGAGTGTCCACACCGGGAGCTGCACACACTGATGAAATCACAGGTCTAGACTTTCTCATTACAGGAAAATACTAATTTCTATTGCTAACATTGACACATTAATAACAATTAGATGCTAGTAATGGTAATAATAGTAAGTATTGGCTGAAGTGTGAATGAACAAAGATCCAAATACAGGGGAATGATTAACTAAGCCTGAGCTCTGTTGGTTACAGAAACAATTCCAGCCACCTACCTCAACAGATAGATGTTTAATTCCATTATTAGAGTTATACTTCCTTGCCAGCTCTTCTCCCCCTGAACAATAATCATCTCCTGAGTTGGAGCTCAAGGAAGGGTATGCTGCTATTTCTGGTATGGCCACTCTCACTTGACTCCAATAAGGGTTTCCTGTGTAGAGCCCTTGGGAAACCAGTCTTCATTGTCACTTTTCAAAGTTAGGAAGCACAGGGTAGAACAACAACTATTAAGTAAATAGTGACTTATCTCAGCCATAGAGACTGTAGGCTAGAAAATGGGGCATGGAGGAGGTCTCTAATTTTGAGCACCAAAGAATCTCATAGCTGGAAAGGACCTCAGAGTTAATCAGCTTCAGCCAGTACCTCAACAGGAATCTATAATGTCTCAGGCAACCAGCCTCTGCCTGAAGGCCTTGAGTGATGAGGAGATCACTATCTCCAGAGGCTGACCATTTTTTCTTACATAGACTTGAAATCGGTCTTTCTGTAAACTCTACCTGCTGCCACTACTGCAGCCTTCTGGGCGTAAGCTAAAGAAAATGAATCCCCTTTCCTTGTGACAATTTTTCCAATACTCTCCAGGGATCCTGTGTGTCCCCCAGCATCCTGTGCCTCACCCGAGTCTTCTTTTCTCCAAGTTATCCTTGGTGGATCCTCATAAGGCATTACTTCCAGTCCCCTTCTCATCCTGGGCCCCCCACCTTCTGTCCACACTCCCCGTGTCAATGCCTCTCCTTAGAGGCGGTGCCAGAACCACACCTGGTCCTCTCCATGTACTCTGGCTAGTGCTCGCAGAAAGTGGCTGAGAAAGGAAGCCTGTTGGGTGCAATGCCCATATAGCTGCCAAAGGGAACAAGCTGTGGACTCTGAAGGGGTTTAGGAGAAGAAGGTCCCAAACAGCTGACTCTCCACCTGCTAGGGTTAAGCCTTTCCTGCCGGTGTCAGCATTTTTCAGGAACTCACCTTTGAAAAGGAGGCAGCTTTTGGTTGTAAATGGCAGTGACACGGCAACAAGAGAGTTCATTTCACCAAGATGATTCATTAAGAAATGAAATATTCATGGCTGACAGCTTGAAGGATCGCCATACAGTTTTATTCTAATGCACCTGTCCTCTTTGTCAAGTCCAATATGGGATGTCATGTCGCCAAAGTTTTATTTAGAAATTGTTTGTCAGAGGGAGCTTTCTAATGTGAATGAAAAATTCATCCCCTCATTAAGAAGATTTTACATGAAATGTCTAGGATTTTCAATGAACACCAGGACATGAACCAATTACTGTTAAACACTTAAAGAGACAGTGTCCTAGCTCACTCAGCAAAACCCCCTAATTGCACAAATATGGAGAAAACTCAATATCTAGAGAGGTAAATGAAAAATTTCAATGGGGAAATTTTTTTCTTTCCTTTTGGATCTTCTCAAAAATTCTGGTATTTAAGAAATTTAGAGATTTCAAGTATGATATGATCCTTTGGGACCACATTGAATGACACTGATTTTAGGAAAGACTTGGGTTCTAGTCCCAGCTTGGGTGCTTGCTAGGTAAGTGACCTATGGTGATTTCTTCCCCTTCCTGCATCTGTCAAAGAGGTGACTAAATAATACTTGGGCTATACAACTGTGGTAGAAGCCTGGAGTCAGAAATCAGATTCCAGCTCTTCTACTTTCTGGCTGTGTGATTTTAGGCAAATCACTCAACCTCTCTGAGTCTCTGGAAAATGATGGGTTGAACAGCATGATTTCCACATTTCCATCTAGTCCTCAATCTTATGACTGTGCCTAATGAGGCTATTGGCAGGAAGGTGCTTTGTAAGCCACAGGGGGTGACATCAATAAGAGTAAGCATTATTAGTATCATACTTACACACAGGAAGATGGGGATGTAATTACCAAAAAATAACTAAAATGCCCCCAAGAGCTATTGTGACTCCTTTTCTCCACACTCACCTTTACCAATATAATTCATGGAAATATCAAACAGGTACTTGGAGAGCAGATACATTCAATAAATCCAAACAGAGTTTGGAGAGGGAGAGAGCTCCTGCCGATTAAAAACTGGAGTTGAGCTGTATAGGAAATCAGGGAGAATCCGCCAGGGAATTACTTGTATAATGAAATCGCATTTTACAGCTCTGACAATGGATTAAGTTGACACTGAGGTTCTACCTGACATACGGTCTCGTTCAGCTTAATCTATGGTAGAAAGTAGTTCACACCCCCAAACCCAGGACGTATTATATAGGCACTGTATATATAGATTTGGCCAGATTGTCATTTCCAATTTCAGAGAGTCTCTAGACTGATAATACAAGAACTGAAGTTTCTCCTGCTCAACCCAGGAAGCTACTGAGACTTTGCAGATTCCATTTCCTAGCTTCCAACATGGGTGATGTAGCGCCTTAGTTGGAGGAGAGAGCCTGAGCCCTCAAATCCTGGGTATGGCTGTGTGACAAGAGTAGGGTCTAAAACATTGGCCCAGGTACTTATGGGGATGGGAAGTACGAGTCTAGGGCCCACCTTTTTGCTTATAAATAACTACTTACCCTCAACTATAAAATGAGGGAATTGAACTGGTAAGAGCCCTTCCAAGGCTAAATCTATGATTATTCTGTAAGCCCGTTGAATGAATTACTTAATTTGAACTGAATTGCTTAATCTAAGTATCTTTTCTGTAGTTTTAAAAGCAAGACAAAGAAATAAAAAGACAAACAAAGGAAGGCAGGAAAGAAGGAGGGTAGGGAGGAAAGAAGGCAGACATAGAAGGGGGAAGAGCAGGGAAGGGAAGAGTATGGGAGGGAATGGAAGGGCAGGGAAAAGAAAGGCAAGGAAGGACAGAGCAGAGAAGGGAAAGAGAAAGAAGAGAGGGGAAGCAAACATGACAGAGCAGAAAAGGAAAAGAAAGATTAAGGGGAGGAGAACAAGGGAGAAAGAAAAGGAGAGGAGGAAAAGGGAGTGGAGAAGAAAGGAAGGGCAAGGAAAGGAGAAGACAAGAGAGCAGAGAACAGGAGAGGAGGAAGAAAGCCCAGGATGGTATCTGGTTATAGTCATATCACTTCTTTATTATTTATCTATAGAATTATAGAAACTAAGATAGTAAGAGTTGGCATTACTGTAGCAATTTAAAGCTCGCAAAACACCTTATGGCAATTCTGTGAGGCGGTGATACAATCATTATTGCCTCCATTTTACCTATGAGGAAACTGAGGCTCTGGGAGATTAGGAAGCCTGCTCCTAATCTGAGGTCAGATTCAAACTCTGCTGCCCTCCCGACTGAAGATTCATTACTTCTGGCACTATGAAATGCAGCATCTCCATCACCTCCATCGTCAGCTACTGAGTTTGGTTTGGCATTTAAGACTCTTTACAACCTGACCCCTTCCTACCTTTCCAATCTTCTCCCACTATTTCCCTTCATTCACTCTATCATCCAGCCATATGGACCTCCTAGCTGTTCCTCACACACAGCACTCCAACTCTCGGTTACCATGTCAGAAATACTCCCGCTCTTCATCTCTGCCTTTTGGCATCCCTGGCTTCTTCCAAGACTCATCTTCTGTAGGAGGCGTTCATGGTCCTCTAGCCATGTGAGCCATCCCCTCTGAAGTTCCTTTCTCCTAACCCTGAATGGACCATTTGAGTTATGATTTGTCCCCTCCATTTGTATGGAGAGCAGGGGCTGCTTCTGCCTTTTTCTTTCTTCATATAACTAGAACTTGGCTCAATGCCTGGTAAACAGTAAGCACTTAATAAATGTCTATTGATTGCATGGCCTGTCATTTCCTAGGTGGCCCAGCAGATAGAGTGCTGAACTGGGAGTCAGGATGACTCTGACACAGACTAGCTCCCGAAAGTCACTTGTATGCCTCTCAGCCCTATTCTCCTCATCTATAAAAGAAGGATTATAATATTACCTACTTGACAAGGTTGTTTGGGAGTCAGATATTATAACAAATGCAAAATGCCTTGAAAAACCTTAAATGCTCTAGAAATGCGAGCTATTATTATAATATTCAAATCTGAAAGGATTTCAGGAGATCCTTAAGAACGTTTTCTGTCAAAAAACACCCCTGACAAATGTTTGCCCCATCCCTGATGAACACGTCCAGTGAGAGCTATCATTATCTCATTAGGGAATGCGCTGGATGGTTTTCATAATTTCATAATGGTTTTTCCATTTATTACGGAAAACTATTCTCTTCCCTGCTTACCTCACAAATGAAAATATTTGAGAAAGTTTTGTAAAATGAAAAGCATTACACGAATTGTATGGTATTGTTTTTAAACTACTTAGATCCTAAGCTACCTAGAGAGACCTGCATTTGTGGGAATTGTGTTCATCACCCTCCCCATGCTCCGTCATCATGGCATAACCATAGGCAATTTCTTAGAGTCTACTGAATGACTTGGTAGTAGAAGAGAGATTTCTATGAGACAATTCCAACCATTTATGTGGTAGATTCCCAGAGTCACAACCTCTCAGAGATATTCTTGCCCAAAATGAAGTGGAATCTTCTCTACAAATCCCTGACAAGTAGCCATCCAAGTCTCTGCTTAAAGATCTCCACTGATGGGAAATGTACCACTGCTCTTCAGGACATTAATGAAAGGAGTTTTCCCTAGGAAACAAAAAGACAGAAAAGCCCAAAATCTTCCTATATATTTTCCAGCTTACAGCCTACCAAACTGCAATCCATTCAAATAAATAAATACTTATACCTTCGCCGCCTCAGGATTTTGGTGAGCAATGCTCTGTGTTGGAAAACACACCCAATATATTTTTCACCACTTTCCTATAATTAGTTTCACTGGGAAAACTGTGAAGAACTATTTTCCTGCTTTTAAATTCATAATTTTGGTTCAAGAGGACAGAATAAGATGTTTAGACAGAGTGAAAAGTATTTTCTAACAAATCGATATTAATTTCTCTGACTGTTATGGTCTCAGGAGGCAGAAAGTGTTCTTGTACTGAGCTGACAGGAAAGATTTTATCCTGACCAAATGTTATTCAAATATTTATAAGACTGGATAATTTAGGAAAAAAAATATAGATGGAAAAAGGCATGAATATTTTTTTCAGCACTCCCTTCACATTTACAAATGACAAGAGTTATAAAAAGGTGGGGAGTGTGATTAGTAATTTTCTCCCCTACATGACACTTCCTTATAGAGCTGCACTGTTCAGTGGGCTCCTGTACAGGAGGAGAAAGGGAGTGAGTTAGGTAGCAGGCTTGTCACTTTCCATTGTCCCAAGTGGGTGACTTAATGCCCCAGCACAAACCACCGTACTGGGTGCCCAGCTACTTCTGCGGCTGGGACTGTTGGCCTGATACAGGCCTCTGGGACATGCCAGTCAATGTCAGCTTATAGAGAGGTCTGCAATGACAATCATGGCATTCAGACCTCAGCCTCATTCTGATTTAAAGAATTTTTTTTCATTGATTGGAATGAAGGTACAGGTAGCATGTTGATCAAATTTGCACATGACACCACATTGGGAGGGACAGCTAACATGTTGAACAAGACAAAGGTAACCAAAAAGATGGACAGGCTGAATCTAATAAAATGAAATTTAATTGGAGCAAATGTAAAGGTAGCCTACAAAGTTGGTTATTGAAATACACGATGAGGGAGCAACCACTGTTCATGGGAAAGGGACATGGAGATTTTAGTGGACTGCATTCTCCATGTGAGATAACATAAGGTAGAAGTGGCAGCCAAGGAAACTAACTGAATCTTAGAATGCATCGATAAGACAATAGAATTGAGAGCCAGAAGGGACCTATGGGGTCAGATAGTCCAACTCTTATGTTTTATAGGTGGGCAAACTGAAGCCTAGGGAAAGGAAATGACTTGCCCCAGGATACGATTAGCAAATAGAAAAGCTAGAAACAAAACTCAGCTAACAACCAGAATATGGAAGGACTGAAGACCAAGTGAATTGAGGATTAGAGGCTGAACTGAGGACCAGACTTGTTGAGGACATGACAGTTTTCTTCAAAGACTGAAAAGACTGGAATGTGGAAAGGGAATTAGGATTATTTATCTACTCCCAGACACTCTCAAGGCCAATGCATAGAAGTTACAGGGAGACAAATTTGAACTTGATACAAGGAAGCAATTCCTTACCATTAGAGCTGCCTAAAAGTAGAATGCTAGCATCCTAGCAAAGTCTTATAGATGCTTTGGGACATAAATTGGCCATTTTTCAAGACATTTGGGAACTGCTCCTTGGAGGATTATGAAGGATGTTAAGCTACCTTGTTACGAAAAAGTTCTCAGGGCTGTAAGAATAATTCCTAATTACCTATGACTGTACTGCAACTTGAACCCATCACTCCTGGCTGCTCCAATCTAAAATCTGACCTGATTTCTCCAGAATTTTTCTCACTAGACGGATCCCTCTGAGTTTGATTCTCTCCTACTTGGCTCTTGTCACTTCTTGGTTCTTATTCATAGAACTCAGAGTATCCTGTTCTCAAAGGAGATCTTATCCCACTGTTTCCCACAAAGAGAAAGGAAATACCTCTCCTCTACTCCTCAACCTCTAAGCAACATAGTTGGGTAGCTCTGCAGTGCCCCCTAGCTGGCTCACAAAAATGTCAAACTCCATTATTATCTGTTAACCACACCAACACTAGACTCCTGTAAAGGTTTTACTCTACAATCCTGGGGCTATACCAGCTTGAGGTCACAAATATAGACTGCAGGGCATTAGGTTTCCACAGGTCAATGAGGCCCAAGCATACTAGTTTGGGATTGAGGGAGATATGATATTTGATATTGAGTAAAACTTTCAGAAGCCACCTCATATCATTGGGGGTGGGGCAGGCATAACACCATTTAAATTCTATTTGGCATATATATATATACATACATACATATATATATATCCATATATATATACATATAGTTTCAACAGCAAAAGGAATCTAACATAAAGCTGTAGGAATTATTTTTCAGGTTAAGTCACGAGATTTCTGGAAGAAAATGTCCACCTTTACATAATTAAGTTAACACTATTTGAGCCACCTTCACTGGAATTCCTCTCCAATGTTTCAACATAATATTGCTGGTGATCTGGAACTTTCAAGGGCTATTTGCCAGCAGAGAACAATCTCTGGCAGGACTTAGTAAGTTGGACAGGCTTCAAGTATGGTCTAGGTATGAAGTACATGTCTGTCATTTGAGGACCAGTCTGGCTGTGGCTTATCACCACAGGGTCAACTTCCAGGGGATGAATTTTTGGCCATGGCAACTCATGAAACTATGTACTAAAGTATGAAGACTCCACATTAGTAGAGAGGATATCCTCCCAGCAGAAATCAGACTGCTAATATGGAACTAAAAGTATCTCTTCCAGCCATTGTTCCTACTTTCATTCCAGATCCAGTTCTTGTACTGTGCTGGGTCATTTTCCTTTGGACACATTTCAACCTATCTGCTGATATTAAAATGTTGCAAATCAAATGGAGCACAGTATTTCAGATAGGATTTGATCAAGATATACCTCTCATGTTCTAGACAGTATACTTCTAATCAATGCATACAGTAGATGCTTAAATATTTGTTGAATAAATAAATTAATTCGATTGACCCTAATTTAGGGAAGAGCTCCAGTATTGGGAAAATCTACCCAGTCCTTTCCCTCAATATGTCAAGATTTTTGAAAGCACCCCTCCTCCACACCATTTCAATGTTGTTGACTGCAAGTGGGTTGCTAGCGTGCTTCCATCAGCAAGTTAGGATGGCCAGTCCCCCGACAATAAGAAAGCAGGAGCAGAGGGGATGGAGACAGCCACTCTGGCTCCAGTCCAAGCATGAAAACCTGTCTATCTACCTTCCAAATGATGCAAAATTGCAGTTTGTTTAATGTTCATCTTACGTGCTTAATTACCAATAGTGCTCAACTAATTATTTCTTGTTTGGTACACTCTTTAAACAGTGGAGAAAGACGGCTGCATACTTTTGTATTCTGAATGAGGTTTGGGAACGCATTTTTGTAATCACCTAATTCCCAGAGGGCTTCATTACAAGCCAGGGGAAAATAGGATTCGGAGCACAGGTGACAGCCAGTTCAGTCTCTGCAGGTGTGGGTTAGAGCGTTTGAAGGAACACAAGAAATAAACAGGCCCATTAGAAACTTCCCCAAACGGAAGGTGCTTTTGCATTCATCAGAAACAAGAATGCCAACATGGCAAAAGACGTTTGTATTCGGCACTAGTGTGGCTCTGTAGAGCTGCAAAGGACCTGACAGATCATGCAGTTCGACTCACTAGTTTTACAGAGGGCATCATTGCTGCTCACCACGTCTCAGGGTTTCAGTTGCATAAAAATGCAAAGGATTCAAAAGACGACAAATTGTTGGGGTGGAAAAAAAAAGGTCGATGGGCACCCTTGGTATCTACCTACATATTCCACCACATAGAACTACAGAATCCCAGAGCTAGCGGAGATCTTGGAGATCATCTCATCTACCCCTCAATGAGTAATCCCTTCTTTAGCAACCTCAAGTTGGGTCTGTTTGTTTATAGTCCAGTGGTGTCAAACTGAAATAGAACCGGATCCCTGGGAGCCAGATATTGATTTAGAAAACCACAAATTAACATTATCTACATTGCACTCTATTTTAATTTATTTTATTCCTTTTTTTTTTCTTTTTGCAGGGGGGAAAGCAGGGCAATTGGTGTTAAGTGACTTGCCCAAAGTCACATGGCTAGTAAGTGTTAAGTGTCTGAGGCCGCATTTGAACTCAGGTCCTCCTGACTCCAGGACCAGTGCTCTATTCACTGTGTCACTCAGCCGCCCCTAAATTTGCTCTCTTAAATATTTCCCAATTACATGTTAATCTGGTCCAGGTGGCATTTGGGAGTTTTGCTAGCCCAGGAGTTTGCACCTCTGCCAGGAGATATTAGGTGATTTGCTCTCGGTCACTCAGCCTGTTGGTGACAAATGTCAGAATTAGAACTTGGATCTCCTAATGCTTGGCCCAGCGCTTTTCTCACTGCTACTACCAAAGAATAAATCAGTGCATTCTGAGCACCTCCTATGTGTACAGTTCTATCCAGAAAGTCTCTCTGTATGAAGGAGATAAACAACACGTGAATTGTGGTCCCGTGCCCTCTGACAGCTCAAAGTCAAATGGGGTTGGCAGAATAGCCCACAGGAAGAAATAGAAAGAAATGCTAAAAAAACACCTGATTAAGAGCTGAGTTGTCTGGCATGGCTATAAAAACTGTTGAATAAGATGGCTGGAATAGCGAGGAAAGCATCATGGAGGAATTAAGACAAATTGGACTTCAAAAGAAGAGCATAATTGGAAGAGCCATAAGGTACTAGATTTGAAGTCAGGTAACATGGGTCTGAAGCCTAGCTGTGGTATTTGTTTTTTAAAAACATTAACTTTCATTTAAAAAAAATCTTTATTTCTCTTCCTTATCTTCTTCCTGGAGAGTTATTTTTTTATGGTAAATAATATAAAGGGGGAAAAATCAGCCACCAATATTTTTAAAATTAACACAGGTAGTGTTCTACATCCCTAGACTGTCATCTCTGAAAAGAAGTAGTGGGGGAGAGAATTATGAACATAGTCACTACTAACCATGGGTAAGTCACTTTTCTTCTCTGTTTCTTTCTCTGCAAAATGGGAATAATACTTGTATTACTTTTCTCATAAGGTTATTGTATGAAAAGTGCTTTGTAATCTTAAGATATCACAGAAATGTAAGCTATTATTATTTTTGACAAAGAACTGTTTTAACTTCACGAGGTTGAATTAAATAAAATGATTAATTTATTAACCAGTTGTTTGACCAAATTCATTGTATAAGGGGAAAATTTTTTCTTGCATAGACATAGTCACAGAGGACATGGTAACTAATTGAATCATCATGTCTGAGGAGTTCACAAGACTGTCTACTATGGCTTTGGAAGAACTGTCTGTGATCAGTGGAGGGAGCATTCTTGCTGATGAAATCTGAAATCACAGATCCTTGAAGCACTAAAGTAAGCAATTGCTTCTTTGACGGAGCTATTTAAACAGCCTGGGACTTTCAGAGGAACAAAAGTAGAAATCACTTAGGCTAACAGACCAATGCCATTTAGAGGAAACTCACATTTTCACATTTTATGCCTTAATTTAAAGTGGAGCTACATGATCTCCTATAGGAATTCAGAAAGTGTTATCTCATTTTATGCCCCAAACTAGAAGAGAGCTCCACTGGGTTTGCCAAGCTGTTAAAATTAAAATATCTGTTTGAGCACAGCATAATAGATGAGGTATTTAAGGCATTTTCCTTTAGATTTTTGGTTAATCTTCTCTTCGTTAATTTTCCTAGATAAAATCCAGTTATAAATAACCTGAGGGTCCCTTAACTGGGCTGCTTGTGGGATGGCAGATCTTTAATCGCCAGAACTTCTGCCTCTTAGAGATCTCAAGAGGGAAAAGTACTTTGAAAATTATCCAAAGTAAAATAAGCAGAAAGCATTAACAAATTAAAGAGAGAAAGAGGGAGGAGAGCAGAGGAGAGAGACAGAGACAGGGAGACATGCAGAGACCCACAGAGATGGAGAGATGCACGCAGAGATGGAGACCCAGAGAGTCAGAGACAGAGATATACAGGGAGACAGAGATGGAGAGATGGGAGAAGGAGAAAAGGGTAAAATGGAAAGGAGAGAGTAAGAAATGGCAAGGCCAGAAGAAAGAGTAAGAGAGGCATGGAGCTGGAAAAGGGATAAAGAAGGGGGAGAAATGGAGAAATAATGAAGAGAAACAGAGAGAGTGAGACAGAGAAGGAGATGGAGAAAAAGGAAAGGAGGAAATGAGACTCTAAGACTGGGAGAACCACCACCAACTTATATCATTTTTTTTATATCACATTTTAAAAAATAAGAGCTGACTTTGGAATTTATAAAGCACTTTCCTCACAATCACCCAGATGGGAGGGTCATGATCATACAAGAATTCTTATTCCCATTTTATGTGTGAGGAAACCAAGGAACAGGGAGGTAAAATGTCTTGCCCATGATTTTAGAACCAGACCTCATATGAAGGCTTCCTGGTTCCAGTGCCCTTTCAGCTATATCATTCTGGATCTGAAAGGAGACTTAGCACTCAAAATTAACTTGCTGACTAAAACCAATCAGTCCTGGGGCGGCTAGGTGGTAAAGTAAATAGAGCACCGGCCCTGGAGTCAGGAGGATCTGAGTTCAAATTCGGCCTCAGACACTTAACACAAAACTAGCCGTGTGACTTTGGGGAAGTCACTCTCAATTGCCCTGCCTTCCCCCTGAAAAAAAACAAAAGCAAAAACAAATCAGTTCTGAGTTTCCAGCCTATGATAATAAAAGGAAACTCACTAATTTATTGATGGAAATGTGTTTATGCAAAAAGTGAACCACCATGCTTGTCGGCCCAAGCAACAAAGACTAGGTTTAAAAAGAGGGAGAGATATAGGCAGAATAAGAGAATTGAAAATGGATTTGTAAGGTAACTAGAAAATGTTCAAAATGTAAACAAGCATTAATAATGGAAATAGGTAAATTGGAAGTCATGTAAACCAACTGATATATGAAGATGTGAAAAATATACTGGTTGCCATCTGCTGGTGGTTCATATATGTGTGTGTGTATATATTATGTGTGTGTGTGTATATATATATACATATATATATATATATATATACGCATATGTATCTATGTCTGTGTATTGATAGAAAGACAGATGGACAGATACTGTTATAATAAGGGGGTGGTATCAAGTAAAACCTGGGAGTCACTGCAAGAAAAGTAAATCTGCAAATCTAGATAAGAAAGATCTTCTCTCAGGCCTGGAAATTTCTTGGCCAAAGATTATCCTTAGAGAGATTAAAGTTCAAGTATGTTTCTACAGAGGCAGCCCAGCCTAGGGGCAAGAACAATGGACTAGGAGTCTAGAGCCCTGGACACAAAGTCAACAAATGCTACCAGTTAGTTTCTTTACCCTGGACAATGGCTTTGCCTCTCTGGGCCCAGTTTCCTCATCATAAGAACAATAACTGGCATTGATGTAGTCCTTTAGGATTTACAAAGGGATTTACACAGGACATCTCATTTGACCCTTACAACTACTACCCTGTGAGGTAGGTACGATTACCTTTTTCATTTTATAGAAGAGGAAATGAGTCTTAGAGGTGTTGAGACTCCCCAAGGGCTGCACTGTTTGTAAATAACTCAAGTTTGAACTCAGGTCTTCCTGACACTAAGTCTAGTATTTCATCTACCATATCATGCTTCCTTTCATCTCTATGTCAAGGGGAGAAAGGGAGGTTTGGTAGAAATGCTGATCATATTCTTTCTTGGCTCTAATGTTCTATGTTAGAAAGCCCTTTTTGGTTCTGATGCTATGTGTTTGTATGTTCCTTTGTGTCCTAATATTCTATGATTTCTATTTAGAGATCCCTTCTAATTTGGATGTTTTATGTTTGTTATATGCGGTCAGAATCAAAGATCTGGAAGGAGCTTTGGAGTACAACTTTTACAACCAAGAATTCCCTCTAAAAACTTCCTGCTAAGTGATCACTTGGGAAGTTAGGTGGTACAGTGTATAGAGTGCTGAGGCTGGAGTCAGGAGGACGCATCTTTGTGAATTCAAATCTGACCTTAGACATTTACTAGCTGTATGAATGTGGGCAAATCACTTAATCCTGTTTGCCTCAGTTTCTCCATATATAAAATGAGCTGAAGAAGGAAATGGCAAACCAATCCAGCATCTTTGCCAAAAAACACCCAAATAAAGTCACCAAGAATCAGACGACTGGACAACAACACCCACCACAAGTGATCATTTGGCCTCTACCTGAAGAACTCAAGTGAGGGAGACTCTACCCCCTCCTTAGGCATTCCATCCTACTTGTGCCCAACTAAAATTTTTCTTACATTGAATTTGAATCTCTCTCTTTGCTTTCTAGATCAGCTTTCTGAAGTCAAACGGATAGTCTTCCTCTCACACAAATACTTGAAGAGAGGTCTGGAATCTCTCTGAAGTCTTCCTTTATCCAGACTAAACGGCCTTAAGTCCTTCAACTGGTCCTCACACAGCATGGTCTTCAGTCCTCCCAACATCTCTTTTGGATTGACTCCAAAGTGTGCACATTTTTCCACGAAAAAAAAAAAGGGCGCACTCAGGGCAAAAGACAACAGAACTACTGCTTCCCTTGTTCTAGGCATCACACCTCCGAGGATGGCGTTATGTTTTTGTTCTTGTTTTTTTCCTGCTGTTATCACACTGTTGACTCACTGAGCTTTCAGTACACTAATATCTCAGTCTTTCCTGTAAGAAATACTATCAAGCCAAGCCTTCCCTTGTGCTTGTGAAGTTTCTTTTTTGAATTTGTATAGCATTGCACATTGATCCTATATAAGATTCATCTTAAAGTATTTGATTTCTGTTATTGCCATAACCGTCGCCCGATTCCTGACTCATTTAGTGTTTGCTGTCTGTTCCAGCTTCATGTCATCTGCAAATATGACAATCTGAAAGAACTCTCCAATTTGGTAAATTCTAAGGTCACGGCTTGCTTGGACATTCTATATTTGGTGGTCCTTTCCATCTCTGGCATTCTGTGCTTTATGCCCAACAGTCTCCTTCAGCTCTGACATGGGGTGTCATTTCGAGTTTTTAGCATCAGTGAATACTTTTACTGATATTTTGTAAAGCAATAGAACAGCCCTAGAAAACTGTAAGTCAACCACTTTTCTCCAGGAGTGATTATATTAAGGAAAATAGGGGAACAATATGATCAGGTCCATTACCCAGGAACATGGATCTGTGATCGAGGAGGAATAAGTCACTGTGGTTATGCCCAGGTCTACTTAACTATTTCCCTTGTCTTTGTGGAGGGTCTGGGAAAGGCTGACAGAGGCATCACTGATTTGGAATTTTCTAATGAACACTCAGGGGGAAAGTGACTGTGAAAGCTTAAAAATGAAATGTACAAACCAAAGACGAAAATCTAAGAACTCAAAGAAAAACGTTATAATGACAATGTTTCTAAAGGATAGCAGGTTTTACAAAGTGTTTTCCTTACAACATCCCTGTGAAGCAAAGCATGTAAACACCATCGTCATTCTGCAGGTGAAGAAACTGAGGGTCAGAACTGTGAAGGGGCATGGCCAGAGACAAAGGGGCTACTAAGTGTCAGAGCTGGTATCCAATTCTATCCACTACATCGTGTGGGCAGCTGAAATCAATTTAAATTACAGTACTAAGTAAAGAACATACTTCTCATATGGTACCACTTAGAATAGCGAGGCCATTATGCTGAACTTAGCAAAGCTGATCAGAGAAGTGAAAATTAAGGAGACGCTAATTCAGAAGAAACGCAGGAAGCACCTGTGTTCCAAGAGAATAATATATGTTTTTAAAGGTATTCAAAACAAGATTGGTATTGCAGATGCCAACACACTACAATCCTGAATAACAACAAAATCTATTTATTTGCCTTATGGTAGTGACAAAACAGAAGAATGAAGAGAGAGAAAAGACCTCCCTCCCCAATTTCTTCTGCGTAAATTCTCCTCGTCAGGTTAATCTATCTGAATACCATCTGCTACCCTCATGTTGGAATTCCCATTCATAGAATAAGCAACTCCATTCTCTGATCTGAATTAAGAGACTGAATTTGGTAGTGAGGAAGGGAAAGAAAACAAGCATTTATTAGGTTTCTACTCTGTGCTAGACACCATGCTAAGTATTTTACAAATGTTATTTCATTTGACCCTTACAGCCATCCTGGGAAGTTGGTTCTATTCTATTTTACACTTGAGGATACTGAGGCAGACTCATACAGCTAGTGAGTTAAGTGTCTGAGACTGAATTCAAAGTCAAGCATTCCTGAGTCCAGGCCCCATGCTCTATTTATTCACTATGCAATCTAGATGACCTTATAAGCTGACCCAATAAGCAGATGATCAACTTCTCTCCAGAAAACAGATTTAAAGGTGAAAAGGTAGGGGTTCCCCCCATCCCAATTAATTAGGGAAGGCCCAAATAGTTCAACTGAACCATCAATAAAAAGTAAACTAGGTGTGAATGAGACCTTAATCAGTTTGAAGGGCTCACGGAGGCTGTGCATCATTGGATGAAAGCAGATGATGCCACACAGGAAGTACAGTGACTGACTAATGAGCATCAGTGGTGGTCTGAGAGGCTATTTATCAAAACAAGCTAGTTAAGAATAAGTCAGCAAAGCAGCTTCACAGAATCATCACATAACATGGCAAAAACCTCTCATGACATTATTTGCCCATGTAGTCGTATTTACCCACATATCTGTTCACCTTCACATTCCAGAAATTGTTAATATGTGGCTATTGTGTGAAAGACCTCATGCTTGGTGCTTGGTATGCAAAGAAGGAAAATGACGGTTTCCACCCTCAAGAAGAATCTACTCTAGCAGAAGTAGGATGAGACAGGCGTCCAAATAACTACAAGGCAGAAGATGATTCAGTGCATACGCTCCTAGCACAGGGGCTGATACCTGCTCAGTCATGCAGGGAATGATTTTTCCATCTGAGTTATATGTAGTCCAAGGTACCTAACACTCTCTTCTCTTTTTCTGAAATCTGGCTAGTATAAGCAGCACAAGTCATATTGGGTACATGCTGAAGTTACACAATACAGAAGCCTGAGCTTGAAGGAGAGAAAGACTAGGACTGGGGCATCTGGCTCAGCTGACACTGAGTCATATGAGCTGAACACAAAAGCCAACTCCACAGGACACTCAGTGCCTAAGTCCTGGGGCTACATTTCATTGGGATACCCCATTCTCTGTTCCTATCAGACTGTAACTAAGTCTTTGGAGTCACTCAACTGTGTCAAGTCACGCAGTCTTAAGATTTTTAGTGCCACCTGGGTCGTGTAAGACAACTTAGGTGGAAATGAACTGGAAGTTGTTTGTGGATAAAATAGCCATCTTGATCAAAGACCAAATGAACATTGTGGTGAGCCAAAAAGTGTCACTAAGGAATTATTCATCCCAAATACCCTGTATGAGTCCTTAATCTTGGCAGCAAGGTTTTAGAGCACCCACACACAATTCCTCACCTTCCATTTTATCCTCTCCCTTCTCCTTCTCCATTCTCATATGGTTATTTAGGGAGTGCAGGAGTGCATATGGTTGGAAGAACCAGAAATACCACATTAGTTTAGAACAGAAAAGAAAATCAGTTTTCTTTTTGTCTAATTGTAGTAATTTGGCACATGCCTTGGGACTATCAGAATCCTTCGCATGCATACTTCTTCCACTGTCTTTTTTTTGCAATGTCTCCTTGATGAAGGGAAATAACCCTGGATTATTGATGACTATGTCAGTAAGGGGCTAGCTCTGACTGGTCTTACCAAGTTGGACCTACTTGAAGTAGTTAAAGTAACAATGACAACCACCACCACAACAGCTGCAATGGTTCATGTATTGACAGAAGACAAATCCCCATACTCGAAATACAGATTTCAAAATATACTTGAGAAATCAACCAATAAACTGTACTGGAAAGAAAACGTTGTTTTAGACTAAACTGTTGTATTCAATCATCAACTGATCCATAAAAACTTAAGAATAATATTTTCACTAGATGTCACCATATCAAATACTCATAATCTCAAAGTTGAATGAAACAAAAAAGCTTTGAAAACAGAGAGCTACTTAAGAGAAGAAATCAAGACTGTGGTGATATAGGAAGAAGTATACAATTCCCATCACCCTGTTGGTTCCTGGATTTATACTGAGGATACTTTCAGTGCACCTACAGAAAAAGAGTTTAAAATCAAATGTTTTTATTCAACCCCAACAAGCAGTTCTTTCATAGACTTAGGCAACAGTGTGAAGAATTTAAATATTAAAAAAAAAAAACCAGCAGGAGGGTCCCTAGATTGTTTCTTCTGGGACTCTATTAAAAGCAACAATAAGAGAAGAAAATGAGTGACTAGTAAACAGACTAAATGAACAAATATGCAAATAGATAAAAGCTCACTTTAAAGCTCACAAAGTCATTTGATCATCACTACCACTCTCTGGGTAGGTGACATTATGATGCCCACTTTACAGATAAATCCGACCTAACTACTATGCAATGCTGTCTCTAGAAACAGGCTGTCTCTGTCACCTGAGGACCACCCAGCTAAATAAGAAGAGGCTTATTAGCAGAGTGTTGGTCATTGGCAGATTCATTTTTTGAGTACAGCAAGTCATTAAACAGCCTACTAATGTATGGAGAATTTGGAATTTGACCATATCACAGGATCTTAGATTTATAGCTTGAAGGGTCCTTGGAATTAATCTATGAAATCATGTACCATTGAAGTGCCAAAAAATAAGATGTCTTACATTACTAAGGCATGAATTCTCCTAGAGGAATTACGTAGGTTTAGAGGGTTATGAAACAGGGTCCCAAGATCCAATAATAGTGAACACCTTTGGCTACTTTTAGGCAAGTAGCATTAGTCAAGAGATATAGGGGTTAGGGGAGTGACAAGTTATAAATATGGAATAAAAATCAGTAACAATAAAAGTAGCTTGCTATATAAATGCGATCTATTATTACCATTTCTCCAGCCCTTTATGGGATAAAAAGTCCCAGCATCACAACAAGAAGTTAATGCGCAAGGATGATTACTCCCATTTTGCAGATGGGAAAACTGAACTTTAGAGAAGTCACTTGTATATGATCTTTCACAGCTGGGTGTAACCGTATATCACTTCTGCTCCCTAGGCTTCTGACAAAATGAAATGATACTTGCATTACCTACATCACAGAGCTAGCCCAGAAGAGAAGTGTTTTTGCAAGGCTCAAAGCACTAGAAAATGGTAATAACATTATGCACAGATATAGCCACAAATAAAGAGATGTGTGTTACTATTATTTTTTTAACTGGGTGTCCCGACTTGTGAACTCAGCAGTGTAGAAGCTTTTTGGGGAGGACCCTGTCATATATGAAAATGGGAATCTTGTCTGCCACCTAGAAACATACTGAGTTGTCTGGAGCACTGGGAAATTAAGTGACTTACTCAGTGTCTCATAACCAACATGTGGCTGAGATGGTACTTGGACTCAGGTCTTCCTGAGGCTATCTATCCATTAGTACACACTACCCTCAATATAAATTACATATACATTAAATTACATATATATTTAACATATTCTATTTGTGTGCTAGCTCACATAGTTCTGAGGTTTTATATTTTTTGGAATTTTCCCTTTAAAAGACATAAGACAGCAACCAACACAAAATATTACACTGCTTAGTGTTATACGTGTTCATATGTATTTGTAAAGAAGGTCTGTGAAACACACAAGTAGTATAAAGAAAATCAAAGTTGAAGGATCATGGTCTATATTTTAAAGTATTTTTTTTAATAATAACAAGTTAACAAATAAACCTCTCAACAAAATAAGGAAAAAAGTCATGAGAACAGAATACGAAGCTGCCCCAAAGTAGAAATGCAAAGGACATGAATGTTTTTTCTCAAAATTTAAGATTCATTATACCCTGAGAAAATGATTTTGTTTTTGTTTTCCCACAAAAGAACTGCCTGATCTTAACAAAATAAATGACATGAGAATCTTCCTACAAACCTAAAATTGATCATAAAGGGAGAGGAGCCAATACTAGAACCAGACCAGTACATGCAACTGTGTGAGTAAGAAAGGAAAAGAAAAGAAAGTAACATTGCACTGAAAGTAAAACCCTGCAGGAATTTTCCATCTCTTTCACTGACTCAAAGTAACCAGCCATTTCCTATAGGAATTAGCAAACCTGGCTTGTTCTACATTTCGGCAGGTGGACAAAATTTGTTCAATAAACCTGTGTTCCATTTCTATGCCAAGGGAGTCCTGAGCGGGTGTCCATTTTAGTTGCTTAGTTTCTTGGGAGTAGCCTTGCTTGTTAGAGTAATTTAAGCCATCCACGTCCATGGCCTGAGTCATATGAGTGACTGCTGGGCTGAGATTTAAGTCATTTAAAGTTCCACCACTGTTGTCCACAGGTAATAGTCACATCAGGCTGTGAGAAAACTTAACTGTTTAAGTGATGCTGAAGGTGGAACACATGCCGCCTATGACACCAGAGTGTTTCGTGTTCTGGGTAGTTATCAATGAGATTTGTGCTGAATTCAACTTCTTCCTCCAGAAGACAGGAAAGATCCACTGCCCTGTGGTGCTCTGCTGATGTGTCTTCCTTCTCATCATCTTTCAGAAGATCTGGGATTTGCTCACTTACCAAGGAGCTCGGTTCCAATATAGCACTATCAGTCACAATTGGACTCATCAAAGACTTTAATAAGAACTGGTGGTAGTGAAATCCACTGTGATCAGAAACATGCATGGATGCCCAATGTTTGGTGGAAGACAGTTCATCAAGAAGAATTTTGATATCCAGCTTTGCCAAGTGTTGCAAGACCCAGATGTGATGAGACCAGGCATTGTAGTTACTTGGGTATCACTCAGCAGCTTCACCACAAACCATCGATCTCTTCTGCACTATGTGTTGTACTCTTTCTCTGGGAAACATTGCCAAGTTCTCTTTCTTCATAGAAGCAGGTAAGGAGTTTTCCTGAATTAGCTGTTATAGCACCCATCGCCTGTGAATCCATGTTTCTGGACTCTTTGGAAACTTAGTTAAAGCCAGTTTTCCCAGATGCAAGTCCTTCATTGGATTTAAAGAGCCAGAGAGGATTAGCTCTTTCCTCATGTTCCATGCAGTGGTAAAGTCTGGGTTTAGAAGCAGCAGAGTACATGTGACATCTATCAATTCATCTTTGTTCAGTCACTGCTTTCTTTGCCTGTAGAGGAGAAGCTTTTTGTGGAGATGGGCAAAAGAAACTTGACACACCAATTCTCCACACCAAGTTTATTCTATTGGACTCCTGTTGTACTGAGCTTCAGGACAGGGAAACAGTCCTATTTCATCTATGTGCAGATTCCTCTTGAAGGAGTTGCTAATGTCCTTTACTACCCGTTGCACCAGCACCTCCACCTCCTCTGTGGACTCTGCCAAATTTTTAATTAAAAAAAATGTTGAGGGTGGTGGTGGTGTGGTAGCAGTGGTAGCAGCAGAAAGTAAGTCAGGTGGCTGACTCTATAAAAGCTGGATGTTCCCCAGGGGAGGAGGGGGTAGAAGATTCCATGTTCAGGTGTGTATATGTGTGTGTCAGATCATGGTCTAAAAAGGAAAAATAATCCATAATTCAAAGGAGATGAAAAGACCTCAGAAATAAGTCTGGTCTCAACCTTTCATTTGATGGATGAAGAAACTGAGGCCTGGAGAGGACAAAAAGAGAACTGTCCCAAGTCACATGGTGAGTTTCTGCCTAACAATAAAGACAGGTTTCTTTCCTTTTCTATAGTATGCTTCTTTTCTTAGTATTAATCTGGAGTCTGTTTTATGTCTGTAACACTGAAAACATCCACTGCTTCTAACTTGATGTTTGAAGGTAGAATGTGTGGTATAATGAAAGAGAAGGGAGGGAACATGCATTTATTAAGTATATCTTACATGCTAGGCACTGCTATTATCTCATTTGTGTGGGATTTGAATCATAAGACCTGTGTTCAAATCCCAGCTTTGCCATTTATTACATAGGTGACCTTGCACTAGCTACTTATGCTCTCTTGTCTGCAAAGTTAGGGTTAGGAAAATGACCTCCATGATTCCTTGGAGTTCTAAACCTCAAATTCAGAAGTGGTGAGATGAGAAGACAGAAATGCCAATTTCCTGACTCTCTGCTGACTCAAAGACGCTGTGCAAATAGAAGCAGCTGACCCCCAATGGGAACTCTAAGTGGCCACTTTTACCACATTTGTAGCTGGAGACATGATTAGCTCACAATAAATGTAAGCTTTTGGCAGGAAAGAAAATTGAGAACCATCAAGATGAAACACGCTAATTTTTTTTGCACGTCAGTGGTGTGTGCCTCTCGTTCATCTGTCCTGCAAGTTAGTAAAATCAAGACTAGTTGCTGGAGCCCTGAGCTATCAATAAAAGTTAATGTACCACAGGAAATTGGAAAGAAAAAAAATCACTTAAGTGTTCAGGGCCACCAAGTCACCCGTGCATCCATCCCCTGTGAGATGTTATGGCACTCGGCATGTTATTGTTGATCTGGCTGGCTGGTGATTTCATGTTATTTTCTGGAGTAAATTCCGAAGCCTTTGGACAAGGTCATTGGCACAGAACCAGGAATCTGTGGTTCCCTTCCATATGTGGTATTTTTTAAAAAGGCGGGAAAAAATAAAGGTAGTTTCAGAGGCTCTATGGCTTGAGCAACAATCATAAAGCTGGGATTTTAGGATCAGAAGATATGTAGAAGTGGGGCTATAATAATCATAGCTGACATTTATGTAGCATTTTAATAATAGTGATTGCTAGCACTTATATAGTGCTTTAAGGTTTGCAAAATACTTTACATATGTTATCTCATTTACTAAGTGCTTTACATACATTACATCTCCTTAGATCCTCACATCGAGCGTGTGAGGCAGGTACAATAGGTACAGTATTATTTCTCTCATTTTATAGATGAGGATGCTAAATCTTCCAGTAATCAAATGACCTTCCCACGGTCAAATATCAGGTGAGTGTCAGAGGTGAGGTTCACACTCTGGTTTCTTCTCCTGACTTTAAGTGTGGCATCCGTTCCCACAACACACTCCCTTTCTTTCTTATAAGCATTTGCTTTTAAAGTTCATGTGGAATATTAATATCATCTTCTAGAATCAGAAAAAAGGAGCTGGTCCCAGAGCAACAATGAGGCATTACAGAAAGATAGTGTGAGAAAGCAAAAAGCACTAGAAAAAATTATCTAGAGTATTGCACAGTTTCTTTTTATATGACTCATGGATGGATGTGGACAGGGATTACATGAAATAAGACACAGAGCTGCCAAAATCCACAATAGGGGTCAGGAAGATGTATTTAGATCGTGCCTCAAATCTATACTTTGCATTCCTGGGCAAGTCACAACCTTTCTCACCTTCATTTTCATCATCTGTAAAATGGGGATAATAATTTTTATCTACCGACCAGTGTTGTTGTAAGCATCAATTCAAATTATAAAATTACAATGCTTTACAATTACAAAAAATTACCAAATTACAATCCTCTTTGTGGACCTTAAAGCCTTATAGAAATGTTAGAGAGCATTATTATTATTAACTGTTATTTATGATATCACGGATCTGTCAAAGTACTAGTAAATCAACCCAGGATTCAAGCATATTCTTGGAATGAATGAATGAAAGAAATTATTAAGCAACTACCATATAAAAAGTACTGTGCTTAAGAAAGCACAACAGTCCCTTCTTTAATCTAAGGACTATGGGACCTTTCCATCTATTATTTCAGCTGCATTATGGATGGAAAGTTTCCATGATCCTTAGATGGTAAAGCAGATAGCACTACAACTTCTTTACTGTTATTTCAACGGATAAAATCAGGTTCATTTCTGATGTTGAACCATTTGATAGTGCCAAGGACTTTGGTGATGAGAACCTCCTTTTCTGAGTCTTTAGTAGCTGGAGGAATCTCTTTAAAAGATATGCAGTGTATAGTAGACATATACTGGCCTGATAGATGATGATCGGGGCTCTAGGTTTGACTTTGTCATTAACCAATGATATAACCTTGAGCAATTTACCTCATTCTATGGGTCTCAGTTTCCCTATCTGTTAAGTGGGAAGAGTTGATTCATATGCTCTGCAATGTTCTTTCTCCATTTGACAGTCAATATTTACATCACGTACATTATAACTCTATAGTCCAGGAAGCAGGAATTCCCTCTATATGATTCGTAATGAATGGTCATTTAGTCTCTATTGAAGATCTCCAGAGAGAAGAACTGTACTCTGTTCTGCAACTCATTCTACTAAAAGTAGAGAGCTTGTATCACTAGAGTCTATTCCTTATGCAGAGCCAAAATCTCTCTCTATAATGTTTTTCCACACATTGTTCCTAGTTCTAGTTGTGCATTTCCTAGCTTGCTCTCTCTCTCCTCTTCTTGCAATGCTCTCACATAGCACTTTGTCGTACCACTCCTACACATTTACCCCATTCTAATTTGTAATACTGCAATCTGAGTCTTTGTCTTCTCTCCTCCTGGGAGGCAGAGCCCTATCTCATTCTCTGGGGCATCCCTGTGGCCTGCTACAGCTCTGAACATTGGCGTTGCTCAAGAAAAGTGGAACTGAGGACATCCTTTAAGGAATGGGACAGAACGATGAGAGTGCTTCCAAAGAAAAGGTTTCCAATCTTTGCCACCTGTGACTTTCAGTATTGATGACATCAAACATCTCCCTATTCAAATATGTGTAATTTTAAGTCCTAGAGGAAACACTCTAGGAAGAGGGCTAAGGATATTTATGTTATTCCCTGAAATTGGGTACCTTCCCTGGCCCTCCACTTTGTATTTTCCTTCTGTGTTTTGTCTTCCACCATCAGCTTGCAAGCTCGATCTTCCTTTTTTTTTTTTTCTTTTTGTATTGTATCCCTGACCTTGGCCCAGTGCCTAGAACACAATAGGTACTCAACACATATTTATCATTTGAGTTCCCTGAAGACTACTTTAGGGTCAACAATATGATGGAGGGTCTCCTTGACCATGGTTCTACTTGCCATAGGCTTCCCTCTGCCAGAAGAATGCATGGTGAAGGTAAGTGTACTATTAATGATTCTTTGGATAACAGAAGCCATATAAAAGCATTATCAAGAAGATGAGTGATCAGAAAAGGCAGAGGGCCAGGTATTTAGCCTAAATAAGAGACAGCCTTTAGTGTTTTACTGAAACCCTTGAAACTTTAAAAGAAATCAGAAGAAAGCCGTCAGCTCTTTGGCTGGATCCTCTGTCAAGTATTTATGGGAGGATTTTAGTCTAGAATCCCACAGCATGATGGAGTATGGAAGGGCTGAAATCTGTTCTCACAAAGGGACCACCTATATGAACCCATTAAAGTACTTTCTTGTTTGCTCTTCTTTCTACAGCAATAAATGCGACAAACTTTGCTTCTGTTTACTATTTTTCTTTTTTTTTGGGGGGGGGGGAAGGTGGTTAAGGGGTCTGAAACATGATGATTTGTTAAGTCAGTAAAGCTTTTTGTATAGAAATATGATTTCATCCCTTCTCTCCCCAAAGGAAAGACCTGAGAGTCATGTTTTTGTGTGAACCTGACATAAAAAAGCTATTTGTCTTATTATAGGCCACACTGACTCAAAACCAAGTGAGCAGAAAGACATAAGAATTTCACCCACAGTGCCTGGTCCTTAACTGCAATTTTGTCTGTCTGGAGGAACTACTGGTCCGGAAGCTATTCTGTCCATGCAGCTCTTCAATATATATAGTCTTTCAGAGGACCTGAGAGACTAAGTGATAACCGTCCATGATCACACAACAAAAATTGTCAAAAGCAGGACTCAAACCCAAGGCTGGCCCTTTATCTACTATGTCCTATAGACACTTGTGCACCATTTTACAATATTCTAATACTCTCTAGTATAATCAATTCCACCTGTATCTAAATCTGCCTATTAGATTGCAAGGGTGTATACCTTGTCTAAAGCAAAAGCACAGTGCTCTGTATAAAGCAGATACGCTTCCCACTCTCATCCTTAATACCAGGTACCTAAAATAAGCTCATGGGTTGTTTTTTCCCCAAGTAGTAGAGATGAGGTTGTAACCTGACTCTTCTAAGTCTAAATCTGGATCTTTATCCTCTATACCAGGGGCTCATAATCTGTGATCTGTGAACTTTTTTTTTTCATTTTAGAAAATATTTTTTATAATTGCATTTCAATATACTTGGTTTCCTTTGCAATCCTATCTACTTTATTCATTTAAAAACATCATCCTTGAAGGGGTCCATAGACTTTACTAGACTGCCAACAGGGTGCATGACACGAGAGACGTTCAGGACTGCCCTATACATAGACCATGTTACTCTTCTTGAGTCATTGAAGCAGGCCCTCTCACAGGACTCAAGGAATATTTCTATTTCTACTTAATCTAAGTAGAAAAATCTCTATAGACATAAACTATTCTAACAGTGATGAGGAACTAGAGAAGGTCTGTTCTTCTGCCCTTTCTCTAAACAAAAACAAAGCACCTTCCACCTGGCAGAAGAATTATGACTCTGTGGATTCCAGCTGAGAAAGCTAATAGTAAAGTCTTTTGTCTTAGGTCGAGCAGTGGTAGACTCTGGCTGAAGCTCTCTGAGCAGGAAGTGTTAACACCAATATCTCTGAAATGCTGGGGGAAATTTTATTGTCTGCCACATTCACAAATTGGAATCGATCTTCATTCAGCTCTTCCCCATACCAGTTTAGCCAAAGTTTCTACAAAATGGACAAGAGATGTGAGTGCCTTTCAGATCACCTGTGATTAAATCCATGGCATTTGTCTTCAAACAAAAGTGTGTTTTTTCTTTCTTGGCTGCAACATATAATTTTAGTCAGCTACCACCAAATTAGACACCCACTCAGATTTATTATTATAAGAACATTCAGCAAGCTAATTTCAAGATGATGGCTCCTATAAATTCTTATAATTTATTATTTAGCACTTTGGTTTTTAATCATTAAGTACGTGAAGACGCTGTAGGTCAAACCTGTATTAATGAAGACAGTAATCTATTTTTCAAACTCTCTGCTCCTCACCCACCTTTCAAATTGTAAATTAACAGAAACATAGTTAAACACACTTACAGAACAAAAATGGTGACTGGGGGGATTAGGGGAAAACTTGGAGGGCCAAAGAACTCATTTTTCTAGATAATGTGCCATTAACTTAAACTGAGCAATCTGACCAAAAAGAAGGGAGGCTACGTTTCATTGATCATGCAATTTTCTCAATAAAATAAAATCCTGAGTTTAGCAAAAGCTAAGGAGACAGTAGCAAATATAATTTTTGTTACTGTGATCACTATTTTATATTAACCCAATGTAATCAATACTCCAGCGCACCCGTGATCCCACATATGTGGCCATTCCCTTTAACAAAGCAGATTTTGACCCATCTATGCTGGCCCATCTTGAGCAGTTCTTGTACATGTCGTTCTTTAAGTTCACCAGAGTAGGACCATCTCAAGTGCTGGGGGCTGGATCTTGTCTCCTCCTGATATCATTAGGATGTCAACTATTCATTGGTTGTCCTTATCCATTCTGATTACTTTTTCCCATAGCTTTATGATAAACAAGAACCAAAAGGTTGATATTTTAGAAAGCTAGTGATAAGGATCCAAGTTAATGTTTTAGAATGCTAGCAAGGGGATACAAATGTGATTTCAGAGCCAAACATGGAAACAATGGATGATAACTGCCCTTGCTTTGGGCAGATTTTTCTACTCATGAAATGAAATGCCTCTTCCTATTGAACAAATACAAGCCAACAACAAGATGGCCTCTTTAGTAATACCACTGCCTCTGTTCACGTTTAAACTTTCCATTTCACAGTGGGACTTTACTCACAAGATTACTAGAAATTCTCTCAGGAATAAAAAAAAAAAACTTCTTCAAGTACAAACACTAAAAGAATCATAGAATATTAGGGTTTAAGGGATCAATTAATCCCAGTCCCTCATACATAAACAGAGACACTCTTTGCTTGAAATTCTGTTATCAAATAAAATGGCTAAAACAGTGGTAGAAGAGGAAGAAATGTTTCAAAACTGGGCTATTATGATTTTGAAGACTTAGTTTGATTCCACGTTCCTGGGAAAAGGATGACTCAGTGGCAACCTTAATCTGGATTATTGTTCATAACCATAATGAAGCTTTGTACTTCTGCCTGTGTGAGTGGGAGGGAATGTGACTGAATCAGGCTCAGAAGAAGCTGCTCTAGAGATTGTTTTCTCATAAGACATTGAACCAGACATCTGCAAGTTG
Organism: Pseudochirops cupreus; assembly: GCA_028627135.1. Classification (NCBI taxonomy): domain Eukaryota; kingdom Metazoa; phylum Chordata; class Mammalia; order Diprotodontia; family Pseudocheiridae; genus Pseudochirops; species Pseudochirops cupreus. The sequence goes on along the minus strand of CM053581.1, from coordinate 63,334,353 downwards.
ATGTGAGAGCACCAGAGCTATCTTTTCTATAGATGCCAAATGCCACTGGTCCTCTAGTAGACCAATAATAATTATGTAATAGTGACAATAATTCATGTATATATTTATATAATTACATAATATATGTATATATAATAGTTCTGGGTAACATCAGGAAACCAGGAAGTCTCACCATGACTTTGGTCTCTTTAGACCTTTGATTTTTCCTCAACAAAACTAGGCTTTCACGGGATTAGCAGCAGAAGGAGAATTTAAGGCTCATCTGGTCTAATCTCTCATTTTATGGATGAAGAATCAACATGCAGAATAGAGGAATCACTTCCTCAAGGACATACAGGTAGTGACAGTGCTAGGATTCAAACCCAGGACGTCAGATTCTACATCTAATTCTACATCTAATCACTCTACCACAAGAATTAAACTTTCAGTACTGAGTTAGGGAGGAAGGAATACTGGGCTTAGAGTCAAAGGAGACAGGGCTCTGGATCCTCCTTCTGGAATTTATGATCTTTGTGGCATCTCATTTAACCCCTCTGACTCTCAGTTTCCTCACTGGTAAAATGGGTCAATACTTTCTCTCAAACCACTACCACTGGATTATTATGAGAATCAAATCAGAAAATATAAGTAAAATACTTTGCAAACCTTAAAGCATTAAATAAATCCTAGCTATTCTTTTTAGGGACATAAAAGAACACCAGCTAACCAATTATATCAAAGAGAAAAAATGCTGAATAAATGTATTGCACCATCTCATGATGTTAGAATATTATTGCCTGAAGGACTTCCTAATTCTAGTCCAGTCTTCCGCCAAGTACAGAAATCTCCTTTAAAACTTCACTGACAGGTGAGATGATGATAGCAGAATGTGATAAAGAGTGTATCAGGCACGATACAGTGGAAAGAACACTGAACTTGGAGTAAGGAGTGACCTGGGTTTGAAACTTACTTGATATACAAATTTCTCTTCTCAGAATGTTACCCTCTGTAAAATGGAAATAATAATCATTACATAAATGTAAATCATTCCTCTTTTCCTCCCTCTTCCCCTCCTCCTTTTTCTTCATAACTCTGCCTGCTACAATTGAGTGAAATATTTATCCTTCTTCGGGGTAAGAGATTGGATTAGCTCAATCCCAGAACATAAAATTGATTAGGCTGATTGTCTAAGGTAAGGGGAATTTGTACTTTCTAAGTTTCTCCCTTATGTATGACCCCTTCCCTATCTCCCTCAGCCTCTGCCCTTACCCTGATGGCCAGTTTTTCTAGTTCCCCATCTTACACAGACCCTTCTTTGGGCAGGACTGAAATCCTAGGACTTCCCAACTCCCTACACTCTGTATGTAGGACCACAGAAATGCAGAACTTAAAAGTTGGATGGAAATCTAAAATATGCCCTTCTTGTTTTACAGATGAAATAGTTCTAGGGATGGGGAAGACAAACTGTTGGACCTATTTACTATTAACATCGTCAGCATCATCATCACTGTCATCGTCATCATCACTCTGTGACCCTGATCAAATCGTTGTATCTCTGTAGGGTTTCAGTTTCCTTCTCTCCCTAAAGGGGATAATAACATTTGCTTCTTCCTTCCCAAGGTTGCTGTGAGGAAATTTCTTTGTAAACTGAAAAGCGTTATAGAAATATGAGCTGTCAGAATAATAAATGTAAGTTAATTTGAGGAAACTGACACTCAGAAGGAGAAAACATTTGCCCTAGGTTGCCTAGATAGCTAATGGCACAGTCAGGACTAAAACCTAAGTCTCCCAACTCACATTTAATAATGATTCACATCTATATAGCAGTTATTAAGGTTTACAAAGTGCTTTAAAGGTTTATGGACCCTGTGAGATAGGTAGTACAAGCATTATTGCTTTCTTTCACAGTGAAAGCAACTGAGGCTCAGACCAGTGATGCCACTTGCCTAAAGTCACACAGCCCACATGTGCCAGAGCCAGAAATGGAATCCAGTCTGCCAGTTTCACAGTCTGCATGCTTTACTACTAGCTGACTCAAAGTGGGTTTTTTTTTTTCTGTATCAAAGTTTACCTCTTCCATGCAACATGCTTTTAGGTCTCACTCTAAAGAAGTCTGATAAACTAATCTATACTCATGTGTTCGTGGGTGTCAACAGCTTTAACCCTTTGAGTTTAACAACAACCATTTCTGAAGGCAAGTCTGTAACCCAAAGAAATGACTCGAGGGCTGAGACTCAGAGTGACAGGCTGATGAGGGAGATAACTGCAGGCAGGTAGGTCTTCGGCTGCCCCTCAAATCAAACGTGGACACCTGCCCACTTTGAAGAGGGCTGACCCAGGACACGGATGACCTCCCATCTGCATGATTCTATGGAGATGCCTGAGCCTCATTAGGAATCTGCCCTTTTTAAAATTGGAGAAAATGAGGTTCAGACTCATTAAAGGGAACACCCAGAGCAAGAACTCTCGGCTTCATGCTTTAACTACCCAGATGTGCCAGTTCATAATATCATTACTTGATTCCCCACAATTCAGTTAAATTAGTACAGTCCGACACATTCCAACCTTCAACCATTTTGTCACTTAAAATGAATGTTCTGGAAAGCTAGCCTTCCTAGAGCATCAGTTACATTGTCCATTACATACTTAATAGTAGCTTGGAGTTATTTTTGCTATGTGCTAGAGGACTATAAATTATGGGATACAATGTACCTAAGATACCCTTGGAGAATTATAGGAGAGGGTTGCTTTTGGAGAAATGTTTTATTAGGCCCATGGAAAGCATGACCATATTAAATAGGAGTAAATATATATATATGTATATATATATATATATATA
>CM053581.1:63303419-63331035 GCA_028627135.1 Pseudochirops cupreus | reverse complement strand
TATGTGTAATATAGGCATACATATTTTAATTGATATGAATCTAGAATCTCTTTAAAAACAGTAGTTTTAACCAGACCTAGAGTTTAAATTTGTATGAGAGAGGATTCAAAACTTGTAATTATATAAGAAAAGATCCAAGACTGCCTTTGAATAACTTTGAGTGAATCAGCCATATTTCTTCACCCATGATTCTGAAAGTATGTCCAACAAGCACATACTTCATATTTTCTTTCTTTTAAAAATAGTTTTGTGCCTAAGAACAAACATTTTATTTGCTAAGGACCATGGGCACCATGGCGATTAATAGGTAATCAAAGACCAAAGAAGCCAGGCAGAGAAAATGACATTCTCCTGATTCATGTTTTGGCTCAGACACTCACTTTGGGCCTCAGTTTCCAAAGGAGACGAAGATCCAGCTCCTCACAGCTTGCTCCCTCATTAGCCTATCATGATACCTTGTATTTCCAGCAGTAAAGTCATTTATTTCCATGGGTAATATATCCTTACCTTAAGAAACAGCCTTTGTTTTATGGGACAGGGTAATACTAATACTATATAAGTAGTGAGTCTCTTTGGACACTTCTCTGGACCCCAGTTTATTTCTCTGAAAGATTAGAGAAATGGGCCAAATGATCTTAAAGCTCCTTTTTAGCTATATTTTGTATTCTTTGTTTTATGATTTATATTTCCTTCAACATTCTGGGATTTCAGGAAGAGAATGAAAACACTTTCTCATCAGGGGTTTTCTGTTTGTAGAAAAAGAGTTAATAAAAGATTCTCACTCTGAACTCTTTAGGTAATTGGTGAGATTTGAAATGTTATCCAGTCATTCTGTCCATCAGAATCACAGAATATCAGACCTGCATGGTACCTTGAGAGCATCCAGTTCAACTTCCTTTGTTTTTATAGAAGTAGAAACTGACACAGAGAGAAAGGAAAGGACTTTTTCAAGGTCACACAGGCAGCAGGCAGACTTAAATACAGGTTTCCTGACTTTTGAGGCAGCCAGGTGGCACAGTAGATAAGAGTACTGGGCCTCGAGTCAACAACACCCAAATTCAAATCTAGCCTCAAACACTTAACAATGTGTGTGTGTGACTTTGGATAAACCTCTTAACCTGTTTGCTTCAATTTCCTCAACTGTAAAATTGGGGATTATTAATTGTGGATTAATAATAGCACCTACTTTGGAGGGCTGGTTGTGAGGCTCAAATGAGAAAATATTTGTAAAGGGGCTGGGACAAAGCCTAACCATATAGTAAGTACTACCTGAATGTTTAGTCTTTTCCTCTCTCCTTCCCTACCCTGATTTCAAATTGGGGGCTCTTTCCATTATTCTACTGTCTGTCTTTTGTTTTGGTATTTAATTTTTTAAATTTAATTTTTATTTTCAGTTCCAAATTTCTCTCTCTCTTCACCCTTCTCCCACCCACTGAGAAGGCAAGATACGCGAAACATATTTCTACATTAGATATGTTCCAACAAACAAACAAACAAAAAAACCGAGAAAAATAAATAAAGAAAACAATGTTTTAGTCTATACTTAGTTCTCTGTCTGGAGGTGGATAGCACAGATGATTATCATTACAATATTGCTGTTACTGCGTACACTGTTCTAGTTCTATTCACTTCCATATGCATCAGCTCGGATAAGTCTTCCCAGGGTTTTCTGAAACCATCCTGTCTGTCATTTCTTACAGCATAACAGTATTCCGTCACATTTATAGGCTACATCTTTTTCAGTCATTATCCAAAAGATGAGCATTCCCTCAATTTCCAATCCTTTGCCCCCACAAAAAGAACTGCTATAAATATTTTTGTACGTATAGATTATTTTCCACTTTTTAAAAAAAAATCTCTTAGTGGAATAGGCCTAGTAATGGAATTGCTGTTTTACTTGTTGATGTTTCCAAATTCAGTCAATGGACACTTGCTGCGGTCAGAGTGCCCTTAAACGAGGTACAGGACATTATGGTCTACCCTGAAATCCTGATTTGCATAATAACGGGCACTGGATACTTTTAAGCCATTTCAAATGCTAGCTGCCACCAACAGGAGCTCCATCTATGCTCCTAATGCCAAAAAGAACAGCTCTGGATTTCTTGCCTGTCCCCCATGAACCATTCATTTACCCAGTTAAAAAGTCTGTTCGATATCTTTAAAAGTTATGTTTTAATTTGAGAATATTAATTGCATTTAAATTATCTGACTGTATGATTTATAACCCACTGAGATTCTGCTGTATTTCCATATGTGATGCTGCCATTTTCTCTTCTGTATACCTATCACTGCCCATTGTTTATCCTCCCTGATTGATGTTCCAGCTCTGGGTGTTTCCTATTATGAGATTCATAATTATCACTGGTAATAGAGAAGCCTTCTCTATTCTCTTTGGCAAGACTGCCCAAATTATTCATTGTAGCCCATTGGTACAGCACCGCCAGAAAATAAGAATTCATTTCCAATCCCAGGCATATGGTAGATAAGAGGATGTATTTATTTCTCCATGTTTCAAAAGGATTAAGGTTGGAAAAAATAAATATCACTTAGGCTGTCAGCAACCAGAACTTTATGGTTCGGAGTGTAGAGGGCCTTTCCTGGGCTAAGTACAGCAAATCTCAAGGCTGATTTAAAAAAGGAGGGTTGGCGGCTAAGAAAACAATGCCAGACTTATCCAGCTTAAGAAATAAATGCTATAGATTTCACTTGGCATACCCAAAGCTTGGCAGGACAAGCTGCACAAATATGGAACTTGGTGTTAATAATGTACTGTGCTTATTTCAGTTTAAAAACAACAACAACAAACTTACCAAATTCCAACAGTCCTTGACCCTTAGCTATTCCAAAAGCCCCTTGAATATATCATCTGGGTTTTGCCTAATTACACATAATTAGGAAATGTAATTATGCTTTCAGTGTGGCTCTGCCATTAAGAGCAGAATGGACAGCTGAAACAGTCATAGGAACCAACGCTTCAGAGAAAACAAATTCAACATACAAGCCAACCTCTAAAAATAGGAATCGCAGTGAAGGTTAGTAAATCAAACGTATACATTTAAAAAAAATTGTTCTTGGCTTTGTCTAAAAATTTGATGCAACAGTTATGTGTTTCATCTTTGTATTTAGAGCTCAGTTAATTATGTCCTCATTTGCATCAATGTTCTGCCAAGGAGAGCGGGTGAATTTTGCCCTTCTCCCACCAATTACTTTGATTTGCTAACTTTCTCTTGTATTTATAAGTCTTTATTTTTACTTCCTTGTTTCCAGCAGGCTCCTGTTATAGTTTCTTCAATTGCCTCGATTATTTCGCATCAAAGAATCATAACATTTTCTTCACATGTTCCTCCCATGCAAGTGCCATTAATGCCCGATGATTAGGAGCCTCTTTGGAAATGAACTGATTCCCAGAGCCAAATTTACATGCGTTAGTGATGTGGGAAGGTGGCTATTTCACGCTTTGATGACCACCGGCCAAAGTAACAGAAAACACAGGAGCAACAAATGCAAGTTGACAAAACAGCTGGAAAGGAAATAGAGTCCACGCTTCCAATTTTGGCTTTTGTTTATGGTTTTGTAACTGATTGTTGCAGTAACTGGCAGTAACAAAGCAATGCTCTCCATTAAAGGCTCTAGTTAATGGAAACATTTTTGCAGTGCCAAAAAAGAGGAATGATTTACGAAAAGAAAATTCTCTAACATTATGATCAAGTCTTTGAACAAGCTTTGGGGTCTGACCTTAGACTGCAGAGGGACTAGGCGGCCTCTTGGTAAACCACCCCCTAGTGGGACAAGCATGATTTTGTGTCATGGTTTGATGCTATAATTTTCTTTTAACCCTTTAGTTTCATGTCTCTTCCAATATATACACTTCACAAGCATGTGGAATTATGGCTAGATCACTGGATTTGGAGTCATAGGGCTTCGTCTCTTTGACTCACAGTTTCTTCATCTGTACAAAGAAGTGCTTCCTTCTTGTATTATAGTTATGTGTATATGTGTGTTGTGTCTTCCTTAACTGTAAGATCCATGAAAGCAAATTAAATACATATCTACATATATAAACACAAATACACATGTATATCTGTTAACATACACACAAATCTATGTACATACACATATACAGACACACAAAAATATGTTTATATATACACATACATATAAATGTTTGTGTATACACACATACACACACACACACATACATACACATCTATATTATATATGGGAGGTATATACACAGCTTCTTTTAAAATCTTGACACCATACATTCTAAGGACAGAGTCTTTCATACAATAAACAATTAATACATGTCTGATGGATTGGATTAATATAATAATGACACTTTTTTTTATAATTTTAAAATGAAAAAAGTACTTTAACCACAGTAACTCTGAAGAGGGTAGTTCAAACATAGTAATTTCCATCTTAACAAAAGAAGATGAGCCTTGCTCTCCTTTTCTGTACAATGAAGAGGGTGAATTAGATGAGAATAATTACAGTCCATATTTCTATAGAGGAGCATTTAGGATTACAACTTACTTTCTTGTGAAATTGGTAGCGTGTGCATTGTTATCTCCATTTAAGAGTTTTTCCGATCAATCAGCAATATTTCCTAAGCACCTACTACGTGCCAGAATTTAATCTAGTCACAGATGAATGAGCAGAAGTAGCTTGTCTAGGTCACCTGAGTTGGGGAGCTAGAACCCAAATTCAGGTCTCTTGCCTCCAAGTCTAATTTCTCTCATCTAGGAGAGCTATGGGTCTGTTCATTCCTAACCTGCTGAAGAACAAGGCAAACAGGATGCCAGACCTGGTGCAGGTCTGAGGCAGGAGAAGTGATATGCTACATGCTTCTGCACATGTTACTCCATCCTTGGTAGATTCATACATGGCTTTTCAGTTGCAACTGCACTTTCTCTGGCCTCCTCCGAGTGCAATCTATCCTCTTCTCTAGCACTCACCAGTAACCCAAGGAATATGTTTATGGAGAAATTAAAATTAAAAAATAAATATACACAGTCAGTGTGGAATGTGGGTCAATTAGCAACCAGACATGATATTTAGTACAAAAACTTAACACCTGTTAGATTAAAGAACAGAAAAGTGGTAGTTTTGGGGAATCATAGTGATGAATATAAAATGAATACTTGTCTTTTGATTGTCCACGGTGCTACAGTGGTTCAGGGGTCGATATATTTGATCTATTTTTTTCCCATCACTGTCTCAATCACCAAGTTTAAACCATATGATCAAAGGATTTAGAGCTGAAGTGGCCCTTAGAACAGACACCTGAGAACGGTGGAAATGGAAGAAACCTTGAAACATCAGCAATGAATACTGGAAGGGATTTTAGACTATATCAATAACATCTAGTGTTTTACATAATGTTTTGATGTTTGTAAAATGCTTTTCATACGTGATTCCATTTGGTTCTCACAATTCTGAGGAAGGGAAGCCAGGTAGTACTATTCTCATGTTACATAAGAAGAAACTAAAACTTAGTTTAGTGACTTGAACATTGTCACAAAGCTAGGATAGGAACTAGGATCAGAACCTAAGACCCTACTGGTTTTTTATTGTTTATTCTGCTGTCTCATGCTACCATCAAATGTTACTTTTGGAAAGGATCCTGAAGGTCGCCTTTCCCCTACTTTGTTTTACAAAGACAGAAAACTGAGGCCCTGAGGGGTAACATCCAGGGGTGTGCTGATAAATGTTTAACAAAAAGAAGGGAGTAAGCATTTGTAGAAGTGCCAACAGTATTTCTAGAATTGTATAAAGTGCTGTTTTATACATTTTTTTCTTTTGATCCTCTAGACAGCCTTGGCAGGTAGGTGCCATTGTTCTTCTCATTTAATAGTTGAGGAAGCTGAGACAAACAGAAGTTAAGTGACTTGCCCAGGGTCACATGACTAGTAAAGTCTGAGGTCACACTGGAATTCACATCTTCCTGATTCCAGGCCCAATCCTCTAACCAATGTTACACCAGTTGTCCCCAGAACAATAGGCTCTGGGGTACAGGTGGAGGGGTGTGGTAAGTGAGCTTAATATACTTTTAAGTTTAATATGGATCATTAACATTTTCTTGGGTCTGGACAATCAAAAAAACAATAAGAAAAAAAGTTCTGATTGGTAGTATTTGTTGATTTCTGAGGTGTAAATGGTCACACTGAGAATTTAACAACTAGCTTTCATGAAAACTGATTCAAGATGGCTTCGGCGCACCTGTCTCTTGACAGAGAGCTGTCTCATGGAGCTGAGATGTAAACCCAGATTACATGACCTCAAAATTAGCGTTCTTTTCATTGCACATACTGACAAATGGCTTTCTATCTTCCAGAGAACGTGCAAAGTCTACCTGTTGTTTATATGGAGCAAAACCAAAACCAAAAGGGGAACTAAATGTATTGATTGAAAAGTGTGTAGTAGAAGTGAGTAGAAAGATCACTTAAATCAGGATAACTGGGCTCAAATTCTGGGCATAATATTTACTAGCTCTATAAATACAGACCATATGATGCCAGATTTAGAGCCAGCAGGATATTAGAGGCCATCTCATTAACCCCCCTTCTCCTCCCATTCTATAGTTGGTGATATTGAAGCTTGGAAAAATCAGTTGACTTGCCTTAGGTAGTGAGTGGAACCTGGATTCAAATTCAAGTCTAGAGTAAAGCTATTTGCACCATATGATGATCTCTCTCCATTTCTTAATCACTTTGGACCCCAGATTTCTCATTTGTGACAATATTCATGCACCTAGAAAACCCTCAAAAGTCTATAGAAATGTAAACTACTATTATTATAAATTCAATCTGTAAAACACAGTGCCTTCTCTGCCCACCTCTCCCACAACTAATCCTCTGGAAAGGGAAATGGCTTAAGGATTCTATCAGACTATTGTCTCTTCTCAGGATCATTTGCCTGTGCCCAACACTGCCAAAGCGTCATGTACCTTGTGGTCTAGAGAGTGGGTTTCCGGTTTGTTATTCAAAGTGCCTGGTGCTGACTGCCAGATTTGCTGCATAAAATGGGCGTTCTGTGAATACCTGGGGCCCATTCTCCAACTAAGGTGGCCTCCTAGTGGGGCTGGGCTCTGGTTCCCCACAACAAATAAGGACTTGGGGTGTGGGGGAAGGAAAAGAAGTAGGAGAGAGACAGGAAGGAGAGACAAAAAGACTGAAGAACAGCTTCTTAAAGGCATGACTCAGATTAATCTGAAAACACAACCTAAAGAAAAACCAAGGACAATCTTTTCCCATTGAGTTTAACAACTGAGCTTTCCCAAGTTTCGAGATAGTCACTTAGATTCTGACTTTATTCAACTGTATATGGAGGAAAAAGGTAGATTCCAACTCAATGGGCTATTCAAGCACTCATTCATTCATGCATTCACTGGCTTCCAGATCCTGTGTTTGTTTCCCAGAATGCAATACAATAAAGCTAGTGGGAAAACAAACCAACACGGTCAGGAAATCAGGGGGCCTAGGTAGAAGACCTAACTCTTTCACTGCATGGTTGTGTGATTCTGGGAATGAATGTAATTTTATGTCTCCAGACCTGTTTCTTCATCTGTGGTATAAGGGAAAGAATATTGGACTAGGAATGAGGAGAGCAGGGTTTGGATTCTGGTTCTGACATAAAATGATTCTGTAATCTTGGGTAAGTCATTTCCCCTTTATAAGCCTCAAGAAAATGAGGGGGTTGTATGAGATAAACTGAAGTCTTTCTAGTTCTTTTCTTTTAAGCTACCTTAGGAGAAAATAAAAAAATAAAAAAAATTTTATCTGAAAATGGTCTCTAGGCAGGAACCACTAAGCTCTCTGAAGTCAGGGGAAAGCTAACCTTTTACATTACTAAGATGAGAAACGCTAAGAAATACACTCCTCCCCAGTACTCTGGCTTGGAATGATGTCAAAGGCTTTATGAATGATGGCCACATTTGTCCATTTTTGACTTAAATTACTTTTGGTTCAGTTGTTGCACTGAATTGCCTTGATGTACTATCATATGAAGTGACATGAAACACATCAGAGAAAGGCAAGTTTCTGGTGAGGATTATGAAAGAAAGGAGTCGCTACCTTGCTCACTTCTCCAAATGTTGGAAGAAATGAAAATGAACCTTCAGCTGAAAGGGAATCTCTCTGAACTGTGATAAGAGCGAGTGACATTTTATGCAGCTCAAGTTTTCAGGCTGAGCCAAGAAGTCATATTAAAAAACCATTTACATATAGCTAAGCATTTTGGGGTTTTCTCAGATTCCTTCTTTCCTCCATCCCCAGCAATTTTAGAAATTCTCGTTTTATATTTTCTGGGCTTTAGTCTCAGTGGTGTTTGATATAGTAGGCAGGAGAGAATTGATGTGAAATCTTAAAATATGATTTTGATTCCTGTCCTTCCATTTTTCTTTCCATCTTCTGAGTCACTGCACAGCTCCTTTTCTCCCCCTGTCCTTCTCCTCTAACTCCTCAGCCATTTTAGCCTTAGCCCTGGGGGTGAAATTCCACCATATTTGATACTCAGGTGTCTACCATAGTAAGGTCTGGGGAGTTCACACCTTACTGCCAAATCATTAGTTGTCCAAAGGACTCTAGAGAAATAAGAAAGGTGTAAAGGAAGGACTAACAGAAGCTCTGATGTGGAATAGAATCTACCACAGAGACAGTTTGATTTGTGCCAGATTTAAAAAAAAAAACAACATGTAATCAAACAAATAAGTAATGGGATTTTAAAAAATAACTTTGATAACTTGAAATTGAACTAAATTTTCATCAATTTATCTTTATTGTAATAAATCCTTTGGTACATTTTGGGAATAAGTATTTAACTAAACAAGAACAACAAGAAACAAGAGAGAAGGACTTTTTAAAAAACTGGAGATTGCAGAAAGTGAGAACTGAGTCTCAGTATTGTAAGGGACCTCTGAAACACCACCCAAACCTACACAGGGTTCCCCTCTACAACATCACTGTCTTCAATGGAAGACCTTTAGTAATAGAGAATCGACTGCTGCTTAAGGCAACCCTTTCTATACTTTTCAATAGCACTAATTATTGGGAAGATTTCCCAAATATGAAGCTGGCATATGCCGTCCTGTAACATTTATCTCATTACCCCCAATTATGCTCTCTGGGGTCAATCAGAACAAGTGGAATCCCTCTTTGATAAGACAACACTTTAAATATCTGAGCAAAGCTAACATGGTGCCCTCAAATCAAGTCCTGTCCAGACTGGACATCACCAGTTTCTTTAACATTTCTCATATAACATGGCCTTCACTTTCTATGTCATATTGATACTCCTTCTCTGTATTAACCCATGTTTTCCCATGTCCTTCTTAAAATGTGGAGACCAGAACTAAATTTGATATACTAGAAGTGACCTGACCAGGGCAGACTATCTCCCAAATAAGGTTTAGGGAGTTCACATCTAAATTGTGCTTACTTTATATCAGAGGTGTCAAAAACTCGCAACATTCCTGAGTGGAGTGTGGCCTAACCAAATTAAAATGTGACAGAAATATTTAACAAAAATAAAAATACAATGAAAAAGAGATAGCATTACCTTTTAAAACTAAGTCAATATGCATCCAGGATCCTTAACTAGAGATTATTGGCCACCCCATTTCTACCTGAATTTCTGTGACCACAGGTTTAAGGGACCTAATATCAGGATGATAAAGAATTTTATGGAAAACTGGGGGAGAGGGAGAGTGGAAAGTTTGGGACTAGTCTTATAATTTGAGATTGAGGGTTAGGTATGGTTCTGGATTGGTCTAATACTCCTAGAGTCCATATGACCACTGGGTCACTCTCAAAGCCTAATTGTTCTAAATGGGCTCTTTTGTATACTCTGATCTCTCCCTGGATCAAAACTAAAGTAAACCTGTGTGTCCTGTTCTGAATCAGAATAGTTTTCAGAGAGCCTTGGTGAAGACAGAAGACAGTCATTCAGCTACATGGATAAAAAGTAAGACATTATTAAGGTTAAGAAAAATGAGAACACTTTAGTAGAATTGTTTTGATTTACCCTTCTCTCCAACACACACAACGCTCCTGAAGACTGTCAGACTCTCATTAGGTACTGTTCCCATTCTGGCCATTACTATACTTAAGATCAGCTTAGAAGGGATACCTCTGAGTCCCATCAAAGCCTACTGGGGAATAAGTGAATAGGGCTGAGCTTATGTAGCCAAAGGCTGCTACTACGCACATGGTCCAGAAAGGATATTTTTTTTTAACTAAGATGAGTAAGCTGTAACTATACTGATCTTTCTATTTTCATGGAAGGCATACTCAAGGTCATTTTTTAAAAAATCAATAGAACAATCTGAATATGCGATTTTGCACTGCCACGTTTGTTAGTTCTAAAATGTACTAGAGGAACAGAGACTCTGGGGAGATCTGGAAGCTTCCAGATTGTGGAGCGATGAGTGACTTTTGAAGGATCTTGGAGACAATGAGAAGTTCTGTGGGATTAAGAAGGGGAAGAATGGTGCTGCTTTAAAATTTTTTTTTAAAGGAGAGGATGGAGTCAAAAAGCTGAAGGCTACTGAGCTGAACTTCCAATCCTGACAAAATTCTAGGACACATTATTAAAGTGATGACAAAAGGAAGCATTGATTATTAATTACAGCAATCACTTCACTAAGAACACATTATACCAGACTGACCTCATTTATTGTGACAGAACAACTAACCTGGCATCTTAGGGGCATGATGCAGACCTAGAGTACTTACATTTTGGCAAAACATCAAACCAAGTTACTCAAGCTAACTCTTTAACAGGATGGAAAGATGTAGACTGAATGATAGTTGAGTTCACCGTATTCAGAGCGAACAAAGCAGACTTTACTTGGTTTATACTGATATGGAAGGAGGTCTCTAGTAGAGGGTTCAGGGATCTGTCCTTTGTCCTAAGCCATGCAGTAATTTTGCAAGTGACTTGGGTGAAGACACAGAAGGCACGAAGGTCAATTCTAAATGGTGGATAGCCAGCACACTGCATGACAGTGTGAAAATACAAAAAGACCTCTACGTGCCAAAATTAAAAAGAATGCAAGAGGAATAAATGCAAATTTCTACATCTGAGATTTTTTTTTTTAATTCCCAAGTACAGGAATGATGAGACACGGCCTGACAAAAGAGTATTTGAAAAAGATCTGGGGGTTTTAGTAAATGTAAGACAATGGTGTAATATGACAGCTCCAAAAGCCTATCACATCCTAGGCTGTATTAAAAGAGGTAGAAGGTCTAGAATTTCAGTCCAATTCAATAAGCAGTACTAAGTACCTACTTTATGCAAGGTAAGGGCAGCTAGGATGGCCCAGTAGATAGAGTGCCGGATAGAGTCAGGGAGATCTGAGTTCAAATCCAACCTCAGATACTTACTAGCTGTACGACCCTGGGCAAGTCACTTAACTCTGTTGGCCTCAGTTTCCTCATCTGTAAAATAAATTAGAGAAGGAAATGGCAAACCACTCCAGTACCTTTGCCAAGAAAACCCCAAATAAGGTCACAAAGAGTTGGGCATAAACAAGCTGTGTGACCCTGGGCAAGTCACTTAACCCCAATTGCCCTGCCATCCCCCCTCCAAAAAAAGCAAAAAAAAATAAATAAAAGGCCTTTGGGGCGGCTAGGTGGCACAGTGAATAGAGAGCACTGGCCTTGAAGTCAGGAGGACCTGAGTTCAAATGCTGCCTCAGACACTTAACCAAAAAAAGAAACACTAGCCATGTGACCTTGGGCAAGTCACTTAACCCAAATTGCCCTACTTTCCCCCTCCAAAAAAAAAGCAAAAATATAAAAAAAAAGAGTTGGGCATGACTAAAATGACTGAACAACAACCACGTAAGCAAGGTAATGGGCTAGGCACCAGAGATACAAAGACAAAAGGAATGAAAAAATGTTTAGCCTGCAGAGGAGAAGGCAGGGTGGGGGCAGGGCTAGGGGGCAAGGCACAGGACACCTGTTTTTATGTATCTGAAGAAGAATCAGGGTGGGGGGAGGCGGTGGGACTTACAGCCCTGAGGCCACATGTGTCCTTCCAGATCCTTAAGTGAGACCTTTTGACTGAAACCAAATTTTACAGAAAAAATTTGGATTCAGTAACAAGGCCACACTTAAGGATCTGGAAGGACACACGTGGCCTTAAAGTCGCAGCTTCTCCATCCCTGGATTAGACATTCTCCTTACAGGTAGCAGAACTAGGAGTGATAGAGGAAGTGACAGAGAAGCTGAATTTTAACTCTATGTCAAGAAAATGCTAAAAGCTGATATTTACATAGTATTTCAAGGTTTGTAAGGAGCTGTGTACACACTGGATCATTTGTTCCATAGGACAGCACTGTGAAGAAGACGCCAAAGATATTATTCCAATTTTGTTAAAAGGGAAACAAGGGCTCAGAGAGGTTATACACAGCTCGTAAAGACCAGAGGCAAGATGGAGAGTTTTTTGACTCCATGTCCAAAATCCTGCTGGGTCATGCTACCTAAAGGGGAAGGGGCTGCCTTAAAAAATGGAAGAATTCCTTATAAATGGAGATCTCTCAGTGAAGGCTGCGGGATCATCTGTCAGTAATATTTTAATGGAGTTCTTATTGAAGTATGGGTTTGATTCCATGATTTGTGAGGTTCTTTCTATCTCTAAAATTCTGTAACTGTAATTAGGATTCCGTGATTTCTGCTCAGAAGCCTATTAGGTACCTGCAATTGGGTCACTTGCTTATCTGTACAGCTTATTTGTAAGCCGGTTGTTTGCAAGGGAAACACTAAATAAACTAAAAAGTTCTTGACCTCCATACAATGACAACATGAATAAATTTTCAGTTAGCTAGGGCGTGATCGTCATGTTTGATAACTGCTCAGAATCACAGAACTTCACATTTGGAAGGGCTCTCTGGGGTTAACCAGTCCAAACCATTCCAGTACAGGACAATGATGCCCTCTCCAACATCCCCAGCAGGTAGCCATCCATCCTTCACTTGAAGACCTTAAATGAAGTAAGGAGAACTTACTTCCTCTGGAGGTCACGTGGCCAAGCCACAAGTTGTTAGGGGGTTTCCCCTTAAATCTGCCCCTCTGCAACTTCCACCCACTCCTCTCAGCTCGGTCCTCATGGGTCAAACAGAACAAGTCTAAACTCTCTTACACAAGACAACCCTTCAATGAATTGGAGACCATTATCACTACTCGTTGATGTCTCTTCTCCAGGCTTACCATATCAATTTCCAATAACTGTTCCCCATGAGGATCTCAAGATCTTTTACCACCTTGGTCACAATCCTCTGAACATTTCCTCACTTATCGATGTCCTTTATAAAATGTAATGACCAGAAGGGGAGACAAACCTGACACTCATTATTTCAATTGCTTTTTATTAAGTGGAACTAGTAAACAATAATTGTTCTTGACATGCTAAACTTTTAATAAAAATACTCTGAATTTCTATAATCTTTCAGTTCTAGTCTTGGTTTTGCCACAATACACTTGCAAAGTTTCAGACAAGGTTACTTAATTTCCATGAATCTGAGTTACATATGGAAAATAAGTGGTAGGGTTGGAACTAGTACTTAGAACTTAGATAATGGCATTTCAGAGCTGACAGAGACCTCATACATTATCTAATCCAGCTCCAAAGGGAAGAAGGAATTCCTTTATAAAATTCTCAACAAATGGTCATCCAGTTTTCTCTTGAATATGTCAAGATGATGGGATACTTAACACCTCTGGAGGCATCATATTCCACTTTCGGATAACTTTTTGGACATCAAATCCAGTGATCTCTCCCTGTATCACATGGAACATATGGAAATAGGACAAGAATGAACCTCCTGAAGTAAACTAAACTTTAGGGCTATATTGTTGGCCACCAGATTTGATATTTTGAAAATGATGGCTCTCCTGAGAATTCCCATTTCTCATTTACTGAGCTTCTTTTGATGACAACCTATAAACTTCTCAATAAAGTTGTTTTCAGAATGTGAGAACTACTAAGACCTAAATTCAATGAATATACAGAGATGTCTTATTAAGTATACCAACTTCTTATACATACATATACACACACATATACACATAGAGATATATACATGCACACATAAACACACAGATACTGGAAACCTTTCTGTATTTTACTTTATACATCTACTCATTATTTAAAAATTCCACAGATGTTGATGGAGACAACCTCATATTAGTTAAATCTGAGTATGTGGCTCCCAAAAGATGTCATCCCATTAAGTACAAGGACCATAGGTTGTTTCTATTCATCTTTCATATCTACAGCAGCACGGATGGTGTTTTTTGACCTGCAAACATCGCATTTCTGGGTTTCCGGAACCTGAATATGTATTCCTGTGCTACCCTCATATGCAGGACACAAGACCTGCTTTAGCTTATGTTAATTAAACCACTTCTTGCTCCACACAATAAAGCAAAGTAGGTTATTTTTGCCAAAGGAAGCAGACAGAAGTTCTTTTTCTTTTAGGGGATGGGGGGCACATTTCATCTTCTGCACAAAAAGGAAGAATAAAAAATGGAGATGGAAAGTGAACTCCAGGCACTTAGTGGGGGTGAGAGGGCAAGATTCAGTACAAATAAATAGACACTGGGGATGGAGTGTTGTGTGCAAACAGTCACACGCAGAGTATTTAACTGAATTGTAGAGTAACCAGAAGGGAATAATATATATGGGGGAGGGAGCATTGGAGTTTATAGATGTGGGGAAAGGGCTGAATTCAGCAAGTTAAAAATTCCAGGGCTGGAGTGAGCAACTCTAGGAAGTGTGTCCTCAGAAATTTCCCTGTCATTAGCTACCAGTTTGTGTTGTCATTCCATAATACTACAGAATGTGAGAGCTAGACGTGGACTTGGAGACTGTTTATTACAACACCCTAATTTTTAAAAAAGAAAGAAAGAAAAAACTAAAACTCCAAAAGGAAAAGGAATATGCAGAAAATCCATTTCTAGAGCTCATCTTGATGTAAAATTGCAGAATTATTCATTTTTTAAGCTAAAAGTGTCATTAGTGTCCAATGCCTTCATTTTACAGAAAACAGAAGCTCAGAAAAATGATTTGCTTAAAGTCACATGGTTAATAAGTGAAAGAGCCTGGATTTGAACACAAGTCTTCTGATCTCAAGTCCAGGGCTCTTTGCAAGGTTATTTCCCTTAAAATCTCGCCCCATTCTTACCACTGGTATAATTATCATAATCATATAATATGCTTCATAAGCACTTGGTTTTAAAGAACTAAAAATTTGTTTCCAATGATTGGGATGATATTTCTTATAAATAATTAAAGATAACAAGTTAGGGGAAGAAGGGCAAGGAGAGAGTACATTTCTTTGGAAAGGACAGACATATCCATTTATAAGGGCAAAGAGGTAAAGAAATCTCTAAGTCCCAGGGGGCTGCTGGTACTCAGATGTTCCCTCCAATACACTGAGAGCTGTCCCACACTGTCAAATAAAACTGAACAGCACGTAGAGCTCTCTCACCAAAACTGTCAGCACCAATAGGCACTGAAGAAATTGTGTTAGGAAAATAGATGGGCTAAGATTCAATTTTTCGATTGTATGAAGCTTTAATTTACTGACCTTGGAAGGAGAAATACCTTGGTGAGGTAAAAAAGAAGCAGTATCTCTCTGGTAAAAGAACTGTGGACCTCTAGGAAAGCATCATTTATTTCATTTGAATATCATGATGATTATTATGGTGGCCATGAAAGTAGGAAGAGCTGCTAAAATGGGCAGAGTCCTGGGCTAAATCCCATCTCCTTAGTACAGCAAGGTAGTAAACATGTTATATAGATCAGTTCAAATCTCATTTGTGACTATTCAAGAGCATCCACACTAGTACCACCCAGATGCCTTCTAGCATGGTAAAGATGCATTTTACATCAGTACCTGGTGCAGTGGATAGAGTGCCAGGTCTGAAGACTCATCTTTGTGAGTTCAAACCTGGCCTCAGACATTTACTAGCTGTGTGACCTTGACAAGTCACTTAACCCTGTTTGCTTCAGTTTCCTCATCTGTGAAATGAGCTAGAGAAGGAAATGGCAAACCAGTACAGTATCTTTGTCAAGAAAACCCCAAAAGGGGTCATGAAGAATTGAATACAACTGAAAATGACTAAATTGCAAAGACCGCTCAGTGGATAAAGTGCTAGGTTTGACATCAGAACATTTAAGTATAAATCCAGCCTCAGATACTTACTAGCTGTATGACCTTGGACAACTTACTTAACCCTTTTTGCCTCAGTTTCCTTATCTGTAAAATGAGCTGAAGAATGAGCAAATCACTCCAGTATGTTTGCCAAGAAAACCCCAAATAGGGTCACAAAGAGTTGGACATGACTGAAATGACTGAATGAGAAACCATTCTACTTACACGCTACATTACAGTATTCCATGTCAAACTGGTATAGATATAGTGACTGGATCCTGACTTCTTACCCAGCAGCCATCCTGATATGTTTTAATGTGAACAGAGGCAAAGTGATCTTGTGGAAAGACCACTGGATTTGGAGTCAGAAGCCTTGGAATCAAATCTTAGATTCAACACTATCTAGCTAGGGGAATGTAGGCAGATAAAAAGCACTATAAGTCCTATTTTCCTTATTTATAAAATAGAGGTAATAATGCTTGCACTCCCGAGGTCACGGTGAGAAAAACACTTTATGATCTGCAAGCCCCCTTCTCTTTACTTGGCATCACAGTAGGCCTGGAAAACAGTCAGGAAAATGGTACAAAGTAAAGCAAATTAACCAAGTTATCACAATGGCACTGTAGCAGGTATGCAAATATGGAAGGCTTCTTTGTTGAGAATCTCCAGCAACCTCCTGTCTGAGGCTGCAAAAATCACTCTGGGCTGAGGCAGACACAGTGGTTGGGTGTTTTTCATGCTTGTCAGACTGGAAAAAAGAGCTCATCAACAGGCGTTTCTGAAGTAAGATAGGCTCTTCCTCTCTTTGTGGCTGGACTGTCTTTAGTTTATTATCACATTGCCAGGGTTAAGCCTATATGTTCATGTGTGCACCCTCGACCAGTGATCAGTCAGGGAATGACTATTCTGTAGGCGGTTTATGCAGCCCTTGGGTTTTTTTTCAATCTGGCTCATAGCTACCACCCAAGCAGGTATCGCTCAGAGCTTGGGGACCTGGAATCAAGATACTACCTCAGAAGTTTCAGAAGTGACTGTGGTCCCATCGTAGGGCCAGGGGGTTAATTGGTAGGAGTTTGGTCTCGTGGAGATGTCAATGCTGACACAGTGACGTGGAGAGGAGAGGACACAGAGTGCATAGTGACACCAACAAAGAGTGTCTCAAAGAGACGCCTGCTATGTCCCCTGATCCCTTTATAGTTGTCTTTATTTGATTTAGACTTTGCTGACTTCCTCAGCTTTAGACCACTGTTACAGAGTCCATTTTCTTGCTATCTTTCATTCTTGCTAAATGGACTGGTTATCTTATGAGTTCCAGATTGTCCCTCCATGGCTTTCTCTTGGGCTAAAATTTGCAAGGACAGAAAGTACCATAACAGTGATTAGAGGATGAAATGATTTCTGTGTACTAGGAGTTTCTATGACATCATTTCCATTACCAGCACAGAAAAATGCAACTCATCATGCATCCCGAGATCTTAATGTGGTAAATACCACCATTCCTATGCCTGCTCCCCACCTTCCATTCATGACATCTAGGAAACAAGGCAACAAAAATCTCAAAGATGTGGTACTTTTCCACTCTACAGTAAAAGATTCATAGAATCTCAGAGCTGGAAGGGACTTTAGGGGATACTTAATTCAGGGTCTGCCTAAAGAGGAATCCTCATAATCAACTCTGACAAGTGGCTTCCCATGTGGGGAAATCCACAATGGCATCTTGGAGTCAACTCATACTAGCTCGTGAAAGATGACTGTTAAATTTTTCAAGGTGAGCATTTCTACTCAGAAATTGACAAATGCTACAAATCAGGATTTATTGTTTTCTTCATAGTCTAGGCTTGAGAAAGAGATGGGGAAATGTTAATAATGAAGGTAAAATATAAAAGTATATTATGTTTAATTCCCTCCCAGATAGTCAATTGTTTAATATTTATTAGCATACCCCTGGGAACCCACTATTTCCAGGATCACCCCTTTCTACTTTTTCACAGATTTTCTTTCTATGGAGTCTGGAATCTGCCTCTATGAAATTTTCATGCTGTTCATAGTTCTGGCTTCTAGGACCAAGCACCACAAGCTCAAAGTATCTTCCAAACTGCTAGCTTAACATACCAGTTCCTAGGTCTTCTCTTCTCCAGGGGTTCAAAGCACCTCACTATCTTGGTCAATCTCCTCTGAATATGCTCTGGCTTCTCGGGGTTCTTCATAAATGTGCTTCATACAAGTAAGTAGTCACCACATTATTCAGAGCAGAGGACAGCAGGATTACCACCTTCCTTGCTTTAGATATGAATGCTGAATAAAACTAGGTGAGTTTGTGGGGTTGCCATGCCATACTGTTGACTCACAATGAGTTCATAGTTCAATCAATACATTAGTGTTTTCTCACATAAACTCAATTTACCCAATCCTTTTCAATCTTATATTTGGCCAGCTGAGTTTCTGAGTACAAACGTAGGACTTTATATTTATCCTTGATTATATGGACTCTTATCAGAGTCCATCTTTTAAATTTTTTATTATTCTGTCTCTTATCTTTCTAGATCCCAGCTGAGTAGCCTTGGCATTTTCAGCCTGAAAGAATGAGAGGCATTCAGGTGGAGGTGGGATGACCACTTGCTGAAATGAAGGGATCACTGGGCATGTGTGGTTTGAATTAAATGGCCTTTGGGATCCTTTCTAACCCCAAGGGATTTCAATCTTGCTATTCTGTGATTGTGAGGGTTTGGCAAAGTCAATAATAAAAGGCAAAATGCAAACCAATCAATGCTGTGGCTTGGGCAGAAGGACTCGTTGAAATGACTGATCATTGAGAGCTTTCCAGGTTAGCTAGGTCTCTATGGCTCATGGAGTTCACCTGTACTGTATACTATAATAGCTATTCTTTTCAATGAATATATCCACTTCCTCCCAAGCTCCACTCAAGCTCAAATTAGGCTTTGGACAGTTTCCATACACCGTAAGGGAAAAAAGGGTAAACATATCCAAAATTGACAATGTACAGTATTGTAGCATTTTCAAACCTTTGTTAGGACATGCTCACCTGGCTGTTTAGTGGTTGGCTCCAAGCTCACTAGAGTAAGCTGAATCCAGCCCCAGGCCCTTTCTGCATCTATCACATTGCAGGATGTTTCCTGTTCTCTTCTCCAACAATGTTTGGGCTTGACTTCATTAGCCTTGTCTCCATCTTGTTGTGGAAACTTCACAGGAATGGTAGTAAAAAAGAAGTGAATTCTGGTACAGGCTCAGTCATTAGCTGACTCAGTGACCCTGAGAAAGTAACTTCACCTGGGTAGATCTCTACTTTCTCTTAGAAAAGTAGAGTTGGTAAAGTGATTTTTACAGGGTTTCATTAGGCTCTTAGTGTAAAGAGCCCTGGCCTTGGAGACAAAAGACCTGGTTCTGAAACTGACTCCCTCTGTTCCTGTGGATTAAACACTTAAATTTAAGTCTCAGCTTCCTTATCTATAAAGAGGGCCTAATAATACTCTCCCTACTTACTTTGAGACCCATGAGTTTCAAATGAGGTAATGTATATAAAATGTTTTACAAACCAAAA
This sequence comes from Pseudochirops cupreus, assembly GCA_028627135.1. NCBI lineage: Eukaryota > Metazoa > Chordata > Mammalia > Diprotodontia > Pseudocheiridae > Pseudochirops > Pseudochirops cupreus. The sequence goes on along the minus strand of CM053581.1, from coordinate 63,311,317 downwards.
AGCACTTTATATAAGTGAATAATTATTACTATTTCCATTTCTGTAAAATGAGATGATGGCTAGGTAATCTTTACAGCTTCCTGCCAGTTCTGGAGTTCTATGGATCTGTGAATCAATGCATCTCACTAGGAAAATACATAGAGTAATATACAAAATGCATTATTTCTGCAAAGTAGCCAGAAGGGGTCATTTTTTCAAATACCACCCTCCCTCACACACTTGCGCTGAGTGTTTCCCAACAGCTGAGCGTGGCCCACTGTCTGGCACTTCTGCAGCTGGCCATCCCCTATACTGGACAGGTTCTACTCCCAGCATAACCTCCTCAACTTTCACTCTGCTGGGGGAAATAGGATCAATTTGACCCCTTTTTCTTTGAAGGAGGCTGAGCCATTTGCATACTCCATGGAGGGTTGATTCCATTCTCCTGAGACTGGTCTTTGATTATATGACTCTAGTTTCACTCCTCTCCTCCCCCCATCCCCTGTCACTGAAGGCTGAGGGAGGCCCTTCCCCATCACTGATGTCACCGACTGTTCACATTAGATTAGTCTACATCCCCCTTTCCCACTGTCACCTACCTGCCTCCTCTGTCGTTGGCAGGGGTGTCATTAGCGCCTCATTGCCCCCGGAGCTAATAGAGACACAATTGCTCCTGCAGTCGCCAATGCCTGCAGCAATTTGCACCTGACACACAGCAGCCAATTCTCCTTCAGGACCTGACATCTTCCACTGAGACTCTGTCCCACCATGTCAGGAATCTGAACCTCCCAAGGCTGAAAGATGCACAACCAGGCTCCTAATAAGGCTGTGGGTGTGTGTACCTGCCTCCTAGACTAAAATAACCCTCACCAGAGAATAACAAGAGGAGTGGGTTTTCTATAAAGCGGCACCTCATCTCTAGGGGATCCTTGAAAGAAAGGATCAGTGTAGCAGTGTGTTTAATCCATGACTGTCCCCTCACTGCCAGGCTTGGGGGGTGGGGAGGGGAGGGGTCTAATCCTTTTTTTTTTCAGGCCTCTGCACACAGTAGGTACATAGTGAACATTTAGAATGAGAAGAACTGGGCTCTAGCTCTGCCCCTTAGGGATGATGCGACCTTGGGAAGTCATTTAGCTGTAAAATAAAGAGGTTGTGCTAAATAATCTTAAAAATCTTTTTAAACTCTAGGATCCAGTGATCCCATGAAATGCTGCAGTGCCAAGGAGGGAGACAATAGTTGGACTCCCACCTGCTACTGGAACAAAGCTCTACAGAGCACTACCAATCCCTTAATAAAGAATGGGAAAGCAAGAAGGGGGGACAGGGAAGAAGAGGTCCTTTCTCTTGAGGCTACTTCAGTAGTTCAGAATTGAACTTACTCCTCTGCCCACCCCCTAAGCACTCATCTCTTCCTAACTTCCCTATTGCTGTTCATCTTTCCAGTCCTCTAGGCTCAAAACCTATATAGCCTCACTGTCTCTCACCTACTCCCCGCATCCCCATCTTCAATCAATTGGGAACTCTTATCATTTCTACCTTAACATCTCTCGAATATTCCACCTTCTCTTCTAAGACACTGCTTCCAGCCTGATACTGCCCATTATCACCTCATGCTTGGATTCTTTTCACAGCTTGCTGGGGAGGTCTGTCTACCTCAACTCTCCTAACTCCTCTACTCAGCTGATCTTCCTAAAGGACAGGTCTGACCACCCCCCTCATAAGCTCCAGCTCTCTATTGCCCCCAGGAACAAATATAAAATCCTCTGTTTACTTTTAAAGCCCTTCAATGACCCAGCCTCTTCCCAGATTTCCTATCTTCTTACATCTTACTCCCCTCTAACTCTCTGCAATCAAGTGGTCCTGATCTGAGAAGAGGCTGTTCCTCACACATGATACTACAGTTTCTGACCCTGGGCATTTTCATTAGCTTTCTCCCAACAAACATTTATTAAGCTCCTCCTATATACCAGGCACTGTGTTAAAGACTGCCTTCTACAAAATATCTTTCCCAGGCCTCCCTAATCTTAATTCCTTCTTGGACTAACTCGAATTTGTCCTGTATATATCTTGTTTGTATATGGTTGTTTTTATGTTGTCTTCCCAAAAAGACTGTAAACTTGAGAACAAAGGCAGATTTTTATCTTTCTTTATATCTCTAACTTACTAGTTGTATGACCCTCTCAAGTCACTCTACCCTGTTTGCCTCATTTTGCTCATCTGTAAAATAAGCTGGAGTAAGAAATGGTAAACTACTCCAGTATCTTTGCCAAGAAAACACCAAATGGGGTCACAAAGAGTCAGACACAACTAAAACAACTTGACAACAACAAATATCTCCAACATTTAGCATATTACCTGGCACATAATAGCACTAAATAAATGCTAATATATATTTGTTTTACTTTCACAGTGCTCCAGGTTATACTCCCCCCAATTCCCCATATAACTCATTTCTATCCCTAGGAAGCCATGATTTCATATAAATTAAAAAATAGCCAAGATGGAAAATAAAAAAGAAATCTGAGGCAAAGGATGCCTTTTTGAGTAGGATTATAACTGGACAAAATTATGAAGCTATTTTTAGAGGCGTGGACAAAAGGGATAACTAGCAGGATGGAGTAAGGATAGACTTTACCTATTCCTAGGCCCAGTCTTGGTTACAGTGAGGAGAGTCCTTAGATCTGGTATTCGAGTTCTCTTTGCTGTCCATATGACTGTGGACAACTTACTGGCCCTATCTGAGCCACAGAGCTATAAAATGCAGACAATGATAGTCATACTTGTATTTCATGAGGTTGTCAAATAAATCTAGTGGAAAAACATTTTGCTGAAGAATTAATGCAGAGTATTGTGATTTTCAGCTTAGCCAAAGTATAGCTTTATTTCTTATGGCCATAAGGGAAAGCATTCAACATGGGCTCTGAGAGTTGGGAAGAAGCTTCTCTCTGAATTACAAGAGGTTAAACATTTTAAAACCCTTTAAGGGGAAAAAAATCAAATAAGAGTCTTAGACAAGATTAATAGGGGTATAGAGAATTGGTAGATTAATGGAAGTATACAAAGCAGAGAAGATAATGGAGGTGGACAAGATGGAATCACTGAAACTCAGGAGCCCTGTAGGGTTATTGGGAATTTCCAATTCAGCAAATTATATAAACAAGCTTCACCAGTACTTGCATTGGACTGAGGCAGCATGATTCTTCTCTTTATCCATATCATGCCCCCTAACTTTGTTCTCCAAGGCTTTATTAGTGGATTCTCTTCTCTCTGCTCTTCTCTTGGTGATCTCACTAACTTCTCTGGGTTTAATTATCATCTCTGTACAGATGACTCACAGATATAGATCTATATATGTATGTAATGTATGTATGTGTATATGTACATATTCAATTCCAGTGCCATGTCACCAAATTTCCATTAGACATTTAAAACTTCACCTCATTGAAACACCTTGAACTCAACATGTCAAAAACCCATTATCTGAAACACATCCCTCTTTCAAACTTCCCTTTTTCTATCTAAGGTACTACCATTCTTCCAAGCTCCCACATTCATAACCATTATCTCATTTGATCCTCATGATAACCCTGGCAGATAAGTGCTTTATTATCCCCATTCTACAGATAAAGAAGCTGAGACAAATATCAGTTAAATGACTGGCCCATGGTTATATATCTAGTTTCTCAGGTCTTCCTGACTCAAAACCCAGTGTTCTATACACTGTGTCATCCCAAGGGTTGGGCTCTTGGTTGCCATCATGGTCTTCAAAAACCTTAGAGTTAAGCTGAAGCTCTTGAGAGTTGTTATCTGGGGTGTCTTGGATAAAGACACACAAGGCACCCCCAGTATGGGCTCATGATCTGCCTTTTTGTTGTTTAGTCATTTCAGCCATATCTGACTCTTCATGACTCTAAATAGGGTTTTCTTGGCATGGACCCTAGAGTGGTTTGCCAATTTCCTTCTCTAGGTCATTTTACAGATGGGAAAACTGAGGCAGAGTTAAGTGACTTGCCCAGGGTCGCACCAATAGTAAGTGTCTGAGATTGGATTTGAACTCAGGTCTTCCTGAGTTCAGGTACAGCACTCTGGAGGTTAGTACATAGTTGAAGTTGACGTAATTTTATAGTGCCCTCTCATGGGTAGCTGAGTCTGGGACCTAGAGGATCTCTGGAGAGGCAAAAGTGGCATCCATCATCTTATTAAAGGTTGCTGCTAGATTCATAATGTTTCGCCTGGTTTTCCTGATTCACATAAGAGAAAAGTTATACCTAAGAAGTACTCTAAATTGGATAGTTCTTGACAGATGCAAATTTTCCCTTGGGGCAGGACAGCACTTTATAACTGGGATGATATCCTTTTATTACTTTAAAAAAATAGTCAGGTCTCTATATTTTAAAATGTAGCACTTTATACAATGGCACACAGTAGATGCTCAAGAAATGCTTACTGACTGACTGACTGAACTCTCTTCATTCCAGGTAGTTTGGTGATGGTAAGTATTCAGCTTAGTGACATATTTAAAATATTCTTAAATTTTTATGGATCAATGTTATGTCTAGAAAATTACGGCAAACAGATTTATCTGTGATGTTCTTCAATTTCTTGTCAATTTACTTGTTGAATTTTCAGGGATAGTGAGGTTGGTACTTGTAATATAAGGCTTTATCATTTGTTAGTTTGTTTCCAGTGTATGCTTCTGGCCATTTGGTAATGCCTTTACAGGCATACAGTAGGTGCTAAATCTTTGCATTCTGAAGCTACACATTGTATAATTTCTGCTGTTCTTTGTATAATCTATAATTATCCATAAGACTATTTTAAGAACAAACTTCTCTGTAATTCTTGTTGGCAATAATCTAATCCTGAATTACTTTTGTAAACCTTTCTTGTTATGCTAAATTCTTCAACACTTATTTGAAACCATCTAGTTAATTGTGTTCACATGAATATCATCCTTGGCTAACCTTTTGATTCCAATCTTGGATTTTAGTCACTTATCAGATCCATCTGGATATAAACCATTTTGGCTAAATTAGACACGCCCAATGTCATATGCCAATTTCAGCCTTTACTTTGTGAAATGATGGCTGCTTGTTCCTTAAGTTTTTCTGTAAGTTTTTAATCTGTTTATTATGTATGTACACTGAGAATATCTACCAATTCTCCTTTTTGATGAAGTTTACTTGGAGGTGATAGGTTATGTTTCATTCATGTTCTCCCAGTTATTGTTAGAATGTGGATTCTAAATCTGCTGTCATCCATTTTATGTTTCTAAAATAATACATTAGTACTGGTACTGCATAAGGATGTATGTTATATTTCCTCCTAGTAGAATATAAGTTCATTGACAGCAGCAACAAGCAACCATTTGTTTGTTGTTGTTTTTTTCATCTTTGTATCTCTAGTGCCTGGCATGGTAATTAGCATGTTTGCTAAATCAAACTATATTAAAATTTTTATATTCATTTATATATATGCATATATATGTACACATACATATAAAATTTCTCCTATTAGATTGCATATGGGTCTTATTCATTTCATTATTCCCTCCACCAAAAAGCACAGGACTCTAAATATAGCATGTGATTGATAAATGTTTGTTGAATGTATAAATCCATTCAATTACATAATTAATGTGTCTACAACGTTCAAGTGACTGGGATAGAGATGTTAGATACTAAAGTTTTTATCAAGAAAAACAACACAAAAATTACACAGTCCTCATGTTCAAGAATATTATAGTATAATATTGGGAGATAAGACATTTTATACAATCAACAACAAACATTTTTTAAGCATTTACTATGTGCCAAGCATCGTGCTAAATACTGGGGATACAAAAAGAGGCAAAAGACAGTCCCTGCACTCAAGGAACTTACAATCTAATGGGAGGAGACAGCATGCAAACAGATATATACAAAGTAAGCTGAATACAAGATAAATAGGAAACAATTTTAACAGAGGGAAGGCATTAGAATTAAGAGGGGTTAGGGAAGGTTTCCCTGATATTTTAGTTGGGACTTAAAAAGAAGCCAAGGAAGTCAATAGGAAGAATGGAGAAAAGGGAGCATTCCAGGTATAGGGAAAACCAGAAAGAATGACCAGAGCAAAAAGATGGAATGTCTTGTTTATGGAACTTAGCCAGTGTCACTGGATAGAAGAGTACATGTTATAGAGTAAGGTATAAAAAGACTGGAAAGGTAGGAGGGGGCTAGCTTATAAAGGGTCACATACATATATAGCATATGTATAGGTATGCTAAAAATTGTGCTATGATGAGGCAAAGAAAAAGTGGTATAAGAAATATGAGCAAGGAGACATCATTTTCACATGGGGAGAAGTACTGGGAAGGCTCCATGAAGGAGGTAGTATTTGACCTGGACTCTGAGATGAGTAAATCAGTCAGTAAGTATACATTAACTATGCACCTACTATGTTTTAGGCACAGAGGATGGGGGCAATTAGCAGGAGATGGCAGGCTGGGGGTGGGGGTGGTGGTGATGGAGAATAGTCCAGTTTGGTTGGTTCTTATAGCATTTTAAAGTTTATAGAGCACTTCTTCCTAATAATCCAATGACGTAGATTATCCTTATTTTTTTCCCCAGATAGCTAGAGTAGCATGACATGATAGTTCTATAGTAAGAGATGGAGCAATACCAAACAAGATCTTAGTAACAGAAAGGACAGCGAGACTAGTTTATGCTAAAAGCCAAGGCCATGGACATTGTTACTGCAAATGATACCTGCCCCCAGATAACATTACAGAGCGATCCTTGTGGCTTTTAACTTTAGATCACATTTATAGGCACTTGCAGCTACATCTGGGAAAATTAAGGAAACGAGATTTTGTGACATTTGTCAGCTTAAAGCACTGAGCTGAAGGTGGCATTGTGGGTCATTTGGGGGAGGGTTTCAGACTCGGCAGTTCTGAGAGGCCAGGGACACAAGAGGGTGATCATCAGCTACCCTCCCTACAGCCCACCAGGGCATCCCAGCCCCACCGGAGAAAATGCAAACACATCTTCCAGCATCATTAAAACATTTCTATACTCTACATACCAAGGCTTGACCCTGTGACCATTTCTACCATTAGATTTGAATGACCTCAGCAAAAGAGCTGAAAGGCCGGAGTATTAATTCACAGAACCACAAGCTCAATTTAAGATTTAATTTGAGATAACGAAGAGCAACGGAAAGCGTATTCAAACTTCGCAGGGCGCAATGAAAAGCTGGTCCCTGTTTTTCAAGTTAAATATGAATCCAATATTTCTGTAACAGATTTATTCACAAATTTACAAACACCACGGAGCTTCTTTTCTCTTTCTGAGCGGTTCTTCTGCTTAATATAGCTCTTTATCACGCCTCTTTCTTAGGCCCAATTTTTCCTCCTCCTAATTTACAAAGCCTGCCCTTTAGGGATTACTTTTCAATTTGATTATCTCCTTGAGGGGAAAATAGGCTTCACTTATGAAGCATTCCCAACATACAGGTCACTTGTATTCTAACTTAAATATGCTAAAAGCCTGTTTGTTCAACAATGATGGCTCCCCATATAAAGCCTCAACTGGATAATGTAAATGTCCCAAAAGTCTATTGGAGGATTCAAAACAAATTGCCAGATGTTCTGGCTACTGTGGATCTAAATGCAGTTAGATCTCAAGGTACGGAAGATTTTATTTTAATATTCTAAATTATTGTTTGAAATGGGAATGGCTAGATTTTGATTAGAAAGGTCCATCTGGGAGGATTCTCCAGTGCGATGTACTGTAATACAACAGAATATAACCTTTATTAAGTACTCTTCATGTGCTCAGTATGGAGCGAGGAGAGGGGAAAGCAAGATGAAGGGTTTAGATAAGAATGAGTCAGCCATTAAGGAGCTGATAATTCCAAATCCCACAACTATGAATGCCCTT
>CM053581.1:63244004-63303319 GCA_028627135.1 Pseudochirops cupreus | reverse complement strand
GGTCAGGAGTGAAGACAAAAGGAGGAATGCCTTTTTTCAAGGTAGCTAGTAGGTACAGTGGAGTAGAGTTAGGAAACCCTGCATTCAAATTCAGCCTTATGTTTGGGATGAAAAATATCCTTCATCCTTAATTTAGTGAAAAGAAATAAACACAGAGATCTCTTAGGATAAGAACAGGACTTTATTCTCTTCCCCGGGAGAAGAGGGCGGTCTTCCCCATGACTCATCTTGGAGAAGAGGCAAGTTACAAAAGATAGTGCAGGAATTTATAACCTAACTTAGTCAAGACCCCTCCCCGACTGTTTCCCCTCTCATTGGTGGAGAGGCACACTTCACCAAATACTTCCCCAACTGGGACAGCAGGGAAAGATAAGGGGAGGATCCCACCAAGGCGGGAAAACAGACAAAGGAACATGAAAGTGATTGACAGAAGCAATTTGAAAAGTTAACCACCCCAAATTGAGAAGTTTTTACTCATCCCATACACTTATATACTCTGAGCAGGTCATTTACCCTGTTTGCCTCATTTTCCCCAACTGTAAAATGGGGAATAATGACAGTATTGACTCTGCAGGACAGTTCAGAGGAATAGTTATCCAGGGCCTAACACACGGTAGATCCTCAGTAAATGCTTGTTTCCCTCCGTCCTTCCAAATACATTACCTTATATGCTGCAGGAGCTGGAAAGAACCTTAGAGGTTTTTTGTTCCAACTCTCTCATGTTAATACAAGAAAGACAAGAAATTAAGAATATCTCAAAACACCCAGGTGTGTCAATGGATACATTACATTTTTTTCATCCGTGAGGCAAAGGAAATAGATAGTAGGATGAACATTTTTATTTCAAAGTAAAATTATAATATCTGCTTGTAATTATTTGCATTTTAATGAGCATTTACACAGATAGGAGAAATTACAGTAAATCATAGTAAAATTATTTTTTAATTGGTATCAGTGGATGCACTTACTGCTTCCAGTGGAGGAGACGGAGGTTTAGAGAGTGTGAAATGACTTTGCTTGAGTTCCCATGGCTAAAAAATGCCACCATGGAAACTTGGACCAGTTTTCTTAACTCCCTTTTACTGTACTCAGCTTGTGGGTAAGTTTCAGTGCCCATGCCAATACCACCAGCTCCTAGGTGGAGAGTGTAAATGTTTCTTTTTTTGCTTGTTTGTTTGTTTGTTTTTTGTGAGTGAGAATATTTTTAAAGCGCTTTTCTCATAAAAGCTACATGAGGTTGGTAGTACCAGGATGATTATCCCATAGAATCAAAGACCCAAAGAATTCTGAACCCGGAAGGAAAAAGAGAAATTGTCTAGTCCAACCTCCTCGTTTTCTAGTGAAAGAAACTGGGAAAGTGACCTTCTCAGGGTCACCTAGCTAGGATGTAGCAGAGCCAAGGTTTGAAACCAGTTCTTAAGACTTTAAGGTCAGTGATCTTCTTATTTTACAGATGATAAAACTGAGTGCGAATGACTTGCCTATGGTCACACAGCTGGTAAATATCAGAGCTTGGACTCAAACACAAGCCTCTTGACTCTTGGTATTGCACCCTTCCTTACACCACCTTTTACTGACTTCTCCACGAGTTTCTCATTTAGGCTCTGGCTGCCTAGAGACTCTTTCCATCCAAAGCACACAGTGGGGACACACCCCAGGAGAAAGTTAAGAGTTGAAATGCTATGATGTCATCAAGTAGTTTCAAGTAACAGTCTTAAATGGACTGGAGTTACTATAGGCAACCACTGGGCTTCAAATACACCTAAGACTCATCTTCTATCAACTGAGAGTGCATGACTCAACAAGGGCTAAGCATGAGCTACTTGTTGACATAATTAGCGCTGGCTCGGAGTGGGAGGTTTCATAGCCAACTTGGCTCTCTTTTGAAGTTTTGATTGGCAAATTTAAAGTAAAGTTCAGCCAAGTTCTCTATCTATTTTGTTCAGTGCCTTATGCATGTCTAAAAGAGCCAAATATTCTGGTAGTTTTTCAGTTTTAGAGTCATTGGTAGTTTAAGACATTAGCTTTCTAAGTGGACAAATGCTTCTGGCAGCCTGGGCCACACTGGGAAGAGAACAGCGCCTTCAGATTCCTATGAAAATGAATGTAATAAGATGCATGAATCAGAATTCTATCAAATCTGTGCACTTGGCCTACATAGAAAAGGCAAACCTTTGAAACTGTTGTTGGCTGCACTTCTCCCTTCTTGGCTAGTTAGAGACAAAAATATCTGGAACAGAGCTAATGTTTAAGAAAGCTGGCAATGGAGAGTGGGTTAAGTAACTTCTAATTCTTTAGCTCCTCCAGGGGGCTAAGGGGTTTCAGATAATTAGGCTTTTGCATTCCCAGAAAATCACTTCAGACTGTAGGTTGGACCCAAAAGTTTAGTTACACCCTAAGCCAAGGCAATGCCAGTTTGGGCAAGTGAGACTTTCACTTTTCACTGGAGCCTAGGTATTTCTTGCCATCAAACTTTTGTGCTAGAAGATGAAAAAGCTTGAAAGCAAATATTTTAATTTCCCTACACTTGGAAAGTCCTCCCCTCGATATCTACCTGCTGAAATCTCATCTATCCTCTAAGACATGGCTCATATGCTTCTCCCTTCATGAAGCCCTGGATTTACTTAAGAGTCAACACTGGCTTCAAACTTCAGCTTGATTATTTAATAGTAATGAGACTTGAGACAAATCATTTCTTATTTCTGCCTCAGTTTCCTCACCTAAAAGGGGGCAGAGGATTGTTTCTAAGGTAACTTCTAACTCAAAATTCTATGATCCTAAGACTTTCCAGATGCATATGTCCCCCTAAGCCCCCACATTTAAAAAAAATCTTTGAATTCTGTGACCTCAATATTTTGTGCCTCCAGAGAAGGGTTTCTTAACCTGAGGTCCATAGACCCTCAAGGGGTATCTGCATTAGATGGAAAAAAATGTCTTTTTATCAGTATAACTGATTTCCTTTGTAATACTATGTATTTTATTTTATGAATTTAAAAACATTATTCTGATAAGGGACTTATAAGCTTGCTGAAAGAATCCTTGGCACAGCAAAGGTTAAGAACTCCTCCTTTAGAGCATATGTTTATTTTATTCTGTTTTGTATTAGATTTGTGTGTGTGTGTGTGTGTGTGTGCGTGTGTGTGTGAGAGAGAGAGACAGAGAGACAGAGAGACAGAGAGACAGAGAGACAGAGAGAGAGAGTGAGTGTGTGATAATTCCCCAGTACACTGTACAGCAGGGAGCAACTGGAGGCAGGATTTAAAGTGAGCTCACTTTAAAAACCTCAGTTTCTATTTTTACACTAAACCTATTTGTATAATCTATTAAAAATACAAATATTGAAGAATACACCAAGACCATAACTGAACTTACACCTGGAGCTGTCTCAGTCATTGTCAGAGAAATTGAACAGAATATTTAAACCTCATTTTGGTTCTTTAGAACAGTGGAATCCAAAGTAGGGGCAGTGGCATGATCCCAAAGCATATGTGATCACCTAACTGGAGGAAGATGAGCTGGATTCTACCCTCACCTTAATAGCCAATTACACAGCTTATTTGCCAAAACCAAAACTACCTTTAGCCCCTATCCCTCCTCATTTCATCCTTTCTCTCTGTTAGGCAAGATCCTAAGCTCCCACCTTCAGAGAAGAACATTGGTCCCTCAAGGCAGTGATAATCTAACTGCTACCTGGGCACACAAAGTAATTGTGACCTGAGAATAAAAGTCTTATTCCTCTCCTTTATTTGGGGTGGGAGAAAAGAAGTAAAACAGGAGGAACAGGAAGGGGTGAACTTCCACCTGTACTTCTGACCTCTATGGCCCCATCTCTCCAAACTCATCACTCTCTGGAGTTTCTCTTCAACCCCTCATTCTTCCTCCTCCCACATGTCAGTTGCCCCATCATTTCATTTCTCATTCCATAACCTCCACAATCTGCCCCCTCCATGCTATTCACACACACCCTGCCCTAGCATAGGCCTTCATCACCTCTCTCCAAATCTACTGTACTAGCCTCCTTTTGTCCCTCTCCCTCCCTGCCAACTGATCCTCTCTATATCTGCCACACCGATTTTTCCTAAAGCACAGGTCTCACTGCATCAACAAACTCCACCCCATTCAATAAACTAGTCTAATGGCTTCCTACTGACCCTAGGATTAAACCATGTCATTGTTATCTCGCCCATTTAAATCTGTATTTTGTGTGTGTTTTGTAATGGACGTATTTATTAAGTAAAATATACAAAATGGAGATATCTACCCAAAAGTCTTTTACTGATTTTGTTGTTCTTGTTGAGTTATTTTCAGTTGTGTTGACTCTCCATGACCCTTTTTTGGTTTTCTTGACAAAGATACTGGAATCTGCCATTTCCTTCTCTAGCTCACTATATAGATGAGAACATTGAAACCAACGAGGTTAAGTGACTTGGTCAGGGTCACACAGCTAGTGCCTAAGGTTACATTTGAACTCAGGAATGAGTCTCCCGACTCCAGGCCTGGCACTCTATCCACTGACCCACCTAACTGACCATTTTATTGATACAAGTACATAATCAAAAAAGTGTGAAGACTTTTGCTTTAGGAAACAGTAATGTCTTATATCAGGTCTCAAGCATTCCTTTTGTAGATAAAGAAATTGAGAACTAGAGATATGAAGTAATTTGTCTCAGTTTGTAGGATTTGAACTCATATCATCAGACTCCTGATCCAACATTCTTTCCACTGAAGATTTCTTGAGTTGCCTAAGGTCACACAGGATAGTTAGTCAGGTTGAAATGGAGAAAAAAATAAAATTGGTATCCAAAGAGGACCATGTTGGATTGGTTGGTTTGTATTAAATTTGGGAAATTTGATATTGCTTTAGATATCCCCAACATCTCTCTGCCCCTCTCTCCACACTTAATTGACACCAATATTGTTGAAGTGCTGCTCAAGTCAAAGAACAGTGATCCTCAAGCCTTCAGAAGAATCTGGACTGCAAGGTGACCAAAAGGGCAATGGAAAGACACACAGAGGTGTAGGAAGGCTGTTGCCAACAAGGGTTTGTTTACAAGAAGTGGTATAAAAGATATTATTGAGGACAATCATTTCCAGAAAAGAAGATGGACTGGTCAGCTAGCAAAGGTGAGGGATCACAGAGCAGACAGCCTGCACTAGGATACATGAATTACTCAAATATCCAACTGGAAACCTCCAGAGTATTAGAAGGACCCTCATTAAGGAGGATTTCTGGAGATCAGATGAGCAGGTATAAAGCAGGAAGGAAGTTCTCTTGTTTTATTTCTTCTTTGGATCCTCAGTACCTTGCACATGATAGGCCTTTAAATGTTTGTTGAATCATAGAATAGCACCACTTGGAAGGCACTTTAGATACCTACTGCTCCCCACATTTAAATAATGAAAAAAAATAAAAAGATGGAGATGCTGAGAGGGAAGTACCTTGCCCAGGGTCACAAAATGATCATTGGCCAAGCCAATATAAAAATTAATGTATTTTGTACTGAACTGGAATGCTCCAACTTACCCAGATCACTGGGCAAGTGACATTGTATTGCTTCTCTTTATACAAACTGTCACTCTACTACTTTACTTGTTTGTTTTGTTTAAGTGCATGAGAAAAATTTATTTTTTTGGAAGAGATGCATTTGAATATTCTAACTTTCCAAGGAGGCTAGTAGTCTCTGAGAGAAGAGCCTTAGACAGTTCTACAATGTGGACACCCATTGGATTCCCAAGCTGGCAGTCACTGTCTAACCTCATGTCCTGGATTTTTGAAGACTGTTAGAGCTAAAGGAGAAAGCTGGTGGTGTAATAAGAGCATTGGGCTAGGACTCCATGTCTGTGCGTTCATATCCCAGCTTGGATACTTTTTACCTGTGAGGCTATGTTGCAGCCATTGGACCTCCCTGAAATTTAGTTCCCCCTCTGAAAAATAAGGGGGTTTGATTAGATAAACTATAAAGTCTCAGGTAGCTCTAAATTTTATGTATTCTTAAGGCTGATTATCTCTTGCAATGAAAGACTACTTTACATAGGGAAGAAAATAGTTAAAACCCCTATGATAAGACCCTTTGTTTCATTATAGATATTCATGTTTAAAGAGAATAGGTCAGCTCCAAATAGAAGAGATTTTAAGTAGGAAGGGAATTTAGAGAGAATTTGGTTTGGTAACATCCACATTTATTATAAAGACAAAAAAGCAGGTCCAGAATGGTGAACAACAACAACAAACATTTATTTAGCTCTCACTTAACAGTGCTAGGCACTATTCTAAGTGATGTGGTTGCCTCCTTCCAGGAATTTATCTACTAACTTGCTCAAGATTATACCACTGGTAAGCAAAACTGCTAGAATTTGAATACAGGACCTCTGACATCAAATTCTGAGCTCTAGAAGTTAATTTTTAAAAAAAAGCAGTATGCAAAGTAAAGTACAGGGGATAGGTATTAGGGAAAACGCAGTCCCTCAGTGGTTAGTTCTCAGAACTCCACATTTCCTAATCTAGATAAATTACCTAGTCAGTGACACAACTGCAAATGTGCCACATTTGCTGAGCAGGTAAAATTAGCAAAGAGAGTAACTAACACAAGGAGAAAAAAAATGAAATGGCCAGGATTTGAATTGGCCTGACTCATCTCGGCCTGACATATGACAAATGAAATTAACGTTGACAAATATAAAGCAACGTCCATTGGCTTGTCATAAACAAATACCCAACAGATATGATTGATCTAGAAGAGGAGAAGCTCCACAAAAGACCTTGGAGTCACGGTAGACACTTTATCAAAAACTCTGCCTAAACAGGGGACATGGGGGAAGAGGGAGGGGAAAGGGAACTAACCAGAGGAACAGTCAAAGGCAGAGCAAGGCAGAATTATGGAGACAACATTATACATCTTTCTGGCCAGGGCAAAATGCACATCCACTGAAATTAGAATGGATTACCCTGGACTGACAAAGCTCTGCCCAAGCATCATGGCCTTTTCTGGTCACCACTTTACAAAAATGCTATTAATAAATCACTTGAAAGGAATTAAGAAGAGCATGGGCATTATAGGTTACTAAAAATCTTGGACTAAAAAGTACAAATATTCTTTAAAAGAAGAAAAGTTATAGAACTTCGGGAAAGAAATCAAATATTTTATAAGATAAATGATTAAAGACATTTCCTATTTTTGCAAATATATAAAACGAATTGCCCTTACTGTCCATAAAAAACACCCCTGAGAACAAACATTTCAAAATGATTTTTCAGATGGCAATTTTGGTACAGAAAGAAATTAATAACACTCATTTCTGGAATACTTTTAAAGTTTAGAAAATGCTTCCTTCTCAACCATGGTGTGAAGTCAGCATGATTATTTCTGAAATAATCACATGGAAAATTGCGGAGCAGAGATGGGATGTGATGTGCCCAGACTCACATAGCTTAGTAGTGTTGGAGTTGGGACTTGAAATCTGGGTATTGTGACTGAGGTTGGAAAAGAGTATTTAGAAACATCCTCAGATACCTGTGGCTATCATAGTTTTAATAATGGCTATGTTTCTTCACTCACAATTTTTACACAAGAAGTGCCTTATTGTGTTACGACAGTTACCACGGGCTCCCAATGGCTATGGTAGAAGTTCTGGTATACCTGACATCAAGCTGAAGAGTCTGAGGATGCCCCCAGTGACTGGAGACTGTATGTTTGCCACCTGGGGACTATCCTAGCTAGATTTAGAGGTTGAACACAGGGCCATGAACTTCTTTGGTCACACAAACTCTCAAAACCCACCTACTAAGTTGGACAGAGACTGTAATGTGTATTAATAGGGAATCAAAGCTGAAGAAATCACAGACACATTTAAGTATCTAAGTATATTTAACTGTTGAATTGAGGGACAGGGTGATACAGTGGTGGGCTGTGTTAGTCCTTGTTTTGCAAACAGATCCCTGCCCAAACTCTACTTAAAGGCTGTATTGTGAGCCCTCCAGGATTAGAATGAATGTCAATGGTAACTGTTTCTTTTTTTGGAACAGCAACCCTGAGCGTCTTCCCCTCTCAGCTTGAGCAAGGAAAGGTAAACTTCAAAGCTGGGGACAACTGACTTCCATTCCAATCCTAGCCACAGACTGGCTGTATGACCCTGGGCAAGTTCCTAGGCTCTTCCTGCCTCAGGCTACCTTCTAAGACCATGAATTGCAGAGAACATCCTGATCCAAACTGGCAGAGGGAATTTCCTCACCTTGGACTGCCTTTAAGCAGTGAGATCACAGGTAAAGACCCCGTCCTTAGCTTTGTAAAATGATATTTTATACTATTTGTATTATTATCATTTATATTCACATTTTAAACAACTGTGTCTGTTTCTGGGGTGCTTTGTAGTTTATGGTTTATAAATCAATTTCCCCACAACAGCCCAGTGCAAATATTAGCTCTATTTCATAGACGAAGTGACTTGTCTAAGTCCACTAAGTGGCCAACCCTGGACTTGAACCTAGACCTCCACATTCAAAGTTTTTTTTTCCTCTATTCTACCAGACTCTTTGTTTTTAGCCTGATTCCTCTAGAAATGTTATAGTAACAGGGAATAACTAAGATGGATTGAATATTCTAGGATAGTTTCTCTAATTATTTTCCCCATAGAATCATAACAACATTCCTACATAACTTGGTTATTTAATCGTAATTACAAAGCCGACCAATATATAAGTTCCTCCATCTTGAAAAAGAGCCAAATGAATTGGTACAGAGTATTTTACTTGTTCATCATCTCTTTTTAACTATAGCTTCTTAACAGAAAGGACTATTAACTTTAGTGCCTTTGGGTGTTAATTGTAATGAATTTTCAAGAAATAGGTTTAAATCAGAAGCTTAAGATCTATCAGTCTGAGCCAGGTAATAGTACAAACCAGTCCTTTATTGCTTTCTGAAAGCTGCATCGTGGAATGGTTAGGTGAGGGTGTGGCTGCCCTACATAAAATACACCAAACATATACTCCATATGTAGAGCTGAAATCTGTTTCCTTATAACTTTTCTCTCTTGTTCTTAGTTCTATGGTCTAGAACTAAGCCAAAAATATCTAATCTCTCTTTCACATACCAGGATTGATGCTCCCTGTCCTCAAATCTTCTCTTCCATCTACAGATTATATACGCCCAGCTTCTTCAATTTTTTTTATTAATTTCAAGTTCCATTACTGGCCTTGGATGGCCTCTCCCCGACTTATAGTTTATATTAATGCAAAATAAGACTAAATTAGTATTCTTGGTTGGCAAACATATCACATTCTTCCGTCATCACTCAATCCTACAACAGACTTCAGTCAGCAGTTGATTGGCATAATAATTGAAGCTAATTTCCTTGTAACAATAGAATTAGGGTAGTTTAGCAGAAACAGCTGAATGTAAACACCCACAAACATGGCAAAATTTTTGAAGAAAACCTTTGCACAAACTAAAATGATTTATTCCTTTATTAAAGTGGTTTTTCTTTCAACAAATCAACAATAATCCAGATGAGCCTTAGGTGAATAGGTTACAGGCTACTTCATGAAGACCCTGTCTATAGTAAAGAATTAGCCCTAATAGAGAAAGACACTGCTAGTACTTCCTCTGTGTGGGCCAGAGGAACAGGAATAATCCACTGTGGCAGCCATATTCTCTTCTAATACCTCACGGTAGTGGTGGGGTAACTCTTAAGTTCTTAAAAATTATGCTTTTTCATATTTTAAGCAGATCCTACCAAGCTGGAAATACTTTGACTATAGACTGGTGATAGTCTGTGTGTGTTGGTTGCATGAAAGATTTCAAGAAACTTTCCAAATATGGAATTTTAATTAACAGGCACTTTGATGTATCAAAGTAATTATAATGGCATTCAACATTAATATAGATCTTTACTACTGATTACGAAGAGCTTTCCTCATCATTCATTCAACTGACATTTATTATGTATTGTATTTGCTACTACAGAGGAAACAAAAATGGTGGGGAAGGGAAAGGAATGGTTCCTGCCTTGAAGGAGCTTACAATCTATGTGTAGCAGATGGGGGAGATAGTAGCAAATATGCAGCTAATTTGAATCTAAATGTTCTGTTGGTGATGACCCATCATCACTATCTTCATCATCATCATCTGTATCTGACTATTGTTCTTTGATGATCCCCCCCTTCTGTGCTTATCTCTATATCCCACCCCTGCACCCCTGTAATGGATTGTCAGGTCATTGAAAGCCAAGATTTTGTCTTTGAATTTAGCAGAGAACTCTGAACACAGCAGAAATGTAAATGTGTTTTTGAACTTAACTTCTTGATTGAACTCTGCCTTTAGCTGATAGTATCACAAAACAAGAGATCATTTTTGCCAATAATATTATTTCAGGGAGTCATGCTTCCATGAGTGTGAGTCCTCTCTTGACTGATGCAGATGTCAACCTTTCCATCTCTTAATAGATTCTATTCATGAATTCCTACAATCAGAAACATTTGTCTCTGTGTTGGGATGAGCCTCTCTGTACTTAAGCCAGAACATGAAACATGAAACACAAAAACATGGTCCATCACAAGGCCAGAATTAAAGGCTTTTCAGCTTGGGAGGACATGAGGTCTTAGACTCCACTGGAGAAACCTTACAGAACCCTGGGTCAAAGCCATATCAATGTGAGACATAAGAGAAGGACTTCAGTGGAGGAGCTGAATGCTGTCACCTTAAATTCTAATTTGAGACAGGTCAGCTTCATCTTTTACACCCATTCAAGGTGTATTCCCTTTGTCAATTAGTGGAAGAACTTCAGAAACTGCTATTACAGGGGGGAAAGCACAGCATTTGTGCTCATTTGAACTCAGATGACTTGTTTTCAATCCTGATTCTCCCATTCATTAAAAGCCTTAGGTAAGTCACTGAACTTCCTCTAAGCACAGGTTTCCTCATTTGCAAAAAAGAGATAATCAAAACTGCATGCACCTTCTTCATCCGTCACTTCCTACCCCCCAGAAGAATGTCAGTTCCTTAAGGGAAGGGAATTTTATACTCACCTTCAACATAGGCTTCTACCTATCTCAAAGGGTCATCATGATAAAAGCACTTTACAAACCTCAAAGCATCATGAAATTGGGAACAAGAATGGTGACAATAATATTATCTTCATATATAAGGCAGGCAAGTGACACAGCACCAGCAGCAGCATTGGAGTGACATTTCAGTAGGCCTCAAGCCCACACACAAGGTGTCATCTGCCAGATTGTTTCCCACACACTGTTGCTGTTGAGTAGTTTCAGCTGTGTCAGACCATTTGGGGTTTTCTTGACAAAGATACTACTTTGCCTTCTCTTTCTCTGGCTTATTTTGGGCAAACAGAGTTAAATGACTTGCCCAGGGTCACACAGCTAGTATGTGTCTGAGCCTGGATTTGAACTCAAGTCTTCCTGCCTCCAGGCCCAGAGCTCTATCCACTGTGCCACCTAGCTACCTCCTCATTACATACTTAGTGTCTAAGTTCTGATGAGGAAACAGACCCTAAAGGGAAGTGTCTTACCCAATGCCACAAGGCTTATATGCAACACAATTTTGACTTTCAACCCTAGAATGCCAGACATAGAAGGGACCTTAAAGTTCATCCTATCTTTCTCTTATTTAATTTAATTAATTAATTTATTTTTTGCTTTTATTTTTGGAGTGGGGAAGGCAGGGCAATTGGGGCTAAATGACTTGTCCAAGGTCACACAGCTAGTGTTAAGTGTCTAAGGCTAGATTTGAACTCAAGTCCTCCTGACTCCAGGGCCTGTGTTCTTTTCACTGTGCCACCTAGCTGCCCCTCTTTCTCTGATTTTAAAGATGAGAAAGCTGAGCCCCATAGGAATGAAATGAAGACTCAGAGCTAATCTTTAGGGGAATTTCTGGAGGAAACCATTGTATAGTCATCTGTTCCTTTGTTATGGTGACCTTTATCTGTTCCTCTCTAAGGCAACTTGCAAAGCAGGTTTCCTCATTCCAGGGTCATTGCACTGTCCCGTTCATCACTTGGACCCATTTCCTGACTCCATATCTAAATCTCTCTACTACATCATGGTTCCACTAGTTTTTCTCTCCTTAATAGTGAATCTGATTACACTTTTTCCCCCGTTCCTCTCATGAGGGAATCAATATCAGAAAATATAGGAAGCTCATTGGCCAGCTTCTCCATGATTCTGATTGTAGTATGGATGAACTTGGTCATTAAATGAGTTGGTCCCTGTTAAGAGGTAGCCTTCTTGGGTTGGTTTTTTGCCACGCATAATAATACGAAATCAAGGTGCTCTATTCTATACTGCAATGGTTTGGAAACATATGAATCAGGACTCAATCACTATTATTAATTAGAAACTGTGCAGAAGAGAAAACATTTTAAATAAACCTGGGGACAGAATGTTAAAGCTGTCACTTTCTACATGGCCTCATGATTCAACGATTAATGGACCTTAAAACAATCATAAAACACCAAGGCCCCTGTTCAAGCTTAGAGGAACAGGAATAGTTTTATTTCTGCTTCAGTCGTCTAGTCTTAAATTCATTGTGTGTCACTGCGCACTGTAAACACCTTTAAGTATTTTGACATTGTGGGAGAAGACGTTGTTAATCTGTTTCCACCCTGACCTTCACTGGTTCTAAAGACTGCTGCTACTGGGGAGGGGGTGAAAACATCAAGAAAAACACCAAGGCTTCACCCGGTGACAGAGATTGAGAAATAGCCAACCTAAATATTCCCTAGATTCTGGAGAATTTGTTTGTACACATAAGGTTTCTCCAATCATGTTTTATTTATACTAGTCAAATCTTGAACTGGCTACCATGGTATTGAGTAGTCAGAATCTGATAAGCATCTCTTTAGGGACAGATAAAATTTATATAACCATGAGTTACACCACATTATGTGGGGTCCCTGAATACCACATAGTCAATTGATATAAACTGTCTCAGGCATGGGTTATGGCACTCTGTGAGTGATATAGGCTGTCCTATGCCCATTAACGGTAAAATTTCACACATCTCAATAGTCTGAGGCAGGTATGTTGGCACCTGGCCTGGAGTCAGAAACACCTGATTTCAAATACTGCCTTAGAAATTTAATAGGTGTATGATCATAGACAAATCATTTAACCTCTGTCCTCAGTTTCCTTATCTGTAAAATGGGAATAATAATAACACCTACTCTCCAGAGTTGCTGTAAAGCATTTTGCAGACCTTAAAGCACTATATAAATGCTTATTATTATCATTATTATACCTTACAATTGACAAAATGCTTAGCTAGTCCTATATCCTCTTCTTTTAATTAAAAAAATATTTGCTTCATTAAATATTTTCCAATTAAATATTTTTTAAATTTACAATCATTTAAAAAAAAGTTTTGAATTCCAAATTCTCTCCATCTCTCTCACTTGCTCTCCCTCATTGATAAGACAACTAATTTGATATCAAATATATATGTGAAGTCATGCAAAACATATTTCCATATTCGCCATGTTGCAAAAGAAAACAATAAAAATAAAGCGGGAAAAAATATGCTTCAGTCTTTACTCGGAGTTCATCAGTTCCCTCTCTGGAGGTGGAGAGCATTTTTCATCCTGTTATGGTTATGTTATAGCTTTTACCATATACTATGTTCTCCAGATTCTGCTCACTTCACTTTGTGTCAATTCATATAATCTTCCCAAGTTTTTCTGAAAACATTATGCTTGTCATTTCTTATAGCACAATAGTATTTCATCACAATCATATGCCCCAACTTGTTCAGCCACTCCTCAATAATTCTTTGCCACCACAAAAAGAGTTTCTATAAAGAGTTTTGTACAAATAAAGCCTTTTCCTTCTTCTTTGTTCTCTTTGGGATGTAGACCTAGCAGTGGTATTGCTGGCTCAAAGGGTATATACAGTTTGAAAGCTCTTTGGATGCAATTCCCAATTATGCCCCAGATGTCACCTTCTTTTTTTGAAAGGTGAAGGGGCTTACCTAGTGTTATGGAGTCAGTAGTTATCACAGATATGGTTCAAATTACATTTTCTGACTCCAGGTCCAGTGTTGATTTCATTATATCATGTAGAGGTAGAAAGGCCCACTCTTGTGTACTGGATCTAATTCCAGGCACCATGTTTTAGGAAAGACCTTAATATAGTGGAAGCCCATCCAGAGGACATTGACTACGATGAAGAAAGGAGTGGAGACTATTGCACATGAGGATCACTGAAAGAATGGAGGGGTCTTAGGGTAATTTGGATTCCTGTCTATGGATATGGTGGGTTATTCACTACCACTAGTCTTGATCACTTGTCTAGGGATACTAAGGAGATTCTCCTTTATGTAGTTGTTGGACTAGAGAACTTCTGAAGGCCGAAGTCCAATGTTCAATCAATTAGAATTTATTAAGCACCTACTATGTGCCAGGTACTGAGTAAATAAAGAAGCAAGAGAGGCAGTTTTTGCCTTCAGGGAGCTTACACTATATGTGTAGTGGGGTGTTACAACCTGCATACAGATAAGTAAATATAAGATATACATATGTAAATATATGCATGCATATCTATGTCTATGTATCATGTTATTCTCCACCCCCCACTCCTATTACTTGGCATTTATTTTGTGAGCATGTATAATATTTATAAACACAAAATGTCAATAATATATATACAAAATAATTTTTATTTTATGTATGTATATATGTATATATACACATATACATATACCATAAATGCCAAGAAATAGAGGTACAAGTCAGGAATACCGTATTAGAGAATAAAACAAAAGGTCTCCTTAAGGAGAGTTAACACTTAAACTCAGTCTTGAAATGGCTTATTATCCCCATCATACCTCTGTAGCACAAATGCATACATGTGGAATCATTAAAGTCATGGAAGAAATTTCAGTGACTTTCATTCTCCTTCATTATGGCTCACAGATCTAGAGAGACAAGGCATTTCTGAGACCCTCCATCTTGTCTAACTGCTTCATTTTATGTTTGGGAAAACCCAGGCCTTCAGAGTTAAGTGACTTGTCCAAGGTTACAGACTTATCTGGGACATTTGAACCCAAGGTCTCTGATTCCAGAATCAGGGCCCTTTCCCTTTCTTCCCTGCTGGTTCATCAGAGCAAAAAATTGGTTCAGCCTTAGGGTTCAATAATCCAGAAAGCTCCACCTTGTCTCTCCTCTCTTCCTCCCTCCAGTATTTTATTTTATTTTAAAAAATTCTGTGGACATGTCTTTGATCACTTAGTGATCCTGTCAGTGTAGAGACCACAGAGAAAGATATATAACCTTCAATTTTTATGAAAACTAGATCTGACTTCTGGTTTTCTGGGGAAACATTCAAGTTCCTCTTCCACTCCTGTATTTGCTACATTTTCTCCCGTACTCTAGTTCCCTTGGGGAGTGTTTTCTCCCAAGGTACTGCTTCGATTAGCTACCTTTCCAAACAGCTCCCAGAGCTTAAATTCTTAATTTTGCAACATGTGTGTTACTTCCCCAATGGCACAGTGTCTGGCAGAGGGTAAGCATTCAGCAAACTGTCATTGACTCGCTAAGGGTTGGTGAGGAGAATGTGCTTTGTAGACCTTAAAATTGAAACAGAATCTATCAAAATATAAACTATTGTTATTATTGTTAATATTACAATTTTTGTTACATCTTCAATTGTTTAAAAAGGAAGGAGAGATGTAAATTCATGAGAAAAGAGGAATTTTACATTTGCTGTTATTTGCCAGTATTGGACACTTTATTTCAATTATACTGTAAACTGTTACTTTGGGGAGAAAAAAAAAACCTAGATTAATTAGGACACTATGAAAACCTGTAATGTTTGCCCTGCTACTTTGTTCTTAGACTCACAAAATGCCCGCAGGTCTAAACAGAATTTTTTTTTTTATGGATGGCTGTGAATTTTCTCTGCACACCTGTATTATCAAGGTAACTTTGGCCATAAACAGCATTTTAAAATTATCACATAAAAAACTATCAAGCACTAAATTAGAAAAAAACAGAAATTTGAAAGTGATAGTTAAATTTATGGAGCAATTCTGCTGCACTCAAAGGCTCATTGCTTGACATGTAAGCAAATTTTGAGCTGTGTGTTGGGCATGCGGGTGGCCTTCTCACAGAAAGCAACCCCCGCCAACATCAGCCACCCAATTAAAGCCACGCACAAAACACATACTCTTTGGATTTGAGCTTGTTTGCATGAATAATGGAGATAATATTAAAAGTCTTTTCTCACCATTTCAATTCATCCCCCCCCTTTTTTATTTGGCCAAGTGCCTTCTTTGCTACCTCCAAGAGCTGTTAATTTTGTTCGCTGCTGAGCAAGAGTCAAAGTCAGAGTCTAAACAGCTTGTAATGAGTTTTCAATGGCCCATCTCACTGAAATTGAGGGCAAAGGAGCAGCCAGCTTAGACACTGTCAGGCCTCGGAATTTATTATGGAGGGTGCGATGTATGCACTGGAAAAAGCACAGAAGAGGGTGGGAAGCTCCTGAGTGTCTTACATTGAAGATTCTTTAAAAAGATGTATAATCCTAGTGAGGCAGGGGTGCCGACTGACTGTTTAAGCAGGGTCTGCGCTGTCAATATGGAGGTTACCGAGTCCCTCACAAACCCACTCACTCTCCCCTCCCACTTTGGAGACCAATGAAACAGAGGGACCCAAGTCTGGGTCAGAAATATGAAAAGCTTATTTCACTACCCTTTTCTCAGCTGAAAGAATCACGTCAGTCTTTCTACTCAATTATCTCTCAGGATTAGAATGAAGAACCATCTTTGCTCCCCACCTATCCCCTATATATCTCTAAATCTCCATCATTCTCACTGGATTTTCTAGGTTTGGTCATAGGAAGTCCAGTGAAATAGGCTCCTATCAACTATCTAAGCAGCACTGCTCAATTCAAACCTGTTTCTTCATGTCATTGTCTCTTAGAAGAATCAAACGTCTTTCCCCTGGCAATAATGGGCCTGCCCTAAGCACTATGTAAATCTAAACTGTCATCTACATCAACCTCATTCTAAAGAATTCAATGGCTCTCTGATGTGGGTCTTTCTTCTACCAGTTCCATTTGTAACCGATCCAGTTTTCTTATCTAGAAATTCTTTAATTTATCTTTCCGTAAATAGCCCATTAAGGACTTAATTTGTCTTACTGTGGTTTGGAGGCAAACTGGGTCCTTGGCAGCTATGCAGAGTACAAGTTCTGAGAGGTCTTACAAAGTTTGGAAGGCTACAAGTATTGGTGGGGTGACAGGCTTTTTCTATCCTACCTAACAACTGGCCTAAAGAAGCAGGAAGCCAGTCAGTCAAAAAGAATTCACTAAGAGTCTATTATGCGCCGGGCACTACGCTAATGCTGATCACAGAAGATTGGACACAAAGTGAGGCATTTTTTCTTCTACCCAGTAATTCACGAAGACGATAAATTAAGTTATGGAAAATTCCATATGCTATTGACAAAAATGAAATCATGTGTCCTTGAACTATTTACCATTAACATCCTCATCAGTCATTAGTATTTGGTCAGTAAGACCTGTTCCAGTCCTTTTCTCCATAGAATCCCCTTATGTACTTCAAGGAAAGAAACCAAATCCCCTACAATCTAGTAATTAAATCTCAGAGTTGCCTGAGGCTCAATATAATTTAAGGAGTGGACCAAGTAAAGATACTTTAACATACCAATGAGTGCTATGCTTACACAGCTATTGGTAGTGGCAGAATTTGAACCCAGGCTGTCAGAGCTCCAAGTCTAGCATACTATTCACTATATCACACTACCTGTAAACATACACTATGCTCAAAAATATACTCAAATACATATTATGTTCTGTTCTGTGAGAGTCCATTAAACAAGAACAGCAGCAGCAACAGCAACAATGACAACATGAGATCTGGAGTCAGAAGACCTTTTCTCTCTTCCCCCCCCCCCCCAACTTCAATAATATTAAGTACCTACTTATAGGCAGTGTTCTAAGTGCCAGAGAGAAACAATGAAGAAAGTAAAAAGGAATATTCTCTGGTTCAAGTAATTTACATTCTATTGGCAGAAGCAACATTTACACAGATGAGTAGATACAACAAAATAATTTCAGCAGGTTCTAAAAGATGATAGGAAGGGACCAAGACAGGCCTGGTAATGGGTCTCACTTAGACTGAATCTTTGAGGGATCTAGGGATTCCAAAGAAGCAATGGGCAGAATTGAATCTGGGTCTCTTGGGTGACCTCAGGTAAACACTTTCCCTTTCTGGGCTTCATTTTGCCTTTTGCAAAAGGGAGGAGATGCACTAACTTCCTTTCCTGCTCAAAAACCTATAAAATGTTTACATACCAAGGTGACCCCTCCTCTTGGATCAATGGACCCAAGCTAATAATGGCTTACCTCCTTTAGGCATTTTTGCATTTTAACAGGAGATGCCAAGCCCCAAACCAAAGAAATTGCTCTTTAATGGCAATATTTAAACTGGTCAGACATTTAAGGGATGAATTTTGTTTATCTTTTGTCGCTGTCAAAATGGACAAAACTTTCTTTAAGACCTGTGCTATGTTATCTTCTTATACAAGATCCCATGGATATCATATGAAAACCAGAACCATATAAAATTATTTTCCATTAAAACCTTCTCCAATCATTCATCTTGGTTAAGCTTTGGTAAAGGCTTTGAGTATCTAAGAGACCAATGATGGATTGTGAGGCTGCCATTCAAAATCTACCAACCTCACCACATGACTAGCTACTTGGAAATTCTCCACAAAGGCATGGTTAGGGTTGTGCTCTTGATTGGTGGAGGAAGCATCCACACTAAGGAAACTAAGGATCTTTGAATAATTCAAGTAAACATACTTCAACATACCAAGAACAGAAAATGAAGGAGAAAACACTCTACCATTAAAATTTGTCACAAATTAAAGCTTTTAGATGAGTGTCAGAAACAAAGTCAAAGAGAAACTGCCTAAGCTTTTCAGTGTTCTAAGAAACCTCCAACTGCTAGGACTGACTGTTTTCCATATTAATTTCCTCTTCATCTAAGTGAGTGACATTTCAGTGCTTTCATGTGAAACTACCATGATGTTGGCTGTTAAAAATATAATGGGGAAAAACTGAAGTGGTGGGGAAGATGAGGACTGTATATGAAATTGATTTTTAAAATAATAGGACAGTAATACAATATAAAACGAAATCATTATGCTCTATTCTTCTGTAGTCTAAACTTATTAAGAAAGCCGAGGATTAACACTCTATGCTTTTGTGAACGTTACAAAGTTTTTTGAAGTATGAAGCTACTCTTTGTGTTAGGAAGAATGCTCACCAAATATTTATTCATTTGCTTGAATCAGTGATAATAATTACGATTAAAAACTCACAATGATACAGCACTTTGAATTTTTTTTATCTTGTTTTATTGATATCTTTGGTTTGGGCATCACTTTCCTTCCAACTATATCTCTACCCTTTCTTCCCTAGCATGGCGTCTCTTATAAAAAAGAAAAAAAAATGAGCAAACCCAATCAACATATCTTTTGTATCTGACCATACTTGCAGTATTTCATAGCCATAGAATCCCACGTCTGCAAGAAGGGGAAGGAAGAACATTTTCTCAACTCTTGTCTGGAATCAGCCTTGATCATTATAATTACATAGCATTCAGTTTCAGATTCTCATTCCTTCTGTTTACATTGCTGTTGCCATTGTGTATGCTCCCCTCCCCCCAGTTCGGCTTACATAATTCTGCATTGGTTTAATCATTTGGCCAATCAACAAGTATTTAGTAATTGCTTAGTATTTTTAAACATCTACTATACTCTAAGTGCTATATTAGGTACTGGGGATAAAAAGACAAAAAATGAAACAGTCACTGATTCTTCTCATGGTTCTCTGGATTCCACATATTCATAATTTCTTAGTACACAGCAATATCCCAGTACATTGAAGTACCATAATTTGTTTGGCCTTTCACCAATCAATGCAAATCTTCTTTGATTCCTCAAAAAACAAAGAAAAAAACCCTTAAATTTAAAAACACTTTTCTCTCAACAATCCCATGAAGCAGAGAGTAAAAATGTTAGAATAAATGACTTATCTAAAGTCACATATCTAGTAAATTTCAAAGCAAGATTCCAATTAATTATCCAACACCAGGTCTAATTATCCGTTTAAGATTTTCCGTCTTCCAATAAATATTTATAACTATCCCTCTTTTCTCTAGGATAAAAGACAAACTCCTTTGTGTGGTATTAAAAATCATACACAATTTTGATTCAACCTGTTCCAGATTGACTTTACATCAATTTCCCTCATACTCCTGAACTCCTGCCAAAATGGTCTATTCACTTTTTCCTGTACATATATTCCATCTCTTCTCTCCCACTCCTCCCATGTCTTTGTACATGCTTTCTCCTACACCTGGGATGTACTCCCTCCTTATCTGTGGTTCCTGGATCCCTAGTTTTCTTCAAAGTTCAGCTGGAATGCTCCCTCCTATACTAGGCTTTTCTTTATCACTCTTCTTTCCCCTCACAGCTATTGCTCTCACCCCACACCAAGATTAGTCTAGATATGCTTTATTTATATTTTATATTGACTAATTTGTTTGCATGTTGTTGAAGGTAGTGATTTTTGTATTTGTACCCATTGTGCTTAGCACAGTATCTTGCACATGGCAAATGATTAATAAATTTGTTAATAAACTAGTTAAAATGAATGGCTCAGTTTGGCTTTTTAAACAAAACCATACTTTTCTATGGGTCCAGGGATGAACTATATGTCAGTTTCCGAGGACCATACCAGCTAAGTCCTGAGAGGCTTATTATTATCAGGTTGGCCATAGGGTGATTAATTTTTTAGTCAGAGCAATTCTCAAAGTCCATCTAATAAGTCACAATGGAGGTTTTAATTTACAGTCATTATACTTTGGGTATGACCTTGGGCATGTCAACTTTCTTCCTCTGGGTCATGGTTTACTCCCCTTTAAGAATAAAGGGACTGGACTAAAATATCACCGAGTTTTCTTTCAAATCTAGAAATTCCTATGATGCTCTGTTCTTCATATAACTACTCTATTTAACATACTACCTATGCCTAAGGCTGACGTAGATCTGAAAATGGATATGCCCTACATAATGCAGAAAGGTCTGGAATTAAGTTGGATAGCAGACAAGGTTGTCAGTACCCTGGGAAAAGATCACATCTTTTTTCCATATGAAACCCCTGGTGTAGATTCAATATTTCTAATTCTCTTTCAAACTCAGGAGATCCTCTTCAGGTGATACTATAAACAACTTAGCAACTGAATAAAAACTCAAATTCCTTCTGTAAGCTTATGTATCCTGCCTTTCCTTGTTTTCTCTTTACTGTGGGGAACAGCTGTCGTTTTGAAATAGTATGAGTCTTCTCCATCTAGCCACCTAGACTAATGACCAAAGGGAGACTACCTATTCTTTTAATTTTATAACCACTAGCCAAAAGGGCAAAGCTGAGTCACCTCCTACTAACCATCTCCATTCCACCTGCGTTATGCTCACAGACATATATATTGTTGGAACTGGAAAGAAAAAGTGCTTCACAAGACTTGTGCTCACAAACTTCTATTTAGCAATGAATTCAGTATAAAAAATTCTCTGCCCTGAAAACCTACATCCTTCTCTTGGATTTCCCTAAAATAATCTGGCTAAAAAGCCCTCTTTTTGGCCATGGAAGAGTGAACATTTATACAATCATTAAAACCTCATCTTCCACCATATTTTTCCTCCTTCTCAGTTTTAATACATTTTTATAATTGCATTGAAGATATTCTAACCCTGTTTTTAGTGCAAAGATAAAATTTATGAAGCGTGACAAACGTATCATATCAGAGCCCACCCAACGAATAACAATGCGCATGTCGAAACAAGGGCATTAGCTCTTGTTTCTTAAGGATTCTGCCTATGTTAATAACTTGAGATAGAAGAGTTAACCCCAAACCCTCCAATTCTCAAGTATAAATGCCTACTATGAAAACAAGAGAAGACCTTTCCATTCACAGCAGAGATCAGAGAGCAACATTCTCAAAGGCTTTAGGTAACAGAAAATATCATTAAAAGTAAACCTAAGTAAACCTAATATGCCGTTTTAGTTACCAGAAAGATTTCCAGAGACAGCCAGGTGAGGTAGAAAAAGCACTGATCTAGGAGAGTCATGAGCCCTGGCTTAGAGTCCTGGCTTTGCTACCAACTGACCATTAGGCCCTCTGACCCACTTCTGAGCCTCAACTTCCTCATCTGTAAAATGATGGGATGAGACTGCATGATGCCTAAGGTTCCTTCTAGCATGGTGGAATGGAAAAAGACTAGCTACGGAGTCCAGGACCTGTATTTGAGCTCCACCTTTATGGTTTGTTGGCTCCAGAACTCCATCTGGGCAAATGTCTTTGTTTATCTTTCAAATGGAGCTAATGCTTTTACTATCTACCTTTCTGTTGTTACTTACTTCTTTCAGTCTTGTCTGACTCTTCTTGATCCCTTTTGGGGATCTTGGCAAAAATACTGCAGTGGTTTGCCATTTCCATCTCCATCTCATTTTACAGATGAGGAAAGGTAGGCAAACAAAATGAAGTCACCTGCCAAGGGTCACACAGCTAGGAAGTGTCTGAGGTAAAATTTGAACTCAGGAAGATGCATCTTCCTGATTCCATGCCCAATGCTTTATCCACTGAGCCACAACTATCTCCCTTACCAAGTTCTTATAAGGAAAATTCTTGTAAAACTTAAAACATTGTGGAAATAGGAGATACTATTTTACCTCTGAAGTTCTATGATTCTCTGTAACAGATTCTCTTAACAAAGGAATATTTATAAAATTGGATACAGAAATAGGATTTCTTTATAGGTTTTGTCCAACTTCTCTCCTAGAGACACCATTTATTTTTTTCTTAGAGTTCTCCCTCCCCCCTCTCATTGCATATGAACAATAAGTGCTCCCTCCCATTTCTGGGTCATTTGAAGGTTTACAAAGCTTTCCCCTCATAACAATCCTATGAGTTAAGTGGTACTAGTAGTGCCACTTTTATCATGACAAGTGAATTCCTGGGTGACCAGAAGAGGCAGACAGAGATATACTGAAAATACCACAGGGAACCCAAATAAAATCTCAGAACTTTTATAGTGTAGATTAGAAATGAATTGAAAATAAGTACCACAGAAGACAGACAAGAATCCTCATGTGTGAAAATGCATCCTTTTGTATACATATGAACACACAGGCAGCTAAACACATGGATTAGCATAGATTTTGTAGGTGAAGTTTATCTTTATTCCATGAGAAGTCGTACAGTAATATGGAAAGAGCATTGGGCTTGGAATCAGGAGAAATGGTATCTGGCACTTGGTTCTAGCACTTTCTAGTTGGTAGACTGGGGACAAATGCACTTAGATTTTTCAGAACCTCAATTTCCTCATCTGGGAAATAGGATAGTAATATTTGATCTTCCAACCTAGGTTGAGGTGAAGAAACCATTTTTAAACCTTAAAGCACCATAGATTGGGAATGGTTGTTACCATTTTGTGCACAATTCTGGAAAGGAAGAAATGGCTTCAGATTGACCCTTCTGTAATCTACATGGTCCCCCCTTGCCTCTTTGGAAATTTGAAACAGGGAAGGCGATTTATTTTTTTAAATTTCCCATAACAGCCTCACATAAGCAAATAATGCCAAGAACCCTAATGAAGTGGAGGAAATCTACGCCACGCAAACACATTTCTTGTGACAAAATGGATTGACTAGGTATGGGAGACACAAGGAAACATAACCAAAATGCATCCCACTGGAAAAGCTTTTCGTTCACATTGTCATTTACGGCTCCTGAATTAATAGACCAAGAAAGACACCACAGGCACCAGCCAAACGCAGTAAAACCATTGGCAGCCAGCAGTGTCTCCAAGTTTAATTCCCCTGGGGAGAAAAGGACACTACCTAATCTGTATTCAGTCCTGACATTGTCCACATCTGATATGGAACATTAGCTACTAACTCTCTCAATAGACTAGTGTCCTTCAGTTTATATTACTTTATGTTAATAGTAGAAAAATTACACACAACATCATTTATCATTGTTATGCTGCACTATACATCCCGTAGCTGATTTTAATATATTTATTTACCCCTGAGATGGTACGAAATTTAAAATATATACATATATGTGTATATATATATATATTTTTTTCAAGTAGAGTCTGTAGGGACAGAATCAGTGCAAATCCTTTTTAAAAAATTAAAAAGGACCCCCTCAATGAAGAAAAAATATTATATAAGGCAGCTAATGAGAGCCCAAACTCTTTAAGCCTAAGAATATAGCTTAGTGCTATAGTATAAATGTTAGGGAACAAGTGTATAACATCATGCTGCATTTTAATGATAATATATCTTTTGGTTGCCCATCTCACTAGCTTCTTCATTTTGCTATTACAGCCTTTAGTCCTTCTTATGCAGCCAGCCAGCTATTCAGGTGTGTGACATTTACCCTCAAGGTAGGGTGTAGAGGAGATATGGGGAAATCGCCACTGACCAGCAACTATTATTGTCTAGGCTATTGGGACCCAGCATGACACTTAGCTACACTTATAGAATCACAGACCCACAAAATGTTAGAACTGAAAGAACCCTTAGAACACAGAATACACTATGTGTGAAGGGGAAGAAATATGAAGAACTTGGAACAAAGAATGCTAGAGCTAGAGAGGATCCTAGAAAACAGAATTAATTAGCCAATGGATCAAGCAACAAGCATATGTTAAGTAGTTATTTTATACCAGTCACTGTACTAGGTGTTGGTGATATAAAGGCAAAGCATGAAATACTCCCAGACCTTAAGGAGTTTAATACACTCTTTGGCTGGAAGAAAAAACAAACTAAACCAAAACATGTACACATAAAAACATATGAAAATAAGTATAAAATCTACACACACAAAAAAGAAGGTAATTTTTATCGAGTGGAGGCACTAGAAGTTATAAGCAGAAGAAAAAAGGTTTCATGTAGAAGGTAGGTTGGACACCAAGAGAGGCAGATCCATTACAGGCTTGCGAGACATTCTGTGCAAAGGCATGGACATGGGAGATGGAAGGTCAGTTCTTCAGAAACTGCAGAAAGGCCAGATTGGCTGGACTGATGAATGTGTGAAGGGAAACAATGTATGATGAGACTGGAAAAGCAGAATGGAGCCGGGTTGTGAAGGGCTTTAAATGCTAATAATATGTGATACTGGAGGAAATAGGAACCAGTTGGAATTTATGGAACAGGGAAATGACATTGGCAGAATTCTGCTTTAAAAATATCACTTCTGCAATTGTTTGGAAGATGGATTGAAGAGGCAAAGAACTGGAGGAAGTATGGCCAATAAAGAAGCTAAAGCAATAGTTCAGCTGAGAGATGATGAGACAACTGTGTGAAGGGACGAAAGAAGGTAGATGCAAGAGATATAATGGAAAGAGAATCATCACAATGATTCCAGGGTTGCAAATCTGAGTGACTGGAAGGTTGGTTGAAAATAGTGAAACTAAGAACAGATACTGGTTTGGGGACTAATGTGAAAACATGTTTAATGTAAATGTATATGTAGAGCCTATATCAGATTGCATGCCACCTTGGTGAAGGGAGAAAATTTGGAACTCAAAAACTTGTGGAACTGAATGTTGTAAACTAAAAATGAATGAATGAATGAATGAATGAATGAATGAAAAAATAAAAAGAAATCAGTTTGGGAAATGGTAATGAGTGCTGGTTTGAACATGTTGAGTATGAGATAAGCATGAGCACACAGAATGTGGAATATCAGAACTAGGAAGAAACCTAGCACTCTGGAAATAGAATCTCAGAGCTGGAAGCAGCCTTGTAATGCCATACACAAGCAGCTTCCCAAAAGAATGCTACTGTGAACAGCTTTTAAAGTTCTCATTACACAGTATAGTGAACACTCCATTTATTCCATAACAAATCAAGGCAAACATTCACAACAAACCACAATATAATATTCACAATATCACATCTTATCACAGAAAATCACAATACAGTGTTCACAACAGCTTAACATTAGAATGGCCACATAGTCTTCATCAAAGTGGTCACAGTATTAAGAACAAAGAACAAAAGAAAATCATCTGATATCCCTAAGGAGGTTTGCTTCCTCACTCATTCATTCAGTCATCTCACAATACAATAGTCAATCTTCCACTCACCGGGCAATCATAGGTTAACTTAATCACTTATCTAGCAATCAGTCCCTAAGTATCCTTACTTACCAAATACAATCATTAGAAAATTACACAAACCCCCCCACCTCTTGGTCTCTACTAAACTTCAATTTCATCATGCATTCAATATCCAAGAAGAAGCCTTTTCTTCATCTTGACTCAGGGTGATCTCTCAGATTCCCTGGATCCCCTTCCATGGTCCCAGCTCCTACCTGAATCCACCAAACAGTCACCTGGATTCAGAGGCAGACAGCTCCCAGGTCCTTGTCCACTCCTCCGGGCAGTTCTTGCTACACACTGAAGTTCACAGGGTCCAGCACATCTCAAAACCTTCACAACTTCTGTTGCCAGGAACTCCAGGTTCAACTAAGCCACAAACAAAGTCTTATCCTGGTCATTCTTCTTCAGTCCTCCAGCAGTTCGGCTGGCCCTAGGACCCAGAGAAAATTTCAGCCTTCCAGGTGGCCTTCTCAGCAGCAACTTCAGCCTTCACCAGATTCTGGTGTCAAGAAAACTCCAACTCAATTCTCAGTCCAGCAAGTAGCAGCTCAGCTAACAGATGCTGGAAAAATTTTGCTTCCTCTACCAGAAGCCCACCAGAAGAAAAGATTCTTGATTCTGACTGCCTCTCTCTGGGACTCTTCTTATACACACACATACACACACACACACACACACACACACACACACACACACACACACACACACACAGGCTTCCTGTCTCAGCCAATCCCTTTCTGTTATGTCAGACAGAGTTCA
This sequence comes from Pseudochirops cupreus, assembly GCA_028627135.1. Classification (NCBI taxonomy): domain Eukaryota; kingdom Metazoa; phylum Chordata; class Mammalia; order Diprotodontia; family Pseudocheiridae; genus Pseudochirops; species Pseudochirops cupreus. Next base: position 63,276,349 of record CM053581.1, on the reverse strand, counting down.
CACCTTCTGTTTCTTTCACAGAGGTTAGTTGCTTTCACTTAGTTACTATGAGCTAAGTACCTGCTTACTTGACATTACAAAAAAGGGGTCTTCAAATTTAAATTAATTACCATTACAAGCCTCCAAGATCATCTCCTCCAACTCTGTCATTGAAGACATGAGGAGGAAAACGAGATCCAAAGACAGTGATAAGTCACACACCTAAAATTATTGAGTTGCCCAACATCACCCTCTTCCAAGGTATCAAAAAGACTTTCTACGAAGAGGAGCAAGTAGAATGGGGGTAAATCAACTGTGTGGAAATTTGGAATAATCTTATATACCTATATTTATGCACATGTGCTTTTTAATACCCTCTTTCACACTCTTCTACTCTGGGCGTTCTTATAAATCAAGGATTTCACGTTAGTTATCCTTACATGATTACGTATCTTCAGTGATCCTTTAGTTATCCTTCAGCATCTAGTAACAGGATTTTTTTGCACATTGTAGGTGCTGAGTCAACATTTGTGAAATAGAACTGACCAATTATCAGACTTGCATCTGAGTTATCTTTCAAAATAAATTTCATTGATATCTTTTGGTTTGGTATAACCTATATTTCCCCCTTCTTCTTCTTTCTCTCTTAGAGAGTCACTTCTTAAAGTAAAAAGTGAAAATGAGTGGGGGAAATGCCCTAACCCGCATAACACAAAAGTCCAGTATTTCACGTGGTCCCACACCACTGCAAGGAAGCAGGCGAGGCGCCTTTTCACAGCTTTATGCTGGAACACAGGCTATCGCTGCAATTCTACAGCACTCACTTCTAATTGTTTTGTTGTTATTCTCTACATTGTCACAGTTATTGTTTATATCGTTTCCCTTGTTCTGCTTCACTTGGTGTCTTCTCGTGCTTCTTTGTATCCGTCTGTTCCTAGGCTCAATAATCTCCTGCTGCATTCACGCACTGCCATTTGTTATTGAGTAGCTCCCCAGTCAACGGACAGCCACTTTTGTTTCTGTTTCTTTGCTACTACAAAAAGTCCTGTTATATCTATTTTGGCATATAAAGGAGACTTCCTTTTCTGTCATTGACTTTCTTGGGTACTTGTCCAGCTGGGGAATCTCTAGATCAAAGGGCATGGTCATTTTAGTCACTTTCTTCACATAATTCCAAATTGTTTTTCATATTAGTTGGACAGTCACAGCTCAGCAGGAAAGCATTAGTGTGCCCATCTTTGTTGACATCCCGCTTTTTGTGGGGTCATATTTGCTCATTTACTGGGTATAATGCAAAACCTCATGGTTTTTTTTGATGTGCATTTTTCTTATTATTAGTGATTTGGTGCATTTTTTTTCATAAGTGGTAATGATTTGCAATTCTTCTTTAGAGTGAGAGAGGAGGTGTTATTTTCACTACTAGGACATGGCACAGTAATGAGGTATGAATTTTTCAAAGCTCCTAGACTGTGTTTCATGATTACAAGGGGCTGTCTCTTATGTAAACTTTGTATCTTACCCTCACCAGTTCTTAGCCAACAGCTTCCTGCACATAGTAGGTTATCAATATTTGTTTAAATTAAAATGAATGGAATTTCCTATTTGCTTTGTTCTGGTACCAAGTGACTTCTTCATAAGGAAACGTGAGATGAGATAATTCATGTCAAGTGCTTTGTAAACTTCAAAAAGGCCATATAAATGTCAGTTGGTATTTCTCATCCTCCTTATTATTATGTTCAGTATATTATTAAGAAGAGATTTCCTAAAGACAAAAGACTTCCATTTAGACAAGACACTAGAATTCACTGCAAAGAATGGCTGGCAAGCAATGCAAGAGAGAACTGAACTTAGAGCCAAAGGACCTTAGTTCAAATTCCAGCTGTGCTTCTCACCTTGGTAAGTCACTTAACCTCTCAAGGTCTCAGTTTCCACATCTATAAAATAAGGGGCTTGGATTAGATGACCTGTAAGATCCATTCTACTTCTAAATATATGACCTTGTAATTGCTTGAAGAGATAATATTCCAAAGAACCCAAAAGTTCTTCAGGGTGAGGATTTTTAAATGAGAGGGAGCTTAGATGTCATCTATCTCAAGTCTATAACTTTATAGGTGAAGTTACTGAGACATAGAGACATGAAATGTGACTTTTTTTTTTAAACCAGGCCTATGAATTCCTTAGCATAGTAAGGAAACTGTTTTTAACAATGCTGATTGGCAACTCTTCTATATAGGTTCTGGGATACTGGGAGGTGAATTGCTTTGCCAGTCTGTGTCAGTGGTGAACTTGGAACTCAGGTCTTCCTGACACTGAGGGCAGCTCTTCATCCACCATCCCCCTACTACCTTATGTAGAGGGACTTGCTCAGAGTCAGAGAGATAGTAAGTAGTAGAGTTCTGTTTTGGAAACAGGTCCTCTAGTTCCAAATTCAGAGGTCTTTCCATTAGACCACACTCTGTCTCTCAGACCAGTATAAATCTCTGATTTTTGTTGAACATTTCCCCCCCGTTGAAAATAATAAGATTGTGTTGCCAAGAAGGGAAATTTCCTTCTAGAAGCAACGGAGAGCTACTGAAGCTGCTTCTTGAACAAAGGAGTAAGATGGTCAGAGATATTTGATGAATATCAATTTGTGAGTTGTGTAGAGGATGGACTGGAGAAAGGGGAGACTGGATATAGGGAGACTAAGATGAATGGAGAGCAAATGACAAGAGGTGAGACTCGAAATGATGTCTTCTAATTTTTAGTTCGTTGTGAAACAAGGGAAATAAGGAAGAAGTTGTGAACCATTACCACTGTGGCCTCCATCTAGGGAGCCTTTCTGGCCTGTATTTTCTCCTGCCCAGCTATCCAACAACTCCTTCAGTTTTGTGGAGCAGAGAGCCTCTTTAGCTCATTTCATATTACTGTTCAGGCCCAGGATTTCTGCTCACCTTCTCCTCATCACGTTTAATTAAAACAAACAAAAAAGCAAACACGCACACACCAGTTCATATTTAACTTCACAGGATAAAGAAAATGAATGTAAATCCCAAACTGAATTATAGTATCTCTGAAGGGGAAACAGATACAATAATGGATAAAGGTCCATTTTTCCATGCAAACTATATGTTTTCTTTTTAAACATTTAAAAAGAAAAATATTTCTGAAAGAGCTACATCAATGACTCAAAGCACTGGTAACCTTTCAGAGAATATGACCATATGCTATTTATCCATTAGCTCCACCACGTCAAGATTAGAGTCACGCAGATGAAAGCAATGATCTCTCAGTCCAAGTATCGATCTTCCACTGGGCAGCCCACAGTATATTCTCAGCTGAACATGTGGTTATGAGATAGTGACCTGTCTGGGTCATCTGCTGACCCCAAAGGATCCTGCGGAGAAGCCAACAGCTGTCTGAAGTCTTGCTGCTCAGAGTGATGGGAATAAATGAACCTACATCTGGAAGCCAGAACATAGAAGGGCAAAGTAAGGAAGTAGCAGCTGAAAAACTCTCTCACGCTGCCATATGGAAAGCTATCAGAAGATAGAAGGGAATGGAAAATCCTTGTGGAGCAAGCAATCATGCCTTAAGATGAACTATCTTACTGACAGCAATAACAAAACTTATGTCTAAGCAACTCATTAGAAATTCAGCTACATAAAAGGAGTGGAGAATCTATCTATCTATCTAATCCATATATAATGTGTGTATAATATATAGATATGTTATACACACATATGCAAGTATACCACATTTGGTAAGCATGAAAGAATAGTGGAAAGAGCAACAGATTTGCATTAAGGAGGCCTAGGTTGTACTGTTCTGGTGTAATCAATAAATCAATAAGGATTTATTAAGTAATTACTATGTATTAAACATTATGCCAGATCCTGGAGATACAAAGAAGAATATAAAATAGTCCCTGCCCTCAAGAAGTTTATATTTTAATGAAGAAAAAAGACAAGTGTGTGTGTGTGTGCATGTGAGCATGTGTGCACTTGTGTATGTGTACAGTGATATACATATGCAGCACAAAGAAAATACAAGGTAACCTTGGGGAGGGAGGTACCAACTGTTGAAGGGACCAGGAAAGATCCCATGAAGAAGGTGGTGCTTGAGCTGAGTCTTGAATGAAACCAGGATTGTAAGAAGTAGATGTGAGAAGGAATTGAAGCCATGCAGATGTACAGAGATAGGAAACAGAATGCCATGTGTGGGGAACAGAAGAAATCCTGTATGGCTGGATGATAGGGTACATGCAGGAGGGTAATGTGTACAAAGGCTAGAAAAATTGGATGGATCTAAGTTATGGAGATCTTAACATGCCAAGCAGAGGATTTTGTGTTTGATCTTTTTGGTGAAAGGAAAGTCAGTAGACTTTGCTTCCCTCACTTCCTTTAAATGCCAACTAAAATCCCTCCCTTTCCCACCTTTCTTAATTCTATAACCACCTCCCTGCTAAAGATATCATATTTAGCCTGTAAAGACTGCTTAGCCTGGGTAGTCTATTTGTACATATTTTAGGCTTGTTGTCTCCTAAATTAGAGCATGAGCTCTTTAAGAACAAGGACTGCCTTTTGTCTCTTTGGCACATAGTACATGTTTACTGATTGGAACATTGATTGAAGTGGCAGCCACAGGGTTAGGCTTGTACTTTTGGTGTCTGGATGGAGGACGGACTAGAGCGGAGAGAGACTTGAGGTGGTAAGGTAAATATAGAAGGCTATTGCTAGAGTTCAGGAGAGGGGCTGTGAGGACCTGCAATCAGTGACGTATGTGAAAAGGGTCGCAGAGATAAAAATGACAAAATTTAGCAACTTGATTTGATTTGTGAGTTAAGTGTGTATGAAGAGTGACATTAAGGTTTTAAACCTATATGACTAGAAAAATAGTAGTACTTTTGATACAGACATAGAAATTTAAAAGAGGGATGAGTTTTCATAGAAAGGTTCTAAGTTCTGTTTTGGATATGTTGAGTCTGGAATGCTCAACAAGCAGTTGTTGATGTAGGACTGGAGCTCAGGAGATGTACTAGAGCTAGATATACAGATATATAGGTAACTGAAGCAGCAGGAGCTGATGAGATTACCAAGTGAGAGAGGATTTTAAAGAGAAAAGAGAAGTGGTTCCTCCCTTAATGCTAGTGTCTACCCTCCAAAATTACTTCCAGTTTATGCTGAATATATCTTTTAAGCACATAATTGTTTGCATTTGGGCTTCTTCATTAGTTTAGGAATTCCTTGAATGCAGACACTATATATAAGCACACATGTGCATGTATTATAAGTATACACACAAACATATAAACACATACCACATACATATGTATACATGCACATGTATGTGTATACATGCATATATGTGTGCGCACACACAGAGAACCTTCTGATATATCCCTAGAACTTTACACAGTGTCTGGCACATAGTAAGCATTTAATAAATGCTTGTTGTCTGACTGGCTGACTGACAATAGGGCTCAGAAGAGAGCCTTGGAGGTAGACTCATAGTAAGGGAGTGTGATGTCAACAAAAATCCAACAAAGGAGATGAGAAAAAGCAGCTTGGGAAAACAACAAAGAGGTATCAGCACAACCCAGAGGGAAAAGTATATGGAGGAGGGAAGGATAGTCAAGAGTGCAACATTCTTCAAAGAGACTGAGAAGGATGAGGATTGAGAAAACAATTTCCTAATCTCCTTATTAGAGTAGGCACTTAAGTGACTGAGCAGGATCACTTGAGTAATGAGGTCAGAATCAAGACTACTGGGGACTCAGAAGAGGAAGAGAAGAGAAAGTGAAGACAACGAGCATAGCTAGCTTTAAGATTAGTTTGGTGTGAGACAGAAGAAAGATATTGATTCATAGCAGTAATGGTACCTGAGTTGTTTTTTTTTCTTTTTCTCTTTTTTTTAAAGGGTGGAGGAGTGGGTTCTTGTAGCAATAATGAAGGAACAAAAAGATAGAGATTAAATATTAGAGAGATGGAATCTGATGGAGAAGATGAGGAAGGACATATAGAGTCTCTTCATAAAAAAAGCAACTAAAGAAAATAATTTTGGCGATGATGTAAAGAGATTGGGAGATATGGAAGAAAAGAGAGAAATATCAGCAAATGGCTTAGAATTTCTTAGTAAAATAGTTAAGAGGATGGAGGGAGGGATGTTTTGCTGTGTTTTCATAAAGAAAGTTTAGATCAGTTCCTGTGGTGACTGGGAAAGAGAATATGAATATGAGTGGAGGAGGCAGAAGGTGGAAGTAATCCAGGTACTGGATTTGCAAAGGAGTGAGTGCTTAGAGTGTAAAGTTGAACCGGTTTACTAAGGAGTCAAGATTAGGAAGGAAGGGGAATAGAGCTCAAGCAGGCAGGGACTATGGCCAGGAGAAAAGTGCTGAGGGGTAGAGATTGCAGTAAGGATGAAGAATAGGTTTAAGAGGAGTAAGGTATTGGGAGAGATGGAATGATAGAAGATTATGACTGGATAAAGGAAATTTAGAGTTCTTGATCAAGGAAGTGAGACACATGAAGGTGACAGCAAGATCATCCCCATGTATTGCTGTGGTGGTGTAGAAGAGTAGATGATAGTAACTCAATAAACTAAAGAACTAGAAAGCTACGGTATTTAAGGCAACATAAACATGCATGTAAAACTCCCTTCAGATATGAGCAGGAGTTGGGGTGAAAAGAGAGACTGTGAACCAGGAACTTAAACAATCATGAACGGAAGTGAATATCCTGGGAATCTGTAGGTAGCAGCCAAGAGGATCTGGATTGGGTGATAAATTTGGATAGTATGCTTCTCAAAAGAGCAAAAGCTGTTGATTGATTGTGCAGAGGGACAGTCTAAAAGTAGAGATTGTGAAAAAGTAGTATTATTTATCTCCATCTTGTACAAGTTCTTTGTGGGTATAAGAAAAATTGGAATTGGCACAGGAAAGGAAGGCAAAGGATGTAGTGTCAACAAGAGGGAGCCAGGTCTTAGTAAGAGCTAAGGAGAAGAGAGGAAGAAGTCTAAAAGAAAAGGAATTTCATTGATTATGGAGTGGGAGTTCCAAAAGGCACTGTGGGAGGGAGAATGCAGATATCGATCTGGAAGATGGAGGGGAAGGTTTGAGGGAAAAGGGGAGGAGAGACTGGAAAGGGGAACTGGAAAGGCGATGTGATTCTTTTAGGCACTCAGGAATTCAGTATCCCCAGGACTCAGTGAGAGGTAGTGGGAGTCCTCTAATCAATGTGGAATGAGTCCAGGCAGAGTATTAGCAGATGAGAGAGCATCTCCCTGGATAAAGTCAAGTGAGCTGAAGGAGGTCTTAGCACAGTGTGATCTTTCTCATGGAGATCTACTTGCACAGCCAAAGTGTAGTTGAAAAGGCACTGGATTAGGATAAAAAAGCCTGGGTTAAAGGTCTGTTTTTTGTTTTCTGTTTGGTATTTCTTTTTTCATTTACTACCTATAGGACCTTGGGGAAATTTCCAAATCTCTTCTACTCTTAAGGTAACCCCTTGTATTATTTGTAAAATGAGGAGGTTGGATCAGATGACCACTTAAGATACAGTGACCTCAAGAGAAGTAGCACTTAAAGGTTGAAGCCTTTTTATATTACTAATTTAAATGGTTCTCCACATTTTTATCTTTGTCTGATTGATGACAGGTCAAACTACTACATATCCTAGATGGTTCCATTCCTTTATGGCATTATGTGAGGGTAGGAAAATCTCTTCTTTGGGAGCAGCGAACAACTCCTCAGAACAATATTCTTTACCCACAGTTTATGAGGAGACTCCTCATGATCCTTGGAAATTGCTGAGATGATGAAGGAAGAGCTGGATCTCACTACTCTTGTTATCAGTCATGAGTACCATAACTTAACAAACCGGGGAACATCCAGAAGAGATAAACAGGAGGGTGAGGCCATAAGGAAGCAGGTTAAAGGAACACATGTAGCCTAAATAAGGGAAGGTTTAGAGGGTTTAAGGACATGATCATTGTCTTCAAGTATTTGGAGGGCTGCAATGGAGGAAAGGAATCAGATGTTTGGAATGGACTCAGAAAGGAAAACTGAAAGAAACAGATGGAAGCTTGAAGGACAGATTTTGCTTTGATATAAGGAAACACTTCCTAATGATAATGACTGTCAAAAAGTTGAATGGGTGTGAAGGAAAGAAGCATTTATTAAATGCCTACTATTTGCCACATACTGTGCTACGAGCTTTACAGACATTATCTCATCTGATGCTCACAATGACCTGTAAGGCAGGTGCTTTTTTTATTATCCCCTGTTTGATAGTTAAGGAAATGGAAAGAGGCAGAAGTTAAATGGCTTGCACAGAGGTCACACAGCTAATAAATGTCTGAAATTAAATTCGAACTCAGGTCTTTCTGATTCCAGGCCCAGTGCTCTACCCCTGCCTAATCATTGTTGTGACTAGGGATGGCTGATTAAATCTCCATTCCAGATTCTTGTCAAAGAGAAGGGGGGCCATATGAGAGTACAATACCCAGCCTCTAAGGGCATGTCTCTACCCCTGCCCCAAGGGAGGAGGAAGAGGAAAGTTAGAGGAGAGAGAAATGATCAAAATGGAAATCTCTTTTCTTAGCTGGCCCCTGGTGGACATGGTCTGAGTGCATTCTCTTTTTGCCCCTTTTCCTAGTTTGGAGGGAAAGTCAATTCAACCATCAGTATGCTCACTTTGCTTTCCATAGTTACACTCAGAAGTCGCAACCATATAACATGATGTCAAGACAGGAGGGCCCTTAGAGACAGGGAAGTTGAGTGTCAGAGAGGGTAAGGGATTTGTCCATTTTCATATGTCATAAATTAATGGCAGACGTCGTATTAAAACCCAGGTTTCTACTTCTAGTACAGTGTTCTTTCTACAATGCCAAAAGGATCCTTTATTCAAACTTTGTATTTCAGACCTCAGGCTATTCAATGTTCCTAATTTAGGAAAACAAATTCAACATAGGGTTTTCTCAGTTTTTAAAAATCCCATTATACTTTTTAAAGTCTTATATATTATTTCATTTTTAAATGCAATTTTTCAGGTCATTAGTCCACAATGATTAAGTGATTCAAGTTACTAACAAGAAACACAGCTAGTATACATGTGAGGTAACCTTTACTATTTAAATATTATGCAGTGCATTCACATTTTAAACAGTAAAATAACTTTTCTGACTGTTCTTCCATTACATAAATGGCTTATGATCTCTGATGAAAATGCTACAAATGTGATTTATAATTTCAGCTAGGTAAATGTTGCTTATCATAGTTACTAAGCAGATTTTGAGTGGGATAATATTAAGTCACATAGTGACAACTTTAAGTTTAGTTTCTAAAATATATGATATTGCCTTTCTCCCTTCTTTCATGTAATGTGAAAGTATGCCTTTGGAGGTAGAAGAGAAAAAATCACCCTTGTTCCTCAGTCTGCTCACTTACATCTAAGCTAGTGTTATCTAATAATTCTATTGACAGTGGGACAGAGTAGTCTCCAGGAGTGTGGTAAACATATGTTGAGTAAGACAAGGTTGTTCAGTCTTTTCAACCATATCTGACTATTTGTAACCCCATTTGGGATTTTCCTGGCAAAGATACTGGAATGGTTTGCCATTCCCTTCTCTCTCAAATGAAGGATAACCTACAGAGTCATGGTTAAATCATGCATAGGAAGAAGAGGTGAGAAAAGGAGAAGAAAAAGGGTGAATGGGGAAAAAAAATCATACAGTTCATAGCTGAGACATATGTGCTAGATGAATATTTACTGAATTGAACTTAACTAAGAAGAAACCAAAGAGCTTTAATCTAAAATCATAGGACATATATAAGGATACTGATTTTTGGGTTTACTATAACAAGGAATTTCCAAACAATCAATGTTGTTCAATAATGGACAGGGAAGGCTGTGAGCTCACTATCACTTACAGTGATCAAGAAAGGGATATAATTACACAGTTGGCATTATGATTCAGTGAAGCAAGTCCTGGACTTGAAGTCTGGCCGGTCTGATTTCAAATTCTGTCTCTAACACTGTGACCTTGAGTAATCACTTAACCCTCTAAGACTTATTTTCTTTACCTGTAAAATGGGGATAATAATAACTGTAGCACCTACCTCACTGGGCTGTTTTGAAGACAATATGAGATAATATATCTAAGTTACTTTGTAAAAATCAAAGTATAATGTTATTTATTACTACTAAATGTTACTGCTATGACTGCTAGGTTACTGATATTATTCCTCCCTTAATATAACATAAAGATAATACAATAAGCACATGTTAAACTCCTCTTAGCAGTCAGTTGACACAGTGGATAGAGTACCAGGTTTGGAATCAGGAAGACTCATCTTCCCAAGTTCAAATCTGGCCTCAGACACTTCCTAGCTCTGCGACCCTGGGCAAGTCACTTAACCCTATTTGCCTGAGTTTCCTCATCTTTAAAATGAACTGGAGAAGGAAATGGCAAACTACTCTAGGATCTTTGCCAAGAAAATCATCCCAAATGGGATCACAAGTTGGACAGGATTGAAAAATGGCTGAATGGGAAAGTCCTACCATACGCCAAGAATTTTCCTAATACTGGGCCCTCCAGGAGCTTATGATCTAACGGTGGAAGACACACACAAGGAAGCTGAAATGAAGCAGGGAGAGTACCTGGTACCATACTGATGATGCAGTAAAAAAGAAGAGGTACAGCTTGTTGGAAAGGAAGAGACACTCTCTGACGTCCCTTCCAGCTGTGTATTTCTTTTTTTTTGTCTTTTTTTTTTTTTGAGGGGAAAAGGCAGGGCAATTGGGGTTAAGTGACTTGTCCAAGGTTACACAGCTGATAAGTGTTAAGTGCCAGAGGCCACATTTAAACTCAGGTCCTCCTGACTCCAGGGCTGGTGCTCTATTCACTGCACCACCTAGCTGCCCCTCCAGCTGTGTATTTCAATTAATCAATGAAAGACTCCTAAATTCAATAAACTTCCAACTCACTAAAGTCAGAGGACTTGGGTCTTCTTACCAATTGTTACTTACCAGCAATGTGAGCAAGTCACTGCTCCTCTCTGGGAATCAGTTTGTCCCTCTGCAAAATCTGACCTGGATGAATTCTAAGAGTTTTCTCAACTCTCTCATTCTATGTTCTATACTCTTTTCCACTGAGGATCCTCTATGTTGTCTGAAGGATTGTGCTCTCTGTTTTAAGGTTCATTCTAGCTTGGGAAATTCTGTCAATCATTCTTCTGCAAGAAGGTCTCAGGCTGCTGGGAGGAATGAGGAAAGTGGGCTGAGGAAAAAGATGAAGGCTTTATCACACAACATGAGCCAGGCTGCCTCATTAACTACAGAAAGTAAGACTTGGTTCATTCATTTCTGGAACCATTACCATTCAGAAGGACTTCCCAAAGAAGATACTAAAATGTGCCGCTGGAAAGCAAGTTTGTCTGTGGCTGCAATATAGGGGTGAATGTCCCAGGCAGGTAGGCTGTGGCACTTCCCAGGTATGAAAATGAGTGTTCTTGTTAGACTCATTTCCTCATATGCTCCTGCTGCTAAGAGACACTTCATTTGTTTTGCCAGATCCCAGACAGTCACAGTCAGTTCCTGTTTGTGGTTTTACGCACGATGGTTAAATTATTGTTTGTGAAGGAGATTTCTCAATCAGCCCATTCTCTTGGGGGCACTGCCAGTCACTAGAATTTAATTCCCTCTCACTGGAATTCCCACCTATCATACCACCTTGTAGTACCTGGGTTGGCACAGCAAGGCATGAGCTTGTTTTTTAACTTATGCTCAGCTGCCCTGGGTAGCTTTCATACTTTCTTCCCCAGGTTTGCAGATCACTTGTCATTTAATGTACCTAGCTTAAAGCAAGGAAGGAATTAGGAATGTATCTGTCTTTTGTCATTTCACATTTCTCAAGAAGCAGGGGAGTACAGTGGGAAGGGTACTTGATCTGAAATTACAGAACCTAGGTTTAAACCTGGCTCATTCACCTCGGCCACTACCTCTGGGTCTAGTTTCCTCATCTGTAAAATGAAGGACTTGGACTAGATAACCTCGAAGAATCTTTCTTGCTCCAAAATTAAACTTTCTTGCTTCAAATCCTTATGAACTTATAGATACATGGTGTTTTACTGATGCGCTGCCATTTACACATCCATTATTTCATTTAGCAATCACAGGTACCCTCTGGTTGATGCTTAGTGTCCCTTTGTACATGAGGAAATTGAGACAAAGAGCTGAAGGCAAAAAGTAAAGGGTAAAAGGCAAAGGTTTTAGTGTATGTCTTCCAATAAAATCACCATGTTAGAAATGGAAGGAACTTTAAAGATTCTTTAAAAAAAAAGGTTTTGGGTAGAAAAGAAGCTACACAAGAGAATTGAATTAATTGTTATGAAGAGTTTTTTATTCCTCAGATTCATTTAAAATCAGTCAGAGCAGGGAAGTACTTTAGAACCTGGAACTTAGAAACTGTAGCTCAACCCCCCCATTTGCAAGTGGAGAAACTGAGGCCTAGAGTAGGGAAATGATTAGCTGAAGGTCATATAGGGAATTAGAGGTAGGTTAGTCTAAGACTCAGGTCTTTGATATCGGTATAGCGCACTTCTAATTGTGTCATGGTATAATTAATGAACTAAAACCATTTCTTAAAGGGAACATCTACAAACTTTTCTGCTCATTGCTTTTGCCCCACTTACAGCTTCTTCAATGAGAATTCCATAAAGACATGAAATAGAAGAGCACCATAACCTAGGGAAAGGAGCTCTAGATTTGGAATCAGGAGACTTTTGTTCAGATATCAGCTCTTCTAAATATACCAGCTTCATTTCCTTCAATCAATCAGCCAATCACTAAGTATTTAATGAATGTTTCCTATGTGCTAGGACCTGGAAATATGAAGATAAAAAGGTAAGTCTCTCCCTTTAAAGAACCTATATTGTATTAAGGAAGAGAGAGAGCCACGTACAAAATATATCATAAATACTCGGTAGTTGAGAGAGAAACATTTGTATTGGAGTGAATCAGAAAAGTCCTCAGATTAAAAGGTGGCATTTGAATTGAATTTTAAAGTTAAAAAACAGATTCTAAAAGGAAGAGATGAGGAGACAGTATATTCTAGGCATGAAAGAGAGTCAGTTCTCAGGCACAGAAAGGACAAGCAGAGAGTATCATGTTTGACGAAAAACAAAGAGGATAGTCTAGCTGTACTGCAAGGGGCAGGGAGGGGAGTAATATGTAACAAGGCTGGAAAAGTAGTTTGAAGCCAAGTTGTGAAGGTCTTTAAATTCAAAACAAAGGAGTATGTATTTGATCCCAGAGACAACTAGGAACCAGTGGAGTGTATTGAGTAGGGGAGTGGCATGATCAGAACTTCATTGGAGGAAAATCACTTTGGCAGCTGTTTGTAGGAAGGATTGGATTAGGATGTTATGGAAATAGTGCAGGCAAGAGGGGATGAGGGTCTGAACTAGGGTGGTGGTTATGTGAGGAAAGATAAGAGATCTGATGGGACACATGTTGAGAACGTAGGAATGGCAGGATTTGTCAAGTGATTGGATATGTGGGATGAGGGAAATGAGGCTGAAGATGACACTGTGGCTGTGAACATTGTTAACTAGAAGCACAGTAGGGTCCTTGACAAAAATGGGAAGTCAGAAAGAGGTACAGGTTTTGGGAAAATAGAATGAGTTCTGTTTTGGACATGTTGAATTTGAGAGGCCAGAGTAACCTTGGGCAAGCCACTTTCCCATTCTCCTTATATATAAAATGAGTGTTCGAGAAGTGCTCTCTAAACCTCCAGCAACGAAACCTCTTATTACTCTAAAGTGAAATCAACAAATCCATGAAAATATACCTTCATCATTTGCGGGAGTTTGAGGATAAACAAGGTAAGGATAAGAAATTTGGTCAAACCTCTTTCAACAATGAAAACAGTATGCTTTTCTGAGATCAGAGATCTGGCCCTAAACTCTTTTCCATCCTGATTCTAAAAATGAAACACAAAACTTCCAAAATAGTTCTGTTTATAACCTGAGTTCTGTGTTACTGGCAGAGATTAAAGAAAACACAGACATGTAGGTTTAGGAGCAAGCTAATGGCACTCAAAAGCCTTTGACGCTTTTTTTTTCTTTTTGGTGGTAAATGTGTCATCATTTCCCTGTTTTAATTGACTCTTCCAAAACAACATAGAGCATTTGCTTCACTCTGTAAATGCAATCTCAATATTTGGGACATTTCTCAAAAGAATGAGAATGCAAGTAAAAATCGGCAGACTTTTTTTTTAAAAGGAAGTTTTGTTAGAACATGGAGGATTTCAGAAAGCATAATGTTGAGTTTAGATAACAGTGGTGATTTAAAACTCATTTGTTTCACTGGCACCAAAAGGCATTGCTTCAATGGAACTGTGTCTTTATACCTCCCTTCACCTCCTCCTATCCCATGCAATTCTTATCCATGTCTTTCCATATATCCCTCACAGAGGATTTATGTACAAGTTGTAGGCCTGCCTCTGTTTCCTTTAGTACCTCATGGGTACCAGTAGACGAGCCATCAGTCTATTACCTCTCTCAAGTTAAATGACTGTCTCACCTCCTCTTCTAATCACACAGATTCTTCTCTTTTTATTCTTTTTCTTTTTGGAGCAGGGAAAGCAGGGCAATTGGGATTAAGTGACTTGCCCAAGGTCACATGGCTAGTAAGTGTTACGTGTCTGTGGCTGGATTTGAACTCAGATCCTCCTGACTTCAGGGCTGGTATTCCATTCACTGTGCCACCTAGCCACCCCCAATCACACAGATTCTTGATGAGGTATTTTGTGCCTGGCACCTAGGTACAGTGTTGAATGAATTAATGCCACCAATAAGAATATTAGTATTTGTGTGAAAAACAAACTGTTTAATCTGTTCCCAACTGATATAAAAAGACTTTGGTTTGAATCCTAGCTTTGTCATTTCCCAAATCAAGGACTTAATTTCTTACCCTGTTAAAGAGGGGGTTAAATTTCTTGATCTCTAATAGCCCTTCCAGATTCACCATCTGCGATGAAACTATTCTTATACGTCCTAATATTCCACATACTTCTAAATACCCACCTCCTTCTAGAAGTTTTCTGAAAGTAATTAGACGAGGAGA
Organism: Pseudochirops cupreus; assembly: GCA_028627135.1. Lineage (NCBI taxonomy): Eukaryota > Metazoa > Chordata > Mammalia > Diprotodontia > Pseudocheiridae > Pseudochirops > Pseudochirops cupreus. The sequence goes on along the minus strand of CM053581.1, from coordinate 63,261,266 downwards.
AATTTCAATTCTCATGCAAATCCCTGAGTTTTAGTTATTGCCTTCCTTAGACCTGATCTAAGTTTTTAATACTTAATACACACATACATACACATATGCACACACATGCACAATAAGAATGAAAATAATGAAAATAGCAAAACTTTAAAAAATTACCTTGTGATGTGAGGGTTTTTTTTTTATCTGAAGGTGATTTATTAATTATGTTTGTGTAGAGAAAACATTTCAATTTGACTCAATAAATAGAATCACAGAATCTTAGATTTCTGAAGGGAACTCAGAAGGCACCTAATCCCTTTTATAACACATCCAACCAAATAATAATTCAGTTTCCACTAGTTGACATCCATGTCGTGGTTAAGTACTGAATACATGCTAGCCTTCTCCAAAGGTTGGTTTTGGTACTACAGAGAGAGACATGACACAGACCTTGATCTCAAGAACTCCACAGTTGAACAGGTAGAAGGACAAGTACATGAACAGCTGTGATATAGTGGAGACTAAGACAAGCACAAAGGAGAAGACCAGACAAAGGGCTTTGGGAGATTTAAAGAGAAAGAACTTACTTTTACCTCAGGGACAAAGGCTATTAGGAAGGTTTCATAAAGGAGCTAGCATTTAAGTAAGGGCTGGAAAGAAGGGAGGGAGGTCTTCAGACTCCATTATGTTATGTACATGGAGAGTAAAACATATTTGGTGTCTCCTATTTATTTAGAATATGTGGTTAGAGATGGTATTGAGTACCTGAAAAAATAGAAACTGCTTAAGACATTTATGAGAGTCAATCAATGACACCTTTCATATTCCTTTCTGAAAATTTCAGACTCAAATGCTGATCTTTTGACTCCAAAGACTGTTCTATTTCCACTATATGCCAAACTATCTCTATGTTACTGCATACATTTCAATCTTGCCTTCTTTTTACCCTTTAATTATCTGTCTCTTATTCTGTGATCCTGGATTGAAGATAGGCTATATAAGTAGTTCTCTGAAAGTCCAGCATAAGCTGCTGAAGAAATTTCTTTCCTGCACAAAGAATATGTATTTCTTTTTCTGCCCTACTGTGTTAGCATGAAAGAATAAAGGCTGAGTAATCTCTGGTGAGATCATGTCTGTATTCCACTAAATAAAAAGAGATTATTAAGTAAGCAGTTACACAGTTAACACTACAGGGGCTCGGGACCATAGAATATCATACCTGGAAGGGCCTTTAGAATGTAAGACACAATTTCACACCCGAAAGGAGACATAAAAAACAGCTAGTCAAAAACTTCTTTCCCCACCTCCCTTGACACTCCCTCCTCCTACTTTCCATATGACAGTGGCATCTTACACTTCCATCTGAACATATACAAAGCATAGGTTTATTTTAGGCCTTAAAAGCCAAAAGGTATCTGTGAGCTGGAAGTAAGATTGGGAATGAATCCAATCAGCTGTACTGTTGTATGTAGATTGCATCCTTGTGAAGAACTATCCAATGCCAAGGTGGATATACAGTTGAAGAGAAACTTGGAATTAAGATCAGATGTCAATCTCTTAGGGTGCAACAGAAATCACTTAAAAGACTATAGTGTAGACAGCAGCTTGGGAACTCATAAAGTCAAATACCACTTGTCTGAAAAAGTAAGCTTTTCACTTGAAGTCTTCAAAGAAATGCCTAAAGGTTCCCCTAAGCCTTATAACACCCCCAAGTGGCCAACAGAAAGCAAGTACTATTGTCCCCATTTTATAGATCAACAAATTACACAGCTCAAAGCTGTTCAAATGAGTCTAATTCAATACTTTGAAGCTCTATGATGTATGGCTTCTGGGAAACTTGAAACACTTCACACACCTTGTGAAATGACTTGGTAACAGTCCCCAGAGTCAGACTGAAACCAGGAATGGAAGAGCAAAATGTGATACCCCAGACAACAAGGCAACCATGACACCAAAGTTTCTACATTATGCAAATGTCCACATATGGATGATCTTGTGTTTTCACTATTGCTTCACCTTTTCCTTGGTTCTTTACACTTATTTTGGAGCCAGAGCTTGGTCAGAATGAAGTATGGAGGTAGACATCCCTTTTCCTCTCTCTCAGTTCCTTTCTCTGAAAATTTCTAAGGACTCTTACAAGTTGGCCATTCTGAGGCTATGGTTCCAGAAATATGGCTATCAGACACTCAAGTTTGAAAATGGGGGCTAGAAAGCTAGAACTTGAGGGCAAAAGGAGGTGACCCAAGGAAGGACCCAAGTACTGTCTGGTATCTGCCAAACACTAAGACTCCTGAGGAGAATGTCTATCCCTACCTACTGATGATGTGCATCTTATTTTCCTTCAGAAAGGGAATTAAGACTTTGGAAGATAGCTTTGATTTAAAGTAGTATAAAAGAATAATGAACTTGAAATACAGATTTATCATTTATTAACAATATGGTCATGGGCAAACCACTTAACTACTTAGAGCCTCAGTTTCCATGTCTATAAAATGGGGCTAATAATCCTTGCACTCCCTACCCCACTGGATTGTCATGAGGAATATGTTTTTAGAATCTTTGAAGTGCCTAGGTCTCTTCCTTAAATCAGAAGTTCTAGGGGGAAACTAGTCAATCAGAGAGAGAAGTCAAAAGCATAGAAGGTAATTCCAATGTGAGAAGCAGTCAAGAGGTAGAGGGAGCATCAAGAGAGAAAAAGTTTCTATGGCATGGCAGACAAAGCCCTATGAAGATGAGTCACTAACGTAGCCTGGAGGGGTAGTTAAGTGGTAGAGACAGGATTTGAACCCAGATCTTCTGCCTCTAAGTCCAAGGCTCTTTCCATTATATTACACTTTTCTTTAACTTCATATTCTACTCCATATCATTGCTATTTATGTCCATGTCTTAATTCCTCTACCAGATTACAAGGTTCATTATTTCACAAAATGAGGGAAAGTGGATAAAATGTTTATGTAAACTCTGAAGTACCAGCATATCACTTTAGAGGATAAAGAGCCAGCCTTGGCCTTGGAATCAGGAAAACCTGGATTCAAGCCCCCCCTCCGACACAACTGACTATGTTTCCCTGAACAAGTCACTTACCCTGTCAATGTTCCAAGCAATTCTCTAAGATTATAAGCTGCAGAATAGTTGCCAATCAGCATTAGGAGTAGAAGTTTCCTTGAGGAAATATCCAATGTTGTGGTAATTACAGGTGTGAACAAAGTTCCAGATAGATCAAAACAATTTAATAGAATCACAATTATTCCTCCATGGAAGCCCTCCTTTAACATTGGTCCTTGGGTGGAGGTGTCCCAGATTCAATAGGCACTACTAAGCAAAGAAAGCTTTCCTCATCTGAGCTCCTAGGGCCTAGAATCACTAGAGGCACCATAACCCAGAGTTGACTGGGTTCATTACACATCCACATTATCTATCTCAGCAGGGCTCTCTGCGTATCAGGGCAATGTTTGATTCTTCCCTGCCTGGTTTCCTATTGTACTCACTCAAATGGTGGGTTCCAAAGCAAGGTAATAGAGTGCATCAAGCATAGTACATGGATTCAGGAAGGTCTGAATTCAAATCCAGCCTCAGACACTTACCAGCTGTGTGATTATGAACAAATCACTTAACCTCTTCCTCAGCTGCCTCATTTTCCAAATTGCCAATTTCCAACAGTACCTACTTTTCAGGACTGTTGTAATGATAAAATAAGATGGTATCGATAGAGTGTTTTGCAAATTTTAAAGTGCTATGTAAATGCTAGCTATCATCCTCATCATCATCTCCATTGTTATTATCAAACATTATTAATTAATCATATTATTATCTTCCCTACTTCATCTTGAACCATTCTTTCCTCCATTGCTCCAATCTCTGAAGAAAGGTTGTCTCTACTACTTGTCAAGGCCATTTCCTTTATTTAAGCCCTTGATTCCATCCCCTCCTTCATGCTTGCACTTCTTTCCTCTTCCTTTTCTCCCTGTCTCTCTCTGTCTTTCCTTCCCTCATTTCCTCCTGCTTTCTCTAGTCTCTTAACTAGTCTGCTATAATAGTTTATTAATTTGACTCCTTGTTTCCAGTTTTTCTACATTCCATCTCCAGCATAGTTGCAAAATATTCTGCCCAAGGCACAGGTCGGATTTTATCACTGTTGGTAAAAAATCTTCACTGGCTCCCTACTGTCTCTAGGCTAAAATGCAAACTCTTCAGCCTGATATATAATGCCTTCTAGGATACTGCCCCAAATACTTTATCCAGCTTTATTTCCCATGATTCACGCTCAGTAACTGACCACTCCAGACAAACCAGATAACGAGCTGGTTTCTAAACACACATTTCATGAAGCTCTTTCCCTTACCCTTGGCCCTTACAATCAGTCTTATCTTTCAAGGATCTCCTCAGGAGTAACCTAGAGCCTTTCATAAGCCCCATCATCTTAGTCTTCTCTTCTTCTTTAAATAATTCGGTATTCCCTTAGCTGAGGATTTGCTGTAATCCCTTTGGGAGTCTGGTGAAACCTGTGGACCCCCTCTCTGAATGTTTTTCAATGCATACAATAAAATATATAGGATTACAAAGCATAACAATTATAGTGAAATACAGTTATAAACTTATTAGGAAATCATGGGAATTCAGGGACTCCAGGTTAATAATCCGTGCCTTAGTGGAATAAAAGCTCTTCAAGTTAAGATACTATTTCTGGCTTTGCATCTTCACCTCCCAGTGTTAGGCCTAAGTCTTCTGAGGATCTCTGCCAGAGGGCTGGCTCAAAGAAGAGTTTGGTTTTATTTTGGTGTGTGTGTGTGTGTGTGTGTGTATGTGTGTGTGTGTGACAATAATAATTCATGAAGAATTCTATACTGAGGTGCAAAAGGCCTGGGAGCCGTACCAGCAAAGGAAACCTCCATGAGGATGGAATCATGGATTCTTATAGGATTGAAATATTATTATTACTACTAGGATAGGGATTGTCTCCTACTTATCTGTATCTTGTTCAGGTTCTTCCCCCCCATTCAGTCAAACGGCTGTACTTGAGGACCTAGAGAGCCACATGTGGCCTGGAGGCTGTGGGTTCTCCATAGCCCTGATCTAGCACAATACCTTATTCAGAATAAGCATAATACATATTCATTGAAGGGATATATGTTTCCAATCTTAGCTTTGGTAGAAATCTTAGAAGTTGCTGAGAGTCTCTGGTTCTTGTTCTATGGGGTAAAAACTAGTGCTGGCAACATCCAACAGCTAGACTTTGAAATGTGGTAATACAGGAGGAAAAAAACCACTGTGAATCTCAAAGGCTTCAGCAGGAAGAGTTGAATGACCAATAACTTGCAAACTCATTAAGGCATTTTTATTTCATGAGATTTACTGGAAATGTTTCCTTGCTGCCATATTTTGAAAGTTTGGCAGAGGGAGGGGGTGGGTGGGAAGGGAAGTAGCAGCTGCACCAGAGGGCCAGGAGGAATCACAGTAAGTACTCCAGTATTCAATCCTTTTCAACCTCTCCATACATAACCATGCTTGATTGATTGCTAAGTATTTGCTGGAAACTCTGTGTATCTCCTGGGCTCTAAAACAATTCTCTCTGTTAGTCTGCGCCCTGAAAAGCATCTGTTCCTTGTGTGATGCCAAATGCCAGGCCACTGCCTCCCAAAGAAAGCAAGAACAAGACATTCTGGAATGAAGAAAAAGGCAGAATTATGTGATTAAAGGAAATGGTACTCTGATGCTACCACATCCATTCAATTAACAAATGTTTTTAAGTATCTATAATAATGTAGGAAACTAATTACATAATAACATAAAATGGTTATTAAGTATCTGTAATAATAAATACAACTCATTTCCTATAGGGATTGAAAGTTTACATGGTATTTACCTCAAAAGAACCTTATTAAAAGACAAGTATTATGGGGTGGCTAAGTGGCACAGTGAATAGAGCACCAGTACTGGAGTCAACGAGGACCTGAGTTCAAATCTAGCCTCAGACACTTAACATTTACTAGCCATGCAACCCTGGGCAAGTCACTTAACTCCAATTGCCCTGACTCCTCCCTCCATAAAAAGAAAAAGACAAGTATTATCTCCATTTTAGAGAGGAAGAAAATTATGCCAAGGGAGGTAAAATGACAACATAGCTAGGAAACTGTGTTAACTGAGCTCACCTCAGGTGGAAGTGTCCTCATCTGGCCTCCAAGTGGACAGTGTATGCGTGTTTATATGTATATGTAATGTGTTTCTTCAAGTGAATGCTCCTACTGCCACCAACACCAACCACCGACACACTGCCATTGATGGCAGGTAAGCCCAAGAGCCCCGGGAACAACAGTTGACCCTCCTCTGCAGTTATCATTCAGGCAAGCAAACCTTGTACGGATGGGTGCTGCCTCCATGGGTGTTAGCATTCCCTACCTCCTCAGCAGCCGCAGCCATTGCAGAAAATTCTTAGGGTCAAAGTACTTGGCGCCACAGAAAGGTTCAACTTCAGAAAGAGGGAAGATTTTATTAACCAAAATGATACTAAAGAAGAAACATTACTATCTTTCTTGACTCTAAATTCATAGAGATTATATGTAAACATGTATATACACATACACATACATACACTTGTATCTACATATATACATGCACATATACTTATACACTTTTAGCTGCAAGTCACATGGAAAGGCTCAGTGGCCCTTAAACTTTCAGAGGCAAGACCATACAATAAATGTGTGTATGTATACACACACACACACACACACACACACACACATATTTATATATATATATATATATATACATGTACATTTTTTACATATATCTGCATCTCTCTATATAAGTATGTGAATGTGTACATATATTTTATATATACATATGTTTTCTTTTATATATACACATATAAAGATATATGCATACACATACATGTATGTGTTTGTGTGTATGTATACACACATTGCCATCAGCCCTCCATGTTCCATTAAACTCCTTAACAAAAAAGATGTCTTAGTTTTCTTTTTGTACTCTCAATAACTTAGCAAAAAACTTGGCACATAGCACATGCCTTTTGATTCATTCACTCCAGTTCCTGGAGGGCAGGGACTGCGCCACCTTTATCTTTTTATCAACAGCATCTAGCATAGTACCATGCACATAGAAGACAGTTAATAAATGTACGAATTTAAGTTTTATTGAATTGTTGAACTGATGTGTCAGAATCAGGATTTGAACCCAGGCTTATTATCAAGTGTTCCTTCTTCTATACTATACTATGCCTCCATTATAAATAGATCACTAGGCCAGGTGTCACAGTGAGGAGTTTAGAGAAAATTCAACCCAAGAACTGGTGAAATAAACTAGAAATGTTTGGCCTGGATAAGGTGGGGTGGGGTAGTAGGGAAGAGGGGATAGTGATCTTGACCCCTGTGAAGGACGGTCATGGGCAAGTAGAAGTAACCTGTTGTGCTTGGACTGTTCTGCAGCCTCCTCTCCCTGGAGGTATGTTCCACCCCTGCAGTCCCTTTCTCTGAGTGGCCGGTTGTTCCCAGAACCTCCATTTTAATGAACAAGCCCAGGCCAATCATTCCTCTTAAAGTCCTCCTAACTCTCTGGACTTGTTTACCTTTCCAATTTTCTTCATTTTAAGCTTCTTTTTATGCATTGTCTATCCCCCATTCCAATGTAAACCCCTTGAGGGCAGGGATCCTCACTCAGTTTGCAATGGTAGTCCCAGAATCTTCTTCTGGTAGGGTTTGGACGAGATGCCCCTTGAGTTCCTTCGAAATTCTGTCATTTTTTGGACAAGGCTATACATTAGGACTGTGACTGGCACCATATACAGTACAGATTGAAAAGAAGACACTGTTGTTCAGGAAAACTAGATGGGAGACTATTATACCAGTCCAGGCTAGAGATGATAAGTGCCTGGACTCCTGGGGAGCACTTAGCACTCGAAGACTGGAAGACTGAATCTCTGATGATACAGTAATTTAAACTCAGCTCAGCCTGCTAATATGACAAAATGATCTGTGAGTCCCTTGTATCCCTGTAGGGAAAGAGTTTAAGAAAGCCCCCGATGTTTCAAAAGAATGTTAGAACTGGAAGGGACCAGAACTTAAAAGTTAGAACAAAGACCATGTCATTTTAGAACTAGAAGAGCCATTAGGACAAAGAACGTTGGAAATGGGAGGGCTATTAGAACACAGAATACAGACCACATAGCGTTAGAACACAGCATTAGAAGTATGAGGGATTATAGAAATCATTTAAGTCAATCCTTAATTTGCTAGATCACAAAACCAAAGCCCAAAGGGGGAATGGCTTGTCTATACACAAAGATAGACCAGCAATCACTAAAGCACAAAGAGCAGCTTGATAATTAAAATGCTCAGCAATTCGAGTGATGAAGTATACTACAACTCCTGAGTTAATTTTGTAACCTTAGAAATTACAAAGCAAAACTATGTGGAGATTAGAAAGCTCCAAAGGATTCCTTTTAGGAATGTGTGTGTGTGTGTGTGTGTGACATACTCATCTATCATTCTTCAGCTTGCTTAAGAATTCATTCTCCTTAAACCCTTTTTTCATTTGTAAAATATAGTTCAGTTGTTAAAGAATTGTGTAGTTACAGGAATTACTGAAGAGGACATACTTGCCTGTATATAAAATAAACTAAGAATTGAGCTTAGGAACCTCAGAGCCAAAAATCACAATTAAACACTAAAACCTAGCCCAAAAAATATACTCCTGTTAATGAAAAAGACCGAAGTACTTAATAGAAACCCCTATAGTAAACAATAACTGTCCGTTCCAATTATGGTTTTATTTTATAATTCAAATTAGAACATTCCAGTGATTTAATAAAATATTTTTTTAAAAATCTGACCTCCACAAGAAGGAATTCATTCATTCATCACTCAATAAGCATTCACCAAATGCTTATGATATACATGGCATTGAACGACTACAACAACCCAACCTTTCCAAAATTCCTCTCTAGCAGCCTGGATAATATGGAATGCAGATAAAAACAAGCCAGTAAGGGGGAAATAGTCTCTAACAAGCAAAATGACATCTCAACATCAACATCCTAAAGCTCACAGGCTTCTGGTCATGGTTCTCATTCACTCTTCATTGACCCAGGTCATAGGCAGATCTCATTATTTAGGTGATCTGGTTTCTATAATTACAGTAGGCAACTGCAATAGGAACAGGGACTACTATACGCAAATAGCAGGAAATAATAGTTGACAACAAGGAGGAGGAAACATTAAAAAGTGGGAACAAGTGTAGGAGATTAGTTCCACTTAATGTGGAGACAAAAAGACCTATGTACCTTAATAGGTCCTGTGCAGGTCCCTGTATTACAATACTGTGCAATAATTCATATCCACAGGGGATTACTCTAAGACATGAAGAAATAGCTAAATTATTATCAATGCTCAAAGAAATCTGACTATTTGAGCTAAAATGGACCTAAAAGGGCATCTATTCTGATCAATAATTGATCAGAATCCCTTCTACCAGTGGATGAAAAGGGACCATCCAGACTCTACTTTATTTACCTTCAGTGTAAGTAAACTCACTACGTATACAGGCAGCCAATGGACAGCTCTAATTCTTAGGAAGTTTTTCCTTAACAGGAAGTCTACATCTGCCTCTTTTGTCTCTGCGACTTCCAGCCATCCTTCTTCCATATTACAGTCCTTCAAAATACTTGAAAAAAGCAACTCTGTCCTCATATTAAGTCTTCTCTTCCCCAAGCTAAATATTCCCAGCTCCTTTAAGTGATCCTCCAAAGCTACATTCTGAACCCCTTTACTACTCTCTTGATGTTTTCTGCAGAAAGCCCACCTTGTCAACACTCTTATTAAAATATGGTTTCCACAAACAGGTGTCATATTTCAGATGTAATAAGTTACGAGCAGAGGACAATGGAATTATCACCTCCCTTTGTCTGAAACCTATAACTCTATTAACATAGCCAATGGTTCCATAAAGTTTTTTGGTTATCAGGTATAATATATTAACATAGATTAAATTTGTAGTCAAATAAATTCCTGTATCTTTTCTTACACAAACTACAGTCTAGACATATCTCTCCCATATCATGCTTGAACAGTTGATATTTTTTTTAACATAACTGTGGGGCTTTACATTTATTCTTATTAAATTTCAGCTTAAGTGCACCCAATGTTTTATCTTGTCAAGATCTTCTGGATCCTGATTCTGTCACCCAGTGCATTAGCTATCCCTCACAGTAAATTCGATAAAGGTGACATCTATGCCTTCATTCAAGTCACTGTGATCAAAATGTGGAACAGACTAGGACCAAGAAATAAGCCCTGTATCCGTCCTCTAGAGACATCCATTTGGTTGTCATTGACCATATTTCTAAACACACTTTTAGTGAACTATCATCTAGGCCATACCTCCTCATCTTGTCCATAAAGATATTAATCAACACACTTTTATGAAAGATACTCTGTGTGCCAAGCACCGGGCTAGAAGCAGGGGATACAAATACCAAGAATCAATCCCTCCTCTTGGGGAGCTTATCCTTTATTAGGGGAGAAGACACATACATATATAAATATATGCAGAATAAATACAAAGAGAAGAAATACAAAGAACTATGCAATAGGGAGGACAAACAGTTGGGTGGATCAAAAAAGGCTTTTGTGCAGAAGGTGGTATCACAGGTGCATCATGGAGAAAAAGAGGGATTCTTTGAGGTGGAGATGAGGGGGTATAAAGCCTTGTAGCATAACTATAGTTAGGAGGCAAGACACGGTTGATGAGCGAGCAGAGGGAAGACTGAGGAGTGGTCAGAGAGATAATAGGAAAACTAGGAGAGGGTCAAGTCATGAAAACCAAGAGAGGAGAGAGAATCCTAGAGGGGAGGTTGATCAAGGGCCTGGTATGTGCCAGGCACTGTGCTAAGCATTGGGGATAGGAGAGGCAAAGACATATTTATAGATCACTTACTATGAGCAGGAACTGGGGATACAAAGAAGGATTAAAGACAGCCCCTGTCCTAAAGGAGGTCACATTCTAATTGGAGATACAATATGCAAATGACTATGTACATCTAGGAATACCTAGGTGGTGTAGTAGATAGAGCTCTGGGCTGAGAATCAGGAAGATCTGAGTTCAAATCCAGCTTCAGATGCTTACTAGCTATGTGACTCTGGGCAAGTCACTTAACACTGTTTACCTTAGTTTCCTCATCTATAAAATGAATCAGAGAAGGAAATGGCATGTCACTCCAGTATCTTTGCCAAGAAAACCTCAAATGGGTTCACAAAGAGTTGGATGTGACTGCACAACTACAACAATGTACATGTACAATATTTAAAGGATGAATTAGGAATAATCTCGGAGGGAAGACACTAACATTAAGGGGGATCAGAAAGGGCTTCTTGCAAAAGGTGGGCTTTTAGTTGAGATACCAATTAATAAACATTAAGTACCTAAATTTGCAGTCTGGAAATGCTTTCATTCACACTCTTTTCATTATTTCCTTTGAGAGTCTAGACATTTTGTTTTGGGGAGACTGATGGCTGCAGAAAAACAGCAGTGTTCTAGAAGCATATAGTTCTTACAGGGTTTCTTTTGCAGACAGTTTCTTTCCCCATGGGTCTCCCCACTCCCTGAACATGAGTTTTGAGGACACAGGATCCTCATGAAAGGTTAACTTAGGTAAGGTTAAGTTTAGAGAATTTCTACCTTTATGTCAAATAGTTGTTTGGGATCATAGCCTGCCATTCAGCCCCAGATACACAGGTTCAAAGTTTGAAGACAGACTAAATGCCTATGGTTTTAATTCACTGTCTGGCTCGTCTGTGATTCAAGAGAATTTGGAATCTGATGGCTAAGACTATCCTTAGGAGAAGAGACACATACAATCAAGATTGTGGGAGTTCAGTTTCCCCTCCTTAAGGAAATGAAATAGCATGCAATTTTTCCCTAGTCTAATGACTAAGTGTGTGACACATCTGAACCCCTCACAAAGAGTTGAAGCTTAAGCCTTTGAAGTAAATAACCCTTTGTAAAAACTAATTGATGCTAATTGGTTAAATAGAACGGGGGCACCAGTCCCAGGTGGCTAAGGTGTGGACAAACAAGAATAGGGCCTTGAGCCAAATTAGGAGAAAAACTTGTCTGACCCCTCAGGGATACTCTTAGAGTCCTTATGGAGAGATGTAGCAGCCTCACTCTGAGAGAGTAAGGTCAGAGTAACACCAGACCCCAAATACTGGTTATGACCCTGCAGTATTATTGAGATCACTGTTTTCGAGTCTTTACATTTCTGTCTTCCTATTACCAACATCTAGTATGTACATGGTAGGCAACTAATAATTGCTGAATGACTTGGACTGGATTAGACTGAACTGAATTCAATTAATTTGATCCAAAAGTAGTTGGTTCAAATCCAACTGCTCCTTACAACTTGTGTGAACCTGGATATTTCACTTTCTTGTCTTTAAGCCTTAGGTCTCTTGCCCATAAAATAGAGATAATGGAGGACATTATCTCTAAGGTTCCTTCAAATCATAGCATTTTATGATCCCAATTTTCACACCTGGAACAACAGGACCTGACTATATGACCTTGGACAATTGATTTCCCCTCTTTGGGCCTCAGCTTTCTGTGAGGAAAATAATTCTTGAGCTGTCTTCCTCATAGCCCTGTTGTGAGGACTGAATAACATGGTAACTGTATGTATGTAAAGCTATTTGTAAACCTTCAAGCTCCATGTAACACACCAGCAGGTATGATGATGATGATGAAGAGGAGGAGGAGGAGGAGGAATGATAATAACAACAAGCAGAACGAGAACACTTTGTTGTTTCAAATTTTTCAATACAAATTAGGTCTCCAATCCAAAGGCAAGGTGATCCTCAGTGTAGTTAAACCCAAAGGGTGGCCCAGATGACACCAAGAGTCTAAGTGTGTCAGCTGCTCCAAACAGGCTAATCTTGTCTAGACCAATATAAATTCTGAGGTCAAAAACTGTTAGCCCACCACAAACCACAGAGAAACAATCATGGTGCTAAGCAGGGAGAGAAAAGCAACAGACTGACCACAGATTTAGTCAACATAAACTCATCCCTGGTGACAGAAGGCCTCATCGGCTCTTCTGAGAGCTGCAAGGTGTAAGAGAGTAAACACAATAGCTCTGGGAAGACTAGCCCCAGATGAGGAGCCACCCAGATCAGAGCAGATTAATAAAGATGTGCACATCAGAGTGGCTTGAGGTTGGAATGTGCTTTTTGTCAAGGGACCTTTCATTTTCTCTCACATGTACTGCTAATGGTCTACTTCAAACCGATCTGGGGAAAGATGATCACATTAATTTCTTGCGTGGAGGCAGCAAACATAGTTGAAGTTCTTCTTGGAACTAAGTAGGAAAATGTTACAATCATCTTAAGAATTTTTAAAAATATCTACAACTTATTGCATAATTCACTCCCTGACTAATAAAGCCTAAGGCATGACACCTCATCTCAGACATGATAACTGTCTGATAAATTAATGCTGGATTGGTTATCCTGGGCCCTTCAGGACTGCAGGGTTGAGGCTGGGTCACTTTGGGCAAAATGCTTCCCTTTCTCAGGACCTCAGTTTCTTCATCTGTAAAAGGGACAAGATGATCTTTGAGGTCCCTTCTAGCTGTACTTGTAACAATCCTATAAGGCAGTTTCTCTGTCAAATGGAACTAATAATCCTTCTACTTCTTAACTTGGAGGTCTGTTGTGAGGAAATTGCTTTGTAAACTGTAAAGTGCTAAAGAAATGTAAGCTATTGTCCTTAGTGGACTTGGTTCATACCTCTTCTACTACTTATCACATACTACCTTGTACTGTAGTTATCTCTAAACATGTATTATCATTCTTATGAAGCTGTGATCTTATGAAGGGAGAACTTACTTCTCTGTTTTGTTTTATTACAGAATCGGAATCAACGGCCTAGTCCTATTTGTACCCTACACTCTGTTCTTGTTGTTCAAATCATTTTTCAGTCAGGTCCAGCTCTTTGTGGCCCCATTTGGGGTTTGTTTGGCAAAGATTCTGGAGTGGTTTGCCATTTCCTTCTCCAGCTCATTTTATAGATGAGAAAATGGAAGGAAACAGGGTTAAGTGACTTACCCAAGGTCATACAGCTAGAAAGTGTCTGAGACCAGATTTGAACTCAGGAAGATGAGTCTTTCTGATTGCAGGCCTGGAGCTCTCTTTACAGCACCACTTAGGTGCCCCACCCTACTATCTAAGCCCAACCCATCCTTGGCCATCTGATCAAACCCATACTCTATGCAATATCAATTAATTAATTTAAAAAAACCTATTAAGTACCTATTATGTGCCAAACACTGTACTAGATACTAGGGACACAAAAATACGGGGTGTGTGTGTGTGTGTGTGTGTGTGTGTGTGTGTGCTAAATAAATTCAGTAAATAAATAAAATATAATCTTTTTGGGCAGTGGGGGTGGATAAGAAGAAGAATTCCTGATAGAGAGATCAAGGATGGATCCATATAAAAAGTGGTGCTTGAGGTTAGTTATGAAGGAAATGGCAATTCTAAGTGACAGATTTGATGTGGGATTTCATTCCAAGAATGTAAGGCCTGTAGATAGGGATAAGAGTGTCTTGTGTGAAGAGGGGAGGAAGGGGGAGGGGAGGAAATTATATATTACCAAATTTTGGAGCCATAAGGGTCTTTAATTGTTAAATTCTTCCATATGGAAAGTGGCATTTGACCCTGCCCTACCATGGGATGGGGAGGTGCTAAACACCTCATCAGGGAAGTAGTTTGAAAGTAAGCTGAGTACCCTGGGAAAAGTAGCCCAGTGTCTTGATAGAATTCTGAGCAGTTTAGACAGCAAGGTAAGATTACGACAGCCTAGGCAGTTTTCAAACTAGTCTGTGATGGGAGCTGGGAGGAGAAAACTGAGGGGTGGCAGAGGAAGGTGTTGAGGATCCCAGGGCCCCTCCACAGTGGCCAGCAGCCTTGTACACCAGTGGCAGACAGCACTGCAGTACTGAAGAGGGAGAGATAAGCCCAAGAGTCAATGAACTTTTTTCCTGGCCTCCCTTTCCTCTCCCCTTCTGTCTAAAAGGATGGAGATTGACATTGAAAGTTACCTGTTTTCCTTCTAAGCTGCTGTTTACTCTTTCAATAGTATCTGAAGTCAGGCTCTCTCTAAGTAAAAGATGAGATAGTTATCAATTGTTTGGCTTGTATGTTTCTAATACTGTGCAGACAGGTAAGGCTCAGGCATTCGACTTCACAGGCTATAACTGACTGAAAAGTATCCTTTCCAGCTGAGAGCAGGATGGCCTGTTATTTCGATATTATATTAATTATGCTATAAGCTCAACAAAAGAACTGTGAGAGGATTGCAAGGGAACCTGCACTAGCAAGCCAAAAGTCAAGGGAATGTGGGTGGGAGGAAGCACAGAGATAGCATGATCTGGGGACATTTAATTCAGCCCCTTTCCCAGGAGGGAATGGTAGAATACCAACCATCCACCTTTGCTTTGCACAGTAACAGCTGCTATTGACACCTACATAAAGCTATGTTCAATTCAATTCAATAGACTTCAATAGCCCACTATGTGCTAGGCACTGTTAAGCACTGAGGATACATAAAGAGGCAAGAGACAGATCTTACCCTCAAGTAGCTTACAATCTAATGGGAAGACAACATGCAAATATATACAAAGCAAGCTATATCCAGGAAAAACAGGGAGTCATTAAAAGAGGGAAAGCACTAGAATTAAGAGAGGCAAGGGAGTTCTGTCCACTAGGACCAAGCAGAACAAGTTCAATCTCCTTTTTACACTGCGTCCTTCAATGATTTGAAAATAGCTATGATGTCCTCCTTAAGTGTTCTTTCTAAAATAACACTATCTAACATACATATACATATATGTTGTGTGTGTATATACACATGTTTATTCATATTCCTTAAGCATTCCAAAAACACCTTACATGTTATCCCATTTGATTTTCAAAACTTTCCGGTGAGGGGAGGTCTATTATTACCGTCCCTTTTCCACAGATAAGGAAACTGAGGCTGAGAAAGTTTAAGTAACTTGTCCAGAGTCACATTTCTGGACTTAGTGCTTGAGGAGGGACCTCCCGACTCCAGTTCCAGCCCTTTATGAAGCCCAGCTTTATCCCCCAGCTGCCTCTTCTCTCAGCTAAACATGCCCGTTTCAGGACCTGTACTTCCCCTGGGATCTGGCACAGGGTCTCGTGAACTGCAACTGTGCTGAAAGATGGACATCTCCAAATGAAAGCAGGCCATTTAGACTAGAAAGACCTTTAGGAATTATCCTGTGAACTTTCTTCATTTATAGAGGTGGAAAATGACTTACTCAAACTCTTTTTTTAAGTCAACAAACATTTTTTTCTTTATAATTTTCTTTTTTTCTTTCAATTTTAAAAAATACTTTAAATTTAAAGTTTTGAGTTCCAAATTCTATTCCTGCCCTTCTTCCTCCTTGGGACAGTAAACAATCAGATATAGGTTATACATGTCCAATTGTGTAAACGATTTCCATATTAGTCATTTTGTATTAAAAAGACTCAAAAGAAAAAAATGAAGGAAAGTGAAAAATAGCATGCTACAGTCTGTATTTAATCATTATTAGCTCTTTCTCTGGAGGCAGTTAGTGTGCTTCATCATTAGTCTTTTGGGATTGTCTTGCATCATTGTATTGCTAGAAGAGCTAAATCATTCACAATCCTTCATCAAACAATATTGTTGTTACTATGTATAATTTCTCCTAGTTCTGTTCACTTTACTATGCATCAGTTCATGTAAGTCTTTCCAGGTTTTTCTGAAATCATCTTACTTGTCATTTTTTTATAGCACAATAATAGTCCATTACAATTTCATACCAAAGCTTGTTTAATCATTCCCCAATTAATGGACATCCCTTTGATTTCCAATTCTTAGCCACTACAAAAAGAATATAAAAATTTAAATATTTTTGTACAAATAGATTATTTCCCCCTTTTTTGGTTTTCCCTTTTTTTTGGTTGTCTTTGGGATACAGACCTAGCAGTGGTATGCTAGATCAATCAGTTTTATAGCCCTTTGAACATAGTTCCAAATTGCTCTCCAGAATGGTTGGATCAGTTCACAACTCCACCAACAATGCATTGGTATTCCATTTTTCCCACATCCTGTCCAACATCCAACATTTTCCTTTTTTTTTTAATCATATTGGTTACTTTGATAAGTGTGAGGTGATGCGTCAGAGTTGTTTTAATTTGTATTTCTCTGATCAATAGTGATTTAGAG
>CM053581.1:63184984-63235402 GCA_028627135.1 Pseudochirops cupreus | reverse complement strand
CTCCTCTGATCTGGCACAGGCCCTCCTTATCCAATGGACTGTGGCCGGGGCTGCCTGGCTCAAGTCTCTCCCCACCCCAACCCATCCTCTACTCAGTGGTTGTCAAACCGATCTTCCTAGAGTGTAGCTCTGACCATGTCACCCCCTCAATAAATACCAGTGGATCCCTATTACCTTTAGGATCAGATAGAAATATTTTTTTGGCTTTTCATAATTTCATAATAAGTGATTCACAATGTGAGATTCCTTTTCACAAAAAAAGTCTTCTTACACCTCACTCCTCTTCGTGTACTCTGCTTTCCAGGGCCGTTGGCCTCCCTACAGTTCCTCCAACTCCATCTGTTTTCACTGCCCTCCATGCCTGCACCACTTTCCCTTTGACATTACTGACCAACCTCTTCTCCTGGATACTCTTCTCTCTAGGTTTCCATGATACTACTTCATCCTGGTTCTTTTCCTCCCACTCTGACCACTCCTTCTCGGTCTCCTTTGCTGGATTTTCATTCAGGTCACAACCACAAAGGTATGTATCTCCCAGGGTTCTGTACCTGGACTATTACAATGACCCTTTGGTTACTCTTCTGGCTTCAATTCTCTCCCCACTGTGTCAGTCATTCACTTAGATGTCAAAATGATCTTCCTAAAGTGCAAGCCTGACCATGTCATTTCCTTCCTCCCTCCCAATTCAATAAGCTTCAGTGTATTCCTATGATGATAGGATCAAAAAAGAAAATTCTCTTTTTGGCAGTCAAAGCCTTTCAAATTTGGTCCCCTACTACCTTTCCTGTCTTTTTTACACCTTACTTGCCACCATGTACTCTGTGACCCAGTGACAATGAATGACCTCTTTGCTATTCCTCACCCTAAATGATTTAACTCCCAGCTCTGTTACTCATGGCTGGAAGACTCTCTCTCCTCCTCTGTCCCCTTGGCTTCCCTAATGTCTCAGGTAAAATCCCATCTTGTATAAGAAGCCTTTCCTGATCTTCCTTAATGCTAATTATTTCCAGTTTAGCCTCTATATACATAGTTGTTTGCACGCAGTCTCCTCCACCAGGTTGTGAGCGAACAATGTCTTTTGCCTTTCTTTTTATCCACAGTGCTCAGCACAGTGCCTGGACATAGTGGCACTTAATAAATGCTTGACCCACTGCCTCCTTCTTTATCTCCACTCTTGGCTTTTCTGACTTCACTTAGGTCCCAGCTAAAATCTCACCTTCTACATAAAGCCTTTCCTGATTCCCCACAATGCTAATGATTTCTCTTTGAGATTGCCTTCAATTTATTCCCCACCCCTCCTCATGTTTATGTGTCTATACACACACATATCTACACATATCTACATACACATACAAAGAGAGAGACAGGAAGGGTGAGAGAGGGGGAGAAAGAGAAAGAGAGAGAGAAAGAGAAAGAGAGAGAGAGAAAGGAAGAAAGAGAGAGAGAGAGAGGGAGGGAGGGAGAGTTTATATGTAGTTCTTTGCATGTTGTCTTCAACATGAGACTGTGAGCACCTTGAAAGCAGGGGATTTTTTGCTTGCTTGTTTTTGCCTTTAAAAAATTTTTTTTATAGCCCCAGCAATAAGCACAGTACTTGGCATATAATAGACATTCATTAAATGCTTGTTGACTTGCTGATCTGTCTTCACTCTTCAGCTATGTATGTATGTGCACATATAGATACACCACCCCCATACAGAGAAAGGGGTGTGTGTATATGTGTGTGTGTGTGTGTGTGTGTGTGTGTGTGTGTGTGTGTACAGAATATCTAATCCAATTCCTTTATTTTTTGAAAAACCAAGACTCCCATAGAGAAAAAGCACTTGCCTAAAAGATTGAGAGGTGGTAAGCACTACTTCATCACCAACACACTTAGAGGATTCTATATGTAGAGATGAGATATCCTCTAGTCCAACATTCTCATTTTATAGATGAGGAAACTGAGGCCCAGAAAGGTTGTGTGTCCAGTATCACAGAGGGAATAAGTGAGATAACTAGGAATTGAAACCCTTTCCTTCTTCCAATCAATCTAGAATTCTTTCTATCCATACTGCTACATTGTGAGTGAGTGGGTGTGTAGACACACACACACACACAAAGACACAGACACACACACACACACACACACACACACACACACACACGCCCAAACCCTTAAAACTTATCTATTCAACTCCAGCTTCCAGAATATCAAACTAATGGCAGTATTTTCTCACACAGACAACCTTCTGAACTTGTATGACTCAGACTCACACAAGGGTTTTAAAATGTTACCTAATGTTACCTATGTTACCTAATAGAACTTTTTTTTTAAAGAAAGATATAATCAGAACTTCTAACTCTCTGTCAGTTGGCAGCTGCCACTTAGGGATCAACCTCAAGTTGCTTATGGCTACCTAGTCAACCCAAACTCTGACTAGCAAGGTCATTCTCCATTAGAAATCACTGAATGCTAGGAGCAGGCCTTGCTAAGTATTAGAAATGAGCAGGCACATGAATCCAGGGAAGCTCCTGAGTGGGAGTAATTAAGGAATGAAAACACAAGAGACATTTTGGTGGTGGGAGGGAAACTGAAGGTCCCTTATTCACCAGATATCCATCAATAATCTGCAGCCACCTTCTAAACAGTGTGATGTAGTATAAAGCATATTAGGCCAGGTGTCAGGAGACCTGGTTTCAAGTTTTTGTTGCGACTTCGACTGAATTACCATCTCTCTGAGCCTCAATTTAATAGGAGTAGTAATACATGAACAACCTCATGGAGCAGTAGAAGAAAATGCCTTGCAAATTTTAAAGCATTAGGGAAATATAAATTATTCTAATTCTATGTCCTAATGTCACTCCAGCACAGAAATTCCATTTTGGATGTTCTAAGTTCATGATTCTATGATGTTTTGGTTATTCCTTTTAAAAAAAATGTATTTGAAAAATTTTTAAAATTTTATTGGTACCTTTTGTTTTCATAGTAATTTAATTTCTGAATATATTCCTTCCTTCCTCTGCCCATAAAGTGATAGCTAGTAACAAGGAATAAAATGAAATTTAAAATAATCAGCAAAACTAACCAACATATTAAATGGGTCTGACAGTATTTGCAACAGAAAAAATGTGTTTTAAAAAAAGATGCAGAAAAGTATTGTACAAGTTCTAGCAAAATTAAAATGAAATCAGGATAAATGTTAGTAGTTGGGGAAGATCCAGCCCATTATTTTTTGATACTCAAAAGCTACTATAAGTTATTTTTCTATTATCTCATAATATTTAAATTCATATTCATCTATATTTGAATCTGTTCTCCACATGGAAAGGTCAATTTCAAGGCTCATCCATTATGTCTAGTAGCTTTAACTCTGACCATATTTTCTAATCCTATACTCAAATCCCCCTCAGATGCCTCCAAGAACCCTGGGTGCCAGGAGATACATTTTGTTGGCCACTAGAAGCTCTTGAACACCATGTCTAGGTAGACATGGAGAGATTTTAATCTGTCTGCAGAGTGAATAACTACACTGATGAAATCACAGCTCTTTTAAAGTGATACAATCATGGCATCCACTCAAATTATAACAATATCTCAGAAAGAATGCTGCTGAAACATCTTACTTTGGAGATAAAGAAACTCAGGCTCAAAATTGGGAAAAGAGAAAATGCTTTACCCCAGACCATAAAATCAATGACAAAGTCAGGATCTAAACCAAAAAATCAGTGATCATTCTGTCTGTTACACAAAAGGTGAATACACCTCTATCAGCTCCTTTCTATAAAGGGCTTTTGTAAATTACTCAGCCCATACCTCAAAGCAAACAAATAAAAACCAATTACTCAAAAACCAAAACCAAAACCCCAAAATAAAACGAAACAAAGAACAGATTATTATTACCTTCAAACAAGTATGTCTTTTTCTCTCAGTCCTAACCTCTGTTATTCTCAGGTATGAAAAACCTGAATTGCTACATTAGTTATGAGAATCTATTTCTAATTAATGTTGACAGTAAAATATCATTTCAGGTACCAATTACCCAACAAGAGGTTGTACTCCTGGGGCTTAAACATTCCAATCAAGCTTGATTCATTCAAAGAGAGCATCTTGTCTGGTATCATTACTTGATACCAGATGATTTCAATGTTTTCTTTAATCAACACCAAATATAATATGTCAGTAACTATATTAGGCATGAGAAACTGTCTAGCAATGACATAATATTTCAAGTTTGGTGACTTTAGTAATGATGATTTTTTGCTATTCTGAGCAAAATTCATGACATGGAAGTGACTCTGAATTTTCAAAGGCTATATCAGGGAAGCATAAGCTGCTACCCAATTAGAAAAGTTGCACATTTGACCCTGTTTCTTGAGGCCAGGTAGTCACTAAGAAAAACATCAGGAGACTGGCTCTGTGATGGTGAGTTTTTTCTTTTCTTTTCTTTTCTTTTTTTGCCATGGCAACCCATTCAATAAAGAAAAATTAGGGAAATGATGGAATAAGACAGGAAATACCAGGTTCTCCAAAATTCTCCCATGCAGAAGATAAAATATCTCCTCAAAGTGAACTCTGAGCAGCAGAAATAATTAAAAGTCAGGGTAAAGCAGAAGTTCTCCTAAAACAACTTGAGAGGGCCTCAGGAAGACCCACCCTCCCCTGGGGCAGAGGTTTTGCCAGATTGAAATGCAAACACCTCCAGGCAGACTGCACTGAATCAACACACAACAAGCCTTGGGGGCAGCTGGGTCAATGGCAGCCTCAGCTTCAGGGACTTTGTCCTCACAGAGAGTGACCGCTGAGTAGGGAAAGGCTGAAGGACCCTCCACTATAACAGGATGCCAGGCCCAGTTGTTCTCACCAGACTCGGTTCCAGGATGCAGCTGTGGGTGAGGAGAGATGAGCACATCCCTGGCTGTAGCAGAGGGGTGGGGACTGCTGGCTTGTGGACACCTGCAGGACAGCAGAGTCCCTGGTTTTGTTTGATTCCAGGGCAGAGAGGAGATCTGAAGCTTACAGTCACAGGACCACAGGGAATAAGAGTATTTGTGGTAACAGCATGGCTGGGGGCCTTGGCTATGGATCAGGGGTAAAGAGGAGTGCCTGAGGTTGGGCCCCCAGTCAAAGCTCATAAAACAACTGTACCAAAAACCTGAAGCCTGAGGCATCAACTCCCTCATCTTGGGACTAAAACCTGACTATTATAATGTCACTAAAAAAAAAGGAAGAAAAAAGGAAAAGAAAAATTTAAAATGTCCCTTAATTAAGTGCAGCCCTCTTCTGATTCTACAATGATGGCAGCAGAACGGGGAGAAAAGTGGGAGAGAATGATAAGAATCATAGAGCTTTTAGACCATCAACAAACTTTAATTGGATCTTTAAACAAATGACCAGGGAGCAGATATATTCCTAGAGGAGCTAAATCATATCAATCTTGTCCTTCTTGTTATAAACCAAAATGGAAGGAAACCGCAGCTAATTGGAAGGATGGTTCATGGGTACTACTTGGAGAAGCTGGGGGGGGGGGGAGGGGGAGGCACAAGAAAGAGTTGGTGGAGCAGGTTTTGGTATACAGTCCAAAGCAAAAAGAAATAGTATTTCATGGAACATCAGGTCATCATATTTTGCCGTACGAATGATATGGATTTGTAGAAATAATTGCAATTCATATACCACCATTAGTTGCTGAGGATTAAGAGGTAAAGAAATTTCATGAAGTGGTTGATAAAATACTCCAAGTCAAATTAGCATACATTCTGATACTTAATGACTTAAAAAAATAAAGGTGGGAGAAAGAATGAGTATGGGAGGAAATTTATGGAAAAATATTCTTCAGGATGCTGGGAAAGGCAAACATCATACAACAACACAAAGAAATTCAACCCCTCTGTCCATTCCTGACTCTGACTCTCATTTATGGAAAATGAAAGGAAAATGCCTTATGGATGTGGGAATTTCTCCCGAGGTAGCAATCTATACACAGTTGAGTCACAGAGTCTTCAAAGCTAAGACCTATGTTTATAATAAATGAGAAAAAGAATAGTAATGAGAAATAGATAGCCCATAAAGTTAAGCAGATTTAATTGAGTTATTTTAATGTTACTGAAAAATCACAAAAGAGAAATGGACAACGAAAATGACAATGACAGTGATTACAACAATTATATTCAGAAGTTAAACCAGTGGAATTGAATGTTATAAAGTAAAAATAAATAAATTAGTTTTTTTTAAAAAGAAGTTACACCAATCTGAACTAATTGCTAAATCGAGGAGACCAAAAGAGCTCAGAAAGCATCTTAACCAGTAAATCTATGACTTATTTGCCAATGGAGAGAGATGGCTGCCAAAGACAAAGCCACATTAGAATATAAACTAATCTAGGACATCTTACAAGGAAGGATGATGCATGATTGGTAGCAGTATTGTCTCATAAAACAGAGAAGCAGTGGATGCTAAATATAGTTTAAAGAAAACTTGGCAAGATATCTAACAAAGTAAGGTCATCCCAAGGGCCTTAACGGATGTAAAAGGCTAGAGGACTACAAATAGAAGAAAAATGGAAAAGACTTGCAAAAATTATTGCAACAAACTCTTTTTCTCCATCAAGGGTAATGGAACCAACAAACTTGAACCCTAACATCACAATCCCTGAAATACTTACAGTGGAGTAGAAATGGTACTAAAAGAGAATCAAGATGGGAAAAGTTACCAGATTAAATCAAGTTTATGGAGAGGAAATCTGTGCTGGAGGCAGTACAATTGTGAAGGCATTGAGGGACTGATTTATAAGGTATATAAAGGAGAAGAAGTTACCAAAGGCAGGGGGAAAAAAACCCAACTCAGACCTTAAATGATTCCATAAAAAAGAGAATGAGAGATTATCAACAACTAGAATGTAGAGATTATAAAATATGATAGTGCTAATTGCTTTTGATTATGAAAAAAAGTGTTTCACGCAGTAGAGCAAAACACTGGGGTACAGGCTCTTTTAGTCTAAGCATTCTCCAATTCACAAAGCAATCAGTCAGGATACCATTAATGATAACAAGTAGTAAGAAAGGTTTGAAATGGAGAGATGGTTATTCACCTCTGTATTTGCCCACTGTGATCGAAGAGATCCAGGCTGATCCAGGGTCCAGATGGGATTCCCTGTGGATGGCGAGGTCCTCCGGATGCTACTACTGTTTTCAGATCACATTACAATAAAGCCTAAGAAACTGCAGGACCTCCTTGAAGAGATCTATGATCATTTAATGGAGTTTGAACTGTCCATCCACACACAAAAAACCAAATGGATGAAGAATGTCTATTATCCACATTGCAGCATGCATTGTAATAGATACGCTAAATCATTTGTCAAACAGTATATATGTATTTGTAGAAGACAGCACAGTTGAACAGTCAGCTGGGTCTAGCAAAGGAAAGGAAGAGGAAAATTGGACTGACCGCTTCCAGGAAATTGCAAGGTACTTTTAAAGACACCAAGTTCCCCATAACAAATGCAAATTAAATCAACATGCATGTATTGAGAACTTCCTGCGTGCCAAGCGCTGCACTAAGCACTGGGAATACAAATATAAGTAGAAAGAAATCGAAGAGTTTATATTCTAATGAGGAAGACAATATATAAAAGGAAGCTAAAAGAGCCTGGAGGGAGGAGAGACAAAGGTACCCAAGGGGGACAGGGGGGGCACAGTAGAGAAAATCAGGAGGATAGCCTGACAGCAGGAGGCATGGCTGGTCTTGGCACACTCCTTAAATGGGGCTTCTGGGAGAAGCCATTCAATTATAGAGAAAAGCTACAGACATGGAGAGTTCTTCACCATGTGAATTCCAGGGCTGAAGTCAGTTCTCCAGGATGAAAAGTTGGGTCATGGGAGAGGAGGGAGTTCCAGAGTACACTCTGGACAGGAATGATACAGAAAAAGTCCACATTTTTCATGCAAACATTTTATTCATGTTGTAGTATGTCAGCAAGACCTGTGAATGAACATCACACGAAGGCAATGGAAAGGTACATGGTAGGTGTGAGTAGGTTGCAACATATGACCAACTCCAAAGAAGAAGAGTAAGGAATCATCAGGAAATTTTATGACAGAAAGAAAAGACAGGTTGGTCACATAGTGAGAGTGAAGGACGACAGGTTGATGGCCAAAGGGCTCTATTCCTACATCAGGGTATTGAAAGAAATTGAGAAAAACATCCTGCACACTGGAGAGTTTACCTATGGTGAATTTCTGAGAGAATTTGAATAATGGCAAACACAG
This sequence comes from Pseudochirops cupreus, assembly GCA_028627135.1. Classification (NCBI taxonomy): domain Eukaryota; kingdom Metazoa; phylum Chordata; class Mammalia; order Diprotodontia; family Pseudocheiridae; genus Pseudochirops; species Pseudochirops cupreus. The sequence continues at coordinate 63,227,155 of CM053581.1, read as the reverse complement.
AATAGGCCACCATGCACAGGTCACAGTCTGTACCATAGCAGGGAATTGACCAAATCAATGAGATCACAGATCCATTTGAGTATATGCATACAGATATGATAGATACCTCAACAGGTTGTTTTTTTTAAAATATAAATTAAGTTGCTATATTCTCTAAAGTCCCTAGATTATTGAAATGTTCATAAATTCTGGTTTTGGAGAGAGAAGACTTAAATCCAAATAGTGCACTGCTACTCAATAACTACATGACCTCAGACAAATCATTTTCCCTCTCTGTGTCTGAAATTCCCAATCCATAATATGGGGAAACACATAACACACCTACCTTGTAGCTTTGTTGTGAGGATTAAATTACATCTCAATTATAGAGTACTTTAAAAACCACATAGCTTTATATGAATAAAAAGCACTATAATACTTAGTCCCATAAATTCATAAGGCAACTGTTGATTAGGTAACTGCTGTATGCAATGCACGGAGCTAGGTACCAGGGGAGATAAATAAAATACCATCTTTGTCCTCATTGGGTTTATGATCTAATAGAGCAGGTAACATCCATGCAAATGGCTATATAAAACAAAACAGAATGTAGTAAGTATTTAAGTGAGAAACAATGCGAGCTGTGCTGGTAAATGTTTTAAAATTATCTCTCCCTCAAAAATAGACATTTAACACACTTTAAAGTTTAATCTGTACTGTTAACATTATCTATATCAATTTCTTGGGGGCAGGTAGGTGGTACAGTAGATAGAATGCTAGGTCTGGAAGCAGAAAGAGTCATCTTCTTGAGTTCAAACCTGACCTCCAACATTTTCTAACTGTGTGACCCTGGGAAAGTCACTTAATCCTGCCAGTTTCCTTATCTGTAAAATGAACTAGAGAAGGAAATGGCAAACTGTTCTTGCATCTTTGCCAAGAAAACTCCAAATGGTATCATGAAGAGTAAGACATGACTAAAAATGACTAAACAAAAAATATCAGTTTCTTAATTTTAGACAATTGATAAAACAGTAAATTAAGCCCTCATTTCTAGAATTTTCTGATTTCTGAAGTTTAAATACTCAAGCTAAAAATTTAACAATCAGTTCTCCTAAGCTGGTAGGAGCTGGCTCCAGCATGCCCTTGGGTACAAACCATAATATTGTGAGAATTCATAGGAGGGAGAGATCATTTTCATATTGGCTAGAGGTGAGAGAGTAGGGAAATCATCATGAAGTTGGTGACACATGAGGGATGAGAAGGATATCAAAAGCATACTAGTCACAATCCCTTCAATAATATAACCAACGAATGACCATCCAGCCTTTGCTTAAAGATCTCCAGTGAGGGGAGACTCACTATTGACTGAAGTGGCCCAATGTACTTTCATATTGTTCTTACTCTTAGGAATTCTTCTCTTACCCCAAGCTTAAATCTGCCTCCTTGTGACTCTGAGGCAAACCAGAGCAAGCCTAATTCCTCCCAGACATGAGAGTACTTCAAACACTGGACAACAGCTATAAAAGTCCCCTAAGTCTTCTCTTTGCCAAATTAAATACACCCTGTTTCTTTAATCAATTCTGACATGGCACGAACTTCACCATCCTGCCTGTCTTCCTTAGGAAACTCTTTAGCTTGTCAATGTTCTCTATTAAATATGTTGCTTAAAACTGAACAGAGTTCTCTAAGAATAGTCTGACTAGTATGGTAGGATTTATGACCTCTCTAGTCCTGAACTCTAGGTCTTCAGTTATACTGGTTATTTATCACCAGCACTGGTTTGCCAACTGCTAGAAAGTCATGGGTTAATCTGTATTCCTCAACTCTTATGATCACAAGATTCAGCACTGGAAGAAACTTTATATGTGAAATAGTTTCATATTCATTTTAAGGATGAAGAACAAGACCCAGACCTTCCACAGGTTGCAAGCAGCTGTGCGGAGATTTAAATGCAGCCTCTTGAGTCCAAATCTAGTGCTCTTAACACTATACCACTGTAGTTGATTTATAGCCATTTACTAGATGAACATCTTCATTCTTAATTCAATATTTCAGAATATCCATAATTTCATCTGAAATTAATCAGGCCTGAAGAGAGGAAATGCTCTTTCCACCAACACACATTGTAACCCTTCTGTGCCCAAAGAGACTTCAATGTTTGCTATGACTGAATTCCATAGGCCAGGGGATGGATGATAAGGGACTTCCTCTACATTGAGCAAGGTTGCTACTCAGGAAACAGAAATATTATCAATCCACCAGCAGCCATTTCAAGTCATTCCAACCTAGAAGGACCTCCCACAGCTCATATTTCAGAAGGTTTGGGTCTCAGCCTTACCTCAGCTTTAAATTTTCCCCAGTGCCTAGCCACAGTGGCACTTAAATATAGGTTGAATTTGAAACTCCTCATTTCAGATTTCACACACAAACCGACAGAGCCAGAGAGGGAGGACTTTAGAAGATCTAGTCCAAAACACTCATGACACAAGGCCAGCAAGACCCTGAAACGGAAAGTGTCAGGCTGCACAGCTCCTAAGAGTCAGAGAAGGGACTCAAATCACAGTACGCTGACTTGTAATCCTGGACTCTTTAGTTGTTGTTGTTAGAGAGGATAAAGGACACATAAAAGGTCTTCCTTTTGTCAAATGGATATAGAGCATATAAATTAGAGATACTGTAAAAAGGTAATGGAACCTATTATATTTATGACATTTGCCAGTTGTGGCATACAAACCATGACCCACAATTTACATGGATGTCAGGCTAAGTGGGGCTCTGTGTGTGTTCACACATTAGTTAGTCTTCCAGTAAACTACCAAGAAACCACAGACTAACAGAGAGAGTATGCAAATTCAAATGCTGGAAAATAATAGTATATGCATTATTTTCACAATCTTTAGTCCCACCTGCTTCTTTACTGCCTTGGAATAGCTCCGTGTTCACTTCAGGATACTTAGTTAGTTCTGTGTTAGGAGCCAATTAATGTTAATCCAGCTTTGTGGCTCCTGCTTAAATCACTCTTTTAGTCTCTCCCAACAAAATTAGCTAATGCAATTGAGCCAGAAGCTGCTTGGAAATGGCTGGTATGATGAAGCTTGAGAAAACCCCTAAATCCTGAATGAGGGAAACAGAGACCAATGGAAATTTATGGCTGAGAAGTAGCATGTAGCACCATAAAACTTGGGTGTTTTCTTTTTATATAGTCAGGGCCTCACTTTCAATTCAAGGGCCCAATAATTTGAAACACTGCTGGCTGGCTTCATAATACAAATATGGTGCCCTGAAATCTTACCCCTATGACTGTATTTCTTTGAGACAGGCCATAGTATAGCGTCCTGAGACAGAGTGACTCCTTGCTAAGAATTATTTACACGCAGCAATAAAAAACTAAAGAGCTGTTTACAAAATTCCTAACACATTTCACTGTTCAAGGATTGTGACAGAAATTACCACTGACAAACACCTCTTCTTCAGCAAGAAAAGGGATGAGAAATCTTAAAACACTACAGAATTCTGAGCTATCATTATTACTTGCTCCTGTGTGGTCTTAGGAAAGTCATTTTCTTCCTCTGCCCTCCCACATCACTCAGTAGTATGGGACAAAACAAAGTGGGTCTTAAAGACAGAACCACATTAGTTTTCAGATACTAACCATTCTGAATGAGGACAAGAAGGAACAGTGTTCAGAAAAGCAGAGTCTGAAGGGGAGGGGGAAAGAAAATCCCATGTGCATAGCGCCAATCTGGTTACATTGAAAGATTTGTTTTCTGAACACAGTCTTTTTATAAAATGTACAGTAAATCTTTTATATGTAAATTACCTAAACTCAGAAACCTGTCACTTCAAATTGAATTGAGAATAACTTAAAGTGGAACACTTTAGCGAAAACGTGCTTAAAATGAACAAAAATCAGGAATGGAAACAAATTCTCTCTGGCAGTGAAATAAAGCAAATAAATGCTTCTCATTGATGTGTTGTGATGTGAGGAAAGAGAGAAAACTTCTATCTTCAAATCCATCCTAATGGCTACTTTTTATTCCAATAACTAGGACTCTGAATTTGTAAATTATAACTATTACTAATATATTAAGTAGAAGAATGTGACACTTGAAAAAAATGAAGATCTGCCCCACAGTGAGAAGCAGAATTCTTTCCTGGTGAACAGGCCTGGCTGCAACACTGAATAAATCAGTGTTGATTGATTCAATAAATCAGTGCTGACTGAAAACTAATTGAGTGTAGAGGGAAAAGATGAAAACCTAATAAAAGTCAAAGGCTGGGCCTCAAGGAGTTTTCATTCTAAAGCGGGAAGAAAGACACTTCTCTTCAATGATTGCATTTTCTCACTATTGAACAGAAGAATAATACCAATGCCAATCAATGAATCAGTCAAAAAGTATCTAGGAAGACTGTACTATGTACCAGGCCCTGGGGATATGAAAATAAACAATTCTTACATTTAAGGACTTTAGATTCCCGATATGCCTTTAAGAGAATTTATGATCTTTCCCCCCACTTCTGAACCTTATTTCTGCCAAGTATGCCATTCTTTTAGGTTCATTATCTTGGCATTATTCTCAACTCCTCACTTTCCTTGCTCTAGGTATCCATTTAATTGTTGCATATTGTCCTTTCTACTTCCACAGTATCCTCTCTTAGTTCTTTCAAGCCTCAGTTCAAGAGCTGCCATTTTCATGAGGCCTTTCCTGATTACCCCAGATGCAAGGGTCCTGCCTCTCCAATTTGCCTGCATCTGCTTTGTTAATATATTCTACATATGTTTATATAGGTACATGTAATATCCCATGACAGCATGTTAGGTTCTTCGAGGACAGGGGACATTTCATTTTTTTTTTATCTGCTTCCCTGAATACAAGTCCTGGCACAAAGGAGCTTAATAAATGTATATGGGTTGGTTGATGCTACTGGGAAAACATGTGCAACTATAAGTAAATACAAGATATACATGATGTAAATTCAAGGACATTTTAGTAGAGGGAAGAACATGGAGGATCAGAAATGACTCCATATAGTAGGTGATAGAATTGAGCTTCGCAGGGAGCTAAGAATTCCAAGAAGCAGAAAGACAGGAGACAGAGAGTATCGGATGAGGAAGGGCAAGCAGGCCATTCTGGTTGGACTGGAGAGTTCATGAAGAAGAGCAAAATATAGTAATCCTGGAAAGGTGGGTTGGAGACAAATCATCAAGGGTTTTAAATGTCAAATAGAGGCATTCATGTTTGAACCTGGTGGCAATAGGGAGTCACTGGAGTTTTTTGAGCTAGGGGAATGACACGGTCAGAGAGATGTTTTAGGAATATCAATCTGGCATCTGTGTGATGCATGGATCAGAGGTGGAGAAGAGACTAGAGATAGAGGGATTTATTAGTAGGCTAGTACAATAGTCTACCTGAGAGGACTGCAGTGAGGTTCAAGTAATGTAATGCCCCTAACTACAAAGTGATATGTAAATGTGAACTATTATTATTATAATTGACAGGCAGTGCGGGGTAGTGAATAGAGAGCTGGCCTTGGAGTAAGGAAGAACTACTTTAAATTACTTTAACTATCTTGCCTTTAATAAGTATTGTTTGTGTGACCCTGAGCAAGTCACCTAACCATTCAGTGAGCCATACAACTCTCTCAGAGGATATGTGGCAGAACAGTTGCTGATCTGTGTTGGTAGAGGGAATGAACAGATTTCTCTAGACCAAGGAAACACCGTAAAAGTTATTAACATTCCTGTCACTCACAGAGTGAGATCCAAAATGGAAATGAATTCAAGAAGCCTTAATTAAGTACCTGCTAGATGAAGAGGACTGCTTTTTTGCAGTTTGGGAGCAGTAAAATCAACCAATAAACATATTGATCACCTACTAAGTGCCAGGCTCTGTGCTATTTAAAATAATGAGACACAATCCCTGTTCTCTTGGAGTTCACAATATAGTACAGTCTAATATGTGGATAAGGTTCAAAGAAAGTGCTATGAACTATCCAAGGAGAAAGTTATTTACCAACTTAGGGAACTGCGAGAGCATCTCTGAGAAGTTGTCATTTGAATTGGATGATGAAAGAGACATAAGAACTAAAATGAGAAAGAGAAGGGGAGAGGGCACTTCAAGACTAGGGAATAGTTTAAGCAAAGACATGGTGGCAGGAGAGTAGACACCGTATTTAGTTATGGGGGAGTGGGAAAGAAACCTGAATCCAGAAGTCTTTAGTCCAGATGTCCATTTTTACTGGAGGATAGAATGTGTGGAGGGGAGTAATATGACATGTATCTGAAAAGGTAGAATGACACAAATTGTGGGTGTGTAATATCAGGAAAAGAAGTCTAGACTTGCCTCTAGTATAAGGAACCTACTACTTCTAAACACAATCTGTGTTGCACTTGGATAGCTCAAAATGTGAGTAAAATTGCCTTAAATGTCAAGCCTATATTTGCTTCTTTGAAATATGTGCCCATTGCTCTTGGTTCTGCCTCTGAGATAAAGCTGACCAAGTCCAGTCACTTCTACATCAGAGCCTTTCAGAAAGGTTTCAGGGAAACTTTAAAATAGTCATCCTGATGAATATCTGGTCACTGGACCCAGATGGCTCTGGATAAGAAAGTGAAGCTGGTGACCTTGCATAGCCCTCCCTCACTCAAATTAAAGTCAACTGCAAGTCATGTCATCCCTCTTCAAAAACAAAGGACAAGCACAACAACTAAGCACTCTGCTTTGCAAGTCCCTCTTAATTCTAGTGCCTTCTGTTATTATGTTTTATTTATCCTATATATAGTTTGTCTGAACAAATATGTTTGCAGATTATCTCCCCCATTAGATTTTAAGCTCCTTGAAGGCAGGAACTGCCTTTTGTCTCTTTTTGTATCCCAGAGCTTAGTATTGTGCCTGACACATAGTAGGTACTTAATAAATGTTGACTGAGTCAGAAATATTTGGATTAAAGTCCAGTCAGTCAAAAAACATTTACTGGAATAGGCACTCTGTTAGGTACCACATCAGACACTAGTTGCAAGACTAGATTTCAGTTTCCTTATCTCTAAAATGGGATAATAACTAATAGGGTTGTTTTGAGAACAAATAAAATAATGCATATAAAAAGCTGTATAACATTTTCTATTATTATTTATTATTATTATTATCAATACTTGAAGACAGCCATCAAATCCTTTCTGTCCTGTCTTCTTTTCTCCCAGTTAATTATACCTAGTCCCTTACATGAACTGGTCTCAAGGTTCACCATCTTGGTTACCCTCCTCTGAATATTCTTCAGTTTATTAATATACTTTCTAAGACACAACTGAACAAAAGACTTCCAAACAGGTCTAACCGGGGCAGAGTTGAGTGGGATTTTCAACTTTCTAGTCTTAGACTCTATGCTCCTCTTCATATTGGCTAAAATTACAAAAGGTTTTTTGTTTTCTTTTGTTCTATCATGCTGGTAACATACTTATCCACTAAAATGAGATAGTAATTTTAATGTGCTTAATGCAGTGCATGGAACATAGTAAGTGTTATGTAAATGTTAGCTATTGTTTTTAAAATGTCCAGATTTTTTTTTTTCAGGTGAATGGCAGTTACTCTTCCTTGAACTTATACTAAAGATGGGATCCATACAGACTCTAATTAATCACCAAAAACCCAGATAACCTCACAGAATCAATAAATACTTGGAAAGTAAAGTAGGTGTAACTAAGCACACAATCTTAGGAATTTTGTATCATTGGTTGACTCTACACTGAAAGCATCTTGTGACTGGTTAAAAAGAAGAACAAGTCATGTTTCTTGGGCTACATATAAAAATATCAAACTATTTTGGAGCCAACTGGTTGAAAGTGAGAGGGCTCCAAATTCAGGAGCTGAGAATTCAAGGCATCCTGAGAGGGCATGACTCTTGGGGGAGAATAAGTATGCCTCCTTCTCTCTCCTTTTCCCCTCCCATTGACCTTGTTACCAGAAAGACCAGATTAGTAGGAGATAAGGTATGCAACTAAGACCATAGAGAAGCATGCTGAAGTCAAACAGGAGGTCTCTTGAGAAAAGATAATTAACAAAAGATGGAATCGATCAGGAACGACCTTGTGATCTCTCAAAGGGGGTAAAATCTGAGGTCTATCAGAATCAGTAGTAGTATTCACTGGAGCCAGTAGCTGCTCCCCCAGAGTAGTGATGCTGATAGCAGTGACTACATCTGGTACTAGGAGACAAAATGAAGACAAACTAGACACACATAAAGGCACAGAACTTTGGAATTCAGGTGGAAGAAAAGGACTACTAATAACATAGAGCCACACATTACCCTTTTGCCACACAGGTTCCATATATGCGTTCCTTGCTATCATTAACTATAAATTTGAGCCAATTCTCTCAAGGGACTTTATGTGTGCGTAGAGACAGTAAGTCCTCAGTTTGGGAGAATGTTGTTGCAACTTTTGTTCTTGATATACTTACTTAATAAAGTTTATTATGACTGACTGATAATAAATAGAATGTATACTGGTGGGGGCTCATAAGCCAAAGTATTAAAAAAAATTCCTGTAAATCTTTATGGTTAACGCTTATACTTTGTACTGGTAACCATCCTCTGAGAAACTGGTTTACTAATTTGATTGAAAGAAGTAACCTCAGAAGAACTGCTATATTGGTTAGGTTGATTTAAAAAAATTTTTTTTAATTAATCTCTCATCTTCCTCCATTTCTCTCCATGAAAGGAACAGTTGACTTTTGTTTCTTCTCTAGATATATTTATATAGGAGAGGCAAGGGCAATAAGGTCTAGATAGAACATAAGCCCCTTGTGAGCATGGATTATTTTATTTTTATCTTTGTATACCCAGTAAACAACCTAGAACCTGATACATAATAGGCACTGGATAAATCTTTCTTGATTGACTGATAACACAGAGCCAACATCAAGAGATTTGTGTTCCAGTCCCAGCTCTGTCACTAGCTAGCTACACAAACATGGGCAAGTTACTTCTCTGCCCTAAAATTCTATTCCCTCATTTAATATCCTATGATGTGGAGATCACCTAGTCCAGAAGTTGGGAAACTATAACATGAGGGAAAGCCTACCCATAGTTTGTGGTTTATATGGCCCTCAAGTTGACATTTTTTTTCCAATTTTAAAATAAAACAAAATTATACACACACATGTATATGTATACACATACATATGCATTCTACAAAACCAGGCAGAGACTGGATTTGGCAAGGCTTTCGTTTCATTTTACAAAAGAAGAAACTGAAGACAACAGATAAGAAGCGATTTGCCCAAAGTCACAGAGGTAATTCGTGGCATGGGTGGAACTGGGATTCATCTGTTTTGACTCCAATCCTTGCCCTGATCCACAGCAATGCACTATGAATTGAGGACAGTAATTACCATCCTGACAGGGACTGCTGGAGGAAGATCTTTGTCAAGTAGAAAGCACAACAGTCAAGGTAGCTGCTGTTATTAAATAATGGTCACCCTTGGATATTTGTTTCCCCAAACCATGGGCAGGAAGAGTCACAGACTGTCAGGGAATTTGTGTGAACAGAAAAGGTTCCAATTAATTTTCCAACAACTACAGAATGTCCTGAATGTGTGAAAACTTCTGAGTCAACTCATTTTGATTTTATTTTTTACACTGCAATAATTCTTTTATGATGGTATCCAGTGAGAATCTCTTTAAGAGTTTACTCTTAACATGGAAATGCATATGGCCTGACTGCACAACATCTGCATAACTACATAATTGTTTACAAATGTGCCAAATAAGTACCCAAGCCAATAAAAAATAATAACTTGGGCATCTATAAAAGAGAGATACTATAAACACAGAATGGCCCAGCCTTTCTATATAAATAACTGTTGAGGCAAAAATGCACTCACCAAAACCCTTTATTTCAAATCCCCTTCCCTAAAGGAAATAACATTGGCAGTCTGGCAGGCAAATACCATTATGCCTTCCCAAGCAAAAACACCTCCTTATTAACATTCATCATTGAGGCACCATTAACAGAAATGAAGGAAAAGTGTATTAATTGACAATAGTCACCAAGGGGTTGAATGCTTCCACTAGAAGTGGAATGTTTCTTATAATTTAGGACTGGAAGGCACCTTAGAGATCATCTAGGCCAACCCCTTCATTTTACAGAAGAGAAAAGTGGAGCTGCAGTATAGGCAGCAACAAAGCCAAGGACCTGAACATAGGGCTTCTGATGCTAAATCCTGGGCCCTTTTGTTCCAGGTTGAAACAGTTTTCAAAATATCAGGTGGTTCCCTTGGGAACATCCTTTTCTAATGATATACAAAGGGTCTTCAAGGGGGAAAATGCATATCACTACCATGGATAATGCATGTGAAGACACTGTGAGAAGAAAAGAGAATAGGGAGATAGACAGATTACCCAGGATCTGAAGGGGTATCTTGGGGAAGAAGAATTAGATATATTATGTTTGCCCCTTGAGGGCAGAGAAAGAAGCGATGGGGACAATTATAGGGAGGTGGATTTTGGCTCGGTATAAGGAAAAACTTCCTAAAAGAGCTCTCTCAAATTGAAATAGACTAGCTAGGGAGATGATGGGCTATCCATCACTAGAAGCATTCAAGCAGAAGCTGGCTGACCACTTGGCAGGGATGTTGCAGGGAGGATATTAACACAAGATTATAAGATTTTGGTTTGGAAAGGTCCTTAAGGATCGTCCAGTCCAAAGCTTCATTTTTCTCTCTTTCTTTTTTTGGAGGGGGGATCATTTATCATGCTATTAAATTACTTTTAAATTTAATTTTACTCCTTTTCAATGAACAAAAAAATATCTTGTCTTCTTCCCCTTCTATCCCCTCCCAAACTGAAAAAGAAGGAAAAAAAAAAACCTCTTACAACAAATACGTATACTCAGGCAAAACAATTCCTTCACTGGTCATGTTCAAAACATAGATGTGTCAATCTGCACCTTATATCCATCATCTCTCTCTCAGGATATAGGTAGCATGATTCTTCACAAGTCCACTACAATCATGACTGGTCATCACACTGATCAGACTTCTTAAACCTTTCAAAACTGTTGGTCTTGACAATGTTAGTATTACATATATTGTTCTCCTGTTTCTGCTCACTTCACTCTGCATCAATTCTGTAACAGCTTTTCTCAGATTTCTCTAAGACCCTCTCCTTCACAGTTTTTACAACATATATTTCATTTCATTCATACATCCTAATTTGTTCATTCACATCCAAACTGCTGGACGATTCTTTATTTCCACTTAAATGCCATTACAAAAAGAAGTGCTACAAATATTCTTGTATATATGAATCATATTGGTTATTTTCCTCTTTAAAAACTTTTAAAATAAAATTTTTTGTTCGTGTTTTGAATCAACCAAAATCTACCTTCTGTAGAGGTGGACTAGTGGATAAAGGACTGGCCTCAAAACCAGGAAGAAGTGGATTCAAGTCCCACTTCTGACACTCACACTGCCTGTGTGATCTTAGAAAAGTCACGTAGGCTCTCAGTGCTCCAGGTAAGTCTCCAGGATTATAAGTTAGAGAAATGGTACTAATCTACATTAGTAGACAGAGTTTACTCATTTGGGAGTTCCCTATGCCAATGAAATCATAGATTCAGACCCTATCCCCTACCCCTATAAGGTTTATACACCACTTTCTTCACAATGCCTTGTGAGAGAGGGGGTACAGGTATCATATCCATTTTACAAAGAATGTCAGAGAGCTGAAATTACCTTCCCCTAGACCTTTAGCTAAGTATCAGAGACAGGAGTCAGACTACAGTTTCTTGACTTGATCTCTGTTCTTTCTCCACTATATAACAATGCATTTAATGCCATGCTTTAATTTAGCCCTTTCCCCATATCTAATGATAACTGTTTTGAAGACTCCATCCAAGTACATTTCTAGGAGTCATTGTGGAAATTTGCATATTCATATGCATTTGACTACTTATGAGCCTATTGACTGTGCAGTGTATTATCAGCCATGTTTCCAATGTAAATTGTATTATGACTCTAAAAGATGTAATTAATTGATTTTTCTCTTCCCTGGTCCTTCTCATGGAGCAAATTTTACTGGCTGCCATTACATATAACCTATGCCAAATGTCAACACCAAGCACTGGAGAGAAACACAAAGCTGAGGTATCAGGGAAAGGCATATGTGCAGAAGTATAAGAACTCACCATAGGAAGAGACTTCAGAGGTCGTCCAGGACAGATAGCACCTGGCTAAGAAGGCCCTCTACTGTACCTCGGGAAAGTGGTCATCCAGTCTCTATCTGAAAACCTCCCTTGATAACTCCTAGGCCATCCCTTTATCCAGGCTCTAGCTTCCTTTCAAATGATCTTACCAGATCCTCGCTTCTTGGCCTTTCACCATTCTAATTGTTGCCTTCCTTTGGAGAGGTTCCAGGATCATTAATGACCTTCCTAAAATATGATGCCCAGAACTGATCTGATCTGTGAAAGGCATAAGGCAGCAGGACTCTCACCTCCTATATTTTGGACACTGTGTCTACAGTGTCACCAATCACATTTCTGTCTTATATTAAGAACCACAGGAAACCCCTCAGAGATTTGGGTCACATGAATCTAGATACCCCCTAGGACAGCTAATACTTGAAAAACACTTTTTCTACTGTTAAAAATGTGTGTATTATCTTATGGAATGTACCACTGATATATTGTAATATCTGAAAGCAAGCTCTTCCTATGGAATTCACCTTTGAATTCTGTACTTTTAACAACCACAGCTGCATTGACGCAAATATAATTAACAGTCTAACAGTAAATTAAACCTAGGAACAACCACACTTGATTCATAATGATTTCAACTTTATCTTGAAATGGTTCTATTAGTGAGTAATAACCCACCCCATTCACAGTGAAGCTCCAGTGAATCCTCACTGATGTGGAATTGCCCTTGGTGACATTTTTTATCAAAATAACTATAAATGGAAAAAAAGAACATAGAAGCAGGAAGAATGTGAAATGTAATTACAAAGGCCAGTAACTCTAAGAATAATAAAAAAGAATAATACTAAGGTATATTTATGTAGCACTTTGCAGTAATAAAGCTCTTTAAATATATCTCATTTGGTTCTCACAACATTATTGCATTAAAATAAATATTCGTTAAGCACCTACTGTGTGCAGAACAATGACCTTGATGACACAGAAGAAAAGAAAATGCATAAAACACAGTTTTTGTCCTTAAAGAACTCACAGTATTATAGAAGAGAAGATATAAATATTGTGCTATTTTACATATAAGGAAATTAAGGGCACAAAGGGGGGAAATGACTTGGCCACAGTCATAGCATAGTCACTGTGATGGAAAGGGGGTTAAACTCCAGACTACATGAAGCCCTCTGAATATAAAACACACACCATACTGTGGTTTGTACCCAATGTTCAGGGGCAGGGTAGAGATGGTGGTAATTTTGTAACATATACATACATACATATAAGTCTTTGTGTGTCTGTGTGTGTGTGTATACACATACGTATATTTACAACCATATCAATATCTGTGCACACCAAATCATCCACTAATCCTCTAGTTTCTCATTGTCTTTTCATCAAGCTTTGAAATCTATGCATGTGTGTGTGTGTGTGTGTGTGTATTCCAGAAAATAAAATGTCAATTTATGAACGAGTGGGCTATCTAGTCATCTCGACTTTTCTTCTTTAGGTTCTAGGAATCGGTTCTCTTCTTACTGCATTCTCTCGTCCCATTTCCTCTACTTTTAAAAGTTTAACCTCATCAGATTTTCTTTGGCAGGGGTACAGGAAAGCAAATATATATATTTTTAAAAATTGCTTGCTATTCTCTAAGTGTCAAAGTCTACCTCATTAGCTGAGACAATGGAGTGTTAACCAGAGTCACTGGATACTTGGATCCATCATTTTGAAAAGGAGTACAGATGGTGCTCAAGTACCAGAGGATTGTGGGGACTTCCTCTTTCTGAATGCGCATGACTAAGCACAATTTCCTCTAAAATAGAAGGTGTTGAATTAAAGCAGGGATGGGGAACCTGTGGCCTCAAGGTCACATATGGCCCTCGAGGTCCTCAAATGTGGCCCTTTGCCTGAATCTAAAATTTTTGAGGACCTGTCCTAGAAGGTGGTCACATGTGGCCTTGAGGCCGTAAGTTCCCCACCCTTGAATTTAGAGTATTTCAAGGGTTCTTTTCAGGCCTAAATTCTTTGATTCCTCTCTATACACACAGAGAACAGGCGCTACAAACACACACACACACACTCACACACACACACACACTCTGCCAAATCCAGTATTTTCCTTGGATTTTTAATGGTTATGCTGGTAATCTGCAAGTTCTGGCAGGTTCTGCCAAGCTGGGAAGGTTTTGAGCAGGGGGCCAGTGACAGGCTCTGGATTTGCCTCCAAAGACCTGACTAACATTGTAAAACGGTTCGACATCAGGTAGGATGAATAATTTCTAATTTGGGGGTTCATGGCAACTTGTCAAGAGCTTTAACCAGAGTGCAGCAATAGACATTCTTTTCCTCAAAGAGAGGCTGAAAATAGTTTACAAACTGTTATCTAGATGATAACTATGGTGATTCAAAATGGTAGATTAAAAAAATTCCAAAAACACAGGACCATGGAGAAGATGGAGCAATGTGAGTGAAATAACAGCAGATCTAGATATATGCAGAGCGGGGTAAATGAACTGACCTAAAGAAGGGTAATTAATGAATCAGTCTAAGCATTCCTTCATCCAATGGATTTCTTCATAATTAGTCAGAGATTTGCCATCAACTAGATGATTACTGAAGTCACTGTCAGCTCTAAACTCTATGTCCCCTCCAGGATTCCACTACAAAGTAAATAGCTTTGAGGCTAAAGATTATGTGTTTATATACCTTCTTTGTATCTCTTATCTTGAATAGAGTGAGCATAAAACAAGCCTGGAATAAATGTTTGCTGGCTGACTGGTGAATTTAAGGAGCAAACTGTATGAGGAGAAAAAAAAAAGTGTTAGTTGAAAATTCAGCAGCTTTTCCATTCACTTCTTTTGATGAAAGTGTTCTAAATTCAGGCAGTATCATGCGTGCCACATTTTGAAACAGGAGGGTGAACTGGCCTTGTGACATTCTGTGAAGACACATAATGCTTTTGAAACATGAATGGCTCTATGTGTCATTTCACAGTTTCCTACTATGCATCACATTCTCCCATTAAAAAAAGAAGGAAATCTAGCTGGTTATCTACGTGTGGAATCCACTGTGAAGAGACCCCAGCCTTCCTGTTAACACAATACTTTTATCCAGTAATCACAGCCTGCGGGAGACAAAATAACAATTCATCTGGAAAACGAGATTAACTCATTTAAGTTAGGCAGTGATCACAGAGCAATGACTGGTGTTATCTGTCTGAGTGAAAGCACACAGATTTGAGGGCCATTCTGGTTCATAGGCTCTGGATAGCAGGCCCAGCTTGTTGAAAGTAATTGGACCCTGTCAGAGTATGTCCTTGTGTGATATGGATATTACAATTGAATTCTATTAATCTTTGACAAATCCCCTCTCATCTGATAGAGATTGCATCCTTCCTTTCTTCATTAGAACACCATCTGGACCACGATCATGTCAGCTCTAGTGTGCCTTGAGTACTACAGGTGAGCACAAGCCTCACCTGGGATTCATATTTATGGCGTTCACCAGACTCAGAGCAAAGCTCTCCATTACTTTGGACTGGCCATTTTACTTAATGCTGGCCTGGCACAGGTCATTTCCTCAAAAGTGACAATTTGTGCCTATCAGCAGTAACTAAAAATACTGGGTTTTTATGTCATTTTCATGTGTTTATCTTATGTACTTCTAGACATATTTCAACATGTCACCTTTTCTCTGTGCCTTGCAAATAATTTTCACCTATAATAAAAGGAGAAGAAATGAAAAGGACAGGGTGGGGCTGTTCACTCTCTTCCTTTGGTTACTGCCCATCTCTTAATGGAATCTAAGACTGTATTAGTGTTTTTGGATGCCATGGCATGCCTTTGATTCAAGTTGAGCTTTTAGTCCACCAAGATGCACAGAAAAAGAAATGACAAACTTATTAAAAGTGTTAAATTTTGAGAGTAGCTATTAGAAAGATTGGTTTCCAAAATTACTATCTAAAAGCATGACAAAATATTGAAATAGTAAATTTCATTCATTTGATTATTCATAAATATGCAGATAGATATAGATATGTTTAAATATATGTTTAATCATATATCTATTAAATATATGCTTAAATCATCTCCATTGTGTCATTATGGTAATAACTGAAAAACATATGTGAACCAATAGAAAAAAACTATCGTCTGTAAGAGCATCTACACACGGATTGAAGATAAATGCTCCCCTGACCCCCATGTTAGTGTTTCAAAGACAAGAACTGATCACCACAAAGAAGGGAGTCCTTAAGGGCAGTCTCACAGCACCATGTGCACACACTACCATTTATAAACACATGAGTATTGATCAAAATTTTACTGTAGACATAGCTTACAAATATCCCCTCTGTATGTGCCATTTAAATTAATTCAAATTTAGAACAAAAGTTCCCTTAAAAACACACTTGGCCTGAGTTCCATGAGCTATGTGTACTTCCCTATACTGAGTTATTTCTAATCATCTAAGTCAAGCAAGTGTTTCTTTTAGAGCTGTAAGAGCAGTGAAACTGTAGTAAGACGTGTACTGGGCTACAAGTCAGGAGACTGGAATTCCTGCAAGGAACTGGACTTGATGTCAGAGCACAGTGACTTTGAATCATGGCTCCTCGATTTGCTATCAAAGGACTATGAGCAAGTCCTTTGACCTCGCTAAGTCTCTGTGAAATGAGAAGGCTGGACTAGGTAACTGAATTTACGATACTAGTACATATGAACCTGGCAGTTCACACCAAGCAAAAAAGGGACAATTCTATGGCCCTCCATAGGGTTTGTATTCTTGACAAGTTACATAAGCCAATATATTTTTGATAGATTCTTCTCTCCGTGCCCTTCCCTGAGTCTGCAACTCAGCCTTTTTACCTGAGGATATCATCCTCATTCTTTAAGGCTCAGATCAAGTGTCATTTCTTCCAACAAGTTTTCTCTGATTCTTCCACTCAATTATGACCTTCCTCCTCACAAACATCCAAGAGTATTCTCTACCTCTCTGATGCGTATATTACTTATTGTCTTGTATTTATAGCTATTTTGCCATTGTGAGGTGAAGGTGACCCTAAATTCCTAAAATCTATGACACCTGAACAAGAGATTTGTCAGATCTTACCAAGGTTTCGGGGAAGGATCTGGCCATATACTGTTGGTCTACAAATATAAAACTAGATGAATCAAATGCAAAGATAGGCATATTACTTCTGTTGGCCCAACAGCTAATTTTTTAGACACAAAAACTTATGAATACAATATATGACAAAAAGATTTTGAGGTCTATATTAATGAAGGAAAAATATGTGCCCATAAAATGGCAAATCCCAGCTATGTAGATATTGTATGTAATATCTACTGAGTAGGCTGTATGATGGCAGGGATATCTTGCTTTAGAGAGCTCTTTTTTGGAGGCAGTTAGGTGGCACAGTGGATAGAGTGCTGGATCTAGAGTTAGGAAGACCCGAGTTCAAATCCTATTTGAAAAATTTACTAGTTGTGCTACTATAGGCAAGTCCTTAACTTCTGTCTTCCTTAGTTTCTTTATAAGTATTCACATTTTAATATGAATAATAACAGTAACTATCTCACAGAATTATTGAAAGGATAAAATGAAATATTTGTAAAGTGCTCTATAAACATTAAAGCACTATAGAAATGCTAGCTATCATTATTACTGCAACTTTCTAGCTCTTCTACAACTTAGCACCACATTCTGCACACAAAATTAGGGAAACTTATAGCTGCAAAGGGATTTCAGAAGTCAATTGGTCCATATCACACCTAATATGTATCCTATTTCTTGTATGTGTTTAACAAAGGTTGAAAGAATGAATGAATGTAATGTGATAGAATGTCAAAATGTGCATGTCACTTTCTTTTTAAAAGAAATGAATGAACTCCTTTGAAATAAAAAGAACATTTGAGAGTTTTATTTTGGGAGAACATGTCATTACATAAGGGTAAAAAATAAATGTGTCTAGAGTTGTAAGAAAAGTAGCAGAGTATCGGACAAGTGACTCACCTCTAAAGGGTGATGCATTCCTCCTTACAGAGAAGGAAACCAGAGATTCTAAGAGATGGAGCAAGGAAGGAAATAAGCATTTATCAAGCACCTCATGTCTGCCAGGAACTATACTAACACCTTTACAAATTATGATCTCACTTAATTCTTACAACAAACCTAGCAGGTAAGTGCTATTATTATTCTCATTTTATAGCTGCAGAAACTGAAGCAGACTGGTTAAGTGACTTGCCCTCATGTAGGTAGTAAATGTATGAGGCTGGATTTGAATTCAAGTCTTCCTGCCACGAAGTCTAACATTGAATTATTGTGCTACCTAACCAGAGGAGAGTAGGGAGGTAATGGAGAATCACTGGAATTAATGAGTAGGGCAATGTCATGGTCAAATTTGTGGAGTAAGACAATCAGTTTGGCAGTTATGAGGATGTATTAGAGAGGGAAGAGATCTGAGTTAGAGAGGTCAGTAAGGAAACTATTTCAATAGTTCAGCTGAGGGTAGTTAGGTAGTGGTTATGTGAGTTAAGAGAAGGGATGGATACTAAAGATGCTATAGAGATAGAAATGACATGATTTCACAATTGAGTGTATATGTGGAGTGAAGAAGAGTAAAGACCTAATAATGATTATGTTTGAGGCATGAGTAACTACATGGATGTCAATGCCCTTGACAGAAGTTCGGAAGTGGGATAAATTTTTTGGAAAAGATAATTACTTCAGTTTTAGATATATTGAGTTTCAGCCTATGTGGCTTTCTGTTGAAAATATTTAAAAGGCAATTAGAGGTGTGAGACTAGAACTCAGGAGAGAGACTAGAGCTAGATTTATAGATCTATGTCATCATTAAATCTATGGGAGAGGATGAGGTCATTAAGGAGAGAAAGAAAAGAAGAGAGAGAAGAGAGGAGGAGAGGAGAGGAGGAGAAAGGAGAGGAAAGGAGGAGAGAAGAAAGGAGAGCAGAAGAGAGGAGAAGAGAGGAAAAGAGAGGAGAGGAGAGGAGAGGAGAGGAGAGGAGAGGAGAGGAGAGGAGAGGAAAGAAGACAATAGAAGAGGGCCCAACACACAACCTTGGGACACACCCACATTAGGGGCCATGTCTTAGATTTCAGATAAAGGATAATGGGAAGGATCAGACAGATGAGTAGGAGGAAAACCAAGAGAGAAATGTCACAAAAGAAAAATGAGAGTATTCAAGATGAGAGTGTGCTTAATAGTGTCAAATGCTACATACAGAGAGGCAATTAGGTGGCATAGACAATAGAGCACTAGAACAGGAGACAGGAAGATGTGAGTTCAAATTTGGCCTCAAATACTAGTGAGTCTGGGAAAGTCATTTAACCTCTGTTTGGCAGTTTCTTCAATTATAAAATGAGGGTTACAATAGTACTTATCTCTTAGGGTCGCTGTGAGGATCAAATGAGATCATAATTATAGAGATCTTAGCACAGTGTCTGGAACATAGTAAGAGCTAAATAAATGTTAACTATTGATCATCATCATTAACATCAGCATCATCAATAAGAATAAAGATTGAGAAATGGTCATTGTACTTGACAATTAAGAGATCACTGGTGACTTAAAAAGGCAGTTTCAGTTGAGTGATGATAGCCAGAGCCATATTATAGAGGGTTCAAAAAAGAGTGAGAAAAAAGAAAAGGAAGGCTTAATTGCCTTCCTAAAAGCTTCCTCTCAAGGGGTCTGAATGAGAAAGCTATAGGATGATCACTTTGGGGGCTAAGTTCTAATGAAGGTTCTTTAAGCGTGAGGGATACTTGCACAGGAAGGAAGAAAGTAGATATGAAAATATTAAAGATGTATATATGTGTGTGTGTGTGTGCGTGTGTGTGTGAGAGAGAGAGAGAGAAAGAGAGAGACAGACAGACAGACAGAGACACAGAGAGACACAGGGAGACACAGAGAGAGACAGAGAGACAGAGAGAATATGATAGTAGGGGCAATCTACTGGAGAAGGCAGTAAAGGACAGGAGCAAGGATGCATATAAAGGATGGTTTGGCAAGGTGTTTTCTTCACCAGAGGGAGTGGAAAAGCATATGATATAAAAGTTTGTGAGATAAAGAGAAAGAGAAAAGAAGAAACCTCTTCCAAATGAACTCTATTTGCTTAGTAAAGAATGAATTCAAGTCATCAGCTGTAGTGGGAAAAAAGGGCAGGGAGGGGGTACAGCAAAAGGAACGTTTTAGGAGTTGAGGAATAACACAGCAAATATGATGCAGTCATTGTGAGTAGTAGGGTAGGAAATCAGTGAGGGAGGAATAAAAGAACTGCCTAGCTACACTGAGGGCCCTGGTTGAAATCAGAAAAAATATATTTCTAGATGACTCAGTCATCACAGATGTGTATCTTCCTCCAAATGTGTTCTGAGGCACATGAGGACCGGAAAGAACGGATAATTGTAGTAATCTAGGTTCAGGATTTATCAAAACCTAAGTGGTGACAGGACAAGGTAGCAAGAGATTCAAGAGCAAAAGATGCCAGGTATGTGATCCTGGGCTAATTTCTTAAACTGTTTGAACCTCAATTATCTGTAAAAGGGGGGTAATAATATCTTTTACCTCATGAGGCTATTCTGAGGATCAAGTGAACTAATATATGTAAAATGTTTTGTGAATCTTAATATACTAAATGTTAGTTACTATTATTATTATTCCAGTTCCAATATTGTATGAAAAGTATCTGATTCAAATATTAGAAATTGTGTGAGGTGGAAATAAACTTCAACTGACATCCATCTGACATGAGAGGCCTACACAGTGTGAGCCCTATGTTGGAGTTTAGGTTAAGCCTGCCAAGAAAATCCCAAATGGGGATACAAAGCGTCAGACATGCCTGAAATGACTGAACAACAACACAAAGTCCTGTACACAAGGGCAGGAGATACTAGTAGCTCAAAGGACACTTATGTTTTATATTATCATAAACAATAGCCATCATTATACAAAAAGTGGCACCGAAAAAACCATTTGGGATGGTGATGAGTAAGACTGACCACTGTGGTTTTGCTAAGGCAGAATATGAGAATGTCTTATCCTCTTGCTTTTTAGCACCCAGCCTAGGATTCAATCTTACAGCTGTAGCCTGTGGGAATGTTGGCATACACAGTCAGCTGTGTGGTTGGTGGCTCCCTATGGGTTTTATGCATGAGACCTGAGACAAGGTGTAATTCCTATTTGCATGTCCCTCAAAAAAGAGAGAGGTCTTGGGGAAGGCACTATTTATCTTGTCCATCATGGGGTTGTGGGAGTGAACTAGGTGAGTCTCTCAACTTGGTTACAATCACTCTTGAAGTCCCTGAGAGGAAGGCTTGATGCCAGGCTATATTAAGTCATGCATGTCTGACTGGACTCTATTGAGATGTTTCCCTCATTTGCAATCAAGATAGATGGTGGTGATGCAGTCATATCTTATCTAAAATAACATCAGCCCCAAAATCTGATAAAAGTCTTCACTTTGATACACATATTCCCCTTTTTGTTGTCAAGGTGTTTCAAAGAAATACCTATGGTTGTTTCTTTAAAATAGCACCTACCATCAGCTATGTCAGAGGGAGACTGAGTGTAAAATGCCAGACAGAATTGGTCTTTTGGGAATGCAAGCACAAAAGACTAAGAAAACATTTCAGATAAAAAATCCACACATATTTGGGCAGGCCATTGAACTGCATGAGCAAATTATTTGATCAAATATCAGGTGGTGAGATTTTCATACAAAAGAAATCCAATATATGCTTTAACCTTAGAAAGAATGTGGTGCTTCTATCAATGTAAAATGGTTAACATGTTTTAGAAATTGTCATCATAGGTTTTTTTCAATCCCATCCAGAGAGAGAGAGAGAGAGAGAGAGAGAGAGAGAGAGAAAGCTCCAGTCACAGTGCCCACAGAAGCAACACTGCCCCCATATACAGCTACATCATGTCAGCTCTTTGAGTGTGTTCAGTTTCTGTTGTTTTCCAAGTCAACGCACTGGCAGCCTTGCCTAAAAGGAAGTAGTCAATAGGGAGAGAATAACGAGACCATTTTCAGAATCCACCCAACAGCTTGGAAAACTGTCTGCTTACCATTATCCTGCTTTCACATGTCATAATCATTTTCACAGTAAAGATACCCTTCCTGCAGTTTCGCCCAAGAATGCATGACTAATTTTAACCACTTGCACAAATCTTCTAATGGAAATTTCAAACAGCTTTTATAGATTAGAGTTTTATAAACTGTACACAGAGCAATAACAGACACCAAGTCTTACTGCTCTCAACTAGAAGGGGTTGGTGGCTAATGAGACACTGAGTAACATTGGGCAGGCTTCTCAAGTAGCAATAGTGCTCTCTGTACTGGTAATATGGAATAACCAACTACTCTCTGTCTGCAGATAAATGAGAAGGTAAACTGGATATTTTTCTAAAACCCCTGATCACAGAGGAGGAAGATAGCCCATTGATACTAGGAGGAAAGAAGCCCATAGAACTCAGTGACATTTCAGAGTAACATTTACATTATTAACAATATTCAGACTATTTTTTAAGTCTAGCACTGTGTTTTAAGTCATTTAGGGAATGCCTGGTGGGGACATTCTTCCTCTCAATGTAAATTGGTTACTGTTCTGCAGTTTGGTATTCTTAAAGAGAGTTTTTTGGGCCATTGGGAGATTAAGTGGCTTGCTCCAGGTGATAGAGTGAGCATGTTCCAAAGGCAGGGCTCCAAGCCTAGAACTGTAGAAGTTGGGCTGTACAGCCTCTATCAATATTATCATTAACAATGATGATAATAACAAGGATGCTAACTGACAGTTAGATACTATCTTATTATTACAAACAACTTTAGAGTCATTCGAAACTAATACTAGATCCTAGAGATCGGGTATGTATATCTTATCATTTCTGTTCTACAAGTGAGCAAATGAAAGTCCAGCTTGGAAAAGTAAGTTGGCCTGGGGGTACCAGCAAGTCAGTGGTGTTGCTGAGGTGAGAACCCAGGTCTCTCAAGTAAAACACTGGTGATTCTTTTATTAGTATCCATTTGACATTGAGCTGGTCATTATACAAAGCAGAAGGAAGGAAATAATTCTTTCTTCTCTACAGTTATATCTGAAGTAAAGCTAGACAAATAATGATGCTACTGAAGTTCAGATCCAGAAAACAGGTTGGAAGACAGGGTGGGCTGGTGGGAGTGGTGTAGGAGGAGTAGATTATTACTGTGGATTGGGTTTATTACATCTTTTCTTGTTTTCTTGGATACTTTGAGAAGCATTCCCATTGAGTTGTTTCCCTTTCAAATAAGGATATTAATACTTGAGCCTCGTTCTCCTAAGCTGGAAAAAGAGATTCAGTCAAAAGCATTTATTAAACACCTTCTATTTGCCTTGAGGATACAAAGAAGGGCAAAAAAAAAACCCAAACAAACAAAGAATAACAACCAACAGACCCTGCTGTTGAGAGGTTTCTTGTCTATTGGGGGAGACGTGAAAACAACTATGTACAAAGAAGACACACAGAGGATAAATCTGGGATTGTCTCAGAAAGAAGGTACTAAGATTAAAAAGCCCGGGGAGAGGTTTCTTGTAAAAGGTAGGATGTTAACTCAAATTTGAAGGAAACCAGTGAAGGCTGGAGGCAGAGAGATCCAGACATACTGTGGACAGTAGGTGAAAATTCTTGGAGACAGAAGATGCAATGTTGTCAGAAAGAAAACAGCAAAGGAGGCCGTTGTCATTGGATATCAGGCTACTGTACGTGAAGGGGATTAACATGTAACAAGACTAGGAAGATGGGCAGAGAGGCAGGTTATAAAGGAATGTAAAAGCCAAAGAGAGGATTTTATATTGGATTCTGAAGGTAATTGGAGATGGAGTGATAATGGTTACACCTGTTTTAAGAAGACTAATCTGCCAGACTACAGTGGAGATAAACTGAGGCAGAGACAACAAGCAGCAGGTTACTATAATAGTCCAGGCATGAGGGGATGAGAGTCTGTATTAGGGTAGTGGCCATCAATGTTGGATAAGAGAAGAGGTGTATGTGAGAGGTCTTACAGTGGTAGAAATGACATGACTTGGGCGGGTAGGTGGTGCAGTGAATAGAGCACCGGCCCTGGAGTCAGGAAGATCTTAGTTCAAAGCCAGCCTCAGACACTGAACACAAAACTAGCCGTGTAACTTTGGGCAAGTCACTTAACCCCAATTGCCCTCCGCCCCCCCAAAAAAAAAGCAAAAAAAAAAAAGAAAGAAATGACATGACTTGACAAAAGGTATGTGTGTGGGGAGTGAGAGAGTGAAGAGTGGAGGATAGCACCTTTGTTGTGAGCCTCAGTAACTGGGATGATGCTGGATGCTGGTATCCTTGGAAGTAATAGGGAAATTAGGAAAGGGGGAAGGAGAAGTTTTTTGGGGAGCGGCGGGAATAAAGAGTTCAGTTTTAGACATGTAGAATTTTAAGCTGTCTATAGCTATCCAGTTTGATATATCCAATTGGTAGTTGAAGTTATGGGACTGGAGGTCAGGAGAACAGTTAGGGTAGTACAAACAGATCAAAGAATCATCTCCAGAGAGACAGTCATTGAATCCATGGGAGAGGATGAGTGAGGAGATTACCAAGTGAAATAGTGTAAAGGGAAAAGAGAAGAGGGTCTAGGACAGAACCTTGAGAGATACCCACCACTAGTGACTGGCCAAAAGGCCCTTGGATTTAGGGATTAAGAGATCACTGATAACTTAAGGGAGAGCATTTCAGTTAAAAGGTGAACCAGACTATACAAGGGTTGGAAGAGAGTAAGAAAGCAAGTGGAGACTTCTATTGTAGACAGCTTTCTCCAGAAGTTTAACCACACACACACACAAAAAGGGATATAGAATGATAGCCAATGACAATGAACAGATCAAGTGAGGGTTGGTTTTTTTTGAGGATGAGGGAGATATGAGTACATTTGTAGGGAGAAGAGAAGCAGCTAGTAGGTAAGAAGAGACTAAAGATTAGTAAGAGCATGCAAATGAAAGAGGATCAGTTTGTTAGAGAAGACAGGATGGAATGGAATCACCTGTGTATGCAGTGGTGTTTGCCCTGGCAAGGAGAAGAGATAAAGAATGGAGATAACAATACAAAAAATACTACCTACTCTACAGAGTTTGTATGAGGAAAGAACTTTGAAAACCAAACACTACTGTGACAATAGCAGTGATGACTTTGAATGGGGTCTAATTAGGAGTACAAATGGTAAACTCAATGAATGGAAGAGGAGGAAAGAATTGGGCTCTAGCTATCAGAGCAGAGGGGCAGAGGAAAGACAACAACTGAAATCTTTTGGGGGTGCCTCATGACCCCAGATAAATAATTTTGGTTAGCAGTATTAAATTGGAGTTATCTGCTTTCTGTCAGAGTTCTAGTTCTCTGGACCCCCAAAGATAATAGGACATTTCAGGACTGAGGGAGTGAAAGGAGGGTTCATGCCTATGCCCTGAGTCTGGAACTCTGGGAATTCATCCCAAGAAGAGATGGAGTTGAGGAAGGAAACATGTTTGTGACAGTGTGCACTGTTACATTTGCCTAAATAGCTTTAACTTGTTATTAACTTAAATAAATAAAGAATGCAAGAAGAGAATGATTCAGAGAGTTCACATTAAGGGGGAAAAAATGAAGTTATAGGAATATTATTCTAACAGGAGGGCCAAGGACAAATAAAGATGAGGGAAAACTTTAACTAAGAGAAGGGTGCTTGAGGAGGAAGATGAAGGGCAGTGGTGAGAATGTTAGGAGCCATGAAGAGCTCTGTGACAAAGGCCTTTCTGCCTTTAACTCTCAATGTCACCCTGGGCAAATCTCTTCTCTCTAGGTTTTTTTTTCCTCTTCTACAAAATGAAGAGCCTGGACAAGGTGACCCTAAGGTCCCTTTCAGCTCTGACATTTTATGCCTATATATCTTTGACACTCAGTGTTCTAAGAACCCCTCCAGCACTGACATCCCATATTCTTAGACTTGGGGAAAGTTAAAAAATAGAGCCAGAATGAAGGAACTCAAGTAAACTCCTATTATCAAATGCCCATCATAACAAAACAAAAAGGATAATTTGTATGAACATTTATTTGATATATTGGGACTTGAGTTCGCATTCTGGCAATGCTACTTACTACCTTATGGGAACTGGGTCAGGTCACATCCTCTCTGTGGGGCACAGTGTCCTAGTCCATAAAACGAGGAGGTTGGGTAAGCTCTATTTTCAGGTTCCTTCCAGCTCTAAACCAATGTTCTGTGACCCTAGGATTAAATCTCTTAGACATCTTCTTGGTCTGAATACTAGTAGTCTTTGAATTGACCATGCACATGCACTCAATGGTAGCTTTATTTATTTTTTTTTTATCTTTCCTCTTCATTTTCAATTTTTAAATGGATTTCTTACTTTCTATCTTAGAACTGAATCATTCCTTCATTACCTCTTTCTATTTGAACCAGCTAGAAAATTGAAGTGGGAATTTTTTTTTTGACAAATTTTCCCTCTCCATTTTCTTGCATTTTCCTTTTTAATTCATTCCCAACCTCTATCACTATACCCTGCCAATTTTTTAAAAAAATAATCTGGGGGTTTATTCCATTAGACACTGTCCAAGTTAGGGTTTATTTGCCCTTTCGGGCTTTGATCTTTCTTAAGTAGAACTCAAGCTCTTTGCCCTCGCCCATGTAGTCATCTGCTCAGCCACACTGGCCTGGCCTTGATGTGATGCAGGCAAGGAGCTTGCCCTGTTGGAACTGTTCCTCCAGAAGTGAGCTATCTTGGCATTCTTCTTCCGCTCCTCATATTTCTTCTGGATCTTCTTTGACCACTTTGAATTTAAAATTTCTTCCTCCTCAGGAGTCAGCTTGGCTCCCTTCTTATGGCCCAAGGGCAGCGCATAGTGGGATTCGTACCACTGGTGGTATGGGGTGCTATCGTTGAGCATGAGGCAGTTCTTCCCCAGAGTGTTGGTCTGGACCAGCTCGTTTTTGGAGGTGTCGTAGACCACATCGATGATCCTCATCTTGTGGGTGAAGCACTCGGAGCCCCAGAAGAAGTTGCCCATGTCCAGCCTCAGCGCATGTGCACAGTGTAGATGTGGCAGGGGCCGATCTTGGTGTTGGCGAGCGGCCTGCCCAGCTCATACTTGTGCTTCTTGTGGTAGGGCTTGTGCTTGCCCCCGGTCTTGTGGCGCTTGTGCCAATCGTCCCGGGACATCCCCATGGTTGGCGCGAGCTCCAAAGAGCCCAACTTTTCTTTAAAAAAAAAATCTAAATGAACCTCTTCATTTACAGGGGAGGAAACTGAGGTCCAGAGAGAAGAGACTTAGAGAGACTTAGAGATAGTGACACACTAGGAACAGCTGCCTTCTAATTTCTCTAAGGAATTTGTGTTGACATGACCTGCCGTGATCCCAATGAGATTAAGGCCCTGATTTAATGCCTATAACAAACAGAGTTTTAGAAGGGAAAAGATGAAATCCACCTGTGTATGCTTTGAATATTATTGTTCTCAATTTGGGAGGGGGGGGGTCAGTTGTAAATTATAGACTCTATAATATTGGGCTGGAGCTGATATTAGGGACCATCTTTTCAAATATCTCACTTTAAAAAGGAGGGAAGTGAGACCTCAGAGAAGGAAAGGGACTTAGGGAAGAAACATAGTTAAGTGGAAAGAATATTATTTCTGGAATCAGAGGACCTGGGTTCAAATCTTGTCTTTAATGATTGTCATTGCCTGTGTGACCTTGAGCAATTAAATTAACTTTTCTGGGACTCTTTGCAAAGTAAGAGGCAGGTATCCTATGGGCTCTGTCTTAGGACCTCTTCTCTTCTCCCTCTCTACCATTTCACTCCCAAGGATTTAATTATCATCTTTATGCTGTTGATTCTCAGATCTACTTATCCAGTCCTAACCTCTTTGCTGACCTCTCGTCTCACACCTCCAACTGTTTATTGTACATTTCAAACTGGACATCTTGTAGACATTGTAAACTCAACACATCTAAAATGGAATTCATTAACTTGTCCCTAAAATACTCCCCAACCTTCTAAACAAGCTATTGTTGAGGGTGTCACCAACTCTCATCCCCTACCCCCCCCCCCCCAACTATATCCAATCTGCTGCCAAGGCCTGTGAATTTTACCTTCAAATCATCTCTCACACCTGCCTCTTTCTCTCTTCTGACCCTATCACCACCCTCGTAGAGGTCCTCATCACTTCACACCTGGATTACTGCCACAGTCTGTTGGTTGGTCTTCCTATTTGAAGTCTTTCCAATTTAGTCTAGCCTCCACTCAGTTGTCAAATTGGTCTTCCTAAAGTGAGGGTCTGACCAAATATAAAATCCCATTCAAAGCCCTTCAAAAACAACTCCTTTCCCCACCTTTCCAGTCTTCTAACATGTTGCCACCCCCTCTTGCCCTGCAATCTGAGATCCTGGGGGAATGCAGTCCTCTGTGCCCTTCTCTCCACAAGATACTCCCAGCTCCCTACTCTCTGCATATCTTTCAGGCCAGCAATGTTTTCCTTCCTTATCTCTGCCTCCTGGCTTCCTTCAAGTCCCAAATAAAATCCCACCTTCTTGGGGCAGCTAAGTGGCCCAGATGATGGAACACTGGCCTTGAAATCAGGAAGATCTGAGTTCAAATAAGCTTGAGACATCTGCCTTCCTCCCCCAAATGAAAATACCCCCCCCCCCAAATCCTACCTTCTACATGAGGCCTTTTTGATCTCCCCAAATAGTGTTGGCATTAAGAACTAGGAGGGTTCTTTTTGGCATCCATATCTTTAAAAAAAACTTCAAGCTTTTTGTTTGTTTTGCCAAATTTGGAATTTCACGTTTCTTAGACAGATGTATCTCAACAACACTGAAGAGTTTAAATCTGAAAACAGAAACTAGATCTTGGTGATGGTAGCAGTACTTATCTCTGAAGCAAGAGCCTTTACCTTCTGAGAGAAGTAAACAGTGGAAAATTGGTTGAGAAAAAAGGGAGGAGTTTATTTCTGGGTTATCCACATGGATGGAGTTTAGTCACTTAATAGGTTTCTCTAGGAAAATCCCCTTCCCTTTCTGGGAGGTTGGCTTCCTCCTCCACACAATGTGAGATCTAGAGTAGATGTATCTAATCTAGCTCTGACATTCTATATTCTAAGGTCTCTTCTGATTATTATCTTCTATATTCCAAGTTTTAAGGTCTCTTACACTTCTAATATTCCAAGTTCTAAGTTAACTTCTAGTTCTAAGATAATATGCTGTAATAATATGCTGTAAGTTCTCTGTAAGACGATATGCTGTAAATTCTCCTCAAGCTTCAACGTTTTATGGTTATTTACTTCTATGACCAGAACCAGCCTTCATCCAGGTCCATTAGGCTTTCCAATGTGCTATACTGTCTCTCAGAGTCTACTATGTAATGAAGTCAACTTGATTCTTTTATGGCCTATCCATTCCAGGTAGGCACACCCCCTTGAATAACAGCATGTTTAAGCCCCACCTTCCCCTAATACAGAGGGACATAGGAGACTAGTCAATACAGAAGACTTCTGTTGCCTGTCATCTGGGTACAAAGCAGTGGGGGAAAATGGCAGAATTGAAAGAAGAAATTATTTGTGCTCTGGAACACGTGAACACCGATGGTTATAAATGTTATAATAAAAAAAGCTGGGCCACCACTAGCATAGCTTTTATAGCTTAACAGTATTTTGACAACAAATGTTCATATTTCATTTGAAATTTATGAAACCTTTGTGCCTGTAATCCCACGAGCAGCCACATGGTAAATGAAAGTAGCAGGCAGTCGAGATTAATAATCGTTTGCTTCGTATTGGAAGAACATTTCCAAGAAGAAAGCTGCCTTTATCTGCTCCCAGTTTAAACAGTCCCTGTATTCGAACCGACGAGGACTCTAAGCATCGGCTAGCAAATATTCACAGATGCCTTATTAATTTATGAGAAACTGAAGGGCCCATCCCCTGGTTTAAGTAGGCAATTTAGAAACAGCAAAGAGAGGATGTGAGAGAGAGACATGGGGAAATATCACTATGACAAGTATGCCAAAGGAACAGCGGGTTTAAATCAAGAGCAGAAAGAGTACCTTTATTCGGTACTGAGCAATATTTGATATTCTAATAGAGCCATCTTAGGAGAAAGGCAATCTGTCTGCATAAGGATGTGACCATATGCTTCCATAAACCTGTGGTCTGAGAGGCCAAGTCAATAATTTCCAGGAATGACATGTGCAAGCAGGATGCCCGCTCTTGTTAGTGCAAATAAATGAGTCGGATTTATGGTATCCTAAAGTTCAAGAAATATACCACTCAGGCTGCTTCCAATGGCAAAAAGGAATTTATGATTTTTAACTGAATTTTGACTTCTTATGGAGAGGTAATATGATGAAATGAAGACGGGCCTGTTTTCTAAAAATTGTTCATGACAGCTTCTCCCTTAGTAAAGTACAGTGTATTTTTTTTATTTTAAGATGGGAAGGGAGGTAGAGGAATAAGATAAATTCTCTTGAAAAGAAAGTGGTTTCTAACCTGTGCTGGAAATGATTTGCACAAATCCTAGATGATAGACCCACCTTTTTTTACAAAAGGACATAGTCTCCAGAGGTCTCCAAATTAGACACTTCATTGATGACTTTCTCACTTCTGGTTAGTGGATCAATGTGGCACAGAGCAGTGGAAAGAGCACTGGATGTCAGGTAAAAAGGGAGTGGGCTCAAATCTCACCCCCATCACACACAGACTGCCTCTGGGCAAGTTACTATTTACCCAAGCCTCAGTCTCATCATTTATACAATGAGAATCACACCAACTCTCACATCTCTCCCCTTCTCTCTATTTATGGGGCTACCAGTCTGGTTCAGACCCTCATTATATCTTGCCTGGACCATTGTAAAAACATCCTATTTGGCTCTTTCTGCTTCCAGTCTACACCCCACCCCCATCCCCATCCTATGTACCTCCCAAAATGATATTCCTAAGAGGCTGATTTGATCATGTCACTCTCTGGATTAAAAAGCTCCAGTGGCTTCCTTTTGCTTGTAGATTAAAATTAAAACTACTTTCTTTGGTATTCTAAGTGACTGGTAATCAGGCTTTACCCTACCTTTCCAGACATAAAATGTTACTTGTCTTCATATGCTCTATGGTCCCACCAAACTATTTGGCAAAAAAGGAAGCTTCTCTTTGCCCTCCTTGGACTCCAGCTCATATAGTTCAATCTTCCTTGCTTTTTTCACTGCCTTGTCCCTATTCCCCTTTCAATATCTGTTCTGGAATGCAATGGTTAGAATAAAAGAAAACTTGGTGCTAAAATATTTTAGCAGTAGTCTCCCATAGGTCATGAAAATTTAGTTTATGAAGTCCTAGGTTCTTCCTTTCGTGAGGAATTGGCCCATTTCAATCCAATGAGCCCTCCCTAAAAGACATGTGAACAAGAGGAAGGCAAGTAATTATTTGATGTATGTAGTAATTAGCACTTTGTGCCCAACTTTTACATCAAAATTTTAGATGTTTTGGTAACTAATAAATTACACAATTTGAAAGCATATGCTTATATATAGATACACATATATAAATAATGATTTTTGTTCTTATATCATCATAGTATTCCATGTCTCTCTTTCTCACCCTCCCCCCCAAGCTATCCCATAAGATGAATAGTATTTTTGGACAGGAAAAAGGGGTAGGGGGAGGAGCATAACTGATCAATACATTGAAAAAGTCTAAAAATGTGCAATATGTAACATGTGGATCTCCTACTTCCACAAATCCTTAGTTTTTCAATTTCATTTTTTTTGTGTCCTTTAACAAAAATTATCTTTTCCACTCTCTTCATTATTAATCTTCTCTTTGTTTGATCTAGACCCTCATTCCCTGCTTCATCATTCCAATAACTGTCTGGTCTCTCTCTGTTCTCTGTATTCTTCATGCTATCAAAGCTTCCACGGTATCCATTCTAGGTCTCCTCTCTGGGTGCTTTGTGCCACTTCCTTGTAGGGCTTGTCCCATGGATTCTTCTTGTCTGTTGTATCTCACTTCCAGAATAATGCTTATTATTATCATTACTAACTACTAGTGCTACTACCACTACTGCTACTGCTGCTGCTCCTCCTTCTCCTCCTCCTCTTCCTCCTCTTTTTCTTCTTCCTCCTCCTCCTCCTCCTCCTCCTCCTCCTAATAGAAGCTAATATTTATATAGTACTGGTTATGTGCCGGGCTCTGTGCTAAGCATTTTACAATAATTATCTTAATTGATCCTCACAATAGTTGTGAGAGGTAGGTACTAATTATTATCCCCATTAATAGATGAGGAAACTGAGGCAAACAGGGCTAAGTGACTTGCCCAGAGTCACACAGCTAGTAAGTGTCTGAGGCCAGATTTGAACTCAAATCTTCCTGATTCCAGGCCTGGAACTCCATCTACTTAGCACTGTCCCATGGGAGGGACCCTCATCTATCATGTTCCTGATTACGCAGTCTACTACTGATTTATATTTTCTACTGTTGATGATTTTTTTGTACATTTGCCTGGAACTCTCCTCTATGAGCCTATGCTCTCCCATTCCTCCAGGTGTCACTTGCCCCTAGAGGTTTCAATTCTTTCCTATGACCCAGGACAAGTACACTTTTCAAGTACCAAATTTCCCCGACCTCATCCTGTGTAAGATCCTCCTCTCCATTGGCTGTCTACCTCCTCACTCATTAGAACATTCAGCTGTGGGAACCCCTCTACTTCCAAAGTAAGATCTCCTTCCTTTCCTCTTCCTTTTCAATAGTAACTCTTTCCTCCTCACCCATTCCCCTGCAAGTTCTTCTCTTTCTGAGACCACAGAGGTCATCTTCCCCTCATTACTAGCCATTGATTTGGCCCCACCACATAACTCACTTATCTCTATCATACTACTCCCCTTTTATGTAACCTCTCATGTTGTAGGGTAGTCCCATGAAAGAAGAATTCACCTGTAGGTAGGGTATTGCTAGGTTCTGTCCATAATATTCCCTGGCCCCCTCCTCATTGTTACCTCTACCATATTTCTGTCTCCTTGTGTATATTTTACAAAGAAGCCTCTTTACTGATCTCTCTATCTGATCATTCTGTCCCTGTTACCATCTTTACCTGATGTATTTATTCACTCCTCCTTTACTTCTGTTGTTTGAGTTATTTGAGAAGCAAATAATCTCTTTAGTTCTGGCTTTCTTTCTTAAAATGCTTCAAATTCTTCTTCATAATTTAGCATCCATCTTTTGTGCTGTGTAGTTAAGCTCAGATTTTCAGGATAGCTCATCCTAGGCTGGATCCTGAGTTCCAGTGCTCTTTGGAACACATTATTCCATTCTCTCCTTATTTTTCTAGTGGGTGTGGAATAGTCTTGGGTTATTTGAATGTCATTTCCATTGCATTTGAAAATCTTTTCTCTTGATGACTTGAAGATCTTATTTCTGAATGGAACTGTTAAATTTAAATTTAACTCCATTGAGTCTTGGAGTTGCAGTCTTTTTTTTTTCTTTCCTTTTTTAGAGGTGATCTGTGAATTGTAATTTCTTTTTATTATTTCCTTCAATATAGTGTTAAAATTTTGTTGTCTTGTTGGGTTCTTCTGGGAGACCTATGATTCTTTTATCTCTGTACATCCTATCCTGTCTTTGAATTCAGTATGTTTTCCTTGCATAGCGAGCACATTTTCTTTTAAGGTTGTTGTTTTTGCTTCACTTCTAGGTTGTTCTTAACTTCTGTGTATTTGCATTCCCAATTTATTGTTCTCTCTTTTGTTTCTGAAGCTTGCCATTTCAGATTCAAGTTTTTTCTATTATGTTCCATTACATTTGCTGGTCAGGATATAAATTCTGCTCTTATGATTTTCATTTCTTTTTTAAATCACTCAAGGACAGTATGCTATGGTTCCATGTTTTCTTTAAGTCCCACAAGGTCTGTAGTCTCATCAATTGTTAGATCATTTTTTTTTCCGAATTATTAAATCCTAGAAGCTGTACTCATTTACTACAACTGGAGAACATATTTTCTTCTGTTATTGTTTTTCCTGCTGATTCATATATTTATATTCAAGGTCTTGGAGTTTTCTTCTTCTTAAAATATTTGGTACTTTCAATCTCGCCCCAACCCCATTTTCCATATCATTCACTTCCTGACTCCTTCCCTCTGATTATAGTTTCCTTGAGCACTGTATCTCAAAGTGTTCCACACTCCTCCTATGATGGAAGCATTTCACAGTTCATCACCTATGTATATGCCCTAACCGACTTTTGAGTGGTCAGAACTAGCTCCAGCTGGATGCTCTGTTCCTTCCCTCAGGCTTGGTGGAGTGCTCACAGCTCCCAAAATGCAAGATATCCTACCTTAGTGACCTGTTCTATTTCCTCTGCTCTTCAGTTCTCTGGTCCAGCACTAGCAGCTCAGAACCTGTTTTATAAGGCACTGACAGTCTGCTTTCTCTGACACTTGCAAAGCCTGCTTTCCCTTGCACTGATGTTTCCATGTTGCAGTCTCTGGCAGGCTTTTGCTCCTCAATAGCTATGACTAAGGTGGCTGTTGAGGCCCAAGCAAATTACTATCTCTCTCTCTCTCTCTCTCTCTCTCTCTCTCTCTCTCTCTCTCTATCTCTCTCTCTCACACACACACACACACACACACACACTTCATTTAAGTGATGACTATGTGCAAGGGTTTCTACAATACAAACTTATGGCCCCTCATTATTTCACAGAGATGACCTTCACATGCTATGAAAGCAGCAACTCTGTCAATAAAACTAGAAAGTCTTCTACTATTAATCATGGGGCCTCTGGTCTTAGACCAATGTACTCAATGCTCATCACAAAAGGCTGGCCACTAGGAGCTGTGAGGTATAGAAAGAAAGTGCTGTCTGAAGTCATAAGTCCTTGGCTCAAATTCTGGATCTGCTACTTCCTAACTTAGGAAATTCACAAACTCTTCTGAGCCTAAGTTTCCTTACCTGTGAAATGAAGGTATAGTCAGATTAGATAAAGCTCCCTTTCCACTCTAAATCCATGACCCAATGGTTTTCCTAAAGTTGGGAAAAGCTGGGGTCTGGCATAGGTGGAAAGAGCAACCACATAAGTAAAATTATAGACACTTTTAAAATCTGAAGTATCGTATACAGACCAGAGGAAATCTTTTACTTTTGCTTTTATGATCTTCTAAAGTAATGAAGAATTGGATTCAGGGCTCTCTTCACTTCCCAAAGAAGTCATTAATACATTTTATGAAGCCAGAATCCATTAGAGGACATTTATTGAATATCTATCTTCTCTAAGAGTTATCAAAGACAGTCTAGAAATGGTCGAGTACATTTAGATTGCAGCATGGTTTTACAAACAGTGCCTACAGAGGCCTCAATGCAGAGCTTTATTCCACCTATGATATTTGAAAATGTCTAATTATTGACACACCTTGGAAACACACAAAGTAGAGCTCTCCAGGATGGAATGATGGGTGCACTTGAAGTGGAAGCATATACAATACATTCTCCTTTAAGGCTGATACAAAACAAATTGACAGTATTTTAAATAATTCATGGATTTAATGGTGGAAACTTATTCATACATGAATCCAGGCTAGGATGGTAAAATGCTGTAACTAATGGGAGGCAGAAGAACAGTTCATACATTTTTTTCTAGATCTGTGTACATTTATACTTTGACATAGAGCTTCCCTTTCCTCATTGCCTCTGTAAGAAGCATGGATCAAAAAAAAATCAGTGGCTCCTCAATGTCTACTGAATTTGACATTCAAGGCCCCCCATTATCTGGATCCAGCCTATATTTTGAGTCTTGTTTTCTATACTATCTCGCACATTATCTATGCTCTAGCCACTATGAACCACTCATTGCTCCCCTGAACATATGCTATACCTTCTTATTTGTTCAAGATATTCCCTGGGCAAGGGAAAGTCCTTTAAACCCCAACTCCCCATCTCATTCCTGCCTCTTGACATCCAGCTTATCCTTCAAGGTTCAATACAACAACCAACTTCCTCTCTGACACCTCCGCTCCCATTAAATTGTGAACTCTATGAGGGCAGGAACTGTATTTTGTCCTTTTGTATCCACAGCACTTGGTATAGTGCTTGGCAGATAGTAAGTGTTTAATAAATTTTTATTGACTGACTGACTTTACTCTCACTTCAACTAGAAGTGTTTGATCTATTTTGATTCACAGACCCTACTATTCCTCATTTCTACCTCAGCAAGGTGTTAGAAAAAAGATACCTCAAACCATCACAGATTGTGGGTAATCTAATTCCTTCTTCTCTGATTATATACTTTCCATGAAACTTTCTGTTATTATTTTGGGTTTTTTAAGTAGACTTTCTTCTCAGGAAGACAATATAACTCATAGGAGTGGTTTTCTGGTGGGTAGATTAAACCCTTTCACTGCTCCATACTGGGTTTAACTATACAATCTAGTGCCAATCTTTCCAGTCTTACTCCACATTACTCATCTTTTGAGTGTCTAGCTTGCTCAGAAAACTTCAGTCGTTCCCATTTACCTCAGCCTGGCCGTGAAGGTCCTTGCCAACCTTGGTAGTATCTACCTTGACAGTCATATGTCATACCAATTCAACTTGAGAAATTCTAGCTTCCCATCAAATGGGACCACTGGTGAACCAGAGCTGCTGTCTTCTCCCTTTGCACATTTATACAAGTTATCCTTCCTTCCTGGAATTCAGTTCTTCAGGAATTCTTTCTTTTCACCTCTCTTTCAAAGTTCAAGCCAGCTTTTACTTCCTCTGCAAAGTTTTCTTTAATACCCCAATTGTTGTTACCCTCTCTTCCTTAATTCATCTGATATTTACTTGTCCATACGCATGTTGCTCTCTTCCACACAGCTCATTGAGGGCAGTAGTTACTTTTTTAAATGTCTAGTGCTTAACAAAGCGCCTTACACATAGCAGAAATGTAATAAATGTTTGTTGACTTCAATTATTAACTGTTATACTTAACATTCTATCTCCTACCTCCTTATATTCATAGAAACTGTTTGATGGATTAGCAAATGAGTGAATGAAATCATCATCTATTAAGAATTAGGTTGAGCCTCCAAGTTACTTCCAGATCATCTCCTCACCCTATTCTCAAACCATTTCTACCCTAGTTTCTAGCATCCTTTGATGTACTATCTTCCTCCCTTAGAATGTAAGTTCCTTGAGACCAGTGGCTGTCTTGCTTTCTTGTATCTTTTATACCCAACACATAATACAGGGCCATAATAACAAATGTTCTATCTATCATCTATCCTTCTATCATCTATCTAGCCATCCCTCTATTGAACTATCTATCCATCCATCGATTTACCTATCATCGATCCACCATCTATCTTCTATCATCCATCTAACACTTTATCATCTATCTATCCCTTTATCATCTATTTGTCCACCCATCTATTTATCCATCCATCCATCCATCAATCTATTCCTATATCACCTATCCATCCATCTATTCATTTATCTATCATCTACCTATCCCTCTATCATTTGTCTAGCCATCTAAACTTGGCAAATTATTTAACCTCTCTGGGACTCTGTTTTCTCACCTGCACATTTCAGCTTTAAATCTTTAATCCTATGATAACTTGGATAGACTAAGGAGTAGTTACATGACCTTGTAGCCATATGATATCTCTGAGCCTCAGTTTCCTCATCTATAAAATGGGGATGTTAAAACATCTACTACCTACCTCATAGAGGTAGAGGGAGGAATATGCTCTGTCAACTGTGATATATCACAGAATCCAAGGTAATACACATGAGGCTGTATTTAGTAATAGAGGTGGCCCATAAGAGGTAGGGGTGTTGAGCTACAAATAACCATTTCTCTTAGCAAATACATTTAGTGTGCTTTTTCTCTCTTCATTACCCAGCCTCATAAAGTATAAGCCTTCAAGTTCCAATAACATATAAACCACAAGGAAGAGAGACAATTAAGATAACTTGCAAACCTACATCATAAAACTGAATCTGTCTCCAAATGATTGTTCACTTAACCATGATAAATATTTAGAAGAGCTCAATTGAACAATGCTTAAATAAATATGACACTAGCTGAAAATGAGGTAAGATTTTTAACTCTGATTTCTACTCTTTGGATGCCTATAATGTTTTAATATTAAACATGATTTAATAAAATGTGGACACTGCTTTTAAACTACAAAGTGATTGTGCCACACAGTTGTAGACCATATTGAGAATAGATTCAGATCATATTTCAAGCACTTTCTTAAAAGCAACTTATATTGATCATTATGTGGGGAAAAGGAAAGTTAAAATGTGTTATGAAATGTTAATGTTAATTAGACTACACTAATTTGGTTTGTTATCCACTATACGAAAGGCAGTACGCTACAATACAAAAAGCAATGGACTTGGAGTTAGGAGACCTGTGTATCCTAACCCCAGCTCTGATAATTACAAATTGTGTGACATAGGACAAGTCATTTCTCTTTGAGATTGTTTTTTTAATTATATTTTTTCTTATTAATAAGCATTTAATATCTCTCCCTCACACCTTAATTCTCTCTGAGTGCCCTGTGGAGAGAAAGAAAGTGAGGAAGGAAGGAAGGAAGGAAGGACTCAAAACTAATATACATAGTTACAAAAATGAATTTCCAAATTGGTCATGTCAAAAAAATATATTTTTCATTCTACTTACCAAATCTATCATCTCTTTATCTGAATAATTAATATTCTTCATCAATATTTTGCAACCATCGTTGGTTTTAGGGTTGATAAAGAGTTTTTAAGTCTTTAAAAGTTGTGTTTTTTATGTTATATAAATTGCTCTCCTCATTCTGCTCATTTTGTTCTGCATCAATTCAAACAAGGCTTCTCAGTTTTCTCTGAATATTGACATTTTGTGTACTTTCCTCAAAGGTTGTTTTGAGGAAAGTAATTTGTAAATTACTTTGTCATAATGGTTATCCCTCTTTGCTCCAATTTCTCAAGCTATTCTGATCTTTTAACCTCTTGTTAGTTTAGTTGTTTTTCAGTGTGTTTGTCATTGTTCAGTTCAGTTTCAGTTGTGTCTGACTCTTCATGACACCATTTGTGATTTTCTTTGCAAAGATACAGGAATGATTTGCCATTTTCTTCTCCAGCTCATTTTATAGGTGAGGAAACTCAGACAAACAGAGTTAAATGACTTCCCCAGGGTCACATAGCTATTAAGCATCTGAGGCCACATCTGAACTCATCTTTTCGTGACTCCAGGCCCAGTTCTTTATCCACTGCACCACCTAGCTGCCTCTTTAATTTCTCGTATGCATTAATTAATTATATAAGATGTATTGTAGATCTTGGCCTACATTTCTCATCCTTTACCTCTACTTCATAATAAGCTTCTATAAAGCCAGAAATTATTTTGTCTGTCTTTGAATGCCCAGAACCCAGGCCCAAGGGTTTACAATATAGCTGGAGTTCAATAAATTATAAGTGAATCAAGCTGCTGCACACAGACCTTTTCAATGCACTAGAAATGCCCAATGTCCTTTTCCCACCTATTGTTTTGGCACACCTTTCCCATCCCGTAGTTGTACTGCTCATTTTGTTTTATTTTTAGTCTAAGGGTAATCTTTAACATTTATACCCATTAAATTTCATCTTATTAGATTCAGTATCACTGTAGTAAGGCCATGAATACATTAGGGTAGTACAGAAGAATAATAGGTTGCATAAGAGGAAAAGAAGTTGCATTACATTTTGAAAACTATGTAGTGCTGTAAATGATTTCAGGATGTTCCCTACTGTAAAAATCTTTAATATCAATATTTTCATGGTGATAGCATATAGCTTTACATTATGGAGCAGTATGGGTTCTGAAAAATCACAATGGTCCAGTGACCCAAATGAAAAGAAATTTAGTCAGTGTAAATAAAGTAGGTTGCAATGTATCACCGATGAACATTAACATGCCAGAAGTGATGAAACAGACATCATCCAGGATGTGCAAGACGAGAAAACAAGGTCAGTCACATATCATGAGGGATGGGTAACAGACAAACAAAGCGCTTTACCAGCAGTCATGAAATAACCAAAAAATCAGAGACGGGTCTCTAATACACTGAGGTGCTCCTTTATGGAGGACAAAAATGGAGCAGAATTGGGGTTGGATGGGAAGGTATGGAGGGGGTACCAATGCTGATGAAATCACAGATTCAGTGAAGTAACCCAGGATCTGGGGGGTATCTTTGCTAGCATAATTTGTATCATTTAGGACTTCTGTATTAATTGCAGAACCAGAAAATTATTGTAACTAAGCACTCTTCTACACGGGTTTCTGAATGATTTTTGGAACAGAGAACTACTGAAATTGAACAATTTTGGTCTTCTTGAATGATAATGCTTGTACCTGTGGAATAGGTGACCAAAGATGGTGTGTGGAGGTAGAAATTAATTTAAAATAATAAACATGTTATTGCTAACTATAGTATCTTCATGTCACACTGAATTCTCTTGCTGAGTTCTGTGTGAGACCCCTGAGGAAAGGGCTTTTTTTTTTTAATCCTCAGTACTTAGCACAGTGTCTGACATAAAATTGGTCCCTAATAACAGCTTATTACTTGGCTGTCCCAAAGTCACAAAATGTACCAAAACATGGTAACTTCACTGAATGTATAAGATTCAGTGCATAGACTGGAGAATGTTAAAGGAAAGAATGCTAGACTTGGAATTAGCAGACCTGAGTATGAATCTCAAGTCTGTTACTTTCCAGTCATGTGGCACTGGCCAACTAACCTTGCTTTCAGGAGACTCAGTTTCCAAACTGTATAAAATGGAGGTGCTAAGAGCTGTACTAACTCTCTGATAGGGCAATGATGAGGAAAGCTCTTCATAAAAGTGAATGAGTAACAGAAATACAATCTGTTTCTGCAATCTTCCTTCTCACCAGCAACCACTTATTACATGAATACTACATATGAAGCTTTGGACTTCATACAAAGATGATGAAGGATACAGAGGTGATGAAAATGTGGTCCCTATCTTCCAGGAGTTTAAAACACAAGAGTATTATTATATATATGTATATATATATATATATATATATATATATATATATATATATATATATATATATATATATATGTATATATAAACAATGTGTGTATATGTATATACATATATACACACACATGCACACAAACACATACACACAGACATGTATACATGCACACATGCCTACAATCCATACAGACACGCATATAGATATGCACACATATAAATATTACACACATATATGACACACATACTTACAATTATGTCATGATATTTCGATGGCTTGATGGGGGACTCCCTCCAATAGAGCAGATCACAATTTGTCAATGTCTATTCAGTGTGACTCATAAATCTTCTACTTGGAATATATCTGACCTGCTGGGTTTTTTTTGCCAGATCCCAAAATATTACAACAGTTCCTGTACAGCTTGTGGGTTGTCCACCTGTTATCTCTTTATCTTGATATGTGGTGTCACACACACACATACACACACACACACACACACACACGGACCATGCATTAATTCATAATAACTATGAAGTAAAATAGTATATATGAAGAAGATAATAATTTTTTAGCAGGCTTCCATTGTAAATAATGTATAAATGAAAGAAGGCACAAGAAAAGATCCTCATTCCTAGGTAAGGAGGAAGGAGATCCCTAAAAGCACTTGCACGATTTTTTTTTCTTTCTTTTTTTTTATTGTATAACTTTTTTTAAATTTTATTTTAGTTTACATCATTCATTTCCATGAGATTTTGAGTTACAAATTTTCTCCCCATCTTTCCCCTACCCTCCCCTCAAAACAGCCATCCCCTTGTATGACCCCTCCCCCAATCTAATCTCTCCTATGTCCTCCCCCATCACTCCTCTAACTTTCTGATAGGGCAAGATGAATCCCCCTTCCACATGCCTGTGAATCTTAAGTTTCAGTTGGATGTAGTTAATATTAGTAATAATAATTGTATATA
>CM053581.1:63149248-63184484 GCA_028627135.1 Pseudochirops cupreus | reverse complement strand
TTTTTGGCAATCTTCATGTTTCTTGGAAGCTTTTGGGGTGGGAGTTCTGACTGCATTGTCTTCCTCCTTTTCCGTGCTTTGTTCCTTTTTTTCCCCAAAGAAGGAATCTAGGGTTTGGTTGCTGTTCTTACTTTGCTTCCTATGCTTATTCATGGTCACCATTCAATGTTTTTTTTTTGTTGTTTTTTTTAATAGTTCTGTGGAACTCTGCTTCCAGAGGGAACAGCACTGTCCCAAATCGCTGGGGTTTTCCCAGCTGCCGGGGCCTTTAGGAGGCTGCTGGGTCCCTCCTCAGCTCCAACTCACTGAACAAAAACCTCAGGACCACCACCCAAGACCACGATCCGGATCCAGGCCACTCAATGCAAGAGCACTTGGCCTCTGAATGATCGCTTGGCTGTCTGCAGGCTGGAAGCTCTGAAGCGGCAATGCGGAAGCGGGTGCAGAATCTCCGCTTTCCGCTTCCTAGCCCTGTGGGTGGCTTGGCTGGACCTGCTTTTCTTCTCTGGTTTTTAGCCAAGTTCCACTAATCTGAGTCCTTTTTCTTTATGGCTGTATAATTCTGGATCCTGCCACAGCTGTCACAGATCCGCTGTCTTGAAGCTACAGCCAGGCAGGGCTCGGCTTGTCCAGCCGCCCCCGTGGCAAAAGCTTCCTTTTCAGGCTGGGCTGGTTTCTGCTCTCAGAGTTGAAAGGGTCGCTTTGAGCCGAGGTGCCTTCAGCAGGGAATATATCTGTGTGTGTTTTAGAGCCCTAGAATTTGTTTAGAGTCATATTTTTGGGGTATTTGATGTGGCTGTGTCAGAGCTGTGATTTCTTGCTGCTCCTATGCCACCATCTTGGCTCTGCCCCCTCACTTGCAAGATTTTCACAGAATGCCCAAGAACACATTTCCCATAAGTTTCCAAAATTAGGCTACATTCAAGTACTCATTTGGGCATGGACACAAACCTGAGATCTCAACTCTACCAGTGGCATTTGAGTTATGTCAAGTCTCATCAATCTGGAAAATATATGAATATAAGCCTAGCAACAGGTTGTAGGGGCTGTCATACAAATTCCAACTTAGCTAGAGGAAGTGAGGGGAGAGTCATTAACTTAAATTGATTTTTTTTTTAGCTAGAGGTTAAGAAATCACCTCCTTTGGCATTAGTTGGATAATATCTGTATAGAGAAAGGGAAGACCTATACTGACAAAAGTACTGAACCTTGAAAGTTTAGAATGTTAACAGATTTCACACCCGTAACTTTGGAGCACACAAACCCCCAAATCTACTGCCATAGGAAATGCTGTATCATCATTAAGCATACAGTCGTTGCATTTGGATGCAGGAAGACTTGAATAGGAATCCTGCCTCAGAGACTTCCTACCTGTGCAACCTTGAACAATTCATCAAGCCTCTCTCAGTCTCAGTTTCTTCATCTGTAACACGGGGATAATAATGGCACTTTCTGTAAGAGGCTGTGGTGAGGCTCAGAAGAGACAATATGCATAAAGCCCTTTATAAACCTTTCTTTAAGCAATATATACATTTTATCTGTTTTATATGTCTACTTAACAGAATACAGTTTACGTATTAGGGAATTCTATAAAGATCCTGTTGGAATCAGCCAAGTCTTTAACATAAGGGAACACCAAGATCTCGGAAAAACCACAAACAAACCACAAACCCAACTGAT
Source organism: Pseudochirops cupreus (assembly GCA_028627135.1). Taxonomy (NCBI): domain Eukaryota; kingdom Metazoa; phylum Chordata; class Mammalia; order Diprotodontia; family Pseudocheiridae; genus Pseudochirops; species Pseudochirops cupreus. The sequence goes on along the minus strand of CM053581.1, from coordinate 63,182,804 downwards.
AACATAACAGATGAATACTGGGTGTGAGTATGCTGTGGTATGTTACTAACAAGGTCTTGTACATGAGAAATCGAATAGACAAACGAAAGGGAAAAAAGGTGAGTCGGTCATGCAGTGAGAACGTAAGACATTAAATGGAAAGTTTTTATTACTAATAACACCCAGCGCTGATAGAGTTAGCTATTACTAATAGTAATGACTTTCTGCTACTACATAAATACCTAGAAGATGTTAGGAAAATTAGGGGAAGGCCTTTAATACGCTGGGTAGGTTCTTCATGGAGAATTTAGAGAAAGGCACAGGTGAGGAGGCAGAGTTGAAAGAATACACCCACCGGTGGATGGAGGAGCCATACCAATGAGATGATAGATCCGTCTCAACATCCTGGTTAGCCAGGACTCACAAAGCATTGATAGGGAGACTACTTACAGAGCAAATGCCCAGAGGTTTTCTTTCCTGCTTATGACAGCACCTCTTATGAGAACATTTTCACATTTTGTTTTACTCAAGATCATTTGCTGGCAAAGGCATCATCTCAATTCTTTGAGGAACTAACTCAAATCATGATTCACCTGAGCAAATGGATTGCACAGGGGCAGAATAATGACCAGCCCTGAGTATAGACTATTGTTTCAAGGGTCTGCAGAGGAATTCCTTCTCTTTAGTGATGTTGCAGCTATTGGGATGGGCAAGAGTCCAGGGGCTTTAAGGAATGAAACCAACATGGGGGTTATGAGAAATTTGAGACAGCAGCAAACAGGGTAGGCTGAGGGGGAAATTGGCACCTAATAGGACACTGTCTGGCTGCAGTTGCCTCCTTCTATACACTCAGATGACAAACTGTCACATAGCGATTCCCCTGAAGACTACCAGAGCTCTGTATTTAGCACTGACCCTCACAAGGAGTAAACACAGAATGTGCGACAAAACCACAAGAACGAAAAGAATATGTTTTGTTTTTTAAATCGCTCCACCTCTCAGCTGAGATATAGGCAAGATAATAATAACAATAATAAATGATGATAATAATTATGACAACAATAATCCTCGATCTTTCCGTGGTCCTGTCTGGTATCAAAACGCACTAGATAGACTCTATCCAATTTGATCCTTATGCTAGTCCTGTGAGGAGGGTAGTAAGAGTGACTGTCATTCTCTTTTCAAACAGCCACATGGGCATACGCTCCAGAAGTAAAAGAGTCTGGATTTCATTTTGGTCTTGTGATTCTGAATTAATGACAGACAACATTTTTCACAATGTTTTGAGGTTTTCAAAGTGTTCTGAAGACATTATCTCATTTGATCCAATAAAATAATATTATGAATTAGGTACATGTATTATTGTTCTCATTTTCCAGGGGAGAAAGTCAGCCGAGCCTCAAGGAGGTGAATTGGTTTGCCCATGATCACATAAAGAAGAAGTAAAGATTTAGCCCCAGATGCTTCCTACTATTCTGCAATGCCTTTCTAACCAAATACTTTACCAAGAATTGAAAAATAACTCTGAGACCAAATTGAAATGGATCAATGCTTCTTGGCGTAATGGATAGAGCCCTGGATGTGGTGCCACCATTGGAATCCTCCGTCATTTGCTTATTACTTGTGTGACCTTGGATAGTTTTGTTCCACACCAAGGGTCTAAACATCTCTTAATATTATGTTTCTAAGGTACTTTCTAGATCTACATACTCCTATCCTATGGTCCCAAGGTTGGGCTTTGAGTATTGAGAATCTGATCATCTATAACTCAATTTAAAACAACAAGAACAACAACAAAAACATGTATTAAATGTCTTCTATATGTAAAGAACTTGCTCCTTGGCACTGGGGAATATGAAGGTGAAAAATCATACCATCCATTTTCAGGACAGTGGGGAATTTCTGGAACTAAGGTGCAGATAAATAGATTAGAATGTGATAAGGGCATGGGACATAATCATTCTTGATCTTTCCATAGACCTTCGTGGTTTCAAAGTGCTATATACTATGTTAAAATATGTTCAAGGTGATAAGTGCATAGGGCAGGTCGAAGAGAGGGGATTAATAGATTAAATAAGGGGAAGATAGTTTCTGGAAGGAACAGAGAAGGCTTCCTAGATGAAGCTTAAATTCCTTTGCTTAAAATTCAAGACTTGTTCTCACCTGGCACCATTCTGTCCTTCCAGAATGATCTCATATGCCTCCATTCCAAGAAGTAGACTGCTTTTTTCCCTGAATGTGCCCTGTACTCTCCTTCCTCCATGCCTTTGCTTGTACTATTCCCTATGACTGGGATATCATCATTCCCCTTCTTATTCTGTTACATTTCAACTAAGCCTTTAAATCCTGATTCAAATGTTATCTTTTCAAAGAAGCATTTTTTTTAATTACCCAATTGTCTAGGGGGAACCCCACATGAACAAATCCTCAATGCGAGTATTAAGTAACATATCTGTAACATAAATATCTATATTGATATAATCATCTTAGGCTGTGAATTGTTTGGGGGCACAGATTGTATTTTACTTGAAAAGGGAAGCAGAATAATGCCCTGCACAAAAAAAGGCATTTGACAGCCATTGGAAGGACTGATTTGAAGTGAAGGGAGAAGGTGAAAGCTAAGCTGAATCTCGCAGGGAGGAAGATCCTAGGTAAAGATATCAACAGGCTTAAAAGCCTCGCCAAGTACTGTCAACACAGGAAAAAGATGCCTATATTATTACCATCATTTTACCAATATTATTCAAAAGCAATGATATATGTGAAAATAGCTCCTATTTCTACAGGACCCTCAGGTTTACAAAACACTTTCCCAATTAACACCTTTATAATATTAGCACCATTTTACAGATAAGTAAACTGAGCCTTAGAGAGGTTAAGGGACTAGTCCAATGTCATACATCAGGTAAGATTTGAGTCCTGTGTCCTGGCTTCAAGTGTAGAAATTGTTCCATGACAACACATTACACTGTCTCTATTTAAAAAAAAAAGTGGTATCATTATTGAAATTCTTCACCCCCAAACCACCTTGGCAGCTTCCAGCACAGCTCTCACAGAAGTTTGCCTTTCTCTTCAGAGCTGTTATTTAATCTTGTTTAAAAGCATGTCTTTGCAAAATACCCACTTTGCATTAAGTAAAGGAGTTAGATACTCAGGCCCCCTTTTTAGGGGGCAAAATAGGAAGCATTATCTTTCCTTTCAGACTTCAGATGAGATGATGGCATATTCAGCACAGGTAAAAAGCTCACCTTGGGGAGGAATATACTTTATTAAAGAGCAGCACTAATGATATACATGGAAATACATTTCTTCTTACAAGTCATAAGTGACGACACATTGAAAGGTCCTTTAATAATTTAACTCCACAGATCTTATTCCATGAGAGGAGTGGCCTTGGGGTCTCATCCCAGTTTTCAAACATTAAGTGACTGTATAACAGTCTGATAGTTTTCTTTTCTTAAGAGTTAAAGTGCTATTCTGATTACTCTAAGAAGGGGTAGGAGGGATCTGCTGCCTCTGCAGTCTCCAGTCTCTGCCTGCAGGTCCACAAGAACCTCTTAAGGAAGGATAAGCATAATGGGGGTAATACAAGTTTTCAGAGCAGTACAGACTGAAGAACATGAGAATCTGTGAAGTACAGTGTCAGGGCTGAAAAGGACCTGTGAGGATTCTCTCCCAACTCTCACAATTGGTCAAGAAGGAAGCCAAGTCCCAGTGGGGGAATGATGGACCCCAAAACGGCAGGGAATGGAAAATTCTGTACTAACAGTCAGATTGCCCCATGCCTAGCCCATTGCTCTTTCCTTGGCACAATGATAACCCTTTTCCAATAAAACAGAATTCTCAGATACACATGTCAGGATTTTGTTTTGGTTTGTTTCATAAAAATTATACTGAGAAAAAAAATGATGTCAACTGATTTGAAGACACTAAGTGTAATATACCCAAGAGTCTTTTCTCTATGAAGCAACATTTCACTTTTCCAAGAGTCAAATTCCAAGAGAAAGTTATATATAGAAGATGAAGACCAGGACAAGAAATGGAGAAAACATAAAAAAGATAGCAAAGTCATATAAAATAGTGTAAGTAGATATAAAACTCAGAATAGATGGAGCTCAATAGTGAGTGCTAATGTCAACAAAAGGGTCTTTTGTTTAATTGGTTGGATAAAAACAATAACAACAACAACAATATTAGACAGTTGCTCCAGGTGAGTGTGGTAATGATGAAGGATGATGTCAAGGAGTCTTAACAACTTAATTCCCATGGTGGTTTTGTGTTCTCTGCCAAGAAGAATAAAACCTGAGTTCATAAGCATAGAAGGAAAATGGTTACTATGGAATTGATACGCAAGGAAAATAGGGAGATAACAAGATATCAACCTTCATGAACACAACTCATCATGCTTGGACTGAGGGTATTGGAGAAAATTGTCTAAAGAGACTGGTGAACCACTGACAGGGATCTCTGAAAAACTATGAAGAAGGAAAGAGGTGCTGCAAAGTTGGAGAAGGGCAAAGGACTTGATTTTCAAAACAGGAAAGAGAGTGCAAACTACAGACTCATTGAGCTTGTCCTTAATTACAAGCAAAGTTCCAGAATATACTACCAGCTGCTTATTGAACATGGGGAAAGGACACCATAATCACAAAGAGTCATTCTGGCTTCATCAAGAGCAGGCCATGGCAGATTTTTGACAGGCTTACTAAACTGGCAGATAAGAGGAATAATAATAGTTAATCTGGGTTTTAACATAGCATGTGACAAAGTCTTGTATGCTATTTTGGGTAGTTTGTAGTTGGGCAGATTCACAACTGGTTGGATGGTAAGGATTAAAGTTTAGATGTTCATGATTCAATGCTTGGTCTTGTAATAGCTCATGATTTTCCCAATGACTTGTGTAAAGACTTAGAAAGCATGAGATTGCGATGACACAAGGTTAGAAGAGATTGTGCACCTGAATTAGGATCTAAAAGGATCTCTAGGCTGGAACATCAAACCAAATTTAATGAAATGAAATTTATTAGAGATAAATGTAAACGTTTTACACCTGAGTTCAAAAAAACCAAATGCACAGGATAAGATGGGGGAGACATGGTTACAGAATAGTTTGAAAATAATCCAGGGGTTTTAGTAGACTTCAAACTCTACTAAATATGACAGGGAGATATGACAACAATCTGTGTGTGTGTATGTGTGTGTGTGTGTGTGTGTGTGTGTCTAAGTATGTAAGCAGGTGTAAAACTCAGAATAGATTCAGAATATTTATGTATTATTTATGTGTGTATGTATATATAGAAGTATAGATAGATAGATAGATGGATAGATAGATAGATGTATACACACACATACATATATGGGGGAGGCATGAAAAGTACAATGCTGGACCAGTGATGATGCTCTTGGACTCTGACTTGGCTGTATCCGAAGTAACAATAATAATGATAGCTAACATTTATACATCACCTGCTATGTGCCAGGCATTGTGCTAAGCACTTTACAAACATTATCTCATTTGATCCTTACAACAATCCTGGGAGGGAGGTGCTATTATCACCACAATTTTACAGATAAGGAAACTGAGACAAAAAGAGGTTAAGTGACTTGCCCAGAGTTGCATAGTTAGTAAGTGTCAGAGGACAGATCTGAACTCAGGCCTTCCTGACTCTAGGCCCGGCACTCTACCCACCAAGCCACCTAGCTGTCCCAAGTATCAAAGAATGAAGTATTATATTTAGTTCTAGGCACTAAATTTTAGAAAACACATTGGTAAACTGGAGAATTTTCAAAGGAAGATGATGAGAATGGCAAAGGGACTTAGTATCTTTCAGATGAAGGAACTGAAATCTGGAGAAAGAAAAATTTGGGGGAGGACAGTGATAAATGAGGGGTGTTTTTAAATTAAGCTAAGAAAATAACTAAGATATCCATATCCTTTGACCTGGAGAGCCTACTGTTAGGCATCTACCACAAAGAAGTACTTGATTAAAAAAAAAAAGGCTCCACATACACTGAAATATTTATAACAGCATTTTATATAGTAGCAAAGAACTGGAAACAAAGTAGATGCCCATTAATTGGAGAATAGCTAAACTAAGTTCACTGCAAAGAATTTAGCGGAGTTTTATTATGCAGTAAGAAATTAAGAACATGAAGAATACAGGGATGCATGGGTAGACATATAAGATCTGAAGAAAGCAGAGCCAGGAACACAACATACGCAAGTACAACAAACAGTGTCAGCAGAAAGAATGACAGCAGCAGCAGCACCAAGCAGCACTGAAAGGAGGAGAGGAGAAAATGTATTTCCCTCTCATCTTTGCAGAGACAGGGCTTGTGACTATGGAAACCTCGATATAGTCTCAGTCACTGTATTGGCTAGTTCTGCTGAATCCAATCTCTTTCTGTCTCTGTCTCTGTCTGTCTCTGTCTCTCTCTCTGTCTCTGTCTCTGTCTCTCTCTGTCTCTCTGTCTCTCTCTCTCTCACACACACACACACACACACTTTTTTTTTGGAGAGGGGAAGGCAGGGCAATTGGGGTTAAGTGACTTGCCCAAGGTCATATAGCTAGTACATGTTGAGTGTCTGAGGTCATATTTGAACTCAGGTCCTCCTGACTCCGGGGCCAGTGCTCTATTCACTGAGTCACCTAGCTGCTCCAAAGAAGGGACATATTGAGAAATGAAGGTGATACAAAAAACACCAGATATCAATTTGTTTTGCAAGGAACAATTTTGTGGACGAATCAGCAATATTTTAGAGGATTCCCTCTGGTTCTCTTAATATATCATGGATAACACTGTAGCCCTCAGGCTGTCCATCTGTTATCTATTTTCACTGCTCATGATTGGTCGACTTCCTTTTCTGCTCATACAAGTACATATTCAATGAGCCATTTTCTATAGGAAGAGGATAAAGTCATCTCAGCTTACTACAATCCAATTCAAATCAACAATTGTAAAGATATCTCTCTTCTCCATTTTAACTCACCTGAAAATCACTTCATTTAAGTCAGTAACCAATGCAAAAGCTAAGAAAGTGCTGGATGCTTGCATGTTATTCTCATAATATTAAATGTGCATTTTCAACTTAAAAATTCAAAGCTGGTGTCAGAAATGATTTATATTGTAACCATATTTCTTTTGGCAAAAAGACAGGTAGAGAAGCTTTCCAGTGTTTATTTTCTCTGATAGGAAAGGCCATGCATATATTAATCTTTCTTCTGATATGTCCTTTAAACTCCTCCAGATCCTCTTCATTTAATCAGAGCCAGAAATAATTACCATGAAGTTCTGTGAACATTCATGCCATTAAAAGACCTCCATGAATAATAAGTCAACTGAGGCACACATATAATTAAAGTCTTGCCCACAATTTTTATTTTCAACAGGATTTCAACTGTGATATCTTTTAAAATTTTTAAAAAAGGAATTAATGCTTTTATATCATTTTATAGTTTAAAAATCGATTCCCTTACAAAAGCACTGTGAGAGATAATACAAATGTTATTATTCCCATTTGAATAATAATGATAATAATAATAATAAATGGCATTTATATAGCACTGGAAAGTTTGCAAAATATGCTAGCTCATTTCAGTTTCACAACAATCTTGTGAGGTCCGTACTTACTATAAAATGAAGAAACTGGTTACAAATGGGAAAATGGAGGCTTAGAGAGGGGCTATGAGTTAACCAAGGTCACACACTTGGATTCAAATACAGGCCTTTTGGCTCCAAATTTAATGCTTTTTTCATGGTTCTTTGGTTCTTGGTGTCGCCTTTTAGGAAAGGTCATTGGCAAACTATCATGTGTCAGGAAGATGGGAAGAGAAACTGACACCATGACGCACTGGGATCAATGGGAGGGACCGAGAACATCTATCCTGGAAAAGAAGCTTTTGTGGAGGTGGGGAGTGGGTAATAAGGAAGGTCAGCATCTCTGTTAAGTATTAGAGAAATGATTTTTTTTTTAATTTGGCTTCATGGGACAGAATTTGGAGCAATAAGAGGAAATCGCATGAGGTAGATTTTAACACCAGGTAATTAATTAATAAATTCCTAATAATTAGAACTGTCCCAATGTAACTACATCGCCTTGGGAGGCGGCAGTCTCCCCCTATCCCTAGGGACCTTGAAAAGGAGGCTGAAGAATCACTTGGTGGTGATGATATAAAAGGGAGTTGATTCTTGCTTAAGTACAAATTAGGGTAGATAACCTGTGAAATCCCTTCTAATCCTCTGGCCTGTGATTTGGCATATCAAAAAATGACACGTCCAGGATTTGGTAAAACTGATGATACTTCCAAGTGGATGCATCTTTTAGTTTAAGTTCTACCAATAAATAACAAAAATTCAAAATGGCTAAAAGTATACCGCTGAGGGAAATCCCTATTCAAGGAATTTTTTTTTTCTTTTTGCTTGCTATTTCTAAATGACCTTATCAATAATTTATTCAAGTGATACTCAAATACAGAACAATGCTGCTCCTTTAAGAAAACATTATTTTTCCTGAGGCCCTATCAAGGTAAATTTCATCAGTATTCAAAGAATGAGCAAAGCACTTCAACAATTTATTTCAATAAAAGAAGACTTAGCTGAAAGGAGTATAAATGATGAGAACTTGCTTTAAACTGATTTATTCCCCGCAGCAATGAAAGGAATGTTTCTTCACTCAGCTGTTTAATATGCAAATATGCAGAGCACCCAGCTCCTGACAGCACATCATTAATAAAACCCTGCGCTAAGCAGAGCTCCCGATATTTCATCCTGATGAAAATACATGATGATGATTTTCGACTGGATAATTTCAGGGTGGGAACAGTGTGCTCTCCTGGCAAGGAAACTCAGAAGCCAGAGTTCAGGCTGTGGCTCTTTAATAAGGGACCTGCTCGCTACAACAAACAGTTATTGGTTTTGGGGGAAGCCCTGAAAGATGATAAACAAAGAGTTTAGAGAGACCCATTTAAGTGACAGAATGCATTTGTGAACCATCAAGGGAGAGAAGACTTGGAGCACAGAGAGATACAATGCTTTTGCATATAATCAATAGACTCAGGAGATCATTTAAAAAAACAGCAGCACTAAAAACAGACAAAAACACCAAAAAAGTGGATCAGGAAGAAGCCTTAGCAAGTCTCTGATCTTATCCTTTTTATTATAAAATAAAAAGGAAACTGATGTCCAGAGAGAAGGGACTTGCCCAAGGTGGCAGAGCAAGTTAGTGGCAGAGTCAGGACAAGAACTTGGGAGAGGCAGGAGGTCTAAGAAAATCACTTTGGAGGCTGAGTGGAATGTGGATCGGAGTGGGGAGGTACTGAGGGGAGGGAGCATGAGAAGGCTATGGCAACAGTGTGGACATCAGGCAAGGAAAGCCTGCACCAGAGTGGTGGCTGTATGAGAGCGGAGAGAAGGGGACATACAGCAGAGATATTATAAAGGTAGAAATGATGAGATTTGAAAAAGTATTATATGGGGTGAGTGTCAGAGAGGAGCTGAGGGTGACACAAAAGAAGGGAGACTGGGTTACCGGGAGGAGGGTGGGGCCCTAGATAGTTCTAGGGAAGTCTGGGCACATACGAGATAGCACCATCCACTTCACTGAAACCTCATCTTTCCCGTTCTCCTTACACACATCTCTACCTTTTCACACCTCTCCATCCTTCAAATCCTAACTCCCACGCAACTTTCTTCCTGAAGATTTTGCATAGTCACAAATAATCTTTGCTAAGGTCTTGCCAAACATGATGTACCACACTTAAGCTTGTACCCAATCCTATTTATTCTTCATTATGGTTACAGTATACATCATAGATTTATATTACTACCAGAGTTAGAAAAAATATTTAGGATATAGAATGTTAAAAGAAAGTAAAGAAGAAAATGGAATACCAGAGCTGGGAGAGACCTTGGAACATAGAACTGCACAGGTGATGGGGAGACAGAAGAGAGAAGGTTACTATAATTAGAATATCAAAATAAAAAAAAAATCTTAAATGGCATCTAGTTCAACTCCGTAATTTAACAAAATATTGAGGACAGAGAAGTGAAATAACCTCCCCAACATCACACAGGCACGAAGTGATAGAGCTGATATTTGCACCCAGTACATTCCGATCTCCTTGTCCAAGTGTTCTTTCCACTACCATTTGACTGGATTAGATAATGCATTACAGTGCTTTACAATGCTAGGGGATGTGTTCTCTATAAATACTGTATGTTCTTATTGCTAAAATGTTGACTAGAACATAGTGTATTAAGGTTGATTGCTATTACTTATTTTAGAAATTTGTTGCAGATATACCAGCAAAGAAATGTGCAGAGTAAGTTTATTTTTGTGCAATTTGTATAAATTTAGAGATTGCGTTGTAATAGTCTACCTAAATTTTTAACCACATGATCAAAAACTGAATTATCAAAAATATAATAGTGGTGAAAGGATTAGGGAAGTGAGGAAAAAGGATGAAGATAATGAAGAAAAAGTAGGTTGCTACTGTTTAAGAAATAATGAAAATACATCAATGTAGGTAGGCTGAGAGAAATAACAGAAGCATTAGAGGTCACCTGACTATCATTCTTATTGTTGCTGTTGCTGTCATTCTGCTATGTCAGACTTTTTATGACCCCATTTGGGATTTTCTTTGCAAAGATACTGGAGTAGTTTGCCCTTTCCTTCTCCAGCTCATTTTTACAGATGAGGAAACTGAGGCAAACAGAGTTAAGTGATTTACCTAGGGTCACACAGCTAGTAAGTGACTGAGGCCAGATTTGAACTCAGAAAGATGAGTCACCTATCAACCCCCCACTATTCTTATTACTACATTACTATCCAACCAAAGTATATGTTGTTAGAAATGGGAAATTTCTAACATGAAATGAAACTTGTAATTTGAGAGTGGTCTTCTGAATTTTCAGTTAACTTTTAGAACAAATCATTCAGCATTGTCAGTCCACTAAGCACTAGCTTAAAAAAAAAGGTGGGTGTTGAATGAGTCACTTCTCATTTTCTCCATCTTTTCTTTTTTTCTTCTCTTTCCCTGTTGCTTGAATTTTCTTGGTTTAACTGAAAGAAGCAAGGGGAAGATTTAAGGTGGTCATCAGGCAAGTGGTGACACATTATGACTGATGCATGAGAAATTCACCAAAGGATAACCTGGAGGATGTACTGTATCACTGGAAAGAGAGGTAATAGAGGGCTAGTCATCAAGTGAAAATAAGCGTCAACAGTTGGACAATTGACTTGACGACCTGAGATACTCAACGGATAAGAGGAAAGCCTCTAGAAATCTGGACAGATCTGTTTAGATGATGTATGGTAAAGAATGAGTAAGAGTCCTCCAGCCATAAGATCATAGAGGACCTGTGATCCACACCAGGGGAAGGATTGCCCATACAATTGCCATTATAGATCTATCAAAGAATCCAAACAGTGCTTTATTGTGCCAAAAAGAGGAATGCTGTTAAATTCTGGTACTAAAAATTACAATTCAAAATTAATTGTTTAGGAACATTCAAGGAAGTTTAATTTTTTTTCCTTTGAATCATCTCCCAGGGGGAATCCAAGAAACCAAAAAAGTCTTTGGGGTGAAATTTCTAGGGATGTCTTGAAGGGTTTAGTCAACTTCTTCTATCTAGTACTTTACATGTTTCTGATTTTCTGTGCATGGTAATACACCCTCATAACTCAAATGGGACGAGCCAATTAAACATTTCCCTATAGTCTTTCAAATAGCTGCTCTTGGCATGTTTTTTGCATGGAACAAACCTCAGCGGGAGGATCCGATAGAAATCTTACACTATTTAAATATAGAATTGGGACATCAAAGAAAGGGTTGTATTGAAATAACATGGATAATTAAGGAAGTGCAGAACAGTAATAACTGATTTACATAAAATGCTAATGAGTCTCTTGACTTGTTTGGCAATTTGCGCCTTAGGCATGGTAACTGTGGCTCCAAATTTATGATCTAATTTTTATTTTAATATTTTCTTTTAGCAAGTTGTAACCACACTAATCGTTGTCTGCCCAGTGTCCAAATGCTTTTCCCTCAAACCACTCAAAGCCCTTTTGTGTGCTATACAGAGAGGAGGGATAGTTGCAAGCTGGCTTGCTGCAAACCAGGTAGATAGGCCTATGGTAGCATTAGTGGCCAGCACAGTGAGGTAATTGCAGAAGGCTGACTGATGACTGAGGACAGCCATTTCCCTCTGAGACTCAGTTTCCTCATTTGCAAAAAGATCATTCTAACGATTCCAATATACAAAGCACAATAGTGGAAGAACTGATATTTACACAAATGACTGAAGATAATGGGGAGCCTTAAGCCAAAGGACCCAGATAGAAGCCTGAAGTCTGGGTCCTGGTTCTGAAACTTTTAGCAAGTGACATTGTATTTCTTGTCCTCAGTTTCTTTTCTATTCAGTAAAACAGATATAATAATACCTTCAGTTTCTGTCTCACAAAGACTACTGTGAGGAAAGTACTTGATAAACTGGAAAGTTATATTAAAAATATAAGCTAATAATACAGAGTACTGGAGTGAGGAAAGTGCATTCTATCAATTCACACACAAACATATAATACATATGTATATATATGTGAATTGATACTATTAATAAAGAGACAAGGACAATTGGGGAATCTCGGCATGTTGTATAAAAATAATACTATCTCTTGTCATTTTTATTATGTTCCTGTCCAAGCTAGCAGAGCTCTGTATTCATTTTCCTTCTCTGAGATACTTTTCAAATTTGCAAAATGGGAATAATTCCTGCATAGTATAGGGCATCATAGTACCTGGCTGGTAAAGAGGTTTTGTAAGGTGTTAGAGAAATGCAAGCCATAGTCATCATTCATGACAAGAAGAATAAGTTGAGAAGTCAAAAGAATTCTGGATTTGGAATCAGAATGTGAGTTTGAAAACTGGCTCTCTCTTACTAACCATATAGCCGTGGGGAAGTCACCTCACCTGTCTGTACCTCAGTTTCCTGATCAGGTCAATGGAGATAATATCATAGGATTATTTTAAGGAAAAAACAGTTAGATTTTAAAACTTTTAATATCATGAGTCATGATTATTATTTTTGAAATCAGAGAACTGAAGTTTAAATTTCTGTTCTGCTACTTTTTTACTTGTATGATATTCGGAAAGCCATTTAACTTCTGAGGCTCAGATTCTTCTTTTACAGGAAAAAAAAAAAAGAAGGTTGGATTAGATGATCCTTAAGGTCACTTGCTGCTGCAAATCCTGTGACAGGAAGAGGCAGCATGATTTAGTAAAGACAGTGCTGTACTGAAAACCATGAAGCATGAGGAGCAGAATGTGTAAAGCAGGTAGTTGTCTTAATATGTCCCACCTCCAGCCTCAGTTTCATTATCTAAAAAAAATGGATATTACAATACCTACAGCTCTTAACCCTATGGGGTTGTTGTAAGGATCAAATGAGATAAAATATATACAGTGCTTTGCAACCCTTACAGGGCTATATAATCATCTGTTTTTATCCTATAATCCTATGATCAATGGCATTTAAAATACCTACTACTGTTCTCCATGACCAGAGTTCTCAACTCTGAAAACAAGTATAATGTGAGTAGAGAGAGAATGCTTCAGTTCTGCTTTCCATTCCCCACAACTGGAGGAAGGGAAATGGGCACAGCAGCCAACACCATGGGCTCTAACTATGGTATGGGATCCCAGGGGCCATTCACTTCTGAGGGGAGAGGCCATGCTCTGAATCTCTCATTTTCTCAGTCTTCCCCTGCTCTTCCCTCACAAGGCTCTGCTGCCATTGGAATGGGCTCTGGCAGGTGACTATGAATGGGGGAGGAAAAGGGGAGCCCTTTGCTGTGAGCTAGCCACCCACCCCTGCCTTCCTCTGGGAGATGTCTGCTGCTGGGCCTCCAACTTCCCTTGTTTCCCCATGAGGTGAGTGTGATCCATGGCACTCTTAGGCCATTCTGTCTTCTCTATTGATAGGTCTCAGGGAAACTTACATTTCAAAGCTCTGTTGAGCATGGTCGCAGAGGCCCAGGCTCGACCCTGGGCTTTCCTGCCTGTCTGTACTGCCTTGGAGAGCCCACAAGGTCACAGGGAGGGAGAGGGAGAGATGAGGCAGAGTGGTGATCAGGATGTATTGCTCTGCTCTTCCTATCTGTCACAAAGGCGATGATTCCATTTTAGTGAAAATCCATTGAACTCAGATCAAGTCAGATGGCTGTTATCATTGGAGACTCAAGAGCTGTCATGCCATAATCGGTACAAATGATGAACGCAGAGATGTGGGGCATGAGGCCACTTAATGGGCTCTACTGAATTTTTGCGTCTTTTTCTAAATTCCTCCAAATTGTTTTTACTGAAGTTTCTTTTCAGCTGGTTGGCTGGGACCATGATAAAACTGGGAGTGCTCTTCTATCAAGTCGTTTAATAGTTTGCATGACAAAATGACTCTCTTTGCATTTTCATTAATAGAGGAGCAGCAATAATGGTAGCACTAACAGCTCACATGACTCTTGTACTTTACAAAATACTACCTTCACAAAAATTCAGGAGGAAAGTGCTGTCACTATTATTCTCATTTTATAGATGAGAAAGTCAAGGCTCTGAGACTTTAAATAAGTTGTAGAGAGAGTCCTTTTTTTATTAACTGCTAGTATTATAAGTAATACTATACCTCCCAATGCTACCATGTTTAGAACACTTTATAGCTTACTTTCCTGAGAGTCCTTGAAAAGAGCCCATGTAGGATCAATGTAATTATAAGCAAGCATGATTATATCCCTATTTCATAGATGTGAAAACTGAGATAGAGAAATGGAAGGACATACTGATTGATGGTCACAGAGCTAGAAAGTGTCAGAGTAAGAGAGGGGATCCAGTCAGAGGATTCTTACTCCAAAAGCAGTGAGTGGTCTATCCACTATACCATACTGCCACTCCAGAGCAAGTGACCTCCCAAGGATATATGTACATTCATTTGCATGCTCAAAAATGTACACACACACACACACACACATTTTTATTATTGCTTTCTTTTGCCACAAAAAGATAACACTTATTCTGGGCACCCTCCATATATAAATCTTTTGATCATAAGATTCAGTTACAACATGCAGTGTTAACAGGTACTTCAGCAGCTATTGATCTATTTTTATGGGTACCGACTACTTGCATTCTGAGCAAACCCATGTTTGGAAAAGGTTTTATCCTTCAGTCATCACTGTTACAATGAAAAACACACAAACAAAACCCACCATCCAGAATTGCTTGAGACTGGTCTTCATGTTACAGATTTATTGATATCTGAAAATAGGGAAAGGAATGAGGACTAGACCTGTGGTTTCACTGGACTAGAGAACTCCTACTTGGGGAGGGGGGGGGTAGATGAAGATTTCTTCCAATAATACAGCTGACCCACCTTTTTTTTTTGCAATGTATTGTTTTAGAGAGTTTCCTTGAGCACTAAGAGTTTAAGTGATTTCCACAGGGTCCTACAGCCAAGAGCAAGACAGGGACCAGGGTATATTTTCTTGACTACATGATCAGCTCTCTAGACATCACACCATCATATTGACTCTTGTTAAGATCTGAAATTAAAACAACATGGCTTTGAAAAATGTTTATTGTGTTGAGAATTAGACTCAACTTTGATGGAAGCAAAGGCTGCAATGACAGAAAGAGTCTGGTCTGGGGAGACAGTACTGAGACCTGGGCTTGGGTCCAGTCTATACCACTGACTACTGGATGACCTTTAAGTAAGTCAACTTCTAGTCTGGATTTCATTTTTGTCCTCTGTGAAATGACTAGTTTTGACCACAGGCTCCCTAAGTACCTTCCAGGTGATGACATTCTTGATTCTATGAATTGTTTTTAATGATGTAAAAATATATTCACATTATTCTTAACCCTACCAAGATGCTAAGCTAGCGTTATGACTGGGCTTCCCAGTTTAGGAAAAAAAAAAAGCAAGGGCATCAAAGAATAACTCCAACAATCAGCCTGCACTGCAGAAAGAGTCCTTCAGTCTTACTCTGTGCCTTGGCTGCTGCAGTCCAGTTTCTCTCATTCTGATGTCTCAGAACAGGTGGTTTGTTTGCTCTTAGTACCAGAGTGTCTGGCTCAGTTATTCTTCTGACAATTCCATATTGCTTCTTGCTAATATGATGAACCTCTTGGATTCTATAACATATAGTCCTGATATGCCAAACCTTACTCTACTTCATCTAGTAATTAATTAGACACACACACACACACACACACACAGACAAAATCATACAGAATTTGGAAGGGCCATTTAGTTAAAAAAACACAGTGTCAGCTTCTTAGAGAAGCTGGCCCTTGAAATAGGCCATGCAGTACTCAAAATTATAAAGATGAAGATCATGAGAGGGCTTTCTGAGGGTCACAGAAAGCAAACACACAAGGGGTATATGTGTGAAGATTCACATGACTGAAGCCCAGGGTGTAAGAAGGAAAATTAGGTTTGCTAGGCAGAATGAGGGGAGAATTTATAGGCAGGGTTAAAAATTACAAAAAAGGAGTTTGGATTTGATGTGGTAGGCAAAAGGGAAAAATACCTCTAGGGTAGGAAAGGGAGACAGAGAGATGAATGAAGAGAACAAGAAGTAAAGGAAACGAATAAGGGGAAAGACAAAGGGAGAGGAGTATAGGGCCAACCTTGATGTCAGTATTGTGACTAGTATCTTCCATAATGCTTTAATTATAAGCCATTTAATTTCAAAGAAAAGATTAAGAATATATCAAAGAATTTTACTAATATTAATATTAAAGACACTAAATAATTATCTAACTCATCAAAGCTCAAGGAAATAATGTGCTAAAAGGAAAGGAAAAAAATGGATTAAAGGTTCTGCCAACCATTGTGTTGTGCTTTAAATACAGCCTCATATTCTGAACAGAAAGGCTGAAATACAAGAGACAGGAATTTGTGAGGAAGTCTTCTCACTAATTTGCTGTAATGTTGTCAGACAATTTCTCCATGAACGAAAAGGAACAGGAAAATTTAAATGAAGTGACATGTATCTATTTAAGAAACTGTAGGAATGAGAAAAAATGCCATTATTTGCAAAGTCTTAGAAATGCCACCATATTGTTTTAAGCTCTACATAGTAAAAGGTGACAAGAGCGAAATACCACACACAGTCTTTAATAACTGAAATCAATCTGAGTCCCAGTGTCAATGGATATAGATAGATAGTATATATCATATAATACATAATTATATAATATGATATATAATTATATAATATGATACATAATTATATATATAAAAATATAATATACATTATATATAAATATATATGTATATATGTATATATGTATGTAATAAAATCCTTAGTGGGAAAATAAAAGAAAACACATCAACGGTGGATCAGGAGTAGGGAAACAGGTTTGAATTCTGTTTTTGCTGCTATGCAACCTTGGATCAGTGACTTTTCTTCTACTGATCTTTAGGATATTCCTTTGTAAAAAGGGTACTCCTGCCTCTCCTATCTTTTAATAAGGTTGTTGCTGTTGTTGTTCAGCACTTTGTCAGTCACAAAGCCTGGCAGAAAGGGGTGGTGGATAGGAAATGAGGTTGTTACTGGAATTATCCCTATTAGAATCCACTCCTTTCAAGTGAGTCATTTGTAGTAACTCATTGTTTGGAGATTCCCTTAACCAAGCTGGAATATTTGTTTGTAACTATCATTCTCTAAATAAGATGATAGCGATCTTATTTCATTCTCATCTTTTTAGATGAGGTTGAGATAGAAATGAAATGACTTGAGGACAAGTCGCTATCCAACTATGGCTCTTATGCTTCACATTCGGCAAATATATTTAATATACTGTAAAGATAGATAAAATTATGGCTTTTTATTGTAGCATTAAGAGAAGGAGGAGGTGAGCTCCTCTTCCAGAGATTCAGCAAATGCATCTTTGGGACAAATCTAATAAAAGACAGGACATGGATGCTTAGGGCCTTGTCCTGTTCATGTAGCTTCATTTTTTTCTACTAGGTCTCTGTATTTTGCAATTTTCTAAATCCATGAAGTTTGGAGATTGTGAGTTCATGAGTGTTCAATAAGGATACAACTATTGAAAGCATTGTTCTTTAAGTTTTACAAATTAATGTAACGTATAGGAGATTGTGAGCAACAGTTCTGTCAAGTAATCATGCCCTCAGTGCAGTACATCTGTTTGATTTTTGAATTCTCAAGGATATTTTCAGCTTTGTATGAGTAACATGAGGATTTATTATCTAGTATGAAAGAGAGCTTGTTTCTGAGTTTAAGACACTTCATTGCATTTTTCTAGGTATCTAGTAACTGCTAAATTTCTACAGTCTTTGGGATAGATTATATAGTTTCTACCACTTCATTGTATTATCATCATTATGATAATATGTATATATGGCATGTAACATATTTGCATTATTATTATTGCCATCATTAGTGCTGATGACAATAACCGAATTGAGGAAGCCCTCAAAATCACTTAAAGCAGATTGGTTGGGCCATCTACAGAGGAAAACTCAAGTGTGGGTTACATGTTACAATGGTACCCAGAGACTATAAAAAGAATCAGAAGTCCTTCAGTATATTGGATAGATACTATAGGTAGATTTATGAAAAGACAGAGATAAAATGGTTAAAGAATGTATATCACCAATATTTTGACATACAATGGAGAAATAATTGAGGGAGCCCATCAGCGAATGGGAAGTTCAGTGGATTAGTTCTTTAGTACATGTGGCCTGGATGGGTGACATAAAAGGAAAATGGGCAGGACCTAGAACTGAACAGGAAGGGAAGAATGGTCTGAATCATATCTGAGAGATTGTTTAGTGACTTCAATGATCCTGATTCAATTAATAGGAATAAAAATCCATATTTTTTTCACTATCAATAGATTCCATGTGATACCATGGAGATAACAGAAATAACAGAGTATTACATCTCAAAAGAATCATAATTGTGGGTGCCACAAAGGACAACAGAAAGACTCATGGTAGCTATAAAAGGAGTCTAATATGTTACCCATTCAGACTTTCACACTCAAAGCTGCATAAAAGCCATCATCATGGCCATGTATGACTGAAAAAGGAGATAGGTCAGTCCTATTGCAAGATTATGAAATAAGAGATAGATAGCCCATGTGGTCTCTAAGAAATATTACAGAAAACAAGGGAAGGTCTCCATTTTTGGCTTTAAGTGGTTTGTCTATGAAGGATTTATGGAAGGACGTGGAGTAAAACAACACAGGATGGGAAGACGTATGGGGGAATTGCAATCTGCATGCGTGGAAGGAATATATATGTTGGTGAGATCACAATCTATCCAAGTATAATATTAATAATTTAACCTTTTTTCCATAGCACTTTATGAATTACAGAGCACTTGTCTCATGACATCCCTGCGAAACAGAGCTTCCTATTTGGATCTACCCTAATGAAAGGTGAGGAAAGTGGCCTATTGTACAGTGTGGAAAATTCTAGGAAGGCCCTGGCCTCTCACTATCTTTTGTCCCAATCAGGTTTCTCTAATAGATGGCCCTAACAATTCACACTGACAAGCCTTTGTAGTGTAATGAACACTGGGTAGGCTGATGAATGCAGCCTCTGCACAGAAAACGTCAGTTCTTTCATTAAGAAAACCTTCCTAAGTTCATTGTATTGAACCAGGATTCTAGCTATTAGGCTGACACATGCCAGAGTCAATTCCAGTTAGATTGTAAGTGACTATTCATGTTCAGCAAATTCAGTTTTAAATATACACATATTTGGAATTTATGCCTTTTTCCTGAAACTTTTTCCTGGAATCTGCTGCTCTCTTTTACATAGAAATGATCAAGAGTGGCATGGGGGTGGGGGTGTGGGGTAAAGAGGACACACTCTAATGGTACCATAGCTCAAGGGAAGGTGTGGCTTTACCTGTCCAAAGAGGAAATTGATGGTTGGGAGGGGGCAGGGAAGGGAGGAACAAGTTAAACTATCTGATAATGGAGATCCAAAGGATGCCAATAGATACTGGTAAAAGGAGCCCAGATATGGAGAAGCAAAAACTATTGGAGCGGTTAAATGAGTAAATCTAGTGTTCTGAGGTCCTCTCCTCTTCAGAGGTGCAGAAGCCACCTGCTGGCTTGGGCAATAGATGTTTAGGGTCCCTTCCCGATCTATCATTATATAATTCTACCTCTTTTCTACAACGAGCAGTCTCAGAGAGTTGTTTAGAGAGATTACGTGGGTTCAGATTTTAGTCTGCCAATACCTTAATGTGTAGTGGCTGAGCAAGTTATTTTGCCTCTCTTATTCTCCATTACTTCACTTGCAAGATGGGGATAATAATACCTCCACACCCAACCTCACAGGGATGTTGTGGGGAAAAGTGCTTTTTCAAAAATTGTCAAGTGTGACAGAAATGTGAGCTGCTCCTGGCATTATGGTAGTAGTAGATTTAAAGGTAGATTATCAAGCTTTCTTCAGAAGGTGACAAGGGGACTGCTTGGCTCAGGGCCTGAAGAGAATTCCTGATCTCGAAAGAATAAGAATGCTTTCCTGATAATAAAATTGTTAGGGCAATAGCAATGTTACAATGGATTGACATAATATGCAAAATGTCTATGGTGCTTTCCAAAAAGGTACAAGTATTATTATGTCCATTTCACATATGAGAAAACTGAGACTCTGAAAGATTAATCCATTTATCCACAGTCACATAGTTAAGAAGCTGGGCCTGTAATTCAGGGGCTTTTCTCTCTGCATTGAGTCTCACCATATTCCAACATACTCTCAGCTCAGCTGTCAAGACATTGTTTCTAAAGTACAGGTCTGACCATGTCAACTCCTGCTCAGTAAGCTCCAGGGGCTCCCTATTGCCTCCAGGGTCAAATGAGCTCCAGTGTATGACAGTTAAAACCCTTCAGAACCCATCCCCTTCTAATCTTTCAAATCTTTTTACCCTGTACTCTGCTCCTCACACTCTCTGATCCTCACTGCGCCTTTTCCATGACATGGCACGCACCATCTCTGTCTTTGCAGTTACTATCACCCGGGCCTGGAATGCTTTGCTACCTGGCTCCCTTCAAGACTCAGTACAACTGTACTTCATGCAGTGGGCTTTTCCTGCTCCTCTGACCTCCAGGCATTGGGCTTTTCCTGCTCCCCTGAGCTCCAGGCATTGGGCTTTTCCTGCTCCTCTGAGCTCCATGCAGTGGGCTTTTTCTGTTCCCTCTACTTTGTAAACATCTTGTAGGTATCTCATTATTTATACACAGTCTCCCCTCTTGAATCGTGAGGTCTTTGAGGGCGGAAACTGTGGAGTTCTTTTTGGGGGGAGAGAGAGGCTTTCTCCGCATCCCCAGCATTTAGTACAGAACCTAGCTTATAGCAAATGTGTAATAAAGGTTTGCTGGTTGACTGAATGACTCAGATTAGTATTTTTTCCCCCACAAATCACTCCACTTCAGAGTGTTTGCTTTGAGATAGTTTTGCCAACTCTCCTATTGCCTACTCAAAGATATGGGGAGGATTATGACCACCCCAGAGAGAATCTTAGGACAAATTCTTCTGAGCCAGTGAGAAGGTATCAACACTCCAGAAAGAAGAGGTAGGTTAAGAGCAAGCCCATGCCCTTTGCCCTGACAAAGACTGCCCCTGCTCTCTGTATACATATAAGTACATTATAGATGTACATCTATAATCGGGATTTCTAACCCTGGAGGCCTACAAGAAATAAGCTGACAGTTTCAGTGAACTCTTAAGCATCTGGGCATTCATTTCTTTCAGTTCAGGGGCAGTGGGATGGAGCAGAGGAGAGACTGAGCAGAGTCAGGGCCAGAAGACCTAAGATCAAACCCCAATTTTGCCTCTTTTTAACCTGGGGGAGCCATCAAATCTCTCAGAGTCTCGCTCTATGGTAGTTCTCAATCTGTAAACAAACCCTTGAATAAACAGAAGTCTTCCAACTCCAAGCCCAGAGCTCTTTAACAAGAAATGAAAGAGCAGAAAGGGGAAGGGAGGGGAGGGGGAAATGTGGGTCAAAACAACTTCACTTATTTTTCAATTCTCAAATGCCTATTAAAAGTCCAGCCAAGCCAGGGCTATCAAACTTGCTGACCTTGCTATGACCCTCATTCAAATACTATTCTATTTACAGACACGTGATACTTGTGAAATTTGGCCTTAGTTATCCTAACTTCTCTTTTACACTGGATATTTCATCCCCCCAAATAGCACCCAGCTGGGCACTACCACGAAGCTTCCAATCTTAATATCCTGAAAACAGAGGAAGTGGGGAGTCAATCACTATTATTAATAGACAACCACAGGCACAAGACAGTTCACTAACAGAATGAACCTTTCTCCCAAACACATAACAAATAGTTTTCACCCCTCGCTCAATGCCTCCCAAACATCCCTGACTCCCCCTCCCCTAAAAGTTTCACTTTCAGGAGAGATTTATTACAGAGCTGTCAACACAATAGTACATTTACGGAAAAGATAGAAATAAGGAACACCTTACAAGAAGATACTGTAGCCGGAGCTAAGTCATAAATGTTTGATAAGGAATGAGCAAGCCCCAGAAAAATACCTGTTCAATCCCACTTTGTATTAGGCAGATAAAGTCATACAGGAAATCAATGTGATGTATTGAAAGGAAGAAACAGCCCCGCTCGGGGATCAGGACGTGTGCTATTATAAAGTGGTTGCTGCATATAAATACTTTGGAAAGAGAGATCAACATTTTTGTATTTACTTATTTTGGGGAGGGCAAGAAGGTAAAAAGTCGGGTTGGTAACCCACTCAATTTGTCAATTGGTGGGTGAACATATGGGGGCACTTGTGAATCTCACTGTCTTGGTCTACTCTTCAGAGAAGCACAGATGGTCAGAAATAGGGGGGCTATGTCAGAGCTTTGAATTTGGAACACGGAATGGACATACACTGTCAGCACCTGAGAGGTCATCTAGCCCAGTCCCCTACTTTGACGGGAGAAAAGTGCTATCAAAAGGGACTTATGTAAGGCCCCAAACATTGTGACAGAGCCAGAATTGGCTCTGATCTCTTGTCTGCAGGTCCAATGCTTTTCCAACTATTCCTCATTGCTGAAGAAAAGGAATTTGGGTTTACTGAGAAGGCCAGAGGCAGGACCAAGATGGGGGAGGTACAAGGAAGCGATTTTTGAATGGATCTAAGGATGACCTTTCTAAGTCCTAAAGATGTGTAGCAATTCAATGCACTGCTTCAGAAGAGAATGGGACATCCTTACTGGAGTTTTACAAGGAGTCTTGTTGTAGAAGATTTTTGTGCTTCAGGCAGGAGTTGGGCTCTGAGATTCTGTGACTCTTTGAGGATCTTTGGTGAACTACAAAGTTCTCCCTAGTCCCAGGACAACTCTGAGAATGGTTCCATGAAGTATGCTGATGATGGTCTTTGTAGAAATTAGAATAAAAATAACAGAGCTTACATTGTGACATATAACAGTAAAATATCTCTAAAGACCTCCCCATAGCAAATCTACAGAAAATATAAACACTGTAAATGTCCCTATAGTGCGTGATATACTTGTTTTGAAACAAAATGATATAACTCTGACACGTATTCAACCCCTAAAGCATTTATTATGTGTCCTATGTGTGTTAGAATCTATGTCAAAATCTTTTAACAAAAGACAAAAACGAAAACAATTCATCTCCTGAAGATGTTTATACTCTATAAGTCATGCAATGAGTTAGATGTGGGATTGGAAGACAGGTTCTCTCCCTTCTGATTTAGTATATGTGTTATCCTTAGGCTGTTTCAGAAGCACTACTCTCACAAATGAAGTGCCATAAGAAAGAAGCTGGGAACACCAGACTTCAAGATATATTTATTAAGTAGCTACTGAGTGCCACCTACCATATTAGGAACTGGGGAAATGACCATAAGAGAAAAAACAAAAACAAAAACAAAAAACCCAAACCAGTCCTGCCATCAAGAAGCTTTCATTCCAGTAGTTAAATGCAACATGTTCATCTGCATGAACATACAGGCTATTACACAATGATTGGGGGCAGCATGAATAATTCAGGGACTTGAAAAAGTCCTCCTGAAGGTGATATTTGAGTTAAGTCCTGAAGAGAACTAGAGGCTCCAAGAACTGAAGGTGAGGAAAGGCAAGCATTCCAGGAACAGAAGGAAGTCTATGCTGAGATGGGAGGAGGAAAATGCCAAGTGTGCGGAAAAGGAAGGAGGTCACTTTGGCTGAACCAAAGAATGGGTGAAGGAGTGAAATAGGTAACTAACTCAGGAAGGGGGGGTGAGTGCCAGATCAAGGGATTTAAATGCCAGACAGAGAAATTTCTACTTCATCTTGCAGGCAATGGGAAAGAGTGACATGACTGAACTGTGCTTTAGAAATATCAGTCTGGTAGACTTGGAAGTTGTATTGGAGAGGGAAGAGACTAGGCACAGGGGAACCAAGTGGGAGGTTATTATAATATTCTGGAGGAGAAGTGCTAACAGTCTGTACTAGGGTCGTTGTAGTGTTAGCAGAGAAAAAGCATGAGAGATGTTCAGGAGATAGAATGGAAATGATTTGTCAGCTGATTGGATATGAAAAGTAAGGAAGAGCAGAGATTGTGAACCTAGATTAATGGAAATGTAACGATATTAGGTATTTTTGTGGACTGCAGGGCTGGCTGGCTGGTGTGCAGCCATTTCTGCTCAATCCTCCCTCCATGATGGAGAAGGCAGAGCTGAATCCTTCCCAAGCCTTACCTATCTCCTGGTGGGGTGACAGTAGTACAGTTAGGGTATGATCTTTTATTCAACTCCTTCCTCCTTCCTATTCTCTTTCTCTGTAGAGAATTAATAAATTCCTTCTCTCTTACAATAATTAGCTCACTTTTTAACCTAGGGGCAATATGAAGACTCTTTGGTCCAAGTGGTACTCTACACTGCTGCTTTATGGAGCTCACATCAGATAAAAAGTTAGCAGTATAATCATAACAGTTCAGAGCTTCCAATTAAGAAAATATCTACCTTAGAAACGGAAGTCTGGCTCTGTGGCCTAATTTTTTTTTAAACTCCATCAAATCCCTGTTCTCTCTATAGTTGAATTACGATGAGGATACAGAAAATATTTAGGTAAAATAAATGATTAGAGTATATTACAGTGTCTGTTATGGGACAGCCTTGGGGAGAAGAATTTGGGAAAAGAACAGATGATTTTCAAAACTTCCCTCAGTCTTTGAAAAGCTGAGGAAAACCAATAGTTTCAGCTTGAGGTAAATAGGTGGTACAGTGGATAGAGGGCTGGGACCTGGCATCAGGAAGACCACAGTTCAAATGTAGCATCAGACATTTATTTGCCACATGACCCTGGGCAAGTCACTTCACTTTGGTCTGTCTCATTTGTCTCTAAAATAGGGTTAATAATAGTACCTACCTCCTAGGGTTGTTGTAAGGATAAAATGAGATATTTGTAAAGTGCTTTCCAAATTTTAAAGCAGTATATAAATGCTAGCTATG
This sequence comes from Pseudochirops cupreus, assembly GCA_028627135.1. Taxonomy (NCBI): domain Eukaryota; kingdom Metazoa; phylum Chordata; class Mammalia; order Diprotodontia; family Pseudocheiridae; genus Pseudochirops; species Pseudochirops cupreus. The sequence goes on along the minus strand of CM053581.1, from coordinate 63,157,310 downwards.
CTGCTACTGCTGCATCTGAACAGGCCCAATGACAAGTCCAGGTGCAAGCCTCTCCCTTCTCTGCTACAGCACCACCTTCTTTTCCGTTGTTACATCTGTGTCACTGATGCTTTCCAGTTTGACTTGTTAATTCCCAAGTAGGACGGGAATGGCTTCTCCCACTCTTTCCTATCAGTCCACTCTCTGACAGGCTTACCTATGTGTTCTTTAAAATTCCTAAGTGTGACTGAAATCCCCCTTCTGATTCAAAGATCATGACATTTGAATTGCTCTCAGGGCAATAAGGGAATGCTTTTCCCTCTGAGCTAGAACAGAAAAAGGAAGTAGGGAGGAGGTATAAGTTTAGGGAGAAAGAAAATTATTTCTGTTTTGCACCATATTGAGTCTGAGATGCTTATGTAACATCCAGGTTGAGACATCAGGCAGACTATTACAGATGTGGACTTGGAGGTGTGGTCTCTCTCTCCCTCTCTCTCTCTCCCCCTCCCTTACCTCCCCCCTTCCCCACTCCCGCTCTACTTCCTTCTCCCTTCCCCTTCACTCTCCCCTTTCTCTTTCTCTCCATATACACACGTAAACATACATACACACATGTATGCAAATACATATATACATATATCTATCTATAAATGCATAACACAGAACACAGCATGAAAGGACCAAAAAGAACTTTAGAGAATAAACCAAACAATAGCCAAAATGGAAGAGGCCACATAATTGGTCTAGTTCAACTTCCTGACCGCACCACACAGCAGAAATCTTCTCTACCATACGTACATATATGCATACTGAACATACTCTTGTAAGTGGTTATTCCGCCTTCTTTTAACATCTCTAGTGATGGGGATGGGAGGCAGCACGGTTTAGTGCATCGCTAAATCACTATATAAATGCCAGCTTTTCTCACCATTTTTATTATTGTTGTTACCATTTCGAGCTTACTATCTATCAAAGTAGTCATTTTCACTGTTGGACAGATCTACAGTCATAGAATCTTACAATTAGAATCACAGATAATCTCAGAGGTCATTTAGTTTTACATTTACCAAAAAACGAATCCCTTCTATAAAGTAGGCAGCCAGTCCTCACTTAACAACCTCCAGTGACAGGGAATTCTCTACCTTGGGAGACAGTTAATTCTAATGTTTTCTCATGGCTCTAATCATCAAGAAAAGTTTCATTCTATCAAAATGAAACTTCCTTCTCTTCATCTCCTTCTTCTACCTCATTCATGGTTTTGGTTCTATTCTCTGGGTCCAAGAAGAATAGCTTGAATTATTGTTGGACCTTATAGGCCTCCAAATATATGAGGATGGTGACAATATCACACTTAATTCTTCTCTTCTGCAGAAATGTATTTTTAAATGTCCTTTATTTTGTAAATACACACAATATATTTAACCAGTCATAGTTCTGGTATCTGTGATAAGACAGTAAGAACAGAAGACAACTGTTTGTAGATTATAAAAAAGCGACAGAGGCACTGAAATCAAATCAAGAGACTGGAGATGATATAAAAACTCTCATAAACCTATGGCACCCATCGGAAGACAAATGGTGACTTTAAAAAATCACATTAAAATATCATTCTCTATCTATCTCTGACATGTAGCTTTTAATTCTAATATAGACACAGACATCAGCTATGTCATTTTTCAAATACTATTGAGCACTTGAGAAATGTGAGGAAAAATATCCATTTTTAAAACTAAACAGAAGTTGCCAGTTTTCTCAATGTTGGTTTCATATGATCTTATTAATTGAAAGGGACCTCCGAGGTGATCTCATCCAATTTCCTCATCTTACTGAGGACAGAACTGATGGGGGGATGCAGGCTTCCCTGGGTCACACAGAGAGCTGAGAGCACAGCCTGGACTACAGCCTTGGTTCTAGACCAGCTCTAACAAAAAATGATCTTATATTTATAGAATGTTTTAAGGCTTATAAACAATGCTTTCCCATAACAATCTTGTAAAGCAATTAGTTTATTTATTTATTATTATTTATCTATCATACCTGTCTTTCTGATGAGGACATGGAGATTCAAACATTAAGAGACACCCATGGTCACACAACTAACGTTTGAGGCCCCATCTCCTGATTCCACAGAGTGTTCTTTACTAAACCACATTCTCTGTTCTAAGATTTCGTCCAGTTTTGATACTGCACACACTGTGTATAAAATTCTCCATTCTAAAATTCTGCTAATTTTTACATTTTAAGTTAAGATTCTGTGCTCTAATGCTTCACATGCTAAGGCTGCTTCTCGATCTTGCATTTCATGTTCTAACATGCTACGTTGTAAAGTTCCTTCTAGTTCTCACATTCCAAATTCTATCTTGTAACATTTGAGTTTCAAAGGTTTCCTTTCAATTCTTCTACCTGGCACCCTAAGCCCTGTCTAGTTTAAGGTTTCTTGCAGTCCTAATATTCTATGGTCTATAGTTCAACATTCTCAGGGTTTTTTTTCTTATCTTATAATGTGTCATATTCTAAAGTTCCTTCCAGCTTTAACATATACTGTATGTTTACTTCTTTCTCATCCTCTTCCTCCTCCTCCTCTTCCTCCTCCATATAAACTTATCCCACTGAATGCCAAAGAAGAATGACTGGAACACAAACATTTTGCTGTGGACAAAATAGCTGGTCTGCTATATTTCTGGGCAAGGGGAAGCTGTGGAGCTAGTTGCTTCAGACTTGTTAATTGTGTTCCCCAAGATGTACTAAGACTCAGAAATGGAGCTGATGGAAAAAGTCAGGAAGGGAATTGTTACTATCTATTCAGAGGATAAATGCAAATTATACCTTCGTCACTCAAATATAGCCCAACTTCCAAAGAAGACTTTGCAGTCCAGATTTGTTTATGCTTGTTTGGTGATAACCCTTTGCAGCACAACATATCAGAAAATTCTATAATAGGAACCACAGCCAGGAAACAGTAAATAATTAATTGCCCTCCCTCCCAGCCCCTTGCATTTCTGTTGATATAAATGACGGTATAATTCCAAACCCAATTATCACTACTTAGCCATTCCATTTTGTAGTTAAAATCCCACAAAATTAAAGTGCATCAATTGTTAATGGTAATAGACCAGACAGGGATTAAAGATTATTTTAATGTTTATTTCCTGTCAAGAGATCTTTGGGCAGGAAACAACACAGACAAAAGACTGGACCTGTAGATGAGATTCATATATTTAAGTATCTAAGTTCTGAAAACATTATGGATATAATTACTTGTTTAATTTACTTGTTCCCTCAAGATACAGACAGTTGCTCATGCCAACTTGATTATAGCAAGTTCTCAGAAAGGAAAGGAATTACTCCTTAACACTTTGCATATTGTTTAATCTTCAGAAATCCAATCAACACATATTTGCTCAGTGGCTACTGTGTATCATGATGATTGCTACTCGTAGCATGCCAATGGCATTACTGGAATTATGAATTTACAAAGAAGTGAGTATAAGACATTCTAGGTGTATCCAGAAGGCTTGCAGACACTTAAAAAAGATGGTCATGTGTCAAATAATAGCTCTAGTGAAAAAAGGAAAGATAGATGGTGGGTTTGAGAAGACAGCACCATGGAAGCAAAGATAAAAGAATACAAAAATATAGGACCTGGGTTCAAGTCCCAGATACACTATTTAATATCAAGAGGAGCATAGGCAAATCAATAATAATAACTCACATGGATGTGCCACCAAAAGGTGAACAAACCTTTCTGAGACTCAGTTTCCTCACCTGTAAAATGAAGGGTTGGATTAGATAATCTCTAAGATCTTTTTAGCTTGAAATCCTATAACTGACATGGAAGAAAAGGCATAAATGCAGCATCAAGGCTGTCTATCCAGGACTGGAATGGAAGAGTAGATCGTGTGGCAGAGTGAAAGATAATGGAAGTGCTCTTGGTGTATTGTTTTACTACCCACAAAGTAAATTAAAAGAAAGGCAGGAAAGACTACATAGCATATTGTGTGCTCCTTATGTTGAGGACTTATGGACAGTGACAGATAAGAATTACATGGGATAAGAATGGTTACTGTAGATAGGTAATCATCTGCTCCTGATTGGGGAAGACTAACATGGATGAGATAATGGATCCAAGTACTAAAGTTCATGTTTCTGCTCTAAGGTCTTATAAAGCAGTTTCTTCCAAACAGTTAATGTAACCAGGGTTCAGATCCCGCTTCTGACATATACTAGGTATGGAAGCCTTGGAAAATCACTAACTTCTCAGTGTATTTGGAAACTTTCTAAGACTCCAAGTTGCCAAGAAGTTGGGTTTCCTCTCCTGGTAATTGTCAATACTGCTGAAATTACAGGTCCAATCCCTATGTCTGTCCTGTTGTTATATAGCCTGCCTATAAATAGGAGTCAGAAGTCCCTAGGTGCCAGCCCCTGTTCCTCCACTCCTTCAGATGTGCAATGATAGTCTAAGGTGTGTGGTCTATGGGAGTAAGGTAGGGGTGTGCTCCTGGTGGGCAACCTTATGCTTCTACTGCAACTTGAACTTCTTTATTGTAAGCTACAGATGCAAAGGAAAGCACGAAGTAGGGCTGGGGTTTATTTCTAATTGTATTAGGGTCATCATTTATTATTAAAGCTATATGCTGACTGAAGCTATGAGGTCAGGAGACCAATAAGTCCTCCTTTATCTTGGCTATGTTGGCTCTTAGTACTTATGAGCCTTCGGGGAAGTCATTTTACCTCTTGGCCTCAGTTTCTTCACATGTAAAATGAAGGGTTTAGGATTGGATGATGTTAAATTCCATTGCTCTTCCATATCCTATGACCTTAAAAATCACCACTCTCTCTTCATATGTTCAATGAATCATTCCACCCCACTCTACCCTTACAGTGGAACTATTTTCACTCAATAGTGATTTATGTGATGGCTGATTGCATTCAAGCTGACATATATGGGTATTTAAGAGTCTAATTCAATCATTATAGCTTTTCTGTAAGCATAGAGGAACCACATCCTTCCAGCATCTCTGGGCTTTTGTATTCATTTGCCTCCTGTGTTTAAATGTTCTTCTTCTCCATATACATTAAATAAGGCAATTTAAGCCAAAAAGAGGTGTATGATAAGTAGTACATTAGTGCTTCCAAAGGAAGAAAGCTTGCAGCCATCTCATCTGAACTTACGATTGCTTGGCACTTGTGCGCTAGGGCAGTGCTCCAACCTGGTGGTGAACATGATATTTGAACAGATGGGTAAAGGTATTAGCAGTCAAGAGGCTATCAATTGAGGGTGTTAAGGGAAGAATTTCTAAAGGAGAAACGCCAAATACCTGTCAGTTCTAGACTTACAAGCCTCTCAGTTTCGAGATGCCACACTGCCACAGGACCTTTGAATACTGTCACCATGCCACATCCCAGAAGTTCTTCTGGATTCTCTTCTCCCTCTCAGTTGTCCTGCTCTGCATCAATAATAAACTTCTACCTCATGAGAATCCACAAAGCACGAAGTAAGACTGGCTGTGACACAGAGATGAAAATATTGTGCAGAATTCTCCTGTGTAATCATAGAAACTTGGTGTTTGAGGAGAGCACAGAAGTTATCCAGTCTAACTGTACCTGAACAGACTACCTTCTGCAACTGAAGCTCTTAATATTTTTTGTGTCCTGGACTCCTTTGGCAGTCTAGTAAAGTCTATAGACCCCTTCTGAGAATAATGCCTTCAAACGCGTAAAATGAAATGTATAAAATTTAAAAGGAAATTATGTTGAAATGCATTCATTAAAATGCTTTTTTAAAAAAAGTTCACATAAAGATTCCCCAACATATAACATTCACTATTAGTGGCCATTCATCTTGGCAAAAGGATACCCAGGGACAGGGAACTCACTACATCCTGAGATGGTTCACTCCCTCTTACAGAAACCTCTAATTGCTGGGAAGCTGTTCTTTATATTGAGAAAAACTCCCTGGCCTGCCAGATTACCAGAAAAAGCTAGCAATAAAAGACAAAAAGGTATTTCGCAGCTTTGAGAGGCAATGTGAGGTAAAGGGAGGCATACTGTACTGTCAAAAGAATCTGGTTTCAAATTCCAGATTTGAATGTATTACATTACTTTGGAAAGTTTATACATGGATCACAGCATGGAAGAGATTTCCATTACACATCTACCCACACTCACAAATAACTGGCTGAAAAACACTTAACTGAGTTCTATGAGTCACTGAGATAAAGATTAAATGGAAAGGACTGGTCTCTAGACTTCACTCTATTGAGCAAACAAGAAATTAACAGCTGGTTTAGAATCCCAGCTATGGCATTTACTACAATTGTGGTGCTAGGCAAAGTCACCTAAGTTCTCTGAGTTTCTGTACAATGGACATAAGATATGGGAGTCAGTGGAAGGGCTGTCCTTAGGAATGGCACTACGGAAAGAGCAATAGAGATGTCCAGATTGACAAATTCTACCTTATCTGGGTCTTTGTCTTATCTCTCTATAAGATCTGAGTTCTCTGAGGGCAAGAATTATGTTTTACATTTATGTCTTACTTCAATGCCAGGCATGAGGCTCTCTATTTAGAAGGGATTAATCAAGATAAATAAGGGCTTGTTGAGTTGAACTGAAGCAAAATGAAATACTCCTTTCTTGCACCATCATAATTTGGCTACATGCTGAATGAAGTAAGGTCTGGAGACCAACAATTTCCATTTGCTCTTTATCTAGACAACTCTCTCACAAAATTCAAAGTTGAGCATTTGTCGGCTAGCAGAGATTTGTGAGCATGGGTAGACATGGTTTGGAAACCTATTCCATAACCTTTCACCATGCATAAAATTTACTGTGAATAGAATTCCTAAAAGTCCATGTTCGCCTCTGATTTAAAACTATTAAATCTGGCTTCCCAAGAACACTTCCATTACAATAAATACATCACTATGACAACATATGCTAATTGGATGAATTCAAAGAACAGATTGAACAACCTATACATGAAAAATGCATTTGCACATGAGTATCACAGATTCATTACATTGGGAGTTTTTTATTCAAGTTAAGTAGTGTGCAAAGCATTTTATGAAGTGGGCCTGTATCATGGGAGTTGTAATGGTAGCTAAGAATACCAAAATATACACCAATCCCAAATTTGAGTGGTCTCATGGTCTAATGGTAAGAAGGTAAGATCACTGGCTACAGAAGATATAGGTTGAAGTCCTAACTCCAATGACAATCAGCTTTGTGACCCCAGGCAAGCCATTTATACTCTCTAGTACTGAGTTTTCTCATATGTAAAATAGGGAGGATAATACTTGCAAAATTTACCTCACAGAGTTATTGCAAGAAAAGGAGTTTGTCAACTTTAAAAGGTTATATGTAAACTTGAATTCCCATTTTTGTTACTAATACTTTTTATGAAAATTCTACTTGTAATCACTGGGCATATGGACAATCTCCCTAACATATGGAATCAGTTTTCATTTCTGTACAAAGAGTTGCTTTCTGGATTTTGGAGAAAAGAGAATGATAAACAATGCATGTGTGTGAGTATGATCTCAGCTTCTATGTCTGTGTACCATGAACACATGGGATATGGTAGTAAGCATAGGATGAGAGAGTCACTGGGAAAGCACATGGTTCAACTCCAGCCTCAGTAGGATTCCCTCTACAAAATGCTTAACAAGTGGCCATCTGTAATGCCAAGCAAAGGCAACTTCCAAGGTTTGGATTACCAGCATAGCAAACCCCATTTATTCAGCAAAACATTCACAGAACAGAGAAAGTCAAAATACAGTGTAACTCAATCATTTAGCAAGTAAGTTCTCAATTCAATTGCAAAGTACCAAGGTCCAGGTATCCCATCCCTGGATCAGTAGTCAAAGTAGCCCACTCCTGGGCAGTACAGTCATTTAGTCTCTTCTCAAATGGAGATTAGTCCCCAACCATAAACAAAGTACATTCATTTGGTCAATCACAGAGCACAAAAAACTCAAAGGCTTCCCACCCCTTAACTACAATACCATCCATTAACACCAAGCACTTTCTCAAAAGGGGCAGGAGAGCACAAAAGGCTATCCACTCTTAAGTTATAACAAGGTTA
>CM053581.1:63130902-63149148 GCA_028627135.1 Pseudochirops cupreus | reverse complement strand
AAGGCTCAACAAAGCCATAGCTAGTGTCCTCATCAAGTCACTCTCTATCTGTAGAATAGTCCCAGAACCCCTGAAAACATCAGCAAGGCCCTCTTCCAGGATTTCTGTAAACATATCACAAGAAAACCCTCCTTCAGGGCTTCTGAACCAACAGCAAGGTTCCAGGACCTCTACAACAGCAGCACTGTCCTTCACCAGCAGGTGAATCTGGCAAAACAACGTCAAAACAGACAAACAGAATACCAGCATCACAGCCATGCCTCCTTAGTTCTTGGCAGCTCTGGGTGGCAGTTCTCAAAAGTCCTGGGCAGCTCCAACTGGCCCTCAGCAGTCTTTCTCTCAGCAACTCAGGCTCCACCATACTGGATACTGCTGTCCAAAAGTCCTTCTGGCCTTCTCTCAGCTTGGGCCTCTCTCCCAATTCACGGCTCCTCCCAGTTCAGCCCTCTTTCTTCATGTCAACAAGTCCATCCCACAAGTGGAATTCACAAGCTCTGGGTTTTAACACTCAACTCAAAAACCAAGCCAATACCAGGGAATCTCCAAATTCCATTAACATTACACTATTCAGGAACACTTAAGATAATCAACAAATACTGTCTTACTTAAGTGAAAAGAATGGTCATGCACTTAAAGCATTCCCAACCAACCCCAAACTCCACTGCATTTATTTTCCTTGACTGTGAAAAAAAACAAAAAACAAAACTACATAATATAGAAAAAGTAAAACAGTATTTTCAAACTTAATATTAAAAACGGGGATTGGGTCTTAATTCTGACACTAACTAGCTTCATAATCACAGACATATTTTATATCTCTGAGACTCAGTTGTCTTCTCCATAAAATAGGAAGAATAAATCTTTTACTTCTTTCCTGAAAAGGTTATTGTAAAGGAATAGTATTTGGAGACTATAAAATGCCAGAGAAACATGATTTACATGACTGAAAACTGAGTCCCATTGGACCACAGATGGCTGAAAACAATGGCATGATCCAATGGCCAAACTATTCAAACAGGGATATAAATGATAAGTACAGGATCATCAACCTTGGATTTGCTGTCCTTGGTTTGATGAGTGACATCACATCTGAATATGAATACATAAGAAATGAGAGCCATAGATAAAAGGGAAGTTGATATTTAAAGTAACTGATTGGGAAGCTAATAAGCTTCCCTCTTGTTTTAAGATACTTGTTTACACATATATTTATTCTGAAGAGGAAAAAAAAATCAAGCAATTATATGAATGCACTATTCTGAGTTACTGGCTATAGCTGAAAACTATGATCCAGATTCTCCATCTGATGAAGAGTTTCATTAGGCTGATTGTTGCAGGCCCTCCAGAAGTCCCAGAGAATCACTTTTTTTCCCAAAAAAATCTGTGATTTCATCAGTGAGGATATTTCCTCTCTATCTTCTGGAGGACGTCCTCTAGTGTTCATGTATTGTTATGACCAAAAACATTCATTTCTTGGTGGAAAGGAATACCATATTACTTCTGGTAATGCGTCTCTCTACCTTGAGCTAAGGTGATCCTCTGATCAAAAGACACACACACCAGAATCCATTGGTGACCCAGCACATGAAGCATTTCTAACTAAAATAGCAATAGAATATCTCAGATCTTTTCCTCTTATGCCCTGATGACAACTCAGAATTACTATAAAGTCATGATAATGCCCTGGATAAAGGCTTCAGTAGAGGATAGTGGTCCACATCCCTTTAGATGCAGACTGCCACACTGTTGTGCATTTTTTGTAAAGCTATATGTGAATCAGAGAGGAAATGGTATTTTTACTCATTTGAGGCCTAATTTATCTCAATCCCATATGGAAATGATGTGTTCACCCACTTTCTAACACTGTTCTCACCTATGTGATTTTCTCACAAGCATTATTTTAGCTAAGGTAATAAATACCTTAGAATGAATCAGTGTTAATGAGGTAGAAACACAAAAAAATGCAATAAAAGGTGAATAAGTAATGAAAAACAATGTGAGTCAAAGCAAATGAAAAGAAAGGCACGATATTTCTGAAAATCATTACTTAAAAACATAAAGGCAACATCATTAAGAAAACAACCAAACAATCTTTTGGTGTTTTTAGATTGAGAAGTAACATGAGGGAAGAGTATGACATTCCCCTATACTTGTTTTTCTTGGTCAAGGACTGTTCTGAGGCATTATGTAAACAATGAGTTATTAGCATGAGAATTCCTATGTCTGTCTTACTGATTAGGAAACTTAAGTTCAGAAATTTCAAAGGCATACAGATGGCACAGAAGACAGAGCACTGGTGCTGGCATCAGAAGACTTGAGGTTGAGTCAAAGGGCTGTCCCTTACAAGGTAGGTGACCATGGCCAGCTCACTTCTTCCCTCTGGGCCTGAGTAGGAAGAAAGAATTTGATGAGATGATCTCTAAGCTTCCTTCCTTCTGGTTCCAAAAGTTCTGTGATTTTCCCTAGTCAGAACTTTAATTCAAGGCTTCCAGTCCAACACTGGTGCTCTTTCCATTGCACCACATTGTTACTCACCCATAGAATTGGCCGAAACTTTTTTCAGGACCTTTCTATTAAGGGAGAGTATATGTATTATTATTACATTATAAATGACTAAATTATAAGTAAAATACATTACAAATGTATTTTAGTATAGGAAGTTGAAGGATTTTCTAACTATTGATTTAATACTGTGAAATTACTTGTTTTTTCTCCCTAATGCTAAGCCATTGCTACAATGGCAGGGGACATTTGTAAAGTACATTAAAGTCTATAAAGCGCTTTCCATATTTATGTTATTTCACCCCCACAAGAACTTTGTGTGGTAGGTACAAAAGTTACTATTATCTCCAATTTTACAGATTAGAAAACTAAAGCTCAGATCACACAGGTAACCAGAGGCAGGATGTGAACTCGAGTGTTCTTCATCTGAAGGAAGGGAGTAAGCACTACGCTAAGGCCTATAACCACCACCAAGAAAACAAAGACTAAGAACTATGACCAACATGCACTAATCACCTACTCCCACGTGCCAGCTGATGCTCAGGACAACCCTGGGGGCTAAGTGCTTTTATCAGCCCCACTTTACAGATTCACTCATTCAGCAAACATGTATTCAGCACCTACCGGCTGGGCACTGTGACAGGCAGGACAATAACTAACAACTGCCAAACAGAGAGGGCCTATATGCCAGGCACCGGCTGAGCGCTTTATCATGGTTACCTCACTTAATCCTCACAACTCCACAAGGTCGGTGCAATTATTGTGCCCATTTTACAGATGAGGGAACGGAAACAAACCTAGGTTTTGTGACTTGCCTGGTCAGAGCTGCTAAGTGTGTGAGGCTGTGTTTGAACTAGTATCATCCTGACTGCAGGCAGGCCTAGCGCTCTCTGCACTGTGGCACCCCCAGCTGCCCCTTGCTTGTACAGCCTGCTGCTACTCACTGCAAGAGGTGGCCTGTGAATTACCTTCACTTACCTTTTACTTCTCTGATCAGCCTCTCTTAGCCTTCCCTCAAAACAACCACCATAATTTGCCTTTGTTTTGTTTTGCTTTTATTTTTATACAGCTCACCCAGTGCCAGTGACTATTGGAAAAGGGTCTGTATGCAACAAAACCTCTGCTTCCCAACACGTTTTCAGGTCCCATGTCTCTGACGAATGAAGAAGGATGTCTAGGAAGAAAATAGAGACCTTTTTGGAGTCTCCTGAACTAAAAGAATGTGTGGGTTTGTGACCCTCTATGAGTCTCAGCATTCAGGGTCACCCAGTTCCAGAACAGGAAAGCCAGAGGCTAAATCCTTGAATCCTGAATGCAAGGCAAAACCAGTCTCCCCTATGAAATGAAAGGCTTCATCCAATATAAAGCTTGTGCTGAAGGAAAGGTTCTTTTGAAAACTGTGGTCATGACTCCATTCTCTGACTTTTCTCCTATACTAATCTTAATCCTGAGAGTTAGTACTTCACTTACATGGGTTCCTTAAATTTTGCAAAGCACATTCCTGTGTTCTCCTTGCATACTTACAACAACTCTGTGAGGCGGGCAAAGTCCTTTCCCCCACTTTCCACACATTTGTAGAACTGGGGCCAGCAAAACCAGTGAATCCTTTGAGTAAAGAAGTATTGGAACAGAAGAGAAATACTTTCTAGTGTGGCCTTTAGGCAAGAATTAGGGCATCTAATGACAGCACATAGTTTGTGCTTTCAGCAATGTTCAGTTCTGTATTCTAATGCTGGTAGGCTGTAGCACATCGAGCAGTGGGCTGCTCAAGCTCAACAGAGGACTTATATGAAGTTAGCCTGGAGAAAAGAAGACAGGAACATAGGGTTATTAAGAAAACTTCCTAATTATCACTGGTATCTAAAAGGGTAAGGTTCTGCCCTAACAATATGGGAGTTTTTCATCAGTGGAGATGTTAAATTAAAGCACATCTTTTATGGCAGATGCTACAGAAACTTTCTTGTTGAGGTTTCATTGGACTAAGTTTTCTATGAGGTCCCTTCTAGCCCAGCAATCCTAGGAAGAACTTTCTTCTCACTGTGGAGAAGAAATATTTGTCAGGCGGTTGTTCTGAGACGATCTCTTTCATGTTAGTAGTTAGCATTTATGTGGCACTTAAAAGTTTGCACAATGCTTTAAAAATGTGACCAGGCTTTTGAGAATGCCTACTTTGGTCTACTTGGAGCCCACTGAACCTCTTAACACACGGGTGGGGGCAGACTCCTTGATTGGCTTCCTGCCTCTTTAAAAGTGGTGAGCCTGAGCAGTTAGCTCTCTAGGCCATGCTTTCCATCATCTTCTCAGTGACTCTTACACGCTGTGCCCAGCAGGAATCCCATGAACTGAATCAGTGAGAAGGGAGCAATTTCCTTCCACTGCTCACCTCTCTTTTATGCCCAGCTCAGAGAAATGGGCCTAGGGGTGTTTGTTTCTGTTGTACATTGTTTGTCCTTAGTTTCAACGGATTAAAGTGATTCCTACAGGGAGCCATACTGACCTTGGAGCCAGAATTGCAGGCTCAGTAGGGCAACAGTCAGCCAGCCATGGAAATCCTAGGAAGCCAGGGTACCCAGGACTTGAGACTATGGGGGCTTGGGACTTAGAAACAGGATGGTGCCAGTCTTCTTCCCCTTCCCACAGAATGAGGAGGTGCAAGGGGACAGGGAAACATTGCTCTGTGTTTGAGGGAGTGTGTTTGCATATTTGGAATTAGACCTTCTGAAGTAAATATTCCTTTGTAAAAACTCCATTCTGTTATAGAAATACCATCTTATTTGTCCTCACAATCACCCTGGGAAGGAGATACTATTATCATTCCAATAGTACTGATAGAGGAATTAAGGCAGGTAGTTTAAGTGACTTGTCCTGGGTCACTCGCCTAGGACATACCTGAGACTGGATACTCAGGTCTGCCCAGGCCTCTATCTCTTATGCCACCTACCTGCTTCATTTCTTTCAGAAATGTTCTTTCAAGCCAAGCACTCTCTGGGTCATAGGAATATAGTAGTTTGAAGAGACCTCAGAAGCCACCTAATCCAACCCAAATAAGGAAACAGGTCTTAAACGATTAAGTCCATTTCTAAAAACAAACAAACAAACCAACCTTAAAACTGCCTGAGGGAGGAAGGGATATCCACTCTCCCAAGGACCATCTGCATGATGGCCTGCACGCAGGTGTGACTTGCCAGGCTTGGGGCCACTGTGGGGGGAAGGCATGATTTTTCATAAAGTATCATCAGTATATCAAGCACACTGGAGGTTACTAATTATAGCCACTGCTTCACGCTGGGAAGAAAATATTTCGTGAGAAAAAAAAAGATATCCCATACCACACTTGAGCTGCTGAGCTAGCACTGAGTAATATGAATAAACTCCATGGGCACTAAGAGTCCAGGGCTCCCTTTTAAATCAGTTCATAGAAGCCAAGGAGCCAGTATATCATAGTGAGACAATCATTTATAATGGGACCATTATTAGGAGCTAAGATATAAAAATTTTACACGAAACAGCCTTATAAGCAGATTTAATGTGTGGCTGATTAACTCACATACTCCACTGGGGGCTGGAAGGCTCAGGGGAGTGGTAATGAGATATGGAGTCATTCACCTCCAGGTCACAGGTTCAAATCCAGCCTGTATCAAAAGAGACCTAATTGCCACATCTACTGCTACTTTCACAAAGTCTAAACAGGCACAACAGGCACTGTATTGTTTCTGAATATCTTGTGGGGTGTGTGGGGAAAAATCTCAAATACTGCCTGGTACTAAGACTATGAGGGACATAGAGATATGAGTATGGTTCTCATTTTAAGTGCTAATTCAGGATTCTCTAGGGGTTTCAGGGTTCGGGTACAATTTCAATGGTTTCATGTTACCCACAGAACACAACAAAACGAACTCCTTTCCCTAACAGTTGAAGCCCGTGACTTCCACAATTTGGAGTCAAAACTACAGCATAGTAGCCATGGAAAGAACACTGGTCTAGGAATCCAGGGGGTTGAGTTTGAATATGACACATTTCCTGTGCAACTTTGACTAAATTCACACTGAAACTCTCTCATTTAAACTTTATTTCATTATCTATAAAAAGTGGGAGATGGGCTTGATGACTTCCAAAGTTTCCTTCTTCCTCTAAATTGAATGATTTCCGAGTGCCTTCATCACCTTCATCCTCTACCTAAGCCATCCTTTCTCCATCTTTCCACCTGTTGAATTCCTTCCCTGCCTAGACTTGTCACCTCCCCATGGTGATTACTTCTTTTGTAAATTCCTCATAGCTCTTATCCTGGTTTTCCTATGCTTCCCTGATATTCTCCCTTAAATCATACATATTTTAATTGTTTCATGTTTCCCCCACTATGATTTTCAGAAAGATCTGCCCAAGGTCACATAGTGAGTGGGGAAAATCTTTTCAGTTCTTTGAAACTCAGGGTCTTTTCTATGGCTATCCTCCAGACCTAGAAGTTTCTCCCTCATCTCCATCTCTTGGTTTCCAGGACTTCCTTTAAGTCTCAGCTAAAACCCTAGCTTCTATGGGAAGCCTTTCCCAATGCTCCTAAAGCCATTGTCTTCACCCTTGCTGAATATCCTGTCTCCAGCTTATTTTTACACAGTTGTTTGCATATTGTCTCCCCCACTGGACTGGGAGCTCTTGGAGAAGAGACCTTTTTTTCTCTCATTATCCACAATCCTTGGCCTTGTGCCTGGTACATAGTATGTGCTTAATGGATGTTTCCTGATTGACTGACTGACTATACAGAAACTATAATAATTCTTATTATTCTAAATATGGTAGTTGGAATTAGAACCCAGACCTTAAGATTTCAAATACATAATTTTTTGCATTGCACCTGGCAGGGTGGGCAGTTTGGTGGTACAGTGAATAGTGTGGGACCTGGAGTCAGAAAGATTCATCTTGAGCTCAAATCTGGCCTCCGACACTTACTAGTTGCGTGACCCTGGGCAAGTCACTTAAGCATTTCTGCCTCAGTTCCTCACCTGTAAAATGAGCTAGAGAAGGAAATTTCAAACCACTCTAGTACATTAGTCAAGAAAATCCAAAATGGGGTCACAAAGAGTGGATATGACTGAAAAATGACTAAAGAACAATGGCAGGGTAATTTTAAGGGTGCACGTGTCATGATGGAGAGGTGGCATGTGTGGACCAGGAATGCAATAGATTGGTTAGAACAACGACATTCTTTTTTTTCCCCCCTAACATTACTTTTCTCCTCTGAAATCTAAATAATTTCTTAGAGGTGATTTGTCTTATACGTAGGTATATCATTATCCATTCAATATACTCTTAAGTATAAATGTTAAATAGGTTCATTTTTACCTTCTCCCTTTCCAGGGCTTAGGGCATTTGATGGAATGTAACAATAATCCCTGTTTTGGAACCTATGATCAAGATCAATTGGGGAACCTGCTCCTCTAATACTGTATGTGCAAAGAAATAATTTAGACTCCCAGTTAATTTGAGTATTGAACTGAAATTCTGCAGCTGCTTTCTGCCAGTCCTAAAAACAGAAATTAATTTCAATGACCAAGGCGCATGGAGTGTGGCTCTGTCAGGCAATTAGTCTTCGTCTTTGCCTACTCACGGCCTATCACTGGGCTAATCCATACAGAGAACCTGGCCTTCCTGGAATCTCTTGGCATTCAAAGGGCAGCTTCCCTCCCTATTTCTTCCATCTGGTCTTGCTCCCACTTCCAGAAAGAGGATGAAAAAGCTTTCATGTTTCCATTTCTTCTTTTTCCTATTCCTATCAGTGTTAGAATTAATGCCACTGATTTGCATGTTCGTTTTTCTGTTTGATCAAGTCAGCTGTTGATTAAGTAGAGCTTAGGGGGGAAAATTATACTCCTACAGCTTTCCTCCTTGACTTGCCAGTTTATTAATGAAAGGAGCAAAGATATTGATGGCCTAGGAACTACATGTAGAGCAATTAAAGGGTATGTCCTTCAGAGCCTCTAATTAAAAAAGAGCCCTTTTATATTATCAGCAAAGTCTATTGTCATATTTACATTTGATTCGAGTTTTCGTTTGGTTTCTCCTTCTCTCTATTCTTCTCTACATAAATCTCTGGGGGGAAACTTAGATGTAGCAAAATAAACACTGTGCCAGGGCTTTGTTCCCTACAGGCAGCATTCTTAATCAGAAGGAAAAAAAAATATCTATTTTCAGTAAAAAGGCACCTGTGTAGAAAGGTAGCTTTTAATATCATGGGTTGGATTTTTTTAACTCCTTCCATGAGAGGCAGAGTGGTATAGCAAACAGAACCCTGAACTTGGAGTCAAGAGATGTGGACATATGCCCCAGCTCTAACATTTACTAGCCACATGAACCTGCTGGGCAAATCACTTCATCTCTCTCAACCCAATATACAAAATGGGTACAATAATTTCTGCCTTATTTATTTTTTACAAGATGATTGCAAAATCAAAAGAGGAAGTATTTTGTCTCTATCCAGTGGAAAGAGATTGAGAATATCTGGGTCTGCCAATTATCATCTGTGTGACACTGGGCAAGTCATCTCTCCCCCTCTGGGCCTCAATTTAGGGGGGCATTTTGAAGGCTGGCCATGAGGAATTATTTGGAGGGGATGGGGAAGGAGTCGCAGAAAAACATGAAAACTTGTCCTTTGACATATGGAGGAAGCAACTATTTGGATGACATCAGGGATTCTTAAATACTAAAGTACCAAGATAAAAAGTCTATGTTTAAATTGTGTATTTAGTCCTCATTTGATTATTCTTACTTAGTGGGATAAGTAAATGCATAATAAAATTAAGTTCTAAAATGTCCAATAGTATCAGAATCTGCAACACGGTTCAGTTTCGCTTTTATTGACATTGGAAGAACCCTTAATTTTGGAACACTCGCCATCTGCTTGTGTGCCTGGGAAAGTCAGTACTGGCAAGATGGAGGGTCTAATCCCATCTTATTATGGCCCATCCATTCAGTACAGTTAAGTTAGACTATCTCACATGATCCCATTCTGATCAGAAAAAGAAGTCTGGCCAAGGCTTAGCCAAGGTTTCCTATTCGTTTAATAACAATAATAATAATAATAGTAATAAACAATATTTATTTAGCACTTACAATGTGCCAGGCACTGTGCTACGCATACTTACTATCTTACTTGATCCTTGCAAGAATCTTGGGCAGTAGGGGCTATTGTTTTAGCTGTTTAGTCATTTCGTCGTGTCTGACTCTTCATGACCCCATTTGGGGTTTTCTTAGCAAATACTGGAGTGGTTTGCCATTTCCTTCTCCAGTTCATTTTATAGATGAGGAAACTGATGCAAAAAGGGTTAAGTGACTTGCCTAGGGTCACATAGGTAGTAAGGGTTTGGGGTCAGATTTGAACTCAGAAAGATTTGAACTCTATCCAATACGCTCTGCCTTTTAGTGTCTTTTATTATCTCCATTTTAGAGAGGAGGAAATTGAAGCAAGCAGAGGTTAAGTGACTTGCCCAGGGTCATACAGTAAATCTCTGAGGCTGGATTTTAATTCAAGTCTTCCTAGCTCTAGGCTCAGTCCTCTATTCACTGTGCTACTGGGCTACCTGTGATTAAAAGAGAGATTCTTAATTACACTTCCCAAGATGAAGTTTTCTCTAACCAAATGGTTGAAACAAAAAATGATATGGCTAGTAAGAATCTAGAAATAATTGCTAAAAGTTACAAAGCTGGGGGCAAGAAACTTAAGATTTTAGGGCGATTAATGTGTTTTGTAATTGCTGTTCATCAATTGTCAATGATTCAGAAAAGAAAGATTTTAGAAGCAAATATATGGCTTAAAAAAAATTGGTTCCTGAGAATGGGATTTGGATTTCTGCATTGTAGATTATATTACAGAAGTGATAGGTTCCTAGAGGTCAGGGTTAGCATATATCTAACAAGAATTGGTTTTAAAAAAATTGATTTGCCTGAAATCTTTCTAATTGAATAAAAAATTCTTTAAACTAAAATGGAGTGGGCAAAGAGAAATTCACCTCTACATAACCACCAAACTAGATGCCATAAATAAAAAGCTAAGTGGTAGAAGAGTAACAATAATAGTTGAGACATTCAAAAGTTTAAATCCTTCCAAGAAAGGACTCAATAGTAAAACCCATGACCTCTGATGCCTATATACATAAACATTTAAATGATGAACCAATGATCTCTCAGCTTGGGACAAGTTATCAATGATCTCTTAACCTAGTGGGACAAGACTCTGGGCAGGAATATATATAGCTCTGGAAGCCTATGCCTTATTCAAGAGTCATAGGTTAGATAAAAAAAGCAGAGAATAGCATTATGTAGTAAGAACATATACTTGTATGAGGGAATGTCAGAATCAAGGTGAAGGGTTGAGGAAGAAAAGCATGGTATGGGTCATTTGTGTGAAGAGTAACAGAGGGAAAAACAAAAGAAAAGAAAGGAAAAAAAAACTTATCAACATCAGATTACATTGCAGGCCAGTGGGACAGAAGGAAGAAATCAATTAGGAGTTCAGGAAAAACCCCATAAGCCTGTCACAGAAGCATGACATACTAGTAATGGGGGAAGTCTGCTTCCATTCTCTCGGCAAAAAAGTAGAGCAACTAATAATTTATTGACTTGCCTTAATGATAATCTTAGCCCTAACAAGAGGGAGAGTTTATTCTGGATTGGATTTTTACCAACAGGAAGGAATTGGGTGCTGAAGCAGAAATTATATGAACCTCGGAAGAAAGCAACCACTTCATTTTAGAATTAATGATTGAGGAGGAAAGCTGAGGATAGGCAGGAATGTATTTTAAATCTGGGAAGGGTAGACTTGAATTTGTTCGAAGGAAGAAGAAGAATCCCCTGGGACTAAAATCCTAGAGATCAAGTCATGCTGGAAGGGATAGGAAACTCTGAGGAATGAAATTCTGAAAACATAAAGAAAAGCAGTTCTGATTATGAGAAATGGGAGTATCCTAAAATGGTTAATGCAGATGCACATGAAACTCATAGAGCAATTTAGATTTTTTACAAAGACCCGTATAGAAAATGGAAGCAAAGGCAGGTAACAGAGGATGAATACAAAAAGTATGGCACAATCCTATATGGATGCTATCAGGACTATAATGGCTTATAACCAGCTGAGTCTGGCATAGAAAACTAAGGATAATAAATAGGCCATTTTATTTTGTTTCATCTATACTGGGGAAAAGGGCAACTAGGTGGCCCAGTGGATATAATGCAGGGCCTGAAGTCAGGAAGACTCATCTTCATGAGTTCAAATCTGGCCTCAGACACTTCCTAGTTGTGTGACCCTGGGCAAGTCACCTAACCCTATTTGCTTTACTTTCTTCATCTGTAAAATGAATTGGAGAGGAAATGGCAAACCACTCCAGAATCTGCCAAGAAAACCCCAAATGGGGTCACAAAGAGTTACACATGACTGAAATAACTGAACAACAACAAAAATACTGGGGGAAAAGGAGGAGGGATCCTTTGCTTAGTGTGATTAGGACAATTCTAGGAGATATTATGGCTATATCAAGACCAAGTCATACCAAGCTGACATTTATTTTTTTAACAGGGTTATTATACTTTATATAAGGAGAAATATAGTTGATATTTACTGAGATTTTAAAAATAATTCAACAAAGTCATATTGGCACAGAAAAGATGTAGATATATGGCAGAATGATAGCACAGTTGAATATTTTCTTAATCAGCTGAATAGTCAAAGCCACAGAATTTGTATTAATGGTCATTGTCATCCCAGAAGTGTGAGATTGTGAGATTATATAGGTAGAGTAGGAAGAAACCTTAGAAGACATGTAGTCTAACCCTGTTATTTTACAGATGAGGATCTAAGGTCTAAAGGAATTAATGACTTGCTCAGGGTGACAAAAACAGAGTAGCAAGAGGCAGAGTGACAACTGGAAATCATGTCCCCTGTCTACAAATCCAATCTCTTTTCACTGTGCCATTCTATTCCTCAAGGTCTCCAATGGAGTTCCCCAGGGGCCCTATGATGTTGATTGTTTTTAATCAATGAATTAGACATGACAATCAAATCTATGGATGACAACCAATTTGGAAGGGCAATCAACACACTGGATGGCAGGGTCCAAAAAGTTCTCAACTAACTAGAATGTTGAGCAAAATATAAGATCACACTTAATCAGAATTAATGTATAATCTGACATTTGGCTTCAAAAAGTCAACTTCGCAAGTAAAAAATAGAAAATGAATTGTTAGAGAAGAACTGGTTAGAAAAAAATAGACCTGAGACTTTTAGTGGATTGTAAACTCAATGACCAGCCACTACAATGTCTCAGCTAAGAAAACTAATGCAAAAAGCATGAAGAGAAACCCAGTATCCAGGACTATCAGGGTAAAGTTCCTGTTGTTCTTTGCCCTGACTAAACCACTTTTAGTCACTTTTGGGCACTTTATCTTAGGAAGAAGACAGATAAACTATTGACTGTCCAGGGGTAAGTAGGCCACAAAGATGGAGAAGGTCTAGAATTCATGATTTTTGAGGATATATTGAAAGAGATAGGGCTGCTGATATTGAGTAGCAAAAAACTGGCAGTAGATATGAGATGTATCTTCAAATACACAAAGGGCTGTAATGTGGAAAATATACTAGCCTTTTTCTGCTTGTTCTCAGAGAGCAAAACTAAGAGAAAAGGATAGAAGTTGAAAAGAGGCAAACTTAGACTTGGTAAAAGGAAAAAAAAAATCCAAAAAACTAGTTATTAAAAAATGCAAAGGGTTTAGGAGGTTCCTTCTCAAGATCTTCAGACAAAGGATATACAACTCCTTCTCAGATGTGTTGCAGCAGGATGCTTGTTCATGTTCAGATCTTCTGAGGTCCCTTCTAATCCTGAAATTCTGTGATTAGAGGGAAGGAGGAGGTTGATGGATTGATATTAAACACAGACAGGTAACTATGGTCTAGTCCAGAGAGCACTTGGGGTTTCTCTCTCACCAGAGTAACAACCTTTCTATCCTGCCCAATTCACATGCTTGTCAAGGGTCACAGGTAAGTACAACAGTTGAAAACTATACTAGACTTTTCATTTGGAAAGACTGTTTATATGATAGCTATTCCTTTAGGCAAATAAATTCTAGCCAGAAATAGTAAAAGGAATAATGCCTTTACATCCACCTCTGTGCCTCTGTGCAATAAATAATTTCTAGTCAAGGTTCTGGAGTCTTCCATGTGACAGACACGCTACATTTATGAAAGACAACTCCAAGAAAAATATCACTACATGAAAAGTGAGGACTCCCCCCTGTTCAGTCCCCTCCACACACACACC
This sequence comes from Pseudochirops cupreus, assembly GCA_028627135.1. Lineage (NCBI taxonomy): Eukaryota > Metazoa > Chordata > Mammalia > Diprotodontia > Pseudocheiridae > Pseudochirops > Pseudochirops cupreus. The sequence continues at coordinate 63,135,346 of CM053581.1, read as the reverse complement.
CCACCCAGACTTCCCTCCTTCCCTTTGGCATCCCTCCTTGCCATAGAAATGAGTGATTTTCTGAATTTCTGCCAAGGATAGATGGTTCAGTATGCTATTCGATTAGTCTGTTTATACAGAAACAGCCACAAATAGGAAACACAGAAAACTATTAAAGATATTGTCCTGTGAGAGAAAGATTTGAATGGCTTTCTTACTACAACTGGGAAGTAAGATATGAGTCACTATTAATGTGATAAAGAAGTTAATGTGCTACAAAGCAAACAGTTGAGTTTCTTCATCATCTTTCAAAGGTGACAATAAAATGAACACAAAAGACAATTACTTAGGGTTGGATGAGTAGGCAACTGTTTGCCTTAAAGCTCAACAGGACTTGACAGTTTGAAATGGATCTCTCTTTGCCAATAATGCGATTGCATCCAAGGTAGTTCTAAAAAGAAAATGTAACTACCTGGGACTCAAAGCTGGAATTTTAACACCAGTCTTGGCTAACAGATCCACAGGATCATAGGTGCAAAGCTGCAAGGGGCCATTTACTCTAATCTGTTCATTTTATAGATAAGGAAACTGAGGCCTAGAGAGATCATATAAATGCCATATAAATGCTAACACATGCCATACAAATACTAAGAATCAGAGGAAGGTTTCTGGGTAATCAAATATTAATCACACAGAATTTCAGACACAAGTTATATGACCCACTGAATGGTGTATGAATTTCCTTTCTAGCATCCCAACAAGGCTTTGTGAAATTTCTAACTCAACACATTTCACAAATTCACAATTCAAAGGACAGTGTTGGTACCCTACTAAATAATCTTCAATAGCTCCCTATTATCTCTAGAATAACCATATAAATCCCTCTGTTCGGCTTTTACAGTTCTTCACATCTTCCCTTTAACCTACCTCTTTAGCTTTATTATATATTATTCTCCTTACTAACCTCTGTTCCTCACACTTGGCACTCCATTCCCCATGTAGGTTTTCAGTGGCCATTCTCCATACCTGAAATATACTCCCTTCTTATCTTCACTTCAGAGAATCCTTCCCTTTAATTTTCAATTCAAGCTGAACATTTCCTGATCACTTCAACTGTTAGTGCTCTAACTTACTAACTATATTGCATTTAACTACCTTATATCATATATGTATATATAAACACACACATACATGCATATACACACAGGTAGGTATATGTATAGGTGTATTGCACACGTGCACATATAAATGTAGGAACAAATATCTACATGTGCATGTCTACAAAAACATGTGTACATATACACACATGTATGTTGTTTCAAGTACCTTGAGTACAGGTACTGTTTCATTTTTGTCCTTATATTCCTAGAACCAAAACAGCTCATAGCACATAGAATGTGCTTAATAAACAGTTGGTGGTTATTTTATTCATCTAGTCATATTCAGAGCTGAACAAGATCCTGATCTATAGCACCATCAACAAATGGCACCACTTGAAGATCTCCCACAATGAATGAGATAGCTCATTTTCCATTTTCGGATAGCTTTACGGGAGTTGTTAGGAAGTTTTTCTTTCTATCCAATTTAAATTTGCCTCTCTGCAATGTCCAACTACCTTCCATTAGGTAATAAGGGAGGGACTTTATTGCTTATCTCCAGTGATCAGCATAAGGCCTCCCACATTACTGTGACACTTAATAAAGTTGTATTGACTTAACTGAATTTAACTTCTTTGAGGCTCAGAGGAAGGCAACAGTGAAAACCAAGTGTGGAGACTTCAAATTCAGTGCCTTTTTTACTACACCAAATGAAAAGAGGCAGTATTGTACAGTAGAAAGTGCTCTGTATCCCAAGTTAGAAAGATAACACGGCTTTGAAACCCAACTCTGCCAAACACCAGTTGTATGACTTTATTCATCCTTCTCATCAGTTTGAGGTTTAATTTCCTCATTTGTAAAATGTAGGGCCTGAACCTGACAGCCTCCAAGGTACCTTCTAGTTTTAAATTTAGGATCCTCTAAACTGAATTGAGTTGACCTGACTTTAGCCACACTGGCATTGCATGAAGAATCTTTACATTATGCTCTTCCAAGAGATGATGCTTCAAACAACCTTTGAATTGTAATATTTAACTTCCCAACTGTAGTGTAACAGTGCATGATGAAAAAATTTCATCTTTGAAAGCATTATCTATGAAATAAATTGGCCAAAAACATTGCCCGAAGCAGACATGCTGCTGGGGAGTGAAATACGATGGGTAAAAGATGAAACAAAAGGAGGCTGGGATCCATACTCCAAAGTACCTCTTTTACAATCATGATGTTTATAAATGAGTCACCCTCTCCAGTAGAGCTTACCAAAGATTATTTCTATGTGTTCCTCCAAAATCTTGCCATTGTGGACCAAAAAATCCCAAACATATTTCTGAGAAGTCAATTTCTCTGTAGCAAAATTTTATCAAGTGACAGTGACCTGATAAATTTTAATAAGGAACATATTGTACCAGAGGAAAGCTTTGGGGACAATAAATCTAGGTACAAATGCACACTGGATAATAGGATGGGGGCAGGGAGTTTAGAAATCATCTAGTACAATACCTACATTTTACCGTTGAGGAAACTGAGGCCTAGAGAGAAGAAGCGTGTTGTTCAAGGTCACACTATGTAATAACCAACAGTCAGGATTTGAACCCGACTTCTCTGGCTCCAAAATATAAGATGGTTTTACTCCATCTTGCTAGTCTGACACAAAGTCATTGAAGATTAGAGGTAGAAGGAACCTTGGAGACCATTTTAATATTTTTTTTCTTTAAATAGTATAATAGGACGGATATGGAGTGTTATAAGAGGGTTTACCACGCATAACAATGAACAACCATCTTCAATAGTTGACTATAAGATCATTTGGGATTATAAAAGAGACCTGGTCTATATAAAATACTGTCAACCCAGCTTCTAGCTAATTATTTAGTCCCAATGCTTTCCTTCATGTACATCTTAGCTTTCAAAAACACAATAGGAATCCTAATATGTCAACATTTATTTCAATATTTTAATGATCTGCAATTTGGGGAGGGGGTAAGAATTTCCTTCACCAAAGCATCTCATGAGCTGTCCACATTTTAGTAAACAATTTTGTAAATTCAATGACCGAAATAAATTCCTTAACTACAGAGGGTAACTTTCTGAGCTGAGCTTTTGCTTCTATTTCCTGGCCCTTCCTTCCCCTTTCAGGTAATTTTCATCTGCTCTCTATGTATCACATCTGGTGTGAGGGCCTGCTGAACCCTTTTCAGGGCTGCCCATCCATCTTTGATGTCCACCTGCCATCCAACTCTAACCTGTGGCTTTGACAAGCTTTAGCATGCACAGTGGCCACAGTCCAGTAAAACTGTCTTGGGAGACTGGCTAAACCAGGGTGAGGGTAACCAACAGACCGCAAACCCATGGTTAAGTTAGGGGGATGTCTACTCCAACCATGTGAAGACTTTCTCCTGGCAGAATGTGTGGATGAAAATAATTTGTTCTGATGGCCATGAAGGTGGCTGAAGCAGGAGCTATGGAGAATTTGATCAGACAATGAAGAAGCCAAGGTCATCCCCCGCATCCCAGGCTGGCACCAGCCATCCTGACTTTTGTCTTGCCCCAGAATCTGATGGCTCGGGAAGGGAGACTGAAGCTCGTGACTTTGTACAACTCTGCCTCAGTTAAATCCAATTCATGCACAACTCAAAACATCGCCCCATGATCACTGGTCCTTTCTGAAAACAAAGGATGGACATTACATATGTACCTCCTCATTTACACACTGTCTCATTGGAATATATACTTCCTGAAAGCAGGGGTCTCTTTTCTGTCTTTCTTTCTATCTCCAGTGCTTAGCACAACGCCGGGCACTTAGTGGGTGCTTAATGAACAGTTATTGACTGACTCTGTATTTAGTTGTTTAGCTCTTCAGGTAACAGAAACAGTTGCTGACCCCATAACTGATGAGTTTTCATTTGGCTAGATACTGTCACAACTTACATGCTACTTATTAGACATGCCATGAGGAAGCATCACTGCATTATTATGGGATCAAATTTTAATAACTGGTTTTCATAAATTTATTAAACCAAAGTGACAGGGCCAGGACTTGGGATTTCATTGATGTAGGTAACTCTCAGGTGAGGAAACTTCCTCTATCAATGCAGGTGGCCACCTTGCCAGCAACTTAAGCCTTGGAGAGTTGTCTAAAACACCAAAAAGTTGTGACTTGCCTAGGATCACACACATAGTATGTGTCAGAGAGAGGACTTGAACCTAGGTACTCCTGATTTCAAGTTTAGCTCATTATCTATTGTCATACTGCTCCTGCTAAATCTCTTCTCTAATGAGCGGATCTGACCATATTACTCCCTGCTCAAAAGACTTCAGTGGTTCCTAACTATCTATATGATAAAATACAAGTTCTTTAGCCTGACACT
>CM053581.1:63095902-63125902 GCA_028627135.1 Pseudochirops cupreus | reverse complement strand
TAAGCAAGTTCTCTTGCTGGTTGTTAAATCCTTCAAGAATGGAAAAATCTACTAACATGCCATTGAATTGTGTACTTAAAACATCAGAATATTTGTAGGGAAAGGAAGAACATAGAAAATATGTTTCTTTCTGTCTCCCTCTAACCTCCGGAAAGTAAAGATTCACAAAATGCCTTTATTTTCAGCTTTTCTGAGCCAGAAACCTCTGAATGAGCAGCTGGAAATTGGCAAGGTCTGGGCAAGTCAGCCAGGGCTGTTCCCTTTGAAACCAAGGGTGAAGCCAATTGGCAGGAAGACATAAGGGGTTCATGACTCTGCACTTGACCTTTTAACACTGTGTGACTGGGGGAATCAGAGGATCTACTTAACTGTTTCTATGCTGGAAGAATCAGGACAACAAACCCTAGATGCAAATGGATGGAAATTTAAAACCTTTTAGAACTATAAGACAGTTCCAAATATGTATCCCAGGACCTATGATTTAGTCCAAACTCTTCATGTTCTGGGATGGTAATGAACCTGTTCAAGTTCACACAAGAATGTGCCAGCCTAGGCATGGGAATCTAAGGCTCTTGACTATCAGTCCAGTATTCTTTTTACTGAACTATTTGGAGTTCTCGGGATGAAACTGAAAACAACCAGGCTTGATGGATAACTGTAAATGTAATATCCAATCAAGGCAACATGCTGGGAGCCCCTTGAGTGAAAATCAGTTAAAGAGATAGAGTTCTTTGGTAGAACTATTTGTGAAATTAAGATGTGAATTCAAGCAGATGTGAAATTTAGTTATACACACAACCCCAGCAGGAATAGATCTGGTTCTATTCCTGGCTTCACTATTGCAACATGATATTTCCCTTCTTTGAATCTAAGTCTCTTTGACTGTTTCCAAAAAAAAAAAAAAAAGAAAAAAAGAAAAAAGTGGGAGGAAGAGAAAGGGCGAACTAGGAATCATCTTTAAGGCTCAATGTAGCTCTGTTAGTCTATGCTCTCCATTCTAAGTACCCTCTTAGCTCTGACATCTTTTGCTGCCATTCAATAGAGGATGACAAGGAAAGAAAAACAGGTTAAAACCAATTGGCAAATAAAGAAACACTCATTAAAATTCATGTTAACATTCCTAAGTCAACATTCTTCTGACCAGTTGTGCTATACAAATGTAGGAATGTATATATATAAAGTAGCCAAGGTGAAAAAAGCAGCAGGTACCCTTAGGGGATGAAGGCCATTTGGTCCATGCTGACACTCTCCATGCTAACCTGACAGTTATAAGAAACAGACTGGACAACAGCTTTTCATTCTAAATCCTTTGTTCAGATCGGGCCAGGTTCTAGAAGCTATCATAGACAGGAAGTGATAAGGAATTAACAGAAGCTTTAATACACAAGACAAAAGAAATTACTTAAAAATAGAAATATAAACTATCAACATAAAATGTTAAAAATTAGAAGCATCAATCTCATTAATTCTGCAAAAGAAGAAATGTGAAAAAGGTAAGTCATTCCATCTTTCTAAGTTTCAAATTCAACATCATTTTGTGACCGTGACTCCCAAAATACTGAGAAAGGATTATGACTTGCCCAAGTTAATGCAGCAAATTGGTTGCAAAGCTACAATCCTGGTTCGGCATTATGTCATTTTACAGAAATAGTAGTTATTATTTTATCACAATATCTCTGATCTAAGTAGTATAAGTATTATTTCCCTCATTACACAGAAAGAACTGAAATTAGGGAGAGTTGTTGACCTACAGGCTACTGTGGGAGGAAAATATCCTGGTTTGGAGTTATAAGACCTGAGTATAAATTTTGACTTCAGTACTTATTATTGGTGTGACATAGGGAAAATAATTTAAAGTCTCTGCATCTCAGTTTACAACTCAGTAAAGGATGGGGATGGGTGGGAGGTAGTCTAGATGATTCCTTTGTTTTTTTCCCCAGCTCTAACACTTTCTGACTCTTGTAAGTGTTAGCAATGAATGGAACTTGGAACTTAATATCCTAATTCCTTGTAAACATAATCAGATTCTGTTGAAAAGCTATGTTAATGTTCATTAAAATGCCAATAATCTCAAATTACATATTTTTTAGTATTCTAATAGATTTACTACAACTAGTAGTGAATGACTACCTGCATAAATACAGATATGATGGGTAAAGCTAATAATATAATTTTAAATGCTTTGTTAAATATAAGAAATGGCCACTAATAGTTACATTTTGACAGCTACAACTGGAACAGAGGCCACAGAACAAGTCCATCTTCCAACTCAATTATGACCGTTCATCTCTTAGAAATATGCTTGTTTTAGGTTTTTTCCACTATTAAACTGCATTTGAACTTGGGTATTAGTTTCAGGCCAAACAGTAATGACCAAATGCTTAAACTATTGTTTTAAACAATGACTATTCACATCTTAGCCATTATAGCTCATCTTTACTATTTTGGACAAATAATTTTTCCATATCTAGACTTCAGTTTTATCATCAGTCAAATGAGGCAGTTGGATTTTTATATACAAATTGATATATATTTTGATGTTCTTTATAACATCACTTCTAACTTAGATATTTTATTTCTCTTTCAGCTCCAATACTGTACAGTCTAAACTTCCTTCTAATTCAAAAATACTTGGTCAAAATGATGGGATCTCCTCTAACTTTTAAATTCTATGATTGTACAAACTGTCAGGGTGATGGCATTTATAGCTCCAACTTAATGATATATGCTACCCTTAGGCACTAGAACACATATGTGACTATCAAAAACAAATAGTATGACACTTTCTTGAATAAAAAGGCTTAAAGGCATAGTCACGCTATATAAAAGAAGCTGAGTATCACAATGGGATATCAAAGATTGCAAGTACCTTCCCTTCCCTAGACCTTGGGGCTCTAAATCCACCAAATGAAAAAGAGACTAATATAATCTCTAAGCTTGTGGGGGGCCCTGAAGTTCTGTTATTCAGTATCTCATGTTAAGTATTGGTCTTCATTGTAACATTGTCTTCTTAAACCAATATGTCTGCTTAAGAGTCTTGGAAGAAATGATACTTTTATATAAACTCTTCTCCTTGCATCTACTGGCAGAGAGAATGTGTAGAAGAAGGCTGGGAAGGAAAAAAAAAATGCTTTTTATTGTAGAGTCAATAAAAACTAACCAGAGTAGAAGATAATTACCAAGTGCTCAAGAAAAAAGGAAGCCCCATGATACCCTTCTTTCCAACACAACATTAATTCTGTTTGTGTGATACTTTCAAATATAATACACATAATGGAAGAGTTTCTCTAATTTGGATAACTGGGAACAGCTGAATTTTAATAAGATAGATCATTTTATCAGAAATGCAAAACCACTATTTGCCTATTTTTATAACTTATTATCAGAGAGACTCTATACTGTAAGTACAGAAACATGAAACATGCAATGGTTTTGCTAATAAAACAACTGGATCAGAAGGCAATGTGTATCTAGGCAGGTTAAATAGAGCCTCAGAGCCAGTGGCTGGGATTTGCAAAGTCTCATATTCCTAGTTGGAATCTCACCTTTCTTGGCTCATCCACAGAGAAAATCACTGAAGTAGATGGTTAACAATACCATTTCTGTCTTTTCAACTTAATTCCTTTGTTCCTTCCAAAGAAGAAACTGCCACTGATTATGAATATTTTTATTTGCAATGTCCACCAATTAATATGATCATCCCTTGCTCCTTTTAGGATATTAAGTGTCCAGGTTTATATTAAATAGTATGCATATTATACAAATGGGTAAAGCTATTTACAAAGCACATGGCTTTAAAAAAAAATCTTATACTTCCCGACCTCCAAACAAAAGGAGATAAATACTTCAAAATAATAATTCTTACATATTTACCTAATGTTTTACATTTTATGAAGTGTTTTCTACGCAATGATTTTGTTAGGTAGGATCATAGAATCACACATTTAGAGCTGGAAAGCACCTTAAAGTCAACACCTTCATGTTACAGATGAAGGAATATAGCTCTGTACTAAGAAATTAAGTGATTTGGCCACTGTCACTGGGGTATTAAGGGCATAGAAAGGATTTAAAGCCACGTCCTTTGACTCCAAATTCAATACCCTTTCCATAGTACTTCGCTGTCTTCTCATGAAACCAAGTATCTTCATGCCATGGAAGAGTGAGGATCTGTGTCCCTGGGGAGAGCATTGACAGCAGTGAAATCAAATAATCTGGAGATACTGAATTTGCTATTTTTATTGCAGTATAATTAGTATCTTGTTCTTTTTTTTTGAGTTAATATAGAAATGGTGATATAGCAATTCTCTATCCTGCTATTAGTCTCTTATGTTTAATATTCAATGGACTAATGCACAGCTGGATAAAAAAACCTGCTTTCCATAGTTCAATAACAGTATCAGGATGTGAGTTCTTTTGTGAAGGATCAATAAAAGCTCTCTGAGAAAATGTCAGGCACTGATAGCACAGCAGAGATGACAGGAATCTCTTCCTCTTCCCACATGCTTTGTTTTTCCTTTGTTAGTTCTTTATGTTTTAATACTTTTTTTGTTCAATGAAATCTGAAGATTATGTGTAATTGGCATAGCAGCCTCTATTTAAAATATTAAGTGTTTATGGATCATTGTTGCAACCAGATAATTGTGAGTGATAGTTCTGTCTATGATAATGTTCTGGTTCTGGTACTGGCTGCATTCTACAGGATATTTTCAGGTCCTTTTTTTCATTTGTAGTCTGGAGTTTTGGTATCTGTTAGTCAGTGAAAGATATTAATTCTAACTACCAGGCAATGTCTTGATAGTTATTTGATAGTTGCTAAATTTTTATAGCAAGCAGTGAAGACACAGTTTCTATCCTTTCCTTGTATAATCTACATTAATAATTAATTATGGGCTCCTCAAGAATAATCCTTTTGCAATTTCTGGGGACAATGATATGGTTCTTAAATACCACCATAGCATCTTTAATTTCCTCAAACAGACATATAATTCATCCATTTGTTTGTTACTTCTTTGTCACAAATTACTTGGCTAAACTGTTCAAGCAGATGTCACCCACAGAGGGCATTTTAAATCCATTCTTAGATCTTTGCTGTTTCATAAGCTCCATCTAGACATAAAACCACTTTTTGCACTCCCTTATTTTGTTACTACCCTTAAGGGGCAAGTATTTTGAGGATTTGGAGGCTCAGAGAGGGGAAATTAATGCTGATATTTACATGGCTACTAATGATTGTATTAGCAGTAGTAAGTAGCAGTTCTGAGTCTTAACTCAGTGGATCAAATAATTAACAGTATTTCAGATTTGCAAGAGACCTCAGCAACCATCTAGTCTAACCCATATCTCCAAAGAATACCTGCTACAGCATTCCTGAGAAGTGGTTTTTGCTTGAAGCTCTCCAATGAGGGAAAACAGGATCTCCCAAAGAATCCCATTCCAATTTTGGGTAATCCTGATTCCCAGGAAGTCTTTAAAGTCTAAAGTTGCTTCTTTGCAAATTCCATTTAAAACTCTCTAACTCCAAATCCAGTTCCAGTTCAAGAGAAGAAAGGTCTTTCTGACAGTTTTGTCCCCAAATGGACAGGGCTGCCTTGAGGTAATGGATTTCCTGTCATTTTAAGTCTTTCTTCTAAGGAAGGCTTGATGGCTACTTGTCAGGGATGCTACACCTCAGGTGCAGGTTAGCCTTGATGTCCTCTGTGTTTCCAATTGAACTCTGGGATTCTATAGATCAATTTGTCCTCAAATTTTAATCTACCCTCCTCGTGCTTCCTAAATGACCTATCAGGTGATACATGTAGCTATTGTAATCGAATGGATTCAGTATAAGTGCTTACATTTCCATTTTGCTTTAGGGTTTACAAAGGTTTTCATCCTAGTCATCCTGGGAAAGAAGGTGCAAAAACTATTATCTCTGTTCTGTAAATGAGGGAAATGAGGCTATAATAGATTAAATAACTTACTCAAAGGTACATAGTAAGTAAGTGGCAGAGCCAAATCTCGAACCCAGGTCTTCTGAATCTGTTACTAGTGCCCCTACCATTATCATGCTAACTCTCTAACTAAACTGTTCAATATGGTTTCGACTGGTGCTTGAATATTCTGCAAGTGAAATTCTGTTTGTCTCTGGTCCAGAACCGGTCATTTCTTCTCAGGAATACGATGTTTGAAAATCAGTTCCTCCTATTATAGATTTCTCCCTCAGCTTGTAGAAAATCCATGATTCCCTAAACATTGGTCTTTGAGAGTACATTGACTCAAATCTTCATGCCTAATTCATGAAGCTCAGTCTGGAGATTAGCGGCGCTGGACACAGACCAGGCATACTTTATCATATTCTAATAAGGAAAGGCTGAAAATTGCATTTCTAAAGCTACAGTATTAAAGGGCAGACCACAAAACATGACCCAAACATAACTCAGTAGTTTTACACTGTCTGAAAAGGCTTTGATATGATAAAGTATGCTGACGAGGGGAATCAACACAACTAGAAATTTCTGAATTTCAAAAGGAAAAAAAAAGTCTAGCAAACATTCGGTATGCACATCAAAGCACACATTATAGATTATAAATTCCTACATTGTAAAGCCTATTAAACCATGGATTGGCCATCTAGATGCACCACAGATCACTATGATAGCAAAAATATAGATGTTGATTAGAACAATAATGATTATTGTTAATAATAGCAATGCGTATTTCTGTAGTGTTTTACACTTTATAAAGTACATCCCCTCCCAGTAACTTTGTGAGGAAAGCAGTGCAAAGATTATTTAATAGACAAAGAAACTGAAGATCAGGGACAAACAATAACCCAGGTAAGAGAGTGAAAAAAGTACTGAATCTTGTGTGAGAAAAATGAACATTGGATTCAGAGACAGAGAACGTGAGATTAAATTCCTGTTCTGCTATTTACTACTGGTTTTACCTTCATCAAATAAGTACTTCCCTTTTTGGGGGGGGGTGCAGTTCCTCATCTGTGAAAGGAGAAGTAATGATGAAATGGTCCCTTGTTCCAACCAATTCAAAATCCTCTGAAAATTGATTCTCTCAAATACTCAGCATGTTGTAAGTTGTTTTTGATCCATGGAATCCCATCATCTAAAAGTTCGACCTCTATCCGACCAGAAATCTCCTGCCACAATAGTGCCCACGGGTGGCCATTTAGGTTCTTCCTAAAGATGAGGAGAGCTTGTTGCTTTCCAAGACAGCCTGTTTCACTTTTGGACAGCTCTCACTGCAGGGAAACATGCTCTTACATTACTATCAAACGACTCCTAGCTCTATCATATAATGTCAAACAGAACAAATTTAATTGTTCTTCCTCAGTGATAGATGTTCACATTCTTAGAAGATTAACACATTGTCTCCCTGTTCCCTCCCCGCTTCCCGCACCAAACTAACCACTTCTACCGCCTTCAAGTGATCCTTACAGGGCATGTTCTCTAGTCCTCTGTGCCTCCTGGTCATCTCCTTCTGCACACACTACAGCATGTGGAACTTCTTAAGGTGCAGCACTTGCTTGATATGTTGGTTAGTTTTGCTGATCTACTTACTTTTTTCTCTTAATTTTTTATTCTGTTACAAATGTTAGCTTGCTTAGTGGGGAAGGGGGAAGGAAGGTATTTATTAGGAAATGAAGGTGATGTGATATATAAAATATAACAATAATTTACAAAAATTAAAATGTAGCACCCAGAACAATTAAACACAATACTGTAGGCATGGTTTGACCAGGGTATAAAGTGTAGCAAAATTATTATGTTCCAGAGACTATGCCTTGTAACATCAGCTTTTACTTATTTATTTATTTTTGTTGATTTGTCAGCAGACACGTGACTATGTTAACCTAGTTCAGTCTAGTGTGGAGCATTAGAAAAAGTTGTGGAGTCAGAAGATCTACATTTGAGGCCCATCTCTTCACACTGATTTGCTGGGACACTTGACAAGTTACTTCTCCTTTCTGATCTTTGGTTTCTCCTCTGTACAATGTAATCACCTTCAGTTTCCTCCTCCTTGCACAATCTTCCAACTTGGGATCTTGGGAAGAAAGCAATGTGTAAACCTGGAAGGGCTATTGCAATGTGTATTATTTTTATTATTGAGTCATTTAGAAACATTTATTGCACAAACCTCAAAAAAGTACTCAAAGCCCCCTAAGTTTCAGGGAACATATGGTTTACTAGAGTTGTAGGATTTTGAGTGGGGAAGGACCTCTGAGAATTCCTTCTTTTTGAAGCGAAGGATGGTTTTGATAGTCAGAAAAATGTGCTTCATGGTGGCCAAGAAAAAACACAGGAATTCAATGACAGTTCTTACTTTATTTTCAAAGATAAATTTTCTACACAATTCTCAGTGACCTAGAACTACAAATATAGATGACTCGCTTTCATTAACGGAGCTACTTTAGAAGAAGCAACACAACTAATCCTCAGTATGAGTCCTGGCTCTGCCATTTTACTGTGTGATCCTGGATAAATTGTTGCCTTTCCCTAGGTCTCTGTTTCTTAACTTACAAAGTGGGCTATTTGTTTTTTGAACAAGAGTTGCCTTATGGAAAGTTGTGGTCCTTTTTCATCATGTAAGCTCATCACATGCTTAAAAAAGAAGGCAGGGAGAAAGGACCTGATGTGAGCTGGATGGGATTACAGAAATGAGAAAAGGCTTCCAGCTGCCCCTGCTCTTGCTTCTGCTTACCGTTCCTGATGCTTACACCACGGCTGAAGGATCTGATTCCAAATCCATTCTTGCAGCTGCTGCTCATTTTGAGTGGGTCTCATAGCTCTTTGAATCCACTGCTGCTGCTCCAGTCAGAGCCAAGCTTATCTGCATCCCGGCTTTCAGCTGCCACCTCCCAGGGGAGCCCACCACAAAGCATCTGGCTCCCACATTGATATCCTTCAGCCAAGTCCACACTTGCTGGGGGCTATATTTATATAGGCCCAAAGGGCTATTATGAACAGAGACAACTAATTTTATAGCATCACAAGGTTTAGAGCTGGAGGGGATCTGAAAGGTCAACTACTCAGAAATCTTCATTTTACCAAAAAAAGGAAAATGAGGTGTAGGAGGTAGAGTGACTTGTCCAGGGTCACAAAGTAAGGGTCAGAACCTAAGGCCTCTGACTACAAATGCATTGCCCTTTCCTCCCCATTATGGTGGCTCCTGTTTTCTCCTTTATAAGGAATGTCTTTTATATGTCATGACTTAAATAAATAGGGATTCAGGAAGAGAACACAGAAGCAGCTGACCTCACTGTGGTGCTTTAGGGTTATAAGGCATGTCCATCCTTAGCAGTGCAAGAAACAGAGAAAGCATAATGCATAAGAAGGGCACTTGATTTGGGGAGTGAGGACTGCAACTCAAAATCCAGCTTTCCTGCTTGCTGCATTTGTGACCCTGAAAATTCACTTAACTTCTCTGGATCTCAGTTTCCACATCTGTAAATTGAAGGCATTGGATTACACGATCTCCACAAATTCATTAATCCCCTATCAGTCCTGGGAGGCGAGTAGGACAATTGCTATCACAGAATCTTAGCCCTTTAGCATTCTAAGGGACTTCAGATCTGATCTAGTTGAGCCCCCTCATTTGCCAGATAAGGAAACTGAGGTTCAGGACAAGGGAGAAGGTAATAACCAATTTTATATGGTAATAGTGGTAGAACTTGGATTTCCTACAAGGCAGGTAATGGGGGTATTATTCTTCCCAGCTGAGGATGGATTATTACTTACTACACTTCTCAATTACAAAAAATGAAGTTACTTTTATTCTGAAAGGTTTGGGGGCTATATAACTGTAGCCAATGCATATAGATTTTTTTTTCTAACAAAACAAATAAATTTGATGTAGCCTATGAACACTAAGGGTGAGAGTCAAGAAAACTTGCTGGAGAGGCTGAGGCAGTCTATTGAAAAACAATGGATCTCCAAGCTCCTGACAGGTCCCCTCTGGGTTCCTTTTAACAAATACAGCTTGACTGCTTGGGCAAGCTCCCTTTGACAAACCAAAGAAGATGGTTTGAATATCACAGCTTTTATTTCTAAAAAATGATGAGCTGAGGCCTTTCATCACATGCAGAATACATAAAGTGGGTGCTGAATTAGTCGTAACAATCTCAAACTTTTTTTTTAAAGGTCATTTCTTCAAAACTCTAACTCATTTGTAAAGTATTGGACCCGTGCAGAATCATAGGTTTTAGATACAGAAGGGTCCTGAGGGAACAGTGAGTTCCACCCTCTCGTTTGACTGACTGATTAACTAGTAGTGAACAGTGGTAGGTAATTTGACAGAGAATACAGAGAAAGAGAGAAGATGATTTGCTAAAGGAAGTGGCAAAGCTAGAATCTGAACACACCATCTCTCACTAAATAAAATGTTCAAAGTCTGATAGGCTAGAATAATCAAATTTTATTATTAAAAACACCTAAATGTTTTTTGTGCTTTTTGATATTTAATTTTTAGAATATTTCCCACTTAGCATTATTGGATGGTCCCTTTTCTAATAGTCCTTAAATTGGCATTGGGGTAGCCTGGGATTTTCAAAGGTTTTGTCACCAGGGCAGAAACACTGGCAGGTCCTATCAAGCCAGAGGGACTTCAAGGACAAGCCTGGGGTCAAACTATGGTTCAATTGTCCTATTATTAGTCAGTCAATCAATAAGTCAACAAGAATTTATTAAGTGCTTACTATATATGCTAGGTACTATGCTACACACTGGGTGTACATAAGGGACAAAAGACATCCCTGCTGCCCTCAAGGAACTTATATTTTTTTTAGTGGGAGAGATAAGATGTAAATAATTAGCTACATATACGATGAACACCGAGTGTATGAAAAGAAATCTCAGAGGGGAAAACAGTTCAGGAAACTGGGAAAATGCCTGAGTCAAACCTCTGTGTGGCCCTAAGAAAGTTGCTTAAACTATTTTTTGCCTCACTTTCCTCACCTGTAAAATGGGATGTTGCCATCTCCCACAAGAGTCTCACTTTCATATTTATTAATTCCAAGACTCTTTATCCTCACCATGACTTTCAGTCCTTCTATCTTTCAGTTTTTTCTCAAGCTATCACCCTGCACTGGCTACACTCTCCTCCCTCCCTTTCTTTGGCCCCTAGGGAACCAGTGGAACTCCACATTTTTCTCCTTTCTCAAATCTTTGGTCCACTTGTCCTGTTACTGATTATGTCTTGCCAAACCCCAAACCTGGATTACTCCCACAATCCTCCTTCACTTCTATTCACAAGCTGATGAAAGGGAGAAAATCTCTCTCTCTCTCTCTCTCTCTCTCTCTCACACACACACACACACACACACACACACACACACACACACCCCCTCTGATTGGGTTCATTACAAATTCATATTATAGAATTTCATTTGGGCCTCCAATGCAGTAAAGCAATCCTTTTATAACTCCATAATCAATTTCCTATCTCTATCATTATAGAAGCTATTGCAAACATTTTCATCCTTCCTTGAGCTTCCCATTGCAATTTCTCACCCCCAACTTCTCAAATGATGACTTTGTTTCATATTTCACTCAAAAAGCTGAGGCCATTTTCCAGGGAGTTTTACCTTCTCCTTTCCTCTTCATCTAACTTCTCTCAGGTTATTTTGCCCCAACTATTTCCTCTCCTTTACTATTGCATAGAATGTAGAGATGGCCCTTCTCTTTGCTAAGGCCAAATCTTCTTCATGTATCTTTGATACCTTCCACTCCCATCTTGCCCAAGACATCATCTACACTTTTGTCCCCATTCTCTCTCTAATTTCAATCTGTCCCTATTTTTTGACTCCTTACTTGCTACCTACCCACCCATGTCTCCTCCATTGGTTAAAAAACCCTCACTTGATCCAACTATCCCCACTAGCTGCTATTCATATCTCTTTTCTCTTTCTGGGTTATAGTCCTTGAGAAAATGATCCATAAGTGGTTCTTTCATTTTCTCTCTTATTCTCTCTTAAGCCTTTGAAATTTGGCTTCTGACTTCATCAATGAATTGAAGCTTCCCTCTCCAAAGTTGCCAGTGATCTCTTAATTGATAAATCTAATAGTCTTTTCACAATCCTTGTCTTTCTAGACCTCTCTCCAGCCTTTGGCACTGTCAATCACCCTTTTCTCTTAGGTACTCTCTCTTTTCTACTCTTTTACTTTTCTACTCTTTTACTACTCTTTCCTGGTTCTCTTCCTAGCTGTCTCATAATTCTTTCTTAGTCCCCTTTGCAGGATCTTCATCCATTTCAAGTCTATCCATGACTCTTTCCCAGTCCTTTAATTGGTTCTCCTGCCTTGGGTCTCTCCCCACTCCAATCTGTTCTCCATTCAGCTGCCAAAGATTTTCCTAAAGTATAGATCTTGCCACGTTACCAGTTACTCAATAATCTCCAGTAGCTACTTATTGCCTCTAGGAGCATATATAAAATCTCCTTTTTGGATTTAGAGCCTTTTACAACTTGGCCTCTTCCTACTTTTCTAGTTTTGTTATACTTTTTCCCTGCTGTAGGCTCCATGTTTTAGCTACACTAGGTTACTTGCTGTTCCTTATGTATGACACTCTATCTGCTTTCTTTACTCACTTCTCTCTCCTACTTTTCCTAATTTCCTTCAAGAGTTAGTTCAAATGTCATGTTCTAGAGGGAGAATTTCTGGGTGCTCTGAACTACCAGTGGGAGGAACTGACTAGAAATTCTGCCTTTCTATTGATTATGTCACTATGGGTTCCTCTTTGAGCCTCAGTTTCCTGCTCTGAAAAAAGTATGGTCTGTAAAAAATTAATTTCTCAGGTGCCATATTTTACAAATCTCTTTTGTCTTTGTTTTATAGGAAGTATATAGCAGAGGAGCACTTGGGGGAGGGCAACAAATTGTTCCACATTCACCCTTACTTACTTGATGACAATATTTGTGTTGGGAAGGAGGAGAGAGTAATCTGTGGTGTTTCATATATTTAAAACAAATTAAACAGTCTGTTCTTTTTCTTCTTTCTGTATGTCACTTCATAGTATAACTGGTCTCAATGGAAGTTGGCAACTGGGGCAATCACTCAAATCTGTCATACTCTAGATATAGCTTTCCTTTTATGGATTGTCACACAATCATAGAACATCCAAGCTGGAGGATCATTAAAGCCTATGAGGTGGCTCAGTGGATAGATTGTTGAGCCTGGAGTCAGAAAGACCTGAGTTCAAATCTGACTCAGACAACTATTGGCTATGTGACCCTGATCAAGTCACTTAACTTCGATTAATCCATATCTTTGCCAAGAAAACTCCATGGACAGCACCGCCATCCACAGAGTCATGAAATGTCAGACACAACTAAACAAGTCCAACTTATTTATGTCAAAAAACAAGGTCAGTGAAACTCAGAGGGGCTGAATGACTTAGCTAGGCTCAGATGTTGTTAGCAGTAGAGTCTGTGTGTATATCTTCACATGTATTTAATTATATAGGTCATGCAGATATAATATCAAATATTACATCTGTAATTAATATTTTATAAGTAAATTTATGAACATTTACATTTTAAAAAGTTTTTGTTTAACTTCTCTTCTTTTATTTTTTGTGAGCTATGTAACAAAGTCACCTAAATCCTCTGGACCCATTTAGCAACAACAATAAAACTATCTAAAAATGGGGATTATATTTACAGTTTTCAGGTCACATGTCTGTTCTAAGAACAGTGCTACAAACCTTAAAGTGAAATGGAAATTTGAACAAATTATTATATATAAATTGCTGCCAAAAGACTCATTTCATTCTTCAAAATACCAGTTCTGATTAAAAAAATACATATTTAATGAAAAGAGAAGACAAAAACCCTGAAATTACTCATATTTCTGAAAGTTTCTTCTATCTACTACGATACTTTCCTTATAATTATATCCTTTATTTTCATATACGTACATCATATATTGTAATATGAAATGGGTATTGACTGAATCTGAGGTGAATATCCACATGTATTGACCTAAGAGGCAAATATTGACTGAGACAAAGGTAAAATCAATGCTTACCTTGAGGGATAATAAATCTGGATATCTATTGAAATAAGAAGTCAATATTTGCATTGTTACAAACACTCATGGCTACAGTCATTCGTACAGGTTTGTACAGAAAGTGGTCAGTGGTCTTTTTTTCCTCAACAACAACTAATGGTGGGAGAACAATAAACTGAACAGTCATGGCAGCAGCAGGAATAATAGTAATAATAATAATTTTAATAGCACTTTAAGATTTACCAAGTACTTTCAGCATATCTTTGTGAAGCAGTTAGTTGTTCATAGATAATTTTCCTCATTTATATGAGGAAACAAGATCTCCAGTTACAGTGATACAACTGATTGGTGTCAGAGCCATTGAGACTGGAATCCAGGCCTTATTACTCTAAAGGCACTGTACCACATCCTCTGATCATTCTCTTTCTTGGGGTGACTGGAAATCTGGTCATTGATTTATATTGCTGAGATATTTGAACTGAGCACAACCAAAGCATTCTTAGCTAATATATCGGCATTTTGGCAAAGTTACATATAAGGAAGGGAGAATGGAGGTCATTTACAATACTGGTCTCCTAGGGCTAATGCCTTTTAAAGAACATCCTTCAGTATGTCTCTGCTCATCTCAGATTCTTCAGCTTCTTGAATCTTGCTATTCTGCACATACCCTAAAATCATCCTGGCTTGACTATTCAGTCCATGCTTGTGTTCTTCCCAATTAAAGAGCCTCTTTTACCAACAGGCAGGGATCATCTTTGCCTAAATATCTGCAACTGTCAAATCTGCCTCAGGAGGGATGGGGTAGTAAGTCTAGGGAGAACATTGTAAGATCAGAGTATCTTATGATTTAGAGCTACCTGATCTCAGAGATGCAGGTCTCACAACAGCCCTGTAAAGTTATGAAGTGAAAGTACTATTAGCCCCATTGTACCTATAATAACTACAATCAGGCTCAGAGGGGTCAGAGAACTTATCCAAGGTCAGACAGCTAGTAAGGAGCTAAGCTATTTTTTTAATGGTTAAGAACAACTTTAAAAACAACTTTAAAAAGTAAAAATGTAGGTAGTTTTTTTCTCAAGTATTACATTTGCATAGTCAATCAAAACTCTGCATCATCTCAATTGTTACCTTTATACTGTGATCAGAGTTCAAGTTTCTGTAAGCCATTATCTAAATATGTATCTTTCCTACCTTCAGGTAAGACACTCTGCAGGAGGTTCATAAGGAATAGTTCCCCAGGGGCACAAGTTTGCTAGGTGATTGGAATGTCTTTGTATTCTTTACTTTTCCAGTTGCATAGAAGAACAGGGACTGGAGTAGCAAATATTCTGGAAGGTTAGTGTCTTTCTCAGTTGGTCCTGACCTGGGGTTGGGGAGATGGATGTATCATCCAGGTGAACATGAATCCTCCAGGATGCTCATTAAAGCGACTGGTCAGTGCACAGTTGGCTGGCTTGGAGAGATGAAGCAACATGTCCAATGTCACACAGAGAGTTGTAGCAGGATTAGAACTAGACCCCAATTCTCCAGATTCCCAGGAGAAACTAAGATCTGAAGATGGAGAAGGACTTATGCAGTCACACAGTCAATTACTGGCAGAGTAAGCTAGCTTTCCCAAGTCGGTGTCTCTTCCAGGCTTCACTGAGCTGACTACAATAGATCTTAAAACATACATATAGCCAATGCTTACCATGTCTTTTGCCCCTGGAACAGTCACTTTCTAGAAAAAGAGAATGACTTCACTTTGTATAGTGTAAGCCAGGAAAGGGGAACAAGGGCAGAGTGAGTGGGCTTTGAAGCTAAGTGGTTTGACTGTTTTTTTTTTTAATTTTTTTTATTTACTCATTTACTTTTAATTTACAAGATTCTGTTCCACAATCACTTGAGTTTCAGATTTTCTCCCCTCCCTTCCCCGCCCCCTCCCATGGTGGCGTGCAATCATGTATAGGATCTGCAAATACTTTCACATTGTACAATAGTTTGGTCATATAGAAGGGTTGTAACCAATGAGTGATCACTGGGAAAAGAAAGAAAAAAAAAAAAGCAAAACCAGACATGAAAGAGAACGATAACCAGTTTTGCTTCAGGGTTTGACTGTTTTTTGGTCATGCTTCAGTGACCAACTACCCTTCCAATCTCAACAACTGCGGTCAATTTCACCAAACAAAAAGATGAGCCAAGGCACACTGGACCACTAACTGAGCCAAGCATCAGGTTAAACAATCCAGGCATTGCCAGGAATGGGAGTTTCAAGAGTTTGCATGTGGCATTTTTCCCCCATCCATAATGAACTCAGAGAACTTATTTCATTGATTAATCAATCAACACATATGTATTAAATGCCTAATATGTACAAGTACTGTGCTAGAAATACAAAGACAAAAATGAAATAGTTACCTGCCTTTAAGGAGCTTATATTCTATACCTACACAAATATGTACACAATAAACACAAGGAATTTTGGGAGGGAGGTACCAACAATTTTTGGGGAGGAGGGTTATCATCAAAATAGACTCATGTAGGAGATGACACCTTAGCTGACCTTTGAAGGCAACTAGGAATCTGAGGCAGAAATCTATTCCAGGAACTGGGGACAGAGAGGGAAGATTTTGCAAAGTACATGCTAGATATAGAGACAGAAGACAGAGTTGTGATGATGAACAAGAAGGCCAATTGGGCTTCATCAAAGAGTTTATGAAGAAGAACAATTAATAATAAGGCTGGAAAGGTAGGTTGGACACAGGTTGTGAGGAAATTTAAATGTCAAAGAGAAGAATTTGTATTTGATCCTAGAGGTAACAAGGGAGTCACTGAGTTTATAGAGTGAATGAGTGACATGGTGAGATCCAGGCTGCAACGACTAGGTAGGTGGCATAGCAAACATAGCCGGTGAAACTCAGAGCTAGTTTCAGTTCTATTGTGTGACTTTGGGTAAGTCCTTTAATCTCTTTTTGCTACAACTTCCTCACTAATAAAAAGAAAGGGTAGGGGTGGGAACTAAATGACCTCTAAGATTCCTCCAGGTTAAAATCTATTATCCTATGATCCTTTATGATCAAGTTGGCATCCATGTAGAAGATCAATTGGAGAGGAGAGATTTGGGATGAGAAGATGAATGAAGAGGTTATTGGAACACGGGTGGTGACCATGTGAATGGAGAAAAGGGGATGAATATGAAAAATGTTATGCAGGTAAAATCAAAAGATTTGGGAACTGATTGGGTATATGAGGTGAGGTGAGAGACAGAACGATGGCAATGAAGTTGATACTCAAGGTAAACTGGAAGAATGTCTTTACATTCAAAAGAAACAGTAAAATTCAAAACAGGGGTGGGTTTTGAGGAAAAGAGACTGTATCTGTTTTGGATATGATGAATTTGATATGCTTATGGAGAAGTCAATTCAAAATGTCTTACAACAGTTCATATTCATAGAAGTTAATAGTTTCAAATTCACTTTCCTCACAACCCTATGAGTTAGAGGCCTCCAAGTACTCCCACTTAGCATATGTTGAAACAGGCTCAGAAAGGGAAAGGTACTACCCTAAGTCTACACCAGGAGTTCAAGTGTCAGAGCTGTGGTTCAAACACAACATTCATGAAGGCATATCATGACTTCCTCAGGCCTGTCAAGCAATTTGTATACAGTTATAGGAAATTAATGTTTACTGAGAGCAAATCTTCTTTGATTAAGGTATCTGGCCACAACTGTGAACATTAGTAAGAAAAGTTGTCTTTTTATTAGGAACAAAAATTTATTGGATGCCTCCATGAAAGTCTGCTGATAGTTATTCCTGGTATGAAGGAGCCCCTCTGATCTTGAAGGCCAAGCCTGGAAAGGATTCAAGTATAGATCTAACGACAGACGACGTGTCTGAAATTCAAAAACCATTACAGCTAAATGTGGAGAGGTTTGTAAGTCAGAAGATTAGAGGCCAGTGGAGGCATATTTGTAGCAAAACTTAATTATAGAATTGTTTATTATCAAAGTGTGAGGGTGCTAGAAACTGTATTAGTAGGAAGAGTCTCCAACACCAACGAAACTGCATTTTTAAAGTATTTAAATATTTATTGAAATGTGTGGCTCAGTTCTGAGTAAATTTCCAGGATAAAAAGTAGACATAATTTGTGTATTTAAAGACTGAACCATCCATAGGTATCTCACCAATGGCAGACTACTCATTTTAATGTGTTTGCCTAGAACAGTACACAGTTAAAACTGGAACTGTCCAAATTAGACTGTGTCTTTCTATCTGCAAAATACATGTGAAGCATATTCTCATTCAGAGTAATCCAAACTAGAACCACCTGGGAAGATTCTCTCTTCCCTTTCCCCCTACTTAGTCCACAAATATCAGTGATTACATTTGATTCAATTAAATAACAAACTACTGAGTGCCTATGTTGAATAGAGAGCAATATGACCAGTACTAGGGAAGATAAAAGTTTAGATAGGGGCAAAGGCCCAATATGCATAAAGCACGTAGGACAGAGGAGTCAGAGTGAGGGTGCTAAATTCAATTCAATTCAATTTAACCACACACACACACACACACACACACATACATCTATATAAATATAGACACATGTTTATATGTATGTACTATATATACATGTGTGTACACACACATACATATAACTATATAAACATAGACACATATGTCTATATGTATGTATTGTATGTACATATGTGTGTGTGTATCTCCCCAAAGGAGCAACTGCTACTGAGGGTTCCAAGGACATTGCTGTGGGGTCACATTATAACACTGTACCCCCTGAGTTCCTACTGGTGTGCTTCCCATTAACCATTCAGCCAGTAGGCTTAATTAGATTTTAGCAAAATGATGTTGTAAAAACAATTGATACAAAATATTCTTCCCCAGAAACCTGTGACTCCCACTCCCACCAATACACAGTGTCTGTGTAAAGACTGGGTACAAACTTATGGGTACAGTAGTGGAGACTCAGGGAACATGTGAGGCAAAGGGATGATTCCTAACTCCTGGTTAGGGGTCTAACTCCTCAGGGAGGTGCTACAGGAAGTCCTTTCTCTCTCCAGAGTTCCTTGGGGCAGAGTCTCCAGTATTTCTCTCCTACACAAATGCTCACCTTCCCTGAAGCTGCCTTTCCTCAGGTGATTCTTTCTTCATAACTATCTGTCCTTGGCGTGTCTCTCTGCTCCCAAAAAAAGATGCTTCCTTGCTGTCAGGTACTGTAGTTCTAATAATACTTTAACTACTCCCTCAAATCTCCTTGGATTGTTCATTGGAAGTTTGATGGGACCCCCAAAGCTTCTAAACTCACAAAGTTCTCAATATATGTATATCTTGAGGTTGTTGCTTGGTGACCTACTTAGGAAAGTAGAATTATCAAAGAGCGAGAGATAACCATGTATTCATGGCCACCATGATGGGGTGAGGAATGGGGCAGGCTGCTCTTCTCCCTTATGCTTCTTGGGAAGCCACTCAAACCACTTATGTCTAAGTTGCTGCCAAAAAGGAAAAAGAAGAGGACACACAGGTTACTGTCTTTTGTATTAACCACTGAGTTCTGGCTTAGCAACCAACTACTCATCTTCCATGGAAAACCCTGAATATTCATCTCAGCCAGCAAATTAAGGAACTTAAAAAAAATCATCATATAATATAAACACCTCAGCAATGAGCTATATATAATCAGCATTAGGATCCCCACAAATTTCAGTGTGGAACACTGGAACCAAGGAGGGTATATCTGTGTGTTACAAGGAATAGCACCTACAGCCAGTCTGTCTTTGTCACATAAATATAAGAGAAATGACAAATAAATCAGATATGAGGAGTTAACATCATTGCCCGTGGGGAAACTAGAGAATGCTTCTGGAGTTTGTCATTACCTCCCCAAACCCATGAAAACCATTTTCTAAACTCCCCTCTCTTTACAGGAGGCACCATCTCTTTCTTCCAATTTCCCACATTCATAAGCTCAATTTAATGCTTAAATTTTTACTTATATTTATCATATTTCTCCCTTTTATAACACAAACAATTGTGGCTAAATCTTGTATTTTCTACTTCCATGATATCCCTCACAACTACACTTTTCTCTCTTTTCACACGGCTACCACCTTAGCTCTCACCCTCATGCCGTCTTAACTAGAATACTACAATGGCCTGCTAACTGGTTTCCTGCCTCAAGTCTCTCCCCACTCCAGTTCACCCTCTACAATATGCCACCAAAGTGATCTTCCTTAAGTTAAATCTGACCAAATTATACTTCTACTCAGTCAGCTCTTCCCATTGCCTCTAGGAAGAAATAGGAAGTCCTCTGTTTGGCTTTTAAAGTCGTTTACAGCCTGGCTCTAATCTATTTTACCATAAATGACTAGCATAAATGACATGAATTTTGTTATAAATGACTACTAGTCCTCTCTCCACAATACAGTCAGAGCTGCCTTCTTGTTGTCCCTCATACAAGGCACCCTATCGTTTGCCTCTAAGCCTTTGTGCTTGTCATCACCAAGGTCTGAAACATGTTCATTTCTAACCTCCACTTCATAAAATCCCTCACTTTCTTCAAGATACAATTTAAGAATCACTTTCTACATGAAGCCTTTCTTGCTTCCAAACCCAATCCAACTGCTAATGCTTTGCCTCCTAAATACCTTGAATTTATTCTCTTTATATTTCATTTATTCATGTGTGTGTGTGGGTGTGTGGGTATGTGGGTGTGGGTATGTGGGTGTGTTTTCTTGGTGTCTCACTCAATTGACTGTAATTTCTTGAGAATATGCATCATGTGTTGTAATAGTATATTTGGTGCCTAGCACAGTGTATGACAGATAGTAGGTATTTAATACATACATGTTGATTTACTGAGAGATTGGCTGATTGAAGTAGGTGGTCCTACATTTGGATTTTTGAAGGCTGGGTAAAAGAGAAGACATGAAATTCCCAGCCTGGGGAACAGTGAGGACAAAGGTCCAGAAGTGGCAAAGTGCTGAGTATAGTGGAGAAAAAGAAAACAAAGATAAAGGGGAGGAAAGTTCATTTGATCCCACGTTGCCAAGTTCTCAATGACAAGCCGACTGCAAACCCAACCATTCTCTTCCTAAATCATGGGGTTTTCTAATGATATTCCCTATTTCTACCAACTCTCAAAAGTGTGGGTTAAGTTCCTGATATTCGCTGCTGAGAGGAGATGCTATTTGATTTAAATAACCAACAGATAAATGGGCACAGAAAAAGGATGTCACTTGAGAAAGGTAATGACTTCTGACAACAATGAATTGCCATTCATTACGATACTTTGCTCATTTCCAGGTCAGGTACCAGGTTTGTAAAACAGCTCCAGTCAGCAACCAACCAGCACTTGGCACCTGGCAGGGAGAAGTAGAGAATGAGCCTAAGGTCTGCCACTTAAAAGCTGAATGACCACAAGCAAGTCACTTCTATTTTTTCTACCTCTTTTTTTTCTCAGCTATAAAATGTGGATAATAACACTTACACTAACTACCTCCCTGAATTGGTGTGGTGTGGAGAAGGGCCTTTTTAAGACGTGAAGTACTCATTCCTCATTTAAATGGCTAAAATATGGATTTCTTCTCAAGGAAAGAAATCCAAGTTTCTATTACAATGTGATAAAAAGTTCTAAAGATCAATAAATATTAGAGAAATGAAAATGAAGTCTCTGTGTTTCTATTTCATACCCATCAGATCAGCAAAGTTGGCAACATGGGGAAATGGCAACCATCTGGTGAGCAGGCATACTTATCCACTGTTGGTGGAGTTGTGAGCTGGTACAGGCAAAGCAGAAAGCAATCTGGAACTACGCCTCCAAATGACTAAATTGTAAATATTCTTTGATCTAGCAATACCACTACTACGCCAATATCCTAAATAGAACAAAGAAAGAGAAAAAACATATGCAAAAATTTATTTATAGTAGTTCTCCTATTGTACCAAAGGAGGTGAATCTAAAGCTGTCAGTTGGGGAACGGCTGAGCAAATTATGGTATATTAACTGTTGTGGTGTAAGAAAAAAAGAAGGGGACAGTTTCAGAGAAAATGGAATCCTTTTATGAACTGATGGAAAGTTAAGTGAGAAAAAATAGGACAATTTATAACAACACCATAAAAATGAACAATATGGAAAACCTTAAGAATTAGGATAATTGAGATGATCAATTATGAATCAGAGTCTGATGATGAAGAATCTTACCTCTCTATTGATAGAGAAGTGATATACTAAATATGCAGAAGGAGATGCATACTTTTGGGCATGGTCAATACAGGACTTACATATTTGTCAGAAAGGTTTCTTTTTTCTTTTGTTTCAGTGTGGGGTGGATGAAAGGTGGAAAAGAGAGAAAATAAATGTTTGTAAGTCAAATAAAAGTTAATTTCAAAAATATACCTTAAAGTACACAAGAAATTTGAGTTATTAATATTATTTGGTAAAAATTTTAACACAAAGTCCTACTGCCCCTTCATAATATGGAGGTGACTCTAGGTTCGTGATGGTTCTACCAGCTCTGGCAAGCTCTGTCATCCTGGAAAGGTTGCAAGTACAGTCTGAGAAACAGACTGTGTACATATTCTGAGAACCAGCCTGGCTATGCATGGAGAGGTTTATTATGAATACGTTGACCACCTCCTCTAACGTCCATAAAACCAAACAAAAATACAAAATAAGCCTCATCTTTGTGTAATTTCTTCTTGCTTTTGCAATGATGATGGCAGAACAGAAGAAAAAGTAGCAGAGTGCTAAGATTGACAGAGTTTTTAAACTTTTTAAAAATTAACTACACTGTTGGTATTCCATGAGCGAATAATGAGTAGACACACTGAATGATATCAATCTTGACATTCTTAGCATAAATGAAACCAGAAAACAAAATGAAGCTGCAACTAAATGGAAGAACGGCTTTGAGATTTCCAGTGGAAAGTCAATTGAAGAAATTGGTGAAGTTTTTATCGTGCATGTGGATGCAATAAGAAATATCAGTTCATGAAATACTTGGACATCTCATATGGCAATGTTCATGATAAGCATTTGTAAAAATACCACCATGAAAATAATTTCAGCTTTGGACCAATTGATACAATGTAGAAACACACACACAAACACACATATGTGTGTATGTATATATAACACAAATTTGAAAACCCCTAACATAATAAGATTACAGGAATAAATAGTGAAATTATAATAGTTGGAGATTTCGATATATCCATTTAGACCTAGACAAACTGAAAACAAAAAAGATAAGCAAGAAACAAAGATTTACAAAAAATTTACAAAATTTGGATAGCTCTCTGGCAATTACTGAATGGTAATAAAAAGTACTACACATACATTTGAGCTGTTCATGATACCTTTATGAAAGTTGAGCATGAATTAGGACAAAAATCTTTCAAAAATAATCGATACTAAGTACATCCTTTGCTGACAATGAATACACACACACACATATGTGTGTGTGTATATATTATATTCACTAAAGGGCCTTTGAAAATAGGAATAAAAGTTAATTGAAGCAACCATCTTCTGACTTTTGGTATAAATAATTTAATCCCAAAGAGCTAGAGGGTCAAAGAAAAATTATAGCACATTTTTTTAAACACAACTATACTGCTGAGGATCCTGTATGGCTGCAAATTAGAAGAATTGAAGTTGGGGCTCCCCAAAACGTAATGGAAAGATCCAGGGTAAGTGTGACTTGACTATGATGTATCAGAAATTTAAAAAGTGGCCTAAGTAATGCCATATGAGGAACATACATACACATATATATTCCTCTGAATATATCAAAGTAAAAAAAGGTGGACTGGTCACGGAGAGAGAGTGATAGATATGAGATATTGCTTATGTGACATACTGGTATGATGAACGAAAAGGATGAACTAGTATGGCTGGATTGAAATGCTTGTCACTGGAGAGTGACTGAGACTATAGAACCACCAAGATAGTGCAGTATACAAATAATGAAAATACTTGAAATATTTAAGCATTGTTGTGATAAATGAATATGTTGCATGACATACAAAGGACCTTTAAGATAATTTCATCTAAATCCCTCATTTTATAAATGAAGAAGCTATGTCTTGCAAGGGTCACACAACTTACCCAGTCATACAGCTAATTAGCAGGAAGAGCCAGGACTCAAATGAGTGTTTTCATGCCTTGTCATGGGTTCTTTTCAATATTTCTCTATATTTTTATAATACTATCATTGTTCTCGTCATCATCATTAACAACAAAAACAACAAATAATTGGTTCATTGACCTGTTCAACTAGTTGATAAATAAAAACCCTGAAAAATTGTCAAGAATTATATCAACCTAACAGTCACATCCAGTGTTCAAAAAAGTAGTCTGACTTTAACAATAGTATCACCCCTTGGACCTGGCATTTAACTCCCCTTTTAAAACTCCCCTTAGCCTTCTTTCCTCCCATTCCTCAATTCCATCAATAGTCTTTCTTAATATCTTGGAACTCAGAATTAATTTCTAACTTCATTTAAAAAATCTCATTTTAAATACTAAGTGGATGATCCTTTCCCATGCTGCAGTGACATGCCAATGGACTGACAACCATTGACTGTGTTGAAACTTGTACAAAAGATTGAGATAGTACTTAAAAACTAGCCTAAAAAGAGAATATACACCTTTTGTTACCAAGGCAATAAGTAGAGATAGGCATAGAAAGAAAGATGGTTCAGCACTACAAAAAAGAAATAGGTTTATTTTTGTTTTGGTTATGGTTGCTTTTCAAGGAAGAGGAAAAGCACAGTTCACTGTTGATAGACTAGCTACTTTGGTGGATCACTGGCTTATAGAGAACAAGTTGTTCTCTATATACAATTATATATAATTGTCTGATGTGAATTCCTGGAGCTCAGGCAAGGTAGGGTTTCATTGTTTGGGAACGATGGAAACATCTTTGATGTGGATATTTCTCTGTGTCTCACTTGGTGTAATGACTCAAAGAAAGGAAGTCAGAGGAGCAGTCTGTGGTATCTATGTTTTCCTTCCCTCGAACGTCTTATGGACTGTGGCTAAAGCTTGGTATTTCTGTTAGCTGGAAGTCAGCCTCCTGGTAGGTGAGTCAATGATGATAAAGCCTTTCTGAAAAGGTTATATAGTTAGAATTAGGTTTAATCTCTCATATGGCATCTGTCAGAGTCTGAT
Source organism: Pseudochirops cupreus (assembly GCA_028627135.1). NCBI lineage: Eukaryota > Metazoa > Chordata > Mammalia > Diprotodontia > Pseudocheiridae > Pseudochirops > Pseudochirops cupreus. Next base: position 63,100,735 of record CM053581.1, on the reverse strand, counting down.
AACCACCTCAGTGTGTGATCGAGAACTCCAAACACAATAGCAGTCATCATTATGGCCTTATGTGAGAGATACCAAAAGTACCTGACAACATGCTCAAAATTATCTCCCTTACCCCCATCCTTTCCCCCCTCCTCCTCCAATTGTTTTGCCATTTATGTGAGATTTTGATCGGCAACCATTCATTACTAAGAGTTAAAATATTATCTAGGGAAAATGCCTTTTTAAAATGAAAATGCTACCTGAGGGAGGGAGTGGTTGTGGTAACATATTAAATCATGACCTTGTTTAATAAATGAGTTACTTGTCACTCTGGACAGTATAGAAAACGTAACAGGGAGCAGAATACAGGACTCATAAATTTCAGGTAGGACTGGAATGTAGGCAGAGAAAGACCTGGGATATGAGTAAATTCACAAGAATGGCAAACCTTGAAAAACTTTAAGCTAGGCAAGGGCATCCAAGCCTTCTCTCTCCTCCTCACCCATTAACCTGACTTCTTAGCATGCTCTTCCCCTTAAAAAAAACAAACAAGAAAATAAAACAAAACAAAACAAATCATAGACCTCTGCAGTTGGAAGGGACCTTATCAGGACATGTCATTCCTATGTTACGAAGAAAAAAAAAGTCTTCAATGTTTCCACATTACCTACAAGTATAGTCCAAATTCCTATCTTTCACCAATGTAGACTGCTTTGTTTTCTAAGAATACTCTGTGCTTCTTCTGTCCTCTCCTGGAATTTTTCAGTATTTTTCTTATAAACAGAATGACCTCTCTCCTCATCTTCACTTTTTAAGACTCTAGCATCCTTTAAAACTCAATTCAAATGTCGCTTCTTCTAGTAGGCAACCCCCTGATTTCCTTCCCAGTTAACTACAACCCCAAACCAGACCTCCAAATGTACTTTACATATTTCTAATGCACTAAAGTAATCTTATAAATTATATTTTACTATATAATTATGTATTTATTATTCCCATGCCAGACTGGAAACTATAAGAAACTCTGTTTTTCCCATTACCAAACACACTTTAAGGCACATAGCATTTGCTTAAAATCCTATGGTGAATCATCTGGGCTGACATCCTCATTTGGCTCATGGAGGTTAAATAACTGGTCTAATTTTACACTGCTCATAAATGGCAGAATCACTTTGTGGTGACCTTCTAATGCATGTACCATTTTATAGACACAGCACAATGTATATTACCCAAAGTCCGGCAGAGGTAAAAGAAGGAAAATCCAGGGTAGAAGTCATCGAAGATAACATTTATTGAGTGTTAAGTTTGACAAACTAGTTTACGCCCTTGAGACCATGGAGGGGAAGGTGTTTTCTTAAGGTTACACAGACAGTAAATAAGCCACAGAGCTGGGCCTAAAATTCAGACTTCTTGCCTTACAGTTCAGTGCTCTTTACACTGGTACAACCTTCTTCCTATTTTCTTAGGAATGCTGGAGATGCCAGAAGGCCTTTAGCAATGTCACAGACCAGGTATTGGGAGGTTCCTTAAATATCCCAGAATGAAGGTGAGACACTAACCGGCTCACTCTAATAAAGCTCTTCACCTGAGAGGTTCAATTACATCTATTCTGGGCTCTTCAGCCAGAACATTAAAAAAGCAGCTTTGCCCTTGACTTTTGATTCTATGTGTCAAAAACACTTACTTTAAAATCCTCTGGATCACCAATACTGCATCAGGCTCAGTGCCTTCTACACCAGATCGCCCCCTTACCCTATGGCTTGACATTGCTGCCCTCCCTATTATTGCTATCTTCTCACTGCATCAATTCCACCTATTTGCAATGCATGTTGGGAGGAGGATAGTAAATGGTATACCCAGGCCTCTTCTAGCAGAGGTCAGTACCAAATGTACCTGAAGAAAAAAGAGATTTACCACATGCAGGAATGCACAGGAAAGGAATATTATATTTTAATGCTCTCTTGTGTCATTAGTAAGGATAAAAATAATAATATTCTCCTACTTATATAATACTTTAAGTTCTGTACAAGGTACTTGATAAAGTAAGTTTGTGAGGTAGGTAATGCAAATATTATTTCTGGCACCTGAGAAAAGGAGAAATGTATTCTTAAAAGAGTAAAATGTTTTATCCAAGGTTAAGTGTCAAAGAAAAGACTTGAACTTGAGTTTCCTGATTCTAGGTCCAGAGACCTTTTTATTACACCATGAAGATTCAAGATCCAGCTTATGGCAACACTCTCCTGTCTCATGAGCTGACTTATCTTAATAACTTTCCTTCTTATAAACCATAAGGATACTGCTTGTATCCATTAAGGAATAATTCTAGCACTGTGCAAAGATAATGGGCAAGTTTGGCCCTGGAGAAAAGATGAGAAAACGTACCTCATTACCACTTTTCCAGAGGTCCAAGGGTACAGTGGTATGAACACTGTGTGTACTGCCATAATCAGAAGATATGTTAGTTTTGCTTAACTGTTTTTTTTTCTATTTCATTCTTTGTTACACGGATGTTCTTCCTAAAGTGCAGGTCTGATCACGCCCCCTCCATACTCAATAAACTTTAGTGACTCCCTATTACCTCCAGGATCAAATATAAAATCTGTATGGCATTAAAACCTTAATAACCTTTATATATTAAAACCATTATAACCTTCCCTTCTCCTAATGTTTCAGTCTCCTTTCATCATACAGCATTCTAAACTACTCTGAGATATAGTTATACAGTCCTCTTTGCTCTTCCTCAAAGAAGGTACTTCATTTCTCAACTCTGGGCAATTTCAATGACTGTCCCCTATGCTGGGAACACTCTCCCTCCTTCATCATTGCCTCCTGGCTTCTCTGATTTCTTATTTAAAATCTCTTCTTCTACAGGAAGTCTCTTCTGATTCCTCCTTAATTTAAGTGCCTTCCCTCTGTTGGTTATATCCATTTATACTCTTTCTATCTTGTCTGTACATAATTGTTTGCATGATGTCTCTCCAATTAGACTGTGAGCTCCAGAGGGCAGGAACTGTCTTTTACCTTTCTTTCATTCCCTCAAATATAACATAGAGCTTAGCACATAGTAGTCAATTAATGTTTAATGACAGATTTCAAAATCATCTGGGGCAATAAAATCATAATGCACTTTTCCCAATTGTGCAAATTGTAGCCTAATAAATATTCTTTTATCCATCTCTTGCCTATTTCCTCTTATAAATGCTCCATGGGAGACACATACTTTGTTGGGTGGTAAGAGAACTTTCTTCTAGATGTCTCAACCCCAGAGGATAATTCTTTGAAAATATCTTTTACATACATGCAAGGATATTTCAACACTAGTAAAACCAGATAATTAATCATGCCAAAAATAAAACTATACCAAACCATAAGATTAACTAGATGCAGAAAAAGTTTTTGACAAAATACAAAATTCATGCATACTAAAAACCTCACAAATCATGTAAGAGCCCTTTTTAACATTATAAAAAGCATATATCTAGAGTCAAAAGTTAGCATTATTTTCAGTGAAGAAAAGCTAGCTGCCTTCCTAATAAATATGGAAAAAGAGCAAGGATGCCACCTTATTACATTATTTTTTGATACACTTCAAGAAATGCTAGTTATAATAATATGAAAAGAAAAATAAAAGTATAAACACAATCCATGAGGAGAAAACTATCCTTTTTTTCCAGATGATGAGATGATTTACTCACAAAACACTGGGGAATCAGCAACAAAAATGAAATTAAGACATTTAGTAAATTAGGAGGATACAAAATAAATCCACAAAAACATCTGCATTATATGTCATAGGAAATTACAGAAATGGAAAAGTCATTCAAAATAAATACAAGTGAATGAAATTATCTTATTATCAATCTAATAAGACCTACTCAAGATTTACATGAATGCTATTATAAAATGCTCTTTAAAGAAATAAACAGTGATTAACTAATTGGAGGAATATCCATTGCTCATGGTTGGGCCATGCCAATATAAATGATGCTACCTGAAGTAATCTGAAGACAATGCACTGATACTAAAACTGTCATCAAATTGAATGTGTTGCTTTATAGAGCTAGACAAAATAATAACAATATTGACTGGAGAAACAAAGATCTAGAAGCCTATGAGAAGTGGGGAAATAAAAGGATATATGTACTTCTAGACATCAAATTATCTTATAAAGCAATAATCATTAAAACTAGTACTAGTAAAATAGTTAAGTAGGTAAAAAGTGAATACATAAAAAAAGTAGAAAAGTAGGTAAGTGGAACTGGCTAGGAGAGGAGTAATGAATAATAACGAAACCTAGTAAATGAGAGTTCAATAAACCTGAAAACAAACTGTGAAAGAAGTCACCATATCGGGGAAAAAAAATTGCTGGGAAATCAAGAAAAACTCTTAGAAATTAGGTTTAGAACAACATCTTGTACCACAATAAACTCAAAATGGATATCCAAATGTAATAAAAAAAAAGTTCCCATCATTTTATAAAAGTAAAAGAAAGAAAAAAGAATGAGGTCGGACACATTTCACAATTAAAGGAGAGAAATCTTAAGCATACAAAGAATAAAGGAGATCACAGAAGATCATAGTTTCAAAGGTCTTGAGAGGCAAGGGACTTCAGAGACCCCTATCCCAAACCCCTTATTTCAGTGAGAAATGAGGCCCTGTATCGGCAAGCCCCCTAGCATACCTAGGGCGGCTACAAGCACAGGTTCTTAGATCTGCTTTCCTAAAGGAAAGCAACTCAAAGTGGGTTAACAATCGTACTTTAATCAAGCATATCATTTAACTAGTTCAGGGGGAAAAGTCGGCACCCTGAACTTCAGAGAATGCAAACAGAAGTTACAAACAAACAGAAAAACA
>CM053581.1:63039832-63095402 GCA_028627135.1 Pseudochirops cupreus | reverse complement strand
CAAGCCTGGCGCCACAGGCTCCACATGACCACATTCAGCCTATTAGGGAACAGAGTATACTTTCAAATATCCAAGGGTCCTCAGTCACGTAGACACTTTAGCAAAGGGCCTAGGGGCAGGGAAGATCTTCAGATTCCCATAACAGGCCCAGAAATGGTAATTAATTTTCTCAGGGTCACATAAGTAATGAGAGGTAGGTATTAAATTCAGGTTCCCTGACAAGGGGGGTATTGCCCTTTCAATTCTTTCCTATGGTTCTTCATTGTAAATTATTTTTTTTTACACAAATTGCATTGATATTGTTTGGTTTTACATCACCTATATTTTCCCGTATAACTTTCCCCTTCCTCTCCCCGACAGTCCTCTCATTCAAGAAGAAAAAAGAAAAAGAAAAAATATCATTTCAGTAAAGCTCTCCAATATATCAATTAAGTCTAACACTACATGCAGTTTTACAAACATATATCCCCCCATTTTTGCAAATAAGGAAGAACATTCTCCTTGGGATTAATCCCACTCCTTATAACTTTGCAATATTCACTTTCAATTGTTCTGTTACTATTGCTACTTCTATTTCTATTGCTATAATAACGACTGTGTGGATTGCTTTCCTGATTCTGTTTGGTTCATTTTGGACATCTTCAGGATAACATATTTGGGGTGCATCTTGCCATACTTCCTCTGTACTCCTCATCTTCATTGTTTCTTTTAACACAGTGATAGATTTCTATGTCATAATTTGTATAGTCACTAACACCAACTTCGTTTCTAATTCTTTACCACAACAAAAAGTTCTGCTCTAAATGTGGAATTCTTTGAAGACTCTTAAATGTCTTCAAGCAAAGACTGGAGGATGTGTGGAGCATGTGGAGGTGTGGATGGTGAAGTGATTCTTCTTCAGATTTGGGTTTGAAGTTCCTTCTGACTCAGATCTTGAGATACTAACCAGTGTACTTAAGCAGAGAAAGAATGAGCTACCAAGTGATGAATTATTTGGCAGCACAGCAATTCATGAAATTGTTTACTACTGACATTTTGCATTGCAATCGTGAGTTTTTTTAATATATTTTTTATTTATTTCATTAAATACTTCCCACTTATGCAACAGTGGTTTAAGTTTTATAAAGCACAATTCTTATGACAACCCTATGAGGCAGGGAGCACAAGTACTACTGTTTTATTTTACAGATGAAGAAACTGAAGATTAGAGATGCGAACTGATTCTCCAGTCATACCACTTACAGATACCAGCAGTAATAATCCAAGCAAAATCTTTTGACTCTGAATTCCATGTTCTTTGTATGGGACAAAACTGCTTCACTACAAAGGAATAGAGGGTATTTTAATCTCCATTAGTGAAGGGAAGATTCATGCATGATGAAATCATGGATCCTTGAAGAATAAATTTTAGCAGTATTCAATAATAATCCCAAATCACAAGTCTAAAATCAGGCAACAACCATTCCTATCAAAAATATAGATCTTGGTTTATTTTATTTTTACCTTCACCTGACACTGTTTGACCATGTATTGACCATTTAGGATCATTCTCCCAGCAGTAAATGTGATCAATAATTCACTCACACAGAATATATAACTCTAAATTTTCCACTCATATGAACCCCCTGATAACGAGTACTGATTATACAACAGCAAAATGTCCACTTGCCAGTGTCCCTGCCTTCTTTCTCACTCAGAGGACTCACTGAAGAATGCTCCTTTCCTTGCTTGCAAATGAAATATTTAAAACAATGTTTTGATGCTCCAAGTTACACCTGACATATTTGTCGATTTCCACAGGCGCTCGGTGTGATTAGATTTGGGGGTCAGTTACTTTAAGGTCATCTTGAGACCACACATTTTAATTTCAAATGGAGGATGACAAACCTGATAAGCAAAACTTTATAAAATAAAAGGATATAAAATCAACTTAGACTACTGGTGGGTATGGGGAAAACTTTTGCATTAAGTCCTGTCATCTAAAGAAATGGAGGCTAAAGTTACAAGACATAATTCTGCTGACAAATAACCTTGATAAGTTAAGGCACATGGCAAATTCGCTGAAACAGGCAGACCCTGTGTAACCCTGCCCTACCAATGAACGTCATTCAGACAACCAAACACCACTATAATGATGCAAAAACCACTGCAACCTTGTTCAGTCAATTGTTCAATATTCCTTTGGAAATAATGCCCCCCCCCCTTACCACTGTTTCACCTAATGTATTTTTACAAAACCATAACGAACATTAGGTAGGTTATAAGCATGTGACAGAGTAGAAAAATTATTACTAATGGAAAGTATACTGGATTTGTAGTCAGAAGACTTGGGTCTATTCCAGCTCTGCCACTGCTATCTGTATGCCTTTGGCAAATCATTTATCTTCTATGGGCCTCAGTTTCTTAAACTATAAAATAAGGTAGCTGGAATAGATGGTGTTTCTTTCATAGCTAATTCTTGAAGTTCTATGAACTTAGACTAAAAAGGTCTGGAACTGAATTCAGGTTTTCTCATTTGCTAGCAGTGTGACTTTGAGCATGTATGCGTCTCATACTCTTCATAAACATTTTTATCCTTTAATTGAGAATTATCACTTCAACATGGATATTCCCTCCCTGGGTGTGGACTATAATTCAAACAGGTATTTTCATCCTGCATGTTTCTTGTCCACAATTTTCCAGACACACAACTAAAAACGACAGCAGTACATCTCTAGCTCGTTCCATATCTGGGATACTAGCACAGCAGTAAGACTTATTATTCACTCATACTATTATTGCCAACTTACCTTTATGTCCTTAATGGTGTCTTTGGTGTCTTCTTTGACATGCAAGCAATCACTGATAATACACAGCAATCTACTTAGACAGTGATGATGGAAACATTGCCCTTTGCATCACCTATAATTTTGATTCTCTACAGATAATAGAAGTGTCCCATAATTTGTCGACATAAAACATCACTAAGAAAATATCAGTGATAATAAGGAGTGCTTTTGGAGTAGGTAGTGAGCAGCCAGAGATCATGGAAAGCTCTGTTCAGTTTCCCAAATACAATTCAGCTCAATCTCTTCCTCCACCTGGGGATGATTCCCAAACTAACCTATCTCACAATACTATGATGACAACTGAGCTTTGTGAACATCTAAAAACTATTGAAACGAGGCTTGGTTTTGTTCATACCCCATACCTAGGTGAGCCTGGGTAATTGAGTTCTCTCTGGGCCTCAGTTTCTCATTTAAACAAAAACAAAGCCATTAGGTTAAAGGGTCTCTCCTATTTGTAAATCCTATGGAACCTATGAATCAATGCATATCTACACAATACACTGTTTTAGAACAAGGAGAAAACTTTTATTCTCAACAGGAAAAAAATAAGTGCTTAAGCATCAGATTACAAGACATTTATTTATAGTGAACATATTATTAAAGGTTAATAGTAAATTTTAAAAGATCGTTATTATTAATTTGCAAGATGGTAGCTTGAATAAGAAGCAAGCTGTCAAAATCACTAAGGGTTAAACTCTAAAGACAATGAGATGGCAAAGGAGTACTTGAAAACTCAATTAAAATAAAACCAGTTCCTGTTAGTTTTTCAATCTAGATTTAAGACCCATTCTGTATTATCTATTCATATGAAAAACGGTACAGCAATTGAATTTTGAATTATGATAACACATTTTCTCAGCTATAGAAAATGTTGGCTTTCAGCCCAATGAATACAATAGCCACATGTTCAAGGTCCTTAATTATCTAATTAATGTAGTGTCATTTTAGCAATTAGTTCAAATGACCATATGTAACTTTTTTATAGATTTTTTTAAAAAAAGATCAGAATATTGGCTTTTGAAAAATGTCATAAAATACTGAGGTACAAAAATTAAGAATATAGAATACTAACAAATACTGACAGAAAAATCTCTTAGTATTAGGAGGGAGGGTGCCATGTCAAACTTTCCAAAGAAAATAACTCATATCTTTTCCCAATAAGGCTTTGGTTGACAGTGTATGCACAGTTCCTCATGATCCATACCAAACCACAGTTTGTCACTGCAGATTTCTGGCAGAGACTAGATATTTGTAAATAATGACATTAATAATAACAATACCATGAATAATAGTTCACATTTCTAGAATTTTACAGACTGGAAAGTGCTCCCCTTCTATCAGTTCTGTGAGGTAAGTAGTGCCAGTATTATTAATAGCTCTAATTTATAGACAAGGAAATTCAGGGTCAGAGAGGTGAGCTGACTTGCTCACAGAGCTGGAATCACAGCACAGTCAAGTATTTGAAGGGCTGACAAGTGGAAGAAGGATTAGGTTTGCTATGCTTAAACCTGGAAGAAGAACTAGGAATGAGGAGCAGAAGTTGCAAATTCGGATTAGGGAAAAGTCCCTAACTGGAACTGTGGCAAAGGCTGAGTAGGAATGCCCGCAGCTCTTCAGAGCAAGCTTTCCACAAAGCGAACAGAGATGGTCATTTTTCAGGTAGGTCATAGAAGTGATTCTTGTTCAGACACACATTGGAAAAGATAGACTCAAAGGTCACTTTCAGTTCTGAGATTCTGTGTTTCTGTCATGTAGGAACAAAAGGAATTTGGGGGTTATCTAGTGAATTCAAGCCCTTAATTTTACATGATAGGAAACTGAGGAACAAGGAGGTTAAATGATGCCAGGTTACACCTGGTATTGGAATTTGTATTATTCATTGTCCTTCCAATGACATTGTGCCTCAAACCTATCACTCTGCGTCCCCCCCACCTCAGAACTGCATGCCAGAAAGAAGGGGAAACTCCTGAAGATGCAAAGTCTGAGGAAAAGGTCTGCCAACAAAAGAGAGACACGTGGCACCGTAAAACGTGAAAAAACAAGGGGAAAAGGGAAAAAAGAACATTGCACATTCCTTCTCTCGACTTCTTTGTTGGTCTCACTTTAAAAAAATCATATTTGATTACTATTTTATCATTTGACATAATCTTCTCTCCTATAAGGCATCTCCTGCAATGTGAAGAAATAGTAACATTTTAATTTTAATTTTTTAATATCCTGCAGAGACCAGGTGGGGGTCACATGTTGTTTCTGTAATTGACTAACATCAGAACCACTGAATTATAAAGCTAATGTTGTAGAAAAATGTACTTACACTAAAGAAATTGTTTCTGCATCATTTGCTGTGTCCTTCATTCTGGTTACTGGCCCATGTTCCATAGGACTGGTTTCACATATCTTTGATCAGTCCTGAGAGCATCTCTGTGAGGAGGGACTCAAGAAATGGAAGTTGCTGGAAACTATGGTTACCAAGAATTGCTACCTTCCTGAAGTGTATATAGATAGATTTTTCATACCATCTTAAACCAGAAAGCTTCTAAGAGATCACCTAGTATACCTCCCTCCACTGTTTCATAGAGAACAAAATCAAGGCACCAAGAAGGAAAGTAGATTGCACAAAATCACAGAGATGGAATAAAGATTCAAGTCCATACGCAACTAAAAATCCAGTCCTACTTTCACTCCACCCTTAAAGAAGGGTGCTTAACTATCACTCAATAGATATTGAAACTTCTGTATGAAATGTGCTATTTTATTTTATTATATTTGGTTCCATTCCATTTAATTTGACTTAACCCATTTAAAAAAAACATTTATTAAGAGACAGTAGAGTATATTAGAAAGAATACTACGTCTGAAATCAAAGAGTTAGTTTTGAGTGCCATTGGACTCTAGGCAAGTGTTAAAGTCACTGAATTTTAATTTTTATTATCTGTTATATAGGGATGATCGCCTACCTATTTAACAAGCTCACTGTGAGAAAAGCATTTTGTAAGCAACAAATTACTCAAATAAAATGAAAACGTAAAGTAGTATAATTATTATTCTTCCAGTAAATTGTTCCCCCTGCTTTTGCCCCACAATATGCATATGCCTTCAGGAAGACATACGGTCCAATCCTTCCTTAGGCATTTAATATCCGTGTGGCCCTCGACACCTATGAGACTTTTCTATGCCTCTATTTCTGAGGCGTCTGTAAAATGGCTTCAACTGTCTAAAGTTCCTTACAGCTCTAAATCTAAATCGAAGCATACAAAGCAAAGAGTAGTCACAAATGGCAAATCCTTCTGAGAGAGCAAGCTGTCAAGAAAAGGCCTGGCAACTCTGTCCTGACTGATGTTGAAACCCCTCACAAACACGCTGATGGCCTTTGGTTGGGTTAGAATGCCATTCCTGACACAGCCACTCCTGCCAAATCCTGGGCCCTAGTATAAATGACACTCTTCGCTTTTGATTGGTGATTTCATCATTAGTTCAATTATCATCTCTGCAGATGATTCCCAGATTCATTGAGCCCTAATTTTTTTTTTCCTGAGCTCCAGTTCCATTTTAACAACTGTTTCTTAGATATCTTGAACTGGATGTCCTGTAGGAATTTCAAGCTCAATATGTCCAAAACATAATTCATTTCCTTCCCCCCCCAAATCCTTACTGCTTGCCAAATTCCCTGTTACAATCTGGGGCAGCACAACCTTCCCTATCACCTAGTCTTTCAGTCTTAGTAGCATCCTTGATGCTTACCAGCATTTAACCCAAATATCCAATTTCTCACTAAATCTTACTATTTTCACTGTAATGACATTTATTTTATATGTTCTCTTTTTCTTCTTAATCACACGATCAGTGCTATATGTTCTCCTTGGCTCAAGTCTCTCCCTCTCCAAACCAGCTTCCACTCAGTTGCTAATGTGACCTTCCTCACATATAGGTTTGACTATATTAAATCCCTACTTAGTAAACTTCACTGGCTTCTTTTTTTAACTCTAGGATCAGATATAAAATCCTGTTTGGAATTTAAAATTCATTTAAAACAGACCCCCTCCTATCCCTCTGATTTTGTTTTTTGGTGTTTGTTTGTTTTTACAATTTAGTCCCTTCCAAGCATTCTGCAATCCAACTACACTGGTGTATTGGCTGTTATTCATTCAGCAATCCATCTTCCAAGTTCTTGACTTTGAAATTGCTACTTCTACTTCCAAGCTTCTCTTACTTCCATCAGGAATCAGCATAGATCCCAACTTCTGTAGGGAGTTTTCCTTGGTACCTTCTAGTCCCTTCCTTTAAGATTACCTTGGAGGTAGGGGTAGCTAGGTGGTGCAGTAAATAGAACACTGGCCCTGGAGTCAGGAGGACCTGAGTTCAAATCTGGCCTCAGACACTTGACACACTTACAAGCCGTGTGACTCTGGGCAAGTCATTTAATCCCAATTGCCCTCCAGAAAGGAAAAAAAAAAGATTATCTTGGAGGTGCACTGAATATATATCGCATGGATATTATTATCTGTATGTTGTTCCCCCAATTAAGATGCAAACTTCTTGAGAACAGAACCTGTTTTTGCCTTTCTTTGTATCCTAAGCACTTATCACAGCTTCTGGCAGATAATAAACACTTAATAAATGTTTGTTGACTGAGTGATAGATGTGAAAATGAGAAGAAAGTAAATTCTAGACATGGAGTATAGTTTATAGGAATGCATGGAAACAGAGGTATTACTGAGTTCAGAGAACAGATGATTTTGTCTAGAATATGTACATCATAAAGGAGAAGAATATGAAATAAGGAAGAAAAGGAAGCAAAATTATCAAAGGACTTAAATGTCATGTTAAGGTTTTATTATTTTCCTGGAGAGAAAGTTTTTTGAGTATAAGAATGACTAGAACAAACCTGTGCCTTAGAAAGACAGGGTTGGCAGTTGTGTGGAGGATGGGGCCAGGGTAGGGAAAAGAAGCCTCCAAAAAAGAGGTTCAATAGTCCAGGCAAGAGGACTAGAAAGGGACAAATCTAAGTAATGATGTAGAAGTAGAATCAATAAGACTTGGCAAGTGGCAGGATATGAGGAGGGGGAAGGAAGAGTCTAAGATTACTCTGGGATCATAAACCCATGTAACTGAAAGAATGCTTCCCTCAAGAGAAATTAGGAAGGTTGGAGAAGGGTCCTGTTTAGGTGGAATATAATAAGTTGTAATTAAAGGATGGTGAATTTAAAATGCCTATGGAATATCCAAGAGGAAATAACATGGAAATTCAGTCCAGGAGAAATATTAGGGTTAGATATTAGATCTGGAAGTGACTTGCATAGTGATAATACTTGAAACCATGAAAGCAAATTAAAATGCCCAAGGAAAGAATGTACAGAGAGAAGAGAGCAGAAGAGGAAGCCTCGGGATAGAGTCCTGAAGAACACTCATCCAGGGGAAGTAAGAGGTGGGTAATGATATTGACTCCATCTACAAAGACGGGGGAGATGGTATGTGGAGAAAGAAGCCTACATTTTTAGAAAGATAACTGTATTGATTTGTTTTGTTTGATTGTATTTGCAATAAGAGAGTTTTCTGGGGAAGGGTGAGTCATTAAAGTGATAGGGATGTTTTTTAAAAGAGTAGGAATAAAACACTTTTAAAAGAGGCTGTGAAAGAATAGTCATACAGGTAGAAGGGAAATCAGGAGAGAGCATTGTCATAGGAAGTGATAAGTCCTCCTTACAAGTGCAAAGGTCTACAGCTCTAGGATTTGATGATCCTTCTTAAAATGATTTAACCTACGTGCCTTTTCAAATAGCCTGGTCCCAAAGGAAAGCTGTCAAAACAGGTTTCTGAAAGCAAAATGCTGGGGAAATGAACATCTCCAGGCAAGAAGGCTACAATGGAAAAAATAAACATATGGTATAACTCTAGGAACTGAATGATACATAAAGATTTCCACAGAAGGTACCTTATTGTACAAAGAGCTTTGTTGGGTAGGACATATAATAAAAATGATGGACAGATTGGTGAACCTCCTCTCTTCTTTAAAATGAAAGGATTAGACCAAAATATGATATGCTCTGAAGAAGTGGCAGTCATGGGCTTGAGGTGAAGATGGCTTAGAGCTGTTGCTAATTGTTTTCTACTCCCAAAGGTACCTTGAGGCACAGAATGGTTGGTTTTACTACTATGGAATTATTTTGCACCCTAGTGATCTGGAACATGACCTCTGGAAGGGAGATAGCAGAGAAAGGTAGGGAAGGGAAAAGAATAGGCACTGATGTAGTACCTATCATGTGCCAGGCACTCTGCTAGTCAATTTTTACAAATATTATCTTACTTGATCTTCACAGCAACACTGTGAGGTAGATAATATTATTATCTCCATTTTACAGTTGAAAAAACTGAGGCAAAAAGAAGTTAAATGGCTTGTCCAAGTTCACAGAATAAGTGAGACTGGATTTCATCTCAAGGCCCAGTGTTCTATCCACTAGACAAACAGCAGAGGTCAGGAAAAGATATCCCATTCCCAGAGCATAGCTGTCGAGGCTGACTCATACCACTGATCATAGTGAGAAACAGGGCCAAAGAATTTAAACTTGGTACAGGTAGTATATCTCCCTCATTCATGGCATACCTAGGCTATGTCCCTCCCCATAGCTGACTCAGAAGGGCAGGATAAATGACACCTATTTTCCACGAGGCCTGAGAAACAAGCAGAATTTGAGATTAGGATTATCAGAAGGGAGGACATGGTAGTGTGTGAGATGAGTTTTGGGGGTGAGGGAAGTAGTGCAAATACTGATGGCCCTAAAATGGAACATGGAGAGATTAAGAAAGTTGCATCATGGAACATCAAATTATCCTACATGGAACATCAAATTATCCTACATGGAACTTTGTAGTAGTGGAAGGAGGAGAGGCTAAAGATGCATGCAGCCCCTATCTGTGCATCCACTCAGTGAAACAGAGTGAATTATTCCCAATGCCCTCATCATATGGCAATGCTACCATTGGGGGCCAATGATAACAGGCTATGCCAGTCACCAGGTATGAATGGCACAGTTTGGAGCCCCCAGTTACCTTTGATATTGGGCAAGGGGGGAATTGTGCCTATGGTGGTGAAATCAGGCAGAAATCCAAATCATCCTGGAATGAGTGAAAAGGGGTTTATGGAAATACGATCACCTGACTCAGAGATTCATGATCATCTATGTGAATTAGAGACTGGATGCCACGGGATCAGGTGGCTACTTGAGAGACAGAATCCTTAGTGGAATGTGTAGTACAGGGGTGGGGAACCTGCAGCCTTGAGGCCATATGTGACCTTCTAGGTCCTTGGGTGTGGCCTTTTGTAGTCCAAGTTTTATAGAACAAATTCTTTTATTAAGGGGATTTGTTCTGTGAAGTTTATATTCAGTCAAGGGGCCATAGTTGAGGACCTAGAGGGCCATATGTAGACTCAAGACTGCAGTTTCCCTACCCTTGGTCTATTATCTGGTTTGGAGAGAAATTAAAAGATTAAGGGAGGGATGATCAATTCTGACCTGAGCTCTCACCACATAGAGCAATGACAGATAAAAAAGAAATAATATGAATAAACTCAGACAAAATGTTTTCATGAGATGTGTGAATAACACTTCATCTCCTGTGGTCAGAGGTGAAAGCAACTGTAGGTACCTCACACAAAGGAGGGAAAAGCTCAGTTTAAAGAAGTGGATGACCCATGGTTATACATTTACAAAAAATGCCTTGGGGAAGCAGAGAGCTTAGCACTAGGAAAAGAATTCTAGGACTGAGGGTAGAGAAGACTGATTCTGTCACTCTGTAACCTTGAGGGGATCACTTCTCTCTCCAGACCCGAGTGTTTTCATCTCTACAAAGAGGGGGTGCTCTCAGATGATCTCTAAGTTTCTCTCCAGTTCTCAGAGTATATGAGATTAATTTCTATGTATGTAAAAGTATCCATTTTAGACAAGATAAGAGAACTGGACAATTGTGAGGTCTCAGAAATAACAAAAACATTATTTGTTAGAGAGTAGTTTGTCTGAAATATGAAGAAAAAAAAAGCGAGAAGAAAGTATTTTAAAAGATTCTCCAAGATTACAGTGATTATTTCTTTCCTTTCAAATGCAGAGTATATTGAGGCTCGTTTAAAAAATTCATACAGCAGAATGATTCTTTGCAACTGTAAGGAGGAAACTGTCAGACAACATTCCCAATTCAATATTATATTGTGCTTCAAGAAAAGATTTCCATAGATTCGAGATTAAAAAAAGTCTCATAAATAAATGATAATCCTGTGCATGTCCTGAAAAATGAAAAAATAATTTTGTGTTTGCATTTTACTCTGCAGAGTAAAATTTAATCTCTCTTTTAATATAGCATGTTTTATATAAAGAGGTAAAAAGATGTAACCTTATGAAAACCGATTTTTTATATGTTTAAAAATCTCCTTCTAAGTATTTACCAAGGCATGTTCCATCTCAAAGTATGAGAAAATCTTACATATTGATATCACAACCTGTGGATAAATTTAAAAATTGGAAAAACTGTGATTTTAAAATTAAAGAACGTTAGAGTTAAAAGTAAAAAAAAAGCTAAATACCATCAAACAGGTTCATTATTTTGACTGAATTAGTTCTCCAAATAAGAAACCTCAAAGCAGATATTATTTTAAAATTTCTACAATTCAAGTCCCTTAATGCAGACTAGGATTACATGTATTTGGTCAGGTAGCCTATGGAATTTATGCTTGAGTAAATATATCTTAGACCAGCACTGCTCATGGACAATGTCCTGGGTCCAGAGTTGAAAAGAAAAGGGAAAAACAAGCTCTATCAAATTCGTGAAATTGTGCAACCCTCTGAAATATGCCTTCCCTTCCCACTTGCATCACTCCCCACCTCATGCTGGCCTCTGCTGTAAAATAAGAGTTCCTTAAGGACAAGATCTGATTTTGCCTTTCTCTGTATCCTGTGTTTAACATAGTTGTTAGCATACAAAGTACTTTCACACAAAGACACACACACACAGACACAAAATATTTTTCCCTAATTACATGTTAAAACAATTTTTTAACATTAAAAAAAAGTTTTGAGTTCTAAATTCTATTCCTTCCCTCCTCCCTCCCTGAGACTGCATAAGCAATCCAATATAGTTTATACATGTACAATCATATAAGACATTTCTATATTAGTCACTTTGTACATGAAGATTCAAATGAAAAAAAGAATGAAGGAAAGAAAGTGAAAAACAGCTTGCTTCAGTCTGTATTCAGACAGTTTAAGTTCTTTCTCTAGAGGCAGATAATATGCTTCATCATTAATCCTTTGTGATTGTCTTGCTTTTAAAAGGCTTGTTGACTGACTCATTTTAACACCAATATTCTACTGAGCATACTATTTGGTTATAAATAAAGAAAAACCACAATTCAGAAAATCTGAAGCAGGGAATTGAAAAGACTGAGTAGAAACAAAATGGCAGAGAAGCAGAAAGAAATATAACCAGAGGTATGCTAGAACCAGCTTGCACTGACAAAAGTCTACTGTTAAATTTTCATTCAGTGCAATTAAACTTTACAAATCAACAAAGGCTATGAAGGGCTTAGTTTATTGGTTAATTGTTTTATTTTATTATTGTTTTGTTGATTATAAAATTTTATTGATTATAAATATGATGGAGAAAATGTTAATAATATAGATTAAACTTTTAAAATGTGTTGGGCATTTCTGGAAAGCCAGTTGTGGAACATTACCAGCTTAACCCTGAGTAAAGCCCAACTCTTCCACACTTTTCTCCACCAAAATCAAGAAAATACACCAGACCAAGTCCTGATGGGGAAATGTAAGAAAAAACCAATCATAGTTGGTCATTTTTCTATCCCAGTTTGGCTTAGAGAAACAGAAAAGGTCTGCAAGACATTGGGGATGAGCACGGTCAAGAGTAGACCAAATGGCAAGAAGTAGTCTAGAGCCCATAGGCTGAAAGAGGATGAGGCTGCACTCTGAGGTGAGGTGAGATCCCAAATCCCTACAGTACACTGGGGTGACTTGATGTAGGTCATGGGAAGAAGCTCCAACTAACAGCTTCATTCCTTAGAACCCAAATCTAGGTCCCAGAGCAAAATGAGGAAAGGACTTCAAGCCCAGTGACATTGCAGGGTTTAGGAGTGGTCTTGAATTCTAGATACTGTCTGGAGCCATAGATGAGCCTCAGTTCTACAACCTGAACCCTGCAGGCAGCACGAGAGGGAGTTAACTAGTGAAGAGCAAAGCATGGCCATGAGGCAACAACAATCATAAATTTTTAGTGGACCCAGTAGACATGGTTTTATGATTTTCCTTAACAGCATTCAGGAAATTGTGTGTAAGAGCAGGAAAAAGTGGAGAGTGGTGGCATTCAAGGGTTGGAGAGAGGAAGAATGGTTATAGGACAAGGAGGCAAGGAATTTATGGTTCAAGGACAGTGTAAAGTTGAGTTAATTATCAACAAGAAGATTTTCAGAGAGAAAAGTGAAGAGAGATTCAGGCAATGGATTGGACAAGGAGGGGTACAGTGACTGGAGATTTCATAGAAAACAAAGAACACATAAATACTGTGAAATAGTTTATTCAAGTCTCATTATCCCCAATAAGGAAACAGAACTCAAAGATTAAAACTTGCCCAAGCGCACATAACAAGTAAGAGTCAAGCTCATATTTACTTAGCAGTTTGTAGTTTTAACAACTAATTGTCTCCATAACTATTGAGTTTTACACTTAATATCACTGGGCCCTGCCATTTGCCCTGCTGCTAATTCCGCCCATATGTGTGGTTTCTCCCCAATTAAAATGTGAGCTTCTTGAGAACATACTCTATCTTACATTTCTGTTTATATCTCCAGCACTAGTAACAGTGCTTGGCACACAATAAGTGCTTAATAAATGCTTTCTTCATTCATTCATTCACATCACTGAAGCTGTTTAGACAGAAGAGAGATGACCCATTGTTAGGAATCTTGTCCAGTGGATTCGAGTTTCAGGAAGGCATTGGTTAGGATGACCTTGGAGGTCCATTTCCAACTTGAAGATTCTGTGATTTGAGTCTTGGTGCAGTTTAATTTGTAAAACAAAAGTTCAAATATTGCCATTGTGACAGTAAGTAGATAATGGCCTTAGAAGTGACCAGTTACAAAGGAGGTTTATCAAGGAGTATACTAACATCACCACCGTGCTGGGTGGAGAACTAGCAAGGAATTGATGATCCCCTCCCCCCACTTTTCCAGTCAGTAAGGAAGAGATAAAAGATGCAGAATAAGGAAGTAGAGTTTTATAAATGAAAACGTTCACTAATGAAATTAGTATCGTTATTGCAGGAAGTGCTAATTTTCCTGCTCAGTGAGAGTTTAATAAAAGTGTTATGTCTACTCTATAACTGTGATTAATCAGGGTGGTATTGAGAAGTACAGCAATTCTCTCTCAACAAGGCAATTTTCAAAATTCAAAAAGGTGTAAATTTCATGCAAATTGCTTTATAATCATATATGTATAATAAGAAATTGATGAAATTGTAGTTAGAAAAGGAACCCTTAACATTTAACATTTCTCCTTTCAAATACTATGGGAAAACCTTCATTTTCAAATGATGAAACATCACCACCTGAAATAACTACACAAATGTCAACAGAATGGAATGTCTTAATGGAATCAAAAGGAATATGGTAATAATAATTCACATTTCTATAGTACTATAAGGTTTCTAAAGTGCATGTCTCATAAGAAGTCCATTGAGATGAGCAGTGGATGAGGAAGGAGAAGCAACTTGGCGTGGTGGAGAGAAGAATGGACTTACAATCAGAAGACTGGTTTTCACATCCTGCCTGATATTTACTAGTTATGTGAATGACAAGCTAGTCATGTAACCTCTCTAAGCCTCCAGTAACCCTCTGAGATTATAAAGTATATGCTGCTTGTGACCTGCTTTGGTGGAGGGACACTCCACATCAACAAGCGTACAGGCCCTTGACAACTGATATACAGATGAGGAAACTAAGGATTGGAAAGATGAGATGATTTGCCCATGGATGAAGTTAGCAAACGTTAGCGATGAGATGCTTCATGTCCATTGTTCATTCCACTACAATGCACTTCTTTGTCATGGTACCAAAAGACAACTTTGGCAAAACAAAAAAAAACCACAGACAGAAGAGCAAATGGGAGTTTGCACACTGACTTTTAACCACATCAAATTGCTTGGGCAAGAGTGTTTTAACTGGGTAAAGTCAAATTTCCACCTGTATAATTTTCTATAAAAACCTACTAAAGCATCTGACAAGTTTAAGCTACCATTCACAAACCCGAGTGAATGGCAGACAGATTTGTCCATTCAGTAACCCGTTCTGACCCTCCAGGATGGCTTTATCTCTGCAAAGATCGGTCTACCTGTAATGAGCCGTGGAGTCTGACAAACAGACCCTGACAATCTCATTGTGCGTGGTGTCTGGAGTGAGACGATATGTGAGACGATATTACTACTTCTGACTCGAGTTGTTCATCTGTTTACATAGCTTGGAAAAATATATAACAAGCCCTCAAGTGTAAATATGACAGTGGGAATATTATTAGACTTGTCCACTCATGGCCCTTAAGACTTTTAAGACACAGGCAGAAAGCAGACAGCCTGGGTATTTATGGAAACCAGCACTTAATATTGTGACATCTAACTAACAGCTTGCTGTCTCTAGAGTTTAAGAAATTGGAAGCTCTTTTTTATACAACTTTGAAAGCTGTGGTTAAAGACTTGTGGGATAATAACTTGCAGCATGCTGGGATCATTCTGAATGCACTACATGAGTATTAGCATGGTTCCTTTCATTTGGGAGACCTCTTTGTTGCTGTTTTTAAGGGCTGGCACTTTGAGGGTTGGAAAGGACAACGGCAGCAGAAAAGCTACGTGCAGGATGGAGGAAGGTTAGGTGTAGCATTCTATGAAAGAGGGCTGTAGTGCAGGGAGTGGTGTAAAGTAACAATGACAACAACAGTAACAACAGTAGCAGCATCGAAGGAGATACTAAACAGCAAGAGCAACACCACCACCAGCAGTAACAGCAACAACAATATTCACAGGCTCAACTGGGAACTCAGACATTATCCAGGACGGTATCTTGAAAAAAAAAAGAAGAAACTGAGGGCCAGGGAAGTCACCTGACTTGCTCCAGGTCATGCAGGCATCCGGACTCAAGAAGAGCTCCCCTGACTCAGAAGGCAACATTCCTTCCATGGCGTGGGAAAATGAGCGGAGTAAGTCAGGTACAAAATGACAGGGGACAACAGGAAAGCGGCTTCGGTACGGCGCCGGTACTTGGGAAATACGAAAGAAGCTTAAAGGATGCCCTTTGGGGGGCGTAGGAAAGTGTCCGCGGACATCACGGAAGGCTCGAGACCCCCCTGCTCCGGTGAACGCCCTCCCCAGCGAGGTCACAGACCTGGCCAAGCACCCCAGAGCGCCGCTGTAATTCAGCCCCAGGCACTCTTTTCTCACACCGTCTCCATTTCCGTCCTCATACATATTGCATACGATGCACCAAAAGCCTATCACCACGAATTAGTGGTTTACAGAGAATGGCTTCTGTTTCACAGTGGATTACGTGAGAGCCACTAGGGCAGCTGACGGTGCAGTGGAAAGAGAATGGGACTCAGGAAGTCCTCGGTTCAAATCTGGTTTCAGAAATTTCCTAGCTTTGTGATCCTGGGCCAGTCACTTAACCTCTGCTTGCCTCAGTTTCCTCATCTGTTAAATTGGAGCAATAATGGCACCTAACTCCCAGGGTTATGGTGAAGACTGAATGAGATAATAATTGTAAAACACTTAACAATGTGACCTACACATAGTAAGCGTTATATAAATTCTGTTGTTATTATGTCATTTCAATTGTATTCAACTCTCTATCATCCCATTTAGGATTTTCTTGGCAGAAATACTGGAGGGGTTTACCATTTCCTTCTTCAGCTCATTTTACAGATGAGGAAACTGAGGCAAACAGGGTTAAGCAATTTGCCCAAGGTCATACAGCTAATAAGTATCTGAGACTTGATTTGAATGCAGGTTTTCCTGACTTCAGGCCCAGTGCTCTGTTCACTGCACCATCTCACACCCCTGCTCCTTGCCTTCACATCTTATAATCCCTGAGCTCTTCTAGAGCTCAGCTCCAGTGGCACATCTCACATGAGCTGCTTCTTCACTTCCACCACCACTACCCCCCGCCCCCAGCTACCAGCTCATTCATCCCTCCCACTCAACTGTCCTGAATTTTAGTTGTATATGGTTTGTATTCCCTTCTGGGTCTGCTATTTCCCTTGACAGAATAAAAACTCCTCGAGAACATGGTAGGTTTTGTGTTTTTGTCTTTGTACTTCTAGTATCTAAGACAGAGCCTTAGCACAGCGCCTGATGCTCTGCTTCATAAATCCTCGCTATATATGCAGCAGCACTTTTTGTAGTAACAGAGAACTGTAACCAAAATAGAGATCTATCAATTAGGGAATGGCCAAACAAATGAATGATATACATGATCTCAGTCCTGAAAAAAGTATAGTAAACATAGAGAAGCAAGGAAAGAATTCTACTAATTCATATAAAATAATAAGGACCAATTAATTACAACAATGTGAGTGGAGAAAAAACAAAAACAATGAAATAATTCAAACTCAACACTGTGAAATTATAAAGACCAAGCTTGGTCCCACAGAAGATAAATCAAAAGATACTTCTGTTCCTTTAAAGAAGTGGGGGTACCATGGGTGTGGAATACTATATATATCATCAAGTTTTTTTGTTACGTTGGTCAGTTTTGAAGAATTTTTATGCATTGCTTCTTTTTTTATGTTATTCTTTGCTGAAAGGGATGGCGCCTCTAGGACAGGTGACTAGAGAAATGCAGTGGGAAACACGGGTGATACAAAAACAAAACATATCAACAAACTATATATCTAAAATAAATACTCATTGGTTGATTGCTTGACAGAACCTGAAGTATTCTGTAAATTTCTGAGTACTGTATCAAAGAAAATTATGGACTAGATTAAGCATATCCAAAAAAGTATGACCAGACTGATGAGAGGAACAAAGACCAGGCCATACTGAGGCTCAGCTGAAGGGAGTAGGGATGCTTAGCCTGGAGAAGAGGCACTTGGGAGAAACATGGCAACTGTATCCAAGTATTTTAAGGATTATAATATGGAAGCATGATTATATAGAGGGCAGAATTTTTATAAAAATAGACATTGGGGGGAGGAGTTCCCAATGATTAGAACTGTGCAGTAATGGGAATGGACTGCTTTAGGTAGCAGTGGGTTCCTCATCATTGAAGGTCTACAAGGAAAGGTTGGATGAAGAATTGTGAGCAATGTTGTAGGGGCAAAGTTTTTTTTGAAATGCAAGATGGACAAGTTGGTTCTGAGTATCTCTCCAGTTTTGAAATTCTATGAACAACAGTATACATAGTTGTGCCCCTTGATTCCCTCTCCAAAATGGTTTCTTAAGATATTCTTAGATAAAAGAAATGAAGCAATAGACTTTAAAGATTGTCTTTCTGAAAGTCAGTTTAAACAACTAATTAAGATCACCTTATCAGGCCAAAGGCATGCACAGAATTGTGAAATTTCAGAGTAGAAGGAATTTCAAAATTCATCTACATTAACTCACACTCAAATAAAGATTCCCCTCTATGGCATAACTGAAAAGCAGGAATCTAGACTTTGATTAAGACCCAAAACAGGGTGAGTGATTCATTACTTAACATTTTCTGGTGTATTTTTGAGTAATGGCATTCTTACAAAGTTTTTGTGTGCTTGTTTGGTTTTTATTTTTCCCCCCTTTTGTCAAGTTTTGCTCCTTGCTCTTCTATCCACTGCACCAACTTGTACTATCTGGGGCCGAGGAAAACATGTCTCATTCCTCCTTGGCCAGACAATCCTTAGGTACTTTGAGATGATTATCATATACTCCTAATTCTTCTCCAAAAGACACATGCTCAGGTCCTTTTTATTGTAAAATGAACTTGAAGTCCTTCATTATCTTGCTGGCCCTTTTCTGCACACTTTATTAGCATCTTTCCTAAACTGTGGTCCCCAGAACTGATTGCAGAACTAGCGTTATCATGCTGATTAAAGAATATGGAAGGAGGCATTAACCTCCTTATGCGGGAAAGCTATACCTTTATTAATTCAGCTTAAGGTTAAACTTGCTTTCTGCGCTTCCATATCACTGTTGACTTATATTTAACCTATACTTGATTAGAATCTCAAGATCTTATTTTATTTTTATCAAGACAAGCTACTGTCTACACATGAATCCTTCAATTTATATTCAAGAAGTTGACTTTTTAAAACCAATCATAGCTCCTTTACTGTTACCCTCTTCTTAATCTAGACCACATAGCAAATACCAAATACCTAGCCAGAACAGTCAAATGCAAAGAAGAAGCAATGATTCCACTTATGGACATCATTTTGCAAACTCAGATGCAATATGTAACATCTTACTCTTGTTTGCTACCGTGTCAGGCCTGCTATCAGCTAAAATCAGAAAGGGGAACATTTTGAATGGACAAAAACTAAACTCATATGGATTTTTAAAAGATTAAAGGAAAAACTCAAATTTTAATAAAATTCAGATTTTTTAGCAGAAAATATCTCCCACAAGTGGTCCAATATAATACTGTAGTACCCTGAAGTTCCTCTCTGATGTGTCATTCATTGTGTCCAGGAGGTAATCCAGACCTCTCAAAGTCTATGTTAGCTGAATATAAACTCTGGTTGATTCTACCAAGCAAGAAAGTTTTCAAGTCCTTTGACTCAGGAAAAACTTAAATGAAGGTCATATCCATTACCACAAGGTAGATCAATGGCAGACTTTTTTCCTTTTTCTTTTTTTTTAAAGCCAGAACAACTCATGAAACTGTCTACTAACACACAGAAGGGTTGGATCTGCTTCAGTAGAGGATGGGGGAGTGTGGATAATGGACAACTATAGCTATTCTCAACTCTAGATTCCACCTTAAGTTTCACAGACTACCTCACCTCACTGATCTCAATTTTCTTCTTCATTTGCTACTTCTTGGAGAAGTATTAATTAACTGTGGAATAGCCAATGACCTTGAAATAAGGACCACTACTAGACAAAGCAAACATGATAGTGTTGAGGTAAGCTGTAGAATATTACGTTATGCTATGATGTCACACAATAGCACTAACTGAGGAATATTCCAGAACGCTGTAGTATATTTCAGAATATATAGGAGGGGAGCTTGGATAGGTTGAGCCAGTTTGCTGCAGCCCTGTTGTACACAGTATAGGAAGACAATTTCTAACCAAATACTTTTTGTGTCTTAAGTCCAAGTCACTGTGTGTCCCTAATGCCACAACTATATGCAAGTGTGAGAGTCAAGAGATAGTTCCCACCTGTTCAGTAAAAAAGACTTTCATAATTTCTCACTAATTTAGTTAACATTGAAAAAGGCATCATTGTAGCAGAGAAGTGTTGACTTCCATGAGACCAGGAGTTTTCCAGACAAGAATGGGGAAAAGAGAGTTCAGACGGTGGATTTATTTTCTGGACCAGTAATTCCCTAAAACTGATACCTCCCAGTCAGTAGCAGAGCTTTCTAGACAATCAAGTAGCATCTTTTCATTCAATTCCATCCTTACATTCACATTTGGCATACTTCAGGAAGTAATCATTGAGCAGTAGTCTCTGATCCTGGAGATTTTTTAAAAATTGGAGATAATTACTTAATTTCCTTGGGTGGTTTAGATCAGGTCCAGACCATGGGCCTCCAGGGCTTCTTTTTAAAGGGGGTGAGGGAGCTCAGCAAAGTTTTTCTCACCAGTTCTCACCAGCTCCACCAATGTGGAACTTCTCTGGAAGCCTCCAACATGCCCCAGTACTTGACACCTTCTCCCTTCCTCTTCCACATCCATTTTTCAGTTCCCTTTTCTGTGTTTTCCCGACTAAATTATAAACTCCTTAAGGCCAGGGACAGTCTTGGTTTTCATTTGCATTGGTATCCCTAATTAGCACAGTGCCTGGCACACAAGGACTTAAATGTTTACTGACTGACTTAAATATAGTTGGTTTCCTTTGTAATCCTATGTATTTTATTTTATGAATTTAAAAACATCATTCTAAGAAAGGGTCCATGGGCTCCACCATACTGACAAAGGGATTGATGACATTTAAAAAGGGGGGGGGGGGAGGGTAAGAATCTCTGGTTTAGATGAAATTGTAAGCTGGTATAACCACCTATTGTCCAACAGCTATGTGAAAGCAAAGCTGAAATTCTGTTTATTTCTCATAATGATAAGAAGGACAAAGGTAAGGAAAAGCTTTGAGATCTGCAAAGAACACTGGACCTGAGGTCAGAAGGCTTAGAACTGAGCTCCAGCTTCACCACAAGCCACCTGTAAGACTTTTCTGAGCCTCAGCTGCTTTATTGGTTAAAGGGTCAGACGACACTTGCTGGGCTTTCTCATAGGGATGCTGGGAGAGTAGAATGTGTTAAGGAAGATAAATACAGTGTATAAAATGTAAAGTGATTTATGAATCAGAAAGATGATGATAATGGTAATCATTATTATAATTAACATTTTCATGGCCTTTGTTTTAACAATTCAATCATATGTTGTATTATTCCCTGCTTATTATGGGCACCTCCCTTTCACTGCAACATGTTTCAAACAATTCTATATACAAAAGGCCAAGAGTCCATGGATTCACTGTAACTAAAGTTAGACTGGACCTTAGAGACGATATGGTCCAATCTCTTAATTTACAGAGGAAGAAACAAAGACCTGGGGATGGACAATCACTTCTGTAAAGTCACTCTGCTAGCAAGCTCCAGAGTAGCAATTTTATCAGGGCAAGTGTTCCCCAATTCACAGGAAAATGGATGAAAGGAAAGGCTTTCTCCAAAGGTCTTATGACTTATGCTTTCAGCAATACAAATGAGGATTTATTGTTCTATAGACTTCTCTTGATTTCAGATCTTCCTTTGGAAATAGCTGGCTCCAGAGACTGGCTACTTAACCCTCATGAGAAAGCTTTCAAACCTGATTGGCTCTATGCTGTTTGTGTACATGGGGAAAAATGAGATACATTACAGTTAGCTTAAAGAGTAGTATAAAGAAGGTACAAAGTTGGAAATGGAATTCTTTTTAAATTCTTTTTTAGAATGTGATATGCTGCAGAGGAATAAGAAACGGAGACATTAAAAGAAGCCTAGTGGCATAATAAAGGGAACTGTACTCTATTCACAGGAGTAAGGAGCAAGGAATGAGGTTGTTGTTGTTCAGTCATTTCAAGTCATGTCCAACTTTTCATGACCTCATTTAGATTTTTCTTGGCAAAGTGGCAAAGATACTGGAATGATTTGCTATTTCCTTCTCCAGCTCCTTTTTCCAGATGAGGAAACTGAGGTGAAGTGAGTTGCCCAGGGTCACACAGCTAGGAAGTGTCTGAGGCCAGATTTGAACTAAGGAAGATGAGTGTTCATGACTCCAGGGCCATCCATGACTCTATACCCATATAGTTGTAAAGGAATGAGGTGGTAGGTTCAAATCCTGACTTTTAGAGTTTACTAGCTAGGTCATCTCACGTCAATCACTTTGCTAGTTGTGTTACCTGAAGACACTGCTGTTCTGATGTGCTCGGCTTCTTTTTTGGTAAAATATATAATATTTGCTCTCAGGTTTCAACTGACTCACAGGGTTCAGTTCAACTCACAGGGTTCTTGTGAGATTCAAACTTGATAATGTACATGAAAAAAAACTTAAAATGGTAATTGGTAGCAAAAGTGAATGCATAAACATCAACTATAAATATTCTCTATTAAAAGCTTCCACTGAGAGGGCAGTTAGGTGGTGCAGTGAATAGAGCACTGGCCCTGGAGTGAGGAAGACCAGAGTTCAAATCTGACCTCAGATACTTAACACTTACTAGCTGTGTGACCTTGGAAAAGTCATTTAACCTCAATTGTCCTGCCTTCCCCCCTCCAAAAAGCAAAAAACTAAAAATAAAAAAAATCTTCCACTGAGACTCCTTGTGGTGGTGGGGCAACCCTTCATTCTGAAATCCATAAATGCTATCCAGCCATCTACCAAAAAGAGAGGGCTTACCTAGCTTGCACATCTTGCCATCTACCATGTTGCTGCCTGTTCCCCAACAACATCAGACCTTCCAAGACCATCCCTCTCCCCCCAATTAATTCACTTAAAAATTGGCATAATAGCCTGTGACTCAATTGTGTAGATTGGTGGGAGAGTAAATGGAAACCCACCTAATTCACAATATTTAGGTGACCTCAGACTGTGCTGTCACAACCAGTCATCCACCCCACTCCCGACACACACATACACATACACACCTCTTGTAACAGTAAGCAAGACAAACCACTATTGCCATTGGAAAGAATATACCAATTGACTGCACTATAGCTTCATTCACAATTCCTGAGACTCTGCTGGGGAAAATTCCACTCCCTACCCCCTAATCCGCTACATGTACTGTAGGCTTCTATTAGAATGTAGGTCCCTTGAGGGTAGTGATTGTCTCGTTGTCATTTGTATCTGTACTGCCTGCCACAGGGCCTGACATAGTAATTAGTTAATAAATGCTTATTTGATCAATTCTCTACCATAACACCTCTGCTCATCCCCCTATCTATTCATCTATCTATATATCCATCCATGAAGGACTATGCCAGTGGAACAGACACTCCAATAGATTCTAACAGACTGAAAAGGACTTGATTATAGCACAAGCAATAAAATATGTCTGCCATACAATAATTTCTTTAGCTAATCGTATGGAGGCTTATCATCATAAGTTTGGCCATGAAGTGATTGTTTTTGACCACAACAAGCCATGAAACAATTTGGTGTGACAGAGAGATGTATGCACCCCTGCCAATACGTGTGAAATCAAAGATCCAGAAGGTAATAAAATATTAAGTATCATAATCCATAATATAGGTAGGTTCTCAACACATTAACGGTATAGCACTTTTGAATTTGTGGTACAAAAGAATCTTCCTAAAAAATTCATTATTGGTATAATTAATGAGAAGCAGGTAGACCTTTCTCACTATAAGACTGTTTTTTATTAAAGGTAATTTTTTTTTGCTTTTTGAGTACTTTTGTTTCAGTTTTTGTGGGTTTTTCCCCTCTATCTTCCCTTATATGTAAAAAGACCAAAAAATGTAGCCTAGAAAACATTCCTCCAAGAGATGTGGTGGCTCAGTGGATACAGTGCTAGCCCTACAGTCAGGAAGACCTGAGTTAAAATCTGGCCTCAGACACTTACTAGCTATGTGACCTTGGGCAAGTAATTTAACTTCTATTTGCCTGGGCAAATAGTATCTTTCCCAAGAAAACCTCATGGACAAAACTGGTATGCTTTGGTTCATACAGTCAAAAAGAGTTGGAAATAACTGAACAATAACAAGTAATATAATATACACCGTATTAGATGTGTAATAAGAACAGATGGGGGCAAAAATCTCATCTCTAACATTTGTTAACTAAATGAACATGGACAAGTCACAACTTCTCTGAATTAAATATTCTATTTACAAAATGGAGATAATCCCTGTAGTATTTGCCTCACAGGGTTGCTCTGAAGATATAGGGAAAACTTTGTAAAAATCAAGTATTATTATAATGTCAGTGATTATTTTTATCATGTGACAGTGATGTTCTTGTATCTATTAACCAATCAACAAGCAATTTTTAAGTGCCTGCCTGTTCTGTACACTGAGGTATACAGTGCTAAAAACAAACCAGTTCTTGTTCTCAAGAACCTTCCATTCCACTAGTAGAAACATCATGTATACATATAAATATAAAATAATTTTGGGAAGTACTGACTTATTTGATTTTGGTTACTAATCATTATATATATATGTATATATATATATATATATATACATATATATATACATATATATATACATATATACAGAGTAATTTAATGAAAAGAACTTCACGTTTGTTTTCAGTTACACTACAATTTTAATTTATCCTATAAGAGAAGTATAGCTCGTTAAATCTGCTTAGTTTTATTTTCCTATATAGGAAAAAAAAAAAAGCTGTGGCGTTTTTTTCCTTCCAATATCATCATACTACGTTATAAGTTTCTTTTCAGCATCAAAAGATTATAAAAAGATTTGATATGTGCAATGTCGCAAATTTCTCTGAAGTCAGAGAATAGCAAGCTTCTGAAGCCTGGGCTATTTCTGGGAATACAGAAAACGTATATTCCCTGGGAAGCTGGGAAAACGGGCTCTCTGCAGCAGATTGGCAGCCAAAGCGTAAATTGAGGCAAAGTGCAAAATAACAAAGGGCATGTTTGTACACTTGGGGTCTGCAAGATAAATGGGCTAGAGATGGTCTTGTCTGTCTGCACACAGAATTCACGTGATTAAAGTCATTAGTTAGAACTCTTCGCTATGAGGGTACAGAGGGGAAGGAGTTTCCCTAAAGGAGAGGATAAAACATCCTCGTAGAGAAATGTATGCACACCAGAAAACAAGTAATTGGCTATTTCTTAATAATGCATCTCTCCAGAAAGTAATATGTTGTATGCAGTGAAGCTAGGGGTGCACTGAACAAACTTTGAAGTTGGAGCTAGAATGGTTTGAACCTTGCATGTAGAGCTTACTAGTGTGTAGCCATTCACAAGTCTTTTCATCTCTCTTAGCCTTTGTTTCTTTTTCTGTTAAATGTGGAAAATAACACTTGAACTCCCCACTTACACTACTATGGAAACAGTGCTTTGGGAAACTGAAAGCACTAAAATAATATAATATTATTTACATTACATTTTCTATTTTATAATTAATATTTAACTAAATATTTTATTTATATTACAATTAAAATAATAATACAGTATGATTTATTACTAAAGTTACTGAGCCTTGATTTTATCATCTGTAAAATGGGCATAATGCTCCTCATATCTCATAACTTTTAGGGAGTATTGTGACAAAAGTGCTTCCCAAACCCCAAAGTTTTATACTAATTTTATCATCTTCATTATTTTTAGCAATGCATCAGGAATATAGTAGCACTTGATAAACTATTCATCAATTGAATGATGGACAGAAGAACATGTATTATAAGAGCTGACAGTGATCATAACAAAGAATGTTAAAAGAGAGAATATTAGAGACGAAAGAGACTTTCTCATTTTCCAGAAAAAAACAAAAAACAAAAAAATTAATCCAAGAGTGGAACAACTTGGTTATAAAATGACATATCTGTGGTTCAGACTTCATTCTACTGACTCCCAAGCTGGTGATATGCCCACAATTCCACATGGAATATAAAAGCAACGGGTGATACTCATGCGCATATGGCTAAATTGCTTCTACCTGAAGTAGCCTGGGGAAGGCGAGAGGCACAAACACCAGGCAGATTCAAACAGTGTGTCATTCTTGATGTGCACCTGAATTGATTTCAGGTAACATTTTAGTCATAGATAACTTAAATTTTTACTGTAGGGCTGCTATATAGTTAAGATCCTTCCAAAGATAAATGAATCACCTTTGTGACGAGAACAGACCATTCCATCATAGAAATTCCCTGATCATTCCATATGCCCTGACCCCAAAAGAACTTTGCTTCTCACCAGTCTCAATGATAAAACCCTCTCTGCCTCATGTTGACCAAGGTGTGACAGCAGGCTATATGTTATCAACAGCAAACTGCCTCAAATATCTTGTTTCAACAACAACAACAAACCAAGGGCCCTGTTCATTTCTAAGCCCCCTTGTATCTGGGGCGCGATAGGCTGACATCTGCTGTTAAAGCAGAAAATTATAAGGAGGGCCTAATTGAGCCTCCGGTGTCTTGGAAAAATCCTGTCTGTGGTCTCTAATTGACCCTCTAGGTACCTTTATGGAACAATGAATGAATCTTCGCTAAGTAATGGAGGGTGGTGATTAATAGCCAGGGTTTGGCTGGACCTCTGTCTCTCTCAGTTGTTGTAGGTTTTTTTTTCTCTCCTGTACTTCCCTCTCTGCTTTCTACCCCCTCCCCCCAACCTCATCATGGTACTCTATTCCCTGGATTTCATCAGTGGACTGTTGAATAATAAATACCCTATAGTAAACACTTTTTAAAATTTGATAAATCATGATTCCAGGGGAGATTCTGATAACATTTATTTAAACTGGCATTCTCATTTTTCTGTTTGCCATTGCTTTTGAGTCAGCCTCAGATATCTGGGCATAAAGTTAAAATAAGAGGCCTCTTTCGAATATGCCAAAGAGAAAAAAGAAAACTTCACAGATAGTGGGATTTGGAGTTGTTGATCTTGGCAGTCAGCACAGTGTAGTGGAAAGTGCACGGGACCGGAATCAGGAGACCTGGGTTTGGATCGTTGCTCCACCATTAATCCATTTCACCATCCTAGACAAGTTACTTCCCCCTTTAGTCATTAGTTTCTCTCTATATAAAATGAGGAGGTTGGAGGAGATGATCTCTGAGGTCTGTTTCATTTCTGACAATGTATGTGTAATATAAATATTGAATATTCTAGAAAAATCCCTTTACTCTTAACTATATACACAATGAACTACTACAGGAGAGGAAAGTGAAACATTCTCTTAGAGAAATGTTTATCTGCAGACTTGTCAATGATTTCTGGATGTAGATTTTTTTTTTAACAGAGATTCATCTGATTTCCACAACCCAAAATCCAAGACATAATAAGAACAGGTCACTACACCACTCAAAAATCTTCAATGGTTCCCTATTTCCTACTTAACTTTTACACTCTTTCCTTCTAGTAGCTTTCACTGAGACCTAGCTCCCCTCTGATAACACTACATCCCCAGCTATATTCTCCAGTACTGAATATGCCTCTTTGCTAACAGCCCTGACACATTGGTCCTGGAGGGTGGGTGACAATACTGTTTACAACCTATTGTTATTTCCAGACTCTGCTTTTAACTCCTTCAATCAGTAAGCTTTCCTTCTTAGAATTCTACTCATTGTGGTTATTTTCATACAGAAATATCGAGATCATTCTCCCTCTATTGTTAAAGAAGTCAGCCCCTCCTTCACAATCTCCCTTTCTTTCCCTGCCAAATTTTGCTCATATGACCGAGGACTTTAATATCCAGAGAAATGCTCCCTCAAACTCCCTAATCTATCATTTCCTGAACTCCCTTAAGGCCCATGATCTCTACTCCTTGACTCCACATCAGACACACAGGGATGGTTACCCTCAAGGTCTGTCATTACCCACAAATGTTCCACTGCTCTAATTAGAAACTTTGACATTCCCCCATATGAGGAAAATCTCCCTATGCTTCCAACATCTTAGACCTCTTCTTTATTCTCATCAAGACATCCAATCCTTTTACCACTTGGGAATTTTCTCAGGCCATTTCTTTAATACCATTTTCTGACCTCAATACATGGGTATTTCAGCTCTACACTTTCTTCTGCTATAGTCTCTGGCCTCTTTGTTCCACCAAAAATCTCTCTCGAGACCTCAGCTCTGGATTTCCATGTCATTCAATGTCTTCCACAATCCTTCATCTCCCCAACCGCTACATTTTCACACTCACTCCTAAGCACCCTAACAAACTGGAGGTCTCCATCTGTCAGAAGGTGTCCAGAATTTTCCAGCCCCCTGTTTTTGCTGATGCTATTGTTCTAGCTTTCATTTACACTACTTAAACATAGTATCTTCAGAAGTGCTAAATCTTCAAACTGAAGTATAGGAGAGGGGGAAGATACACACAATTCTCTCTCTCTTAAATATCTTACAGAATTAAAATATCCCTCTCCCTGAAGGATAGAACATCCCTTGCCTGAGAGAGGATCTGTTGGATATGTACAGAGGATAGAACATCCCTTGCCTGAGAGAGGATCTGTTGGATATGTACAGATTGGCTTAAATGATTGCAATAGTCCAGGGGGAAATGGTGCTAAAACATCGTAAACTGACTTCACATATAAAAAAACTATGGGTATAACATGGTGGTGGTGCAGGGAATGATAGTAGGAAGGGTAAGACTAGAATTTGGAGGAAGAAAATAGGTCTCAAAAAGAATTTCTGAGGAGCTTAAGGACATAGGTTTCCCAGCAGTGTTTAAGGATTAGGTTGGATAGAGTTAGAGCTATAACAGTTCTTAGAAACCATCTAGTCCAATCCTTTCATATTATAGATGAGGAAACAGAGGTCCAGAGAGGTTAATTCACTTGCCAAAGGTTATATAGGTGGTAACCAATAGATTTGCTTCACCATAACTCAAGTCTGACTTCCACCTCTTGATACCAAACTGAATGGGCCCCAATTCCTTACAAAAGTGTCAGTAAATATTATTCTTAGAGAAAACGTATTTCAGTATTTTATGATAATGTAGTTAAAGTCATGGACTATATAATTGTAAAGCATAGTGAGCTATAAAGCTAAATAACTTTCAAGGAATATGCCGAATGATGCAGTATATCATAGCCTTTATTTTTTAATACTCACAAACTCAACGGTGAACAACGCAGAATATAATGCATCTATGCTTCATTATCATTTACATGAGAAATGAACTTCTCTTTATCCATTAGAGGGGAGAAAAATAAGAACAAAGTTAATCTAAAGGATCATAGGATGTTACAACTAGAAAGAATCTTAAGGATCACCTCGTCCAAAACCCTCATTTCATAGACAGGGAAACTGAGGCGCTGAGAAAGGAAGTAACTTGCCTAAATTCATATAGTTAATAAATGGCAGAGCTATGACAAACTAGAAGTTTCTACTTCCAACTCCAAGGTCCAATGCTCTTTCTAGGGTGCTTGTGTGTGCTCTCTATCTCTCTGTCTCTCTCTCTCCCCCTCCTCCCTCCCAGCGTTCCTCTCTCTTCTCCCCCATAAATACATATATACACATAGATTCATATATGTGTGAGTGTACAGACCACAGGAAATATCTATCCAACATATGGATACATATGATGATTACTAATATATTTTTTGTTTCAAATAAGGTTATAAGAGGGTCAGTACTTTTTGGACTTTTCATATTTAAGACCAACAGAAAATGCCAGTCAGGAAAGCTTTTCCTCCCTCCCAGGAGTTTGGGAACATTAGCTCCGTCTGGACTTTAATGATGCAATGCTGTTACAATCTGTCTACTAGTCTCTTCCTGACTTTCCTGATTCCTTTTCTTTTCTTTTTTTCCCTCCTTTGTCAGCACCTCATTTGTGGGTGTGCTGCCACAGCAGCAAAATTAATGCTTCAGTAATGCTGATGAATGCTGTGTCCAATAGCCTGAAGGTTGTCTTGCTAAACATCTCTTGGATTGGTCAGTAGAGAAGATTTTCACCACATTTCTGCAGTATGGGTCTAAGATTCATAGTCTTCTTGAGTGTTCCAAGGTAGACTTTGAGCAATCCCAAAGAAAGTGGAAGTATTTCACAGTGTTCAAAACCTATGACTCTGTCTTGCATAATATTGCAATACTTTAAATGTCTGTGATTGCACTGGTACTGCTGCTTCCTTGCTTATTAATATAACATGTTTCTGACTTTGTAAATAGTCTTTGAGATTGCTTGTGGTGAAAAAAAAAATCCATTACCCCACAGCCAACCTGTTAAAAAAAAATAAAACTTGTATAACTTAAGCTTAGATTGGGATAAAAAAGACACAGGGTCCATTTAGATATGCCCATTATAAAAACTAAAAGTTCTTCTAGGTTGGTAGGGTCCTCAAGAGTCTGTGCTTTTCTACCATCACCTTCAAAAGCCCATAATTATCATCACACCATGATGGAGCATGGGTTCACGATTACCTTTAATCTATGGTGAAGCATCATAAAAGGATCTTAACAGAAACCTTCACACAGACCTGGTGTTAAATAACAATCTGTTTAATTGAACTGCATGGTATAGTAGAAGAGAACTGATTTGGCATCAGAGGATCAGGGCTTGCAGGTGTGACTATCATTTACCAGTAATCAGTGTAATCACAGGAAAATCATTTCCTCTCCATGGGCTTCAGCTTTCTTATATGTAAAATGGGGGTTTGGGACCAGACAATTGTTAGGATGCTTCTCTATAAGCCTATGGACCTTACTCATGATGAGAATGCAGGATGATCTCTTGATGAACAATCATTTAAACCTACAACATTGAAATTATGATATTGAGGAACAGGCCATTGAGATAGTCACTCAATTCATAAATATTAGACAGATACTGCAGATACGCAATGAGCTGGGCCTATAATTGAATAATAAGACTAAGTTATTATGTGTTTACATGTGCATAAGTATATTTGCATATTACATATGTGTGTATACATATATATATACATACATGTGTACAGATGTGTGTGTGTGTGTGTAAGAAGCACTAACAAATATAAAATGGGGGACCTTGTATTGAATAGGAGGAAAGGGGTGGATCAAGTCAAATTGGGTTATACGGTATTTTTGATGCCCTGAGATGCTGACTGTTGTAAACTCCTTGAACTAATTCTCTTCTCATGATATTCTATGGCTGTGATTCTGGAATCACTGGGATTTCTGAATAATTAAAACTGTAGTTGAATAAAAGGACAAAATAAAGAAAATTTAGGAGTGTAAATATGGTGCAGAGCATTGTAAACAATGATTTGGATAGAAGAAACGGAAGAAGAGATGTCATCAGGTATTATCTGATTAGGAAACTTTATTAAAGGTAAAGACTGCCTTGTTTAGTTCTGAACTTGGTATCTCTAGTGCCCCGAACAGTCAAAGACAGAAGGAGTTCAATAAACATTTTTGAATTTAACTGAATTTCATAGACAAGTGTTCTTAATTTGGGATCTGCTTAAAAAAAAAACTATTTCACTATGTTTGGTCTCTTTCATAACTGTGTGTGTATGTGTGTGTGTGTGTGTGTGTGTAGTGTATGTATATATGTGTATGTATGTGTATGTGTGTGTGTGTGTTTATATGTATATGTAATTCTGAGAAGAGATCCACAGGCTTCACCAGATTATCACAACAGTTCATGACAGAAAAAATTTAAGAATCTCTGCCACAGAAGAGATAGCTAATGTTCTGGAGGACTTGTACAAGCCTGAACTGGTCCCTCTGACATCTGCAGGGTACCAACATAGCACACAATTGTCCAGTGCTCTTGAGATCAATCCTTATATTACTTTTGTTAAGAATATATTAATGCTCTTTTTTCTTTCAGGGGCCACTCAAATTAATTAATTTTCCATTCCAAAGTATATACCAAAAAAGTATATTCTGTGTAGAGTTTCTAGGTCCCCATAGCTGTGAATTATGACACTAATTAACATATAAAATCACAAATAGGTGTGCTGGTTATTAAAAAAGTATTTAATTTTTATACCTAGACTGAGCATATTCAAGGGATAGGATTAAATTTTCTTAAATGTACTGGATTTTAATACAATTTGGTGATTTTTCTAATGTTGTTAAGCTTTATTCCCCTCTTCCAAAATGATTTCCACTAGCTTGCTTACACATTCACAACCTAATCTCCTAAGCAGGGACTCTCCGTTCAGCCCTCCTGGGGTAGCCCACATCTTTGCCACTGCCAACTTACTAATTTAAGAGATGGCCAAAAAGTAGATCCAGAGAAGTACAGCTAGTGTGATTAATGGATGATCCAAATTCCTCTGAACTGCATATCATGACTCAATGGGAAACCCTGAAGAGATTAAAGGGGGGAATTACATTACCATGAATAATATAAAAAAGTGATATTCTATCTAAAAGCTTTGAATGCAAGTGACTCGAACAAATATATTAACAGAGCTACAGCAGATCCAATCAGGTGGAATGTTCCCCAGAATTTATTTTGAAATAAGCTTTATGTATCCAAGACGTGAAGAATGAGTCTATTTGTGACTGGCAGCAAAGCGATTAGCATGTAGATTTTAATTCTTTTCTCAGTTCTTCAGAGATTACAGTGCTCCTCTTTTAATAGTGCCGACATCTCCCATTTCCAAGTGTAGTACATGTCTGTGAATCTCAGTGTCATAATCACACTCTGGTGGGTAAAGATCCCCTTCCCTTATTCATTCCAACTTTCAAAAAGTGGTTCAAACTTGTATTATTAAAGTGGTATTAGAGCTACGACATCTTGAGCTTTGTTAGATAACATTAAAACAACACCAACTCTGTGGCACAGAATATTATTTTATACTGGGCACATGATATAGTAGCCAAGCCCAAAATCTGATTAAAAAAAAAAAGAGGCACATTAATTTACAATTAAGCTGTGATGTTAATGAGGTTACACTGTGTGACAGGTTAACGGACTGCAACCAAAAGGCAAATGGTGAAATGAAGGCGCATATTTTCAAACCAACAAGCCTGAACTGGACCATTACATAGAATCCCATTAACATTATAGTTATTGCACAAAATAATTTCATCTCTAAAATTAATTAAATAAATGGGAAGAATTTCGGTGGAAAGCAAAAAGAACAGTACTCCATGAATGACAAACTTATTTCAAATGAGATCACAGATGAAGAGCTTTAAAGGATCACAGATGTCATACAGTCTAAATCACTCATGAAGAACCTGAGGTGCAGGGACTTCTTCAAGGTTACATGTATAAGTGACATAGCAAGGATTTGAACACAGGTCCTCTGACTATAAATTCAAACAAAGCCCATTGTTTCTTGTGTTAAGAAGAGGAAATTTCCTTTGGGTAGTAGTAGGTGGAGTTGGGG
Organism: Pseudochirops cupreus; assembly: GCA_028627135.1. Classification (NCBI taxonomy): domain Eukaryota; kingdom Metazoa; phylum Chordata; class Mammalia; order Diprotodontia; family Pseudocheiridae; genus Pseudochirops; species Pseudochirops cupreus. The sequence goes on along the minus strand of CM053581.1, from coordinate 63,061,867 downwards.
AGGATTGGCTTCTCTAGTTTAGTTGATATAATTAAAAGATATAGCCACAAATGATGATGCATTGTGTTTACAAAATCGTAAAAGCCAATTATCCCCTTGCAAAATATGAACTTCTGTCTGAATCACAAGAAGGAATGACTTTGGGCAAAGGATGATTAGCACGCTCTCCTATTCCCCTGCCCAGCCAAGTGGTCTTTAAAATACCCAGTTTAAGAATCAGAGGCAGTAAATGGCATAGTTGATAGAGTTCTAGGCCTGAAGTCAGAATGACTCATCTTGCTGAGTTCAAATTTGGCCTCAGACACTTACTAGTGGTGGGATCCTGGGCAAGTCACTTAACCCTGCTTGCCTTAGTTCCTCATCTATTAAAAAAAATAAGCTGGAGAAGGAAATGGCAAACCATGCCAGTGGTTTTCTTTGCTAAGAAAATCCCTAATGGACTCACGAAGAATTGGACTGGATTAAACCAATTAAACATCAGCAGTGCAGAAACCAGCAGGGGAAGAAGCTGGCCTTAAGTGATGGAGGTTGAGAGAAAGGGTGATATTTTTTCTCCTTTCATTGCTCCATTTGCCATGTCTTCTTGGTAAAGCTACTGGCAGAGGGACACATCACATCCATGGAGCAGAGACAAAGAGAGAGAGAGGCATTTGCCCAAATCCAGAAGTAGCACTGAGGAATGAAAGAGCTACTTGTCTTGACAACTGGGGGGAATTTCAAAAGAATTCCACTTGGCAATATGTTCCCCCGATGTGTTTGCCTATCACTAAATACCTGTCTGACCCACTTTTCCTAGAAACTACACATATAGAATATACTACATATAGCATATTTTATACACACTCACACACAAGCACGCACGCACACACATATCCATTTCTGTATCTATGGGAGAGTCTAAATCTATGGGAGTGCGAGGATTGTTTTATTGCTATTGTTCAGATTACGCTTTCTTAGTAAATGTCATTGCCAAGAGTTGGTTGCGTTTAAAGAATGGCTGTTTATGGGATGCCCACTGGTAGGGGTTCCTTAGATAAAGTTTAGGAGTAGGAACCTTCAGGATACCCCTTTCATCTTGAAGGAGTACATGTCCACTGGGGAAGTAGCCCAAAGGAAGTGTGACACCTGTGAAATAATTTTTAAATTTATAAAAAGTAAAAGTTTGATGTCTGAGCCAAGCAACATGAGTACAACAAAATTTGAAAGGTTTTGAAAATTGTTTTTTATATAATTCAATTTTGTCAATTTTGGAAGTAATTATTTAAACCTTGAAAAGCAGTAATAGAAAAGTGTGAATTCTGAATAGCTCACAACTTCAAAAACTCTGATTTTGCCTTCCTTAGGAAGAAGCTATTCCCAATCCCCACTCCTCCTTTGTCCTGTCATGGTGCCTTGTTTACTAAGGCTACCTTGTATCCAAAGTCCCCATCACCATCCTTTTTCTCAGAACAAAGCCTCCATGCCACATCCTGGACATCTCCTTACCCTGCTGCCACCACTCATTCTCCTTACCTACCCCTCTCATCCATGTAACCTTGAAATCTGTTTCACAGTTATTTTAGGTGAGCTTTCGCCTTTGGCCTTTTCCTACCTTGCCTGAGCATGTGCACCACTTCGTCCCTTTCAGCTCCCATTCAAATACTGTCCTCCCCAATTAGAATATAAGCTGCTTAAGGACAGGGGCTATTTTGTTTATATGCATTTTTATTTCCAACTTTAAACACAGTGCTTGGCACACAGTAAATGTTCAATAGAGGATTATTCTGTCTGTCTGTCTATCTATCTATCTATCTATCTATATAGGTAAATGTCACCTCCCTTAATAGCAATTAAGCTCCTTGGGGACAAGGCTTATTTTCACTTTTAACTTGTACACCCACATTTATCACAGTACCTGATAAATAGTAAACATTAAATGCTTGCTGATTGATTAAATGTATAAAAATATCAGTCTCGAATTAGGGAAGTTTATCATAGTTCTGCCACAAACACTGGGGTATAAGACTAAAGAATGAAGCACTGGGAAGGGGCCATCTTGCATGATGCTGTTTTTTCGTTTATTTTATTTTTTTTTCCCTTAAGTTCTATGAATAATCTCCAGATTCAGAGAAAACTTGCAGGAGGGTGTTGGCTTACCTGCAGATTGATGATGAAAGCATCAGCTTCCCAAGATGTCAATGTGTGAAACCTATAGTAGGAAAACATCCTGCAGGGTCTGCCCTGGAAGCTAGACCACGGATAGATCATTTACTTTGCAACAATAGCTTATCTGTGTTCCTCACCACAACCTATGAGGTTGGTTGTGTAGGCATCATCAGCATTTCTATTTCTAGATGAAGAAATGAGTTTAGAAAGGAAGAATGAAGTGGCCTGTTCAAAGTCACCCAGCTCATGTCTTCATGCCCAGTGCTCTTCCTACCACAAAACAGTACCTCACTCGATACTTTAATAAACGGTGGGGTTTTTTTTGACGTTTACAATAATGATAATAATTTAGTTTTATATACTGGATCAGGATTTGGACAGCATTTTGCATTGAAGCCTCACTATCTCCTTTGATTTTTAAACCCCTTTGAAGTGTATCTGACAGATAGCATGCCAGTATTAAAAATAGGGAAACTGAGGCACAGAGAGGAGAAACAGCTATCTATAGTCACAGAGTGGGCAGGAGGTGGAACCTGAGGAGCTCCGGAAATCCAAGTTTCTCCTGCTTTCAAAACCAGGACTTTCTCTGACAAGTGGCCTAAAATTTATAATAACAAGACTAGATGCAGCTTAGATTCTTAGATTCTTCTTGGTTTTTAGTGAAATCTGAATTATAAAACCTTGTTTCCCATGTGCCACTAAATTTCAGGGAAATTCTGTCTTTAATATCCTTTGCTGTGGAAACCTGACAAACCTCAACAATGTGAGAACTTGGTATTTTTCTGTTTGTTTATTATTTGTTACAGTTTTCTTTTTCTTTCCTTTTTTCTTTCTTGGGCTCACCACTGAGGAGAGTAGGCCCAAATTTAAACTGAGCAGCAAAGAGGCTGCATTGACCAAATTCAGAATATAGGAAAAAAGAACAAGGTATAATGAGACTCAAGAGTTAGGCCAGAGCCTGATTGTGAAGGGCTTTAAATGCCAAACAGAGAAGTTAGTATAGGAAACCACTATTTCCTGAGCAGCAGAGTGATATGGTCATAGCTGTGCTTTAGAAATACCAATTTCTATGGAATGAAGTGGAGAAAGGAGAGACTTGTGGCAGGGAAATAAATTAGGAGGTTATTGTAATAATATAGGAAAGAAAAAATATGTGCTTGCACTCAGGTTATTGAGTCTGCTTACAGAAGGCTCCAATGTAGGAGTCTGCATCTCTCTTTCATTCTTTCCTGCTCTTAGATGAATTATTATGAGATGGAATGGATTAGGCTGCAAACCTGTGAGCTTTGAAAGTTCAGGGGAGTCACAAGAGGTTCAGTGATTAGAGTGCCAGAATAAGAAGGAGACAACTGTAAGGACAATGAATCACTCAGCCAGCAAGGCACTGTGCTCAGATATAGAGGGAGTGACGACTACGTGCCATGCTGCCCCCACAGAGTAAACCTGGAGTGAGCAGGGTTCTGTAGCAAGTGTTTTAAGCTTGAGCCCACTCTCCCCAGTGCCTGATGTACATAGTGTGTACCCCACTTCAGTAGGATGACTCTGAATTTTGGTTGCCTTTACAGTAAATATCTCTTTGTGAAAGTTAATTGACCTTAAGTGGTTATCAGTAATACTGAGGCGATAACAACTGGTCAAAATAATGTTGGGGCTCTAATCACTAGTTAGATGATACAGAAGAAATTATATCACTTAATTGATATTAGGGGGCAACACACTAGAAGGGGGCTTAATATAACAATAATAATAAGAATAGCTAACATTCATGTAGCACTATGTGCCAGACATTGTGCTAAGTATTTTACAATTATTAACTCATTACATCTCAGAGAAATAACATTAAAAGGATTTCATGAGACCTTTGGGGTCACCCCTAGGACCCCGAGGATTTGATGTAGTAAATCTTTGGGCACTCAAATTACCAATAATAGCTGGAGTTGGGATAACAATCACCAAAGTTCATATAAGCTATGGAAATAATAGCTCACATTTGCATAATGCTTTAAGACTTTAAAGGACTAGATTATAAAATTTTCACGGGTAGTATCTTTGTCATCTTTATCTTTGTATTCACAATGTGAAACATAAAATCTTATACAAAGTAGGTGCTCTATAAATGACTTTCTGGGAGCAGTTATGCAAGCATTATTATCCAGATTTTACAGTGAAGAAAAAGAAGTTTAGGTGCCTAGGCATTCTACCAAACAGAAACAAATTAAATCAGCTGAGCTTTAGCCTTTTTCACTTATTTAAGTTTGGAAAGGTTCACAAGTGATGAGAAGTAGTGAAAAGAGTCCTAGAATTCAAGTTCAGACTCCAAATTTCCAAAATTCAAATGCAGGCTCGGATACTTCCTTTGTGAAGTAACCAAGCCTGCATTTGGGCCTAAATTACCTCCCATTTTCTGGAACTCAGGCTTTTTCCCCCCACATCAGTAAAATTGCAGTCTAAATCAAATGGCCTTAAAAAAGAGCTATAAATTGATAAAAGTTTAGATTCCAGGTCTATCTCTTCTGAGATGTGGGACTGTGGGTAAAGCAAGAACAGATCCCTTTAAATCAAAGCTTTAAAGTTAGATATCACTAATACAAAACATTACTAATCTAGTCCCTTAACAATCAAAGTTATGGCTAACGAAGGCCAATGAAAAATTCTCTCTCAATATCAAATACAGGAAACACAAAATCTTGGGAGGCCCATAATGATAAAGTGCCAATTGTGCAGTAAAGCTCAGGGAACAGAATGAGCAGTTCAAGAGTTCAGAGCATGTTCATTTGAAAGGTGTTCAGTTAAAGAGAAGGGCAGGCTACAGACAAAGGCAGGGAAAGGTTGGCGTTATGGCCCCTTCATCTTCATTACCACAGCAGAGTCAGGGCCAGAGTGCACACACCACTTCTAAAAGTGCACATGGTTCTCTCACTGAGGCTCCGAGGGAAAATGAAAATTCTAAACAAACATATCAATGTGTAGAGTGTTGACAGAAATGCCCAGCAATTGCAGCCTGTGCCTCCGTCGGCAGTTCCCAGCCATCCCAAATCAGTGTGATATGAACCATTCCCATTTTCTCAGGGTGAGTGATAGATTAATTAAAGATTACAATCTACCCTCTTCAGAAGCCCAGAGAATGGACTGCAATCAGCAACTTAATTTTCTTCCAAAGAACTGCCCAACTTCAATGTGTTCTCCCAAATATAATGATTTTCCCATCTGGGGAGTATGAACTTCAGGGGAAGAATCATGGGATTTTGGAGCTGAGAGGAATCTTTTAAGGCATTTAGCCCAACCCTCTCATTTTAATGATGAAACAGAGACCCAGAGAGGAGCTGTGACTTGCCAAGGTCAGAGACATATTATGTGGCAGAGGAGGGATTCAAACTCTCCTTATTTCAGAACTTATGAGAGAATTTAGAGGGTTGTATGCAAACTTAGTTTTACCCACTCCTTTTGCAAAAGAGGAAACTGACCCAGAAATGGAAAGTGATTTCCCAAAGTCACCTAATTAATAAATAAAAGAACTGAGATTCTGGCTTCAAATTTTGTGCTCTTGCCACTACACAGGGTTGCCTCTACACAGGGTTCTGGGATAAGTCACCTGTTTGTTTTCACAGATTATTGTGGGGGCAGCAAGGTGAAAATAAACTGAGAAGAGGGGAAGGAAAATGAATCAATATTAAAGCTGCAGGATCCAAGGGCAAAAGACACCAGGCTTAAGGGAAAATCAGAGCTACAGTCAAGAAGTAGAGCAGGTTTAGACATAGGCAGAGGCAGAAGGAAGGGTTTTAGAAAAGCAAGCAACGTCTCTAGTGAGGGGCACTAGAAGAAAGGACAAAATCCAGGAAAGGCCAGGGTAGGCCAGTAGCTCAGCCCTAACTTATCATTGTCAGAAAGCAGGATCCCTCATGTCCTTTGCCTGTTTTGAGTCAAGTGAAGGGGTGAAAAGGGGGAGTAGATATCTGTTAAATTAAGGTACTAGACTAGATAGACCCAGAGGTCCCACCCAGCTATGGATCTATGATCTATGCTATAGTCTCCTTCTATTTTTATTCAAAGAAATAGAACGTTCTACGTCATTTTTAAGCAATAGCAGCTAAAGTAATCTTATAAAAAAGTGGTTGAGTAGGTAACAAAGTCAGTAGAATTGGTAATAGTATCTCTTGTCAAGAAGCGCTCCGTAATCTTTTTTCTACCACCACCTAAACAGTGTAAAAAGAGAGTAAGCATCTAAGTGAAGAGGTTATGAGGAACACTTCAAACGATGCTGATGATAAATTAAATATTTTATAACACCTTAAGTTATACAAAGTACATCCCCTACCACAAGCACTGGTGAGTTAGGTCCTACAATCCTTATTTCACATATGGGGAAACTGAAGTTTAAAGAGTGACCTTTATGTGGATTTTCTGATTTCAAGGTGAGGGCTCTTTCCATTTTCAAATTCTATCACTCTTAACACCTAGCCTTGCCACAGTCTATTTCTGAGGGTGCTCATATTTACCATGGGGCAACTACGGCTTTAAAACCAAAGGGATATTCTGGGACAAAAAATCAAGTATGTGACCATGAGAGAATTGTGATCCCTTAGTTCTGAGCTAATCAGACATGAAAGTTATCCTCCTTTCATTCATGCAAATGGCCCTTTGATTTAACAATCCCCTTCTTTTCACAGAAAATATTGCTATTTTATTGATCAGACTTAGTACTTTATTACGGAAATAAGCATGCCAGAGTTTGATATTAAAAATACGAATTCATATCAAATTAAAATAGTTAATTGATATCAAACACACAACCACACCTTAAAAATTTCAATTGCATCAATCATTACTAGCAATGAGGTTTCAAGGTCCAGCACTGACTTGACACATTCAAAGTTAGAGATCTTGTCCAGCCCACACATTTTAAGCAAAAAGAAAATGAGGTCTACCCTCCTCCCTCCCTGAGAAGAGAATAGTTAGCCTAGTGCCCCTCATCTCTTGTTCTACTCCAGGCAAGAATCAACATCTTCTTTGGAGAGGAATGGATAAGATTTCAGAGATACTTATTTATGTCTCTCTGTAAACTACCCATGTAGATACACATAACTTACACAGGCAACACACCTACTACACTTATACTTGTGGAGGTGAATCAGTTATTGAAGACTATCAAGGCAGGGTACAAGCTGTGTCAAATCCTATAAAACAGAAAAGGTCCAGAGACAGGTTGTATTTCAGTCAACCAATGACCAGAATAGCCTAAATCATCACTAGAAGATTATCTACCAGGGGATGGTATACATTTTTATTTTTAACTTCAGCATCTCATAAGAAACAATCTCCTAAAGTGTGGAGAGGTCTGGACCTACACTGCAAAGAGAGCCTCTTACACTGCCAAAGTGGCAGAACCGAGAAGTTTTATTATTCTGCATCATCAGTATCTAGACATATCCAAGTCTGAATCTGACCACTGCCTCCTCACCTGCTTCTTCACTTGTTCTCCACTCAGATCCATAAATTATTTCCATTTCTAAGACTCTATTATCCAAATGAAATGGCAGCATAACAGAAACAACACTGGATCTGGCATAATCCTGTTTCTGCCCCAATCTAGCTTTGTAATTTCGGGCAAGTTCCTATTGTTTCAGGAGCCGCTTTCCTCTTCTATAAAATAAGCAAATTGGATTTTACGGTTACTTAGGAACTTCTTGTGTCTGACATTCTAGAATTCTCTACCTAGGATCTTATTTTTAGTGCGTTCTTACTGACTAGCTAACTTATATTCAGGGAACACAACTGACACAACTGATTAATTCTCAGTCTTAGATCACTCTTCATTGCTTACCTCCTCTGCTTTGGAGTGTAGCTAGAGAAGTCTCAAAGTTATCTCAAAGTTGTCCATTAGAAGTCAATTTTTGCCTGAGGAACCATCAAGTGGAGAGAAAACTATGGACAGAGTCATAAGATCTGGGTTCCAATCCTAGTTCCGCCAGTTGCTACTCATATAATAGGTATGTCACTTATCATCTTTAAACCTGAGTTTCTTCATCAGAAAATTAAGGGAGTTGAACTTTGAAGTCCCTTCCACTTCTAAATCTATGATCACATGATTTCTTATATGCTATGTCAGCCTTTGCTTTCTGTAGTCTACAAAAAAAGATAATTTATTAATTTCCATCCAAAATGTACTGTGTATACTATTGTGGCTGGGAAGGACCTTAGGGATCATCTGTTTATAGAATCAGACTTTCAGAGTTAGAAGGGATCTCAGAGGTCATTATATTTGAGGTCATTTCATGCTTGAGCACAAGTCTACTGTGCAACAGATAAAGTCACTTCCACCTCAGCCTTGGACAAACTTGTTCTTTCATCAATTTGCCCCACTTACTATTCCACTGCGTCGATCTGCTTAACCAACTAATTGATGCACTTATCTTTTCTTATTTATTTTGCCTTATATTTCCAACTATCTTCTTTTATCCTTCTTGAGTCTATACCTTTCAGATTATCTTCTAATCATTCTTTACCCTTAAATCTTTTTTCCTCTTTCAATCGATCCAGAAATACTGTCTGGAACAGTATTTAGCCTTGGAGACTATTCTCCTTCAAATATTTTTCAATTTCTTCAAAACACTGACAAATATCTCCTCCTTAAGTTTAACTTCTGTCCTCCTTTGCCAGTCCAAACCTCTCCAACTCACTTGCATGATTTTGTTCTCTTTATTATGTAGCATATAGAGTACAGAGAACTGATCTGTTGGGACTCACAGGGATAGGGAGCTGTGCTACTCCCTATTTGATAACCTAGTCATGTAGCTCTGTACCAGGTTCATTACAGAGGAGTCTAACCCTTCTAAAGGTGACTAGGCTTTCCACTCTCATATCCATTGGGTTTAATCACCTTCATCCAGGCTTTTCCAGAGTCAATTTTATTTTTGGCACTAGTCTAGGGTTTCCCCCAAAAAGAATTAAGTAAAAGAGGTATTCAATATCAGCATGAAAAAGGTATACCAAATAGGAAAAAAAAATCATGAAACTGCAAGAAAACCATAGTGTGGATAACAGAATAAACAACAGAAAGCAGTAACTTGCCTACAACTTGCAGACAAGTGAAAGGCCAACATTCCATCTTTGTTGGAACACGGAACATTTTCTGCAAGGCTGTTAATTAGGTGTTGGCATTTTCCAATCAATAGTCAACCCCAATCACCTACTCCTTCTTTGGCACCATCCCTCTCCACTGCTACTCAGGTAAAAAGGAAGAGGAAAATGCCAGCTATCATCAGTGGAGACTTTTTAGTGCTTACTAGATATATGCTAAAGGAAAGAAACCCACAAAAGAAAGCTCAGTTGCCAGGTACCCTGTTATAGTGCTGACAATTGAGTCCCCATTATATGTGGAAAGTGGTGACCTCAATCAGCATTATATTGGAGGTAGAGAAGGCCCTCCTCCATGTCAATGAAAACACATCGGTGGGCCCGGAGTACAGATACGAAGCCAACAACTGGCCAGAAGTCATCTTTTATACTGGGTACAGAACCCCAAATCATCAGTTATTCCAGCTCGGTAGGAGTCACATTCTCCTCCTGCCTTTACCTACATAGTACAGAGAGAGAGGGAGAATCTCTGCATATCCTTTGGGTGTGAAGGGTATGGGAGGAGTCAGAAGCCTCACTATACTTATTTGGCTCAAGTCATTTTCCCCCAAGTAGAAAATGGTGGGTGGTTATCTGAATGATGACCAGAAGAGAGTTGCAAAAGATTATGTGCAAGTACAAAAACAAAATTTGGCAAGTGATGGGATATACAGGATGAGAGACACAGAATAGATGAAGACGATGCTGAGGTTTTGAGCCTGAGTGAGTAGAAGGACGGAGATATCTCAACAGAAAGGGCGAACCTTTGGAAGAGGAGTAGGCTTGTGGTAAAGAGAATGAATTCTGCTTCATACATGTCGAGTTCAAGACACCTGTGGGATGTCCAGACAAAATGTCTACTATGAAGTTTATGATGCAAGATGGAAGCTCAGGAGAGTGACTAAGGCTGGATAAGAAATCTGGAAGTTATCTGCATAGAAATGATAATTAAACCCATGGGAGTGGATGAGGTTATTAAATGAGAATATTTAGAGACAAATGGGAAACTGTCCCAGGACTGAGATGGAACGTTCTTACAATTAGCTGGGGTGACAGTAACGATCCATAAAACTACTGCAATATGTTACTAGTCGTCTTCAATCTTACTCTGATGCTGAAACTGAAAGTAGTTACTGACTTGTAAATACATCATAATTGGGACCTAAAATGATAGATCCTATGCTGCCCTGGGGGTACAAGAATACTGAACTTTGCCCTGTTTGCTGTGATTACTGATCCTCTGAACTCATCCTACTAATTCATTCAATTAGACTTGGAGCTAATGGACCATACTTTTTGAATATTCCATTTTTCCTTGCTTCCTAGTCATAGTCCCATTTTATTATTCCTTAAAATTCTTTGACATACCACGTACAGAGACAAAAACCTAAAGTGTCCTTAGACAAGTCATACAACTTCTTCAAGCCTCAGTTTTTTCAGTTGTGAAATGCTGGGATAGACGATGCTTGTTCATTTGTTTTTCTCCACTAAGAACTGTTAAAACTGACTTCTATCCTTGTCCATTGGCTTTAGGCCTTTCTTCTGGGCAAAATATAACAAATCAGAAACATCCTTTGAACTTTATTCATTCCCACTGACCTTCTTCCCTCTATTCCTCTTTCTAAGATATAAAGGGGGATGTCTCTTCACTACTTAAAGCTTTGAAAGGTTGGGCAGTACAGATATTTTAATGAGAATCAGGAAAGTGAAATCAAGGCTTTCTAGCAAACTTTCCAAATCACTTCATCATTTTCATCAAGCCTCAGCCAGCTAACCCAATCTTGGCATTTCTACTGCCCAAATGTCTTTTGTATTCATTATAATTTTCTCTTCATCCCAATAGCCACAACTAGCTCTGGTTCTCATCACCTACTCACCTAGATTGTTACAATAAGTTCCTAAATGATCTTCCTGCTTCCAGTCTCCCAACTCTTAAATCTACCCTTCAAACAAAGACAATATAATCTTCCTAATGCATCGATCTCACCGTATCACTCACTCAAAATTAAAGTAACTTACCCATGGTCACAGGACTAGTAAATGTTAGGGCTGAAATTTGAAGTTCTGGCTCCTAAATCCAATTTCATTACACCATACTACTTTTTAGCTAATCCCAGTAATTAACTTAACCACAGTCTTTAATCTTAAAAATTACTTTAACCACAACATAGGGAGCTGTGTAAGTTAACTCTGCTAAAAATCATGTGCTAGAGAGAAATCATTCAGCTATCACATCTTTTCTTTCCCTCCTCTTTTTCTTGTTCAGTGTCTATATATAGCACGAGGGAAAAACAAACCATTTTAAAGAGGTCACCAGTGACTGACAACCACCCAAGATGCTTTTAGAATTATGTGTTCTGAGAACAATCTGAAAGAAAAATTTATTTAATAAATTGTATTGAGCAAGATGGTAGTTGCTTTCAGTGATCCTCAGCAATCCCAAAACCTTAAAAAAAGAGAAAGATATCATGTAACAGATCCAAAGTAGCTGAAGCTGAATCCACAAGATAAGAGGATAGAAACTTACTGGGTAAGTATCTCATGAAATAACATTGGGACACTTAAATATTTAGAGCTTCCTACACTAAGCAATCCAACCCTTCAAGCTGCTCCAAAACTGAAGCACATCACAATGAATTTGTATAATTCTAAAGCTTTGGCAATGGTTGTAGATATGTCTGCCCACTCCTTCCATGACAAGAACTCAGTTTATGCTGCCCTTAGATTCACATGAAGAGCCGATACTAATTCTGTCTAGCAGGACAAAGCAAAAGAACTGATGCAGGAGGGGAATGGAAAATAACAATGTTCCCAAAGAACTGCAACAGGCCTGGAGAAAAGCATCTATGACTGGGGAAATGTGATGGCAAATCCACCCAGGGCAAGTCCTCCTCCCTAGAGTTTACTGAGCCTAACACCACTAGCAATACAATCAGATTCAAGAAACTATATTATGTTGTCAGTGACAGTGATAGGAGTCAAAGAGTGAGAAGGGAGACAAGAGGCCAGTGATAAATATAAGAGAATGACTGAAAGAACTGAAGTTCAATGGAGAAAGCTTGAATAAAAACCTAGCTTGCTAGCAGATAAACCAACAAAGAAGATAATAAAAAAGAGGGAAAAATGATTTAAAAAGCTAAACCTCCAAACATTATGCTGTATCATAATGGATAATGAACCAAAATAACCTGAGAGAAAAAGAAACCCTTTGTATTTCCCAGAGATTCCAGAACGGCAGCAATAAATTCTAGAATGGGCTTAAGTAAGAAAAAAAAATTGAAAATTCTTTCATGAGAAGAATTTAGTAATTAATTTAAGACAGAATACAGAGTTCATAATGCAGAGTTCAAAAACATAATTATTAGAACAGGAAAAAAATGAATATAAAATGGATGGTATCTCCAAAGAAGGGGAAAACATGGGAGAAAGAATAAAAGATTTAGAACTCGAAAACAGTACAATGGAAGCAAGTCTGACAAAACAAAAACAAAGGCAACAATGTTAAAAGAATATAGTATACCTTAAAGGAGAAAGCAATTAGCCTAAATGATATGCAGAGAGACAACATAAGGATTCTAGTCCTCTCTGGATGGTATGACAAAGAAAATAATTTAAACACCCTAACGCAGGAAATAATACAAAAAAACCCCAAAACCAACAATCACAATCTAGAACTTTGGAATATGAACAATAAGGCAATGACGGATAAAATTTACAGATTTCTGTGAGGAAACACAAACATGTACCTATATGCACATATACACACAGATACACTTCACAGTGCCAGACACTGTGTTAAGCATGGGAGATACAAACACAAAGAGAAAAACAACAACACCAACAACGATGTGGAGACTGTTTCCTGGAAACGTACACATGAACACACAGGCACACAGATGCATGGAATGAAGCAGCTAAATTTCACTGTTGCAATAACAAACAACACATTTAACAAGAATGAGGAGGAAGCACTTCTACTATGAAGAAAAGCATTTGGATAGCTCAAGATCATTCCACCATCACAAGAAATCAGAGGAGGGAATAAACTCGTCTAAGACAGTTAAGCGGCACACTGGAGAGAGCATGGGGCCTGGAATTAGGAAGATCTGACTTCAAATCCAACTTCAGATAAACATAGCTGGGTTACTCTGGGCGGACAGACAGAAATTAATGTTTATGTAAACTGGAAAAAAAAGTTTAGGATAGGGTAGCTAAACAACAGTGGGGAATGAGTCTGTGGGAACAGACAAGCAGCAAGGTATTCCAAGCAAATTAAATCACAGAGATAGGGTACCAACATAAAAGGGAAAGAGGATAAGATCAATGTAAAAGAAATAAATGGAGGAAAGCACAAGTCCAATGACCATAACTTTAAATGTGAAGTGAGTATAAAATCAAATCATATCAAACAGAATGACAGAATGGATAAGAAAACAAAATGAAACAATCTTCTACATATGTGTAAAAATAATAATACATTCAAAATGAAAATGAAAGGCTGGACAAAAATTTATTAAGTCTTCACTGAACCATGAATGATTATTCACGGGGTCATTCATAACATCTACTTTCAGGATTCTCAAGACTCAAGGACCAGGACTAATTTTTTCTCCTGAATTAAAGTCTAACTGCTTGGTATTCCCACTTAAATGTTCTACCAGGATCTCAATTTAATGTTTCTAAAACAGAATTTATCATTTCTCCTGAACTATTTCTCACTTATTTCCAATTTCACTATTGTTGCAGGCATTACAATTTCTCTACTCATCAAAGCCCCACACCCTGCAAGCACCCTTTAACCCAATTCACAATAAAGTCCATGCCACTTTTCACATATGCTCCTTTTCCTCCACTTACTTTGCTAGCACTGTAGCATAGGACAATGTTGCAACAGACTTGAACTACAGTAATAGCCTACTAACTCATCTTTCAATTTCCCATCTTTCTACTCTCTAATATACCCTTCATTTAACTACCAAAAAAGGGAGTGGGTGTGATTCTTAAAGCATAGTTTTGATGATGTCACTCCTCTGCTCAATAATCTTATTGGTACCCTAGGGCATTGAAAGATAAATTACAAACTCATCAACTTGGCATTTAATGCTTTCTTCATACCCTAGTTACAAAATCTATCTCTCCAGCCTTATTTTCACATCACTCCCCTTCACACACACTATGTTCTAGCCAAATTTGTCTACTACTAGCAGACCCTTCCCTTCCAAACTCAACATATCACCATTTGACTACGCATTTGTTTTGCTGTTTATTATTTCTGGAATGAATCCTTCCTTAATTTCACCTTGCAGAATCCTTCTTTTCTTTCAAGATTCAGTTTGGATGCTATCTCCTCCATAAAGATGTCCTTGAAAAAAACATTCTGCCCCATTGCAATTTTCCTTCTGTACTCTGTCTGAATCTTGGACCTATATCATCATGATACCCCATCTTGTTTTGTACTTATCTGTGTCTGTGTGTGTATACACACACACACACACACACACACACACACACGAATGTAGAATGTAATCTCTTTGAAGACAAGGAGCAGGTCATATACTTCTGAATTAGTTCATTAGCTAAGTGATGAAGTAAGATGCTAATTGGAACACTTTACAACTTGACAAGCAACAAAAACAATACGGTCAACTCCATTCCAGCCCAATTCATCAACATTAAATACAGAAGGAATTAGAGGTTTTTAACAGAACTTCTTTGTTTTGGAAATGTGAGTAAATATTCAATCATACAATCACAGAAACTCAGAATTGGAAGGAATTTCAGGAAGTACCTCATACAACACTTAATTTAACAGAAGTCTTCTACCATCTTGGTCATCCAAACTTTTCCAACTAATTATACTCCAAGGTGGCCTTGTTAATTATTATATAGCTTTGAAAAAAAATTTCAGCACACAATACACTCTCATCTCAGATTAATTATGGTGTCATTTTCCTTAAGCAATACCTCCCAAGGCAGATGGGTGGCGCAGTGGATAGAGTGCTAAGCCCAGAGTCAAGAAGAACAAGTTCAAGTTTGATCTCAGATATTTACTAGCTATGCGAGCCTGGGCAAGTCCCTTAACCCTCTTTGCATTGGTTTCTTCATCTGTAAAATGAGGTAAAAATGAAAATGGTAAACCGCTCCAGTATCTCTACCAAGAAAACCACAAATGAGGTTACAGAGAGTTAGATGTGACTGAAACAACTCAACAACAACAAAATACCTTTCAGGCTCTGAGATTTTTTAACATTCTTTGAAAGTTGTCATTTATTTATTTATTTTAAATTTTTATTTGGGAAAATCAACTTTGGTTAGAGGATCCAAGAGAAGAAAAAATGGTAAAATGTTATTCTTCATAGTTACCATTATGTAGTGGCCAAATTCTCTCTCAATATTTTCAAAAAATTACATCTATGTAACTAAACAGAATTTATTGAATTACAATCTTAAGTCTTTTGCTTCTAAAGGGCATTGATCTTAGACTCTTAAATACTGGAATTAGAAACAAAGCAGCAACTTGATCGTGTGGATTAAATAATTAAAGTAGTTCTTGAGCAGATGAGTTTCTGAGACTTTCTTTGCCTGCACATGCAGCGTCTTCCTCTACATCTGCATTCATCAACTTGAATTTAGCTCCCTGACTCATCTTAGCATTGCCCTCCAGACTCTGAGGCCTGGAGAAAATGTCAAAGAAAGAGTCCTGAACCTGGAGTCAGGAAATCTGGGTTCAAGTTACAGCCTTGAACTTAATAGTCATGTGATCTTGGATAACTTGCTTCACTCTCTCATAGCCTCAGTTTCCTACCTGGATAATGGGAATGAGAATACTTGCAGAGAGAATGCTAATATTGCAAACATCTGGGTATCTATAAGTTATTTCTATTATTATGATTCTAACAGACAATTAAGTATGAATTAACAGACCACCATTTAACATAACTTACCAAATGATAATAAGATTCAGAAGCCCAAGGAGAGTTGCCAATAAACCAATGACCTTTATCTCCAAAAACACTTATGACATGGTAATTACCAGACAATATTGTCACCAATGGCTATACTAATTCCCACCTCACAAAAGCATTTAGATTTTAGACAAAGCATAGCCAACAACATTTTCAGTATTTACTGAACATTGAAGTACATTTTATAGTTTTAAGATTTTCACTATGCACTATGCAGTCTGAGAAAAAATAGCTTAGACATTTCATTTATAATTATAGGTGTGAATAGTAATGATAATAATATAATGCTTTTAATGATGTTGGTACTAGGAAAAATTATTTGGAATAGGGTAGCATGGTATTATACTAATAGCACTTGGTTTGGAGGAAAGTGACCTTGGTTCTATATACAGGTGCTATTAATTCGTTGAATGACTATAAGCAAGTTGAATCTGAATCTTAGTTCCATTAATCCTCCATTTTCCCATTTATGAAATGAATGTTCAATTAGATAATGTAAAAGATTACTTTTAGTTCCAATGCCTTATTGTTGTATGTTCTAAGATTCCTTTGAGCTCTTACATTCCATGTTTTAAGACCCTTCTAGCTCTAATATTATAAGTTCCTTTCCAGTTCTAGCATTCTATGAGATATTCCTGATTATTTCTTCTAAAAAAATTTCTTTGTTTAGTTTCATCTAACACTAGCCTTGTATTTTCACTATATTTAATAACTTTTTCTTAATTTAAATTTTTTGCAAACATCTCACATGTTATCAATACTCTTCACTTTTAAACTTCAGATAGATATAGATATATATTGAGAAAGATAGATATGTATTTTTTAAACCAAAGTTAGTAGGGGTATCTTATATGCTCAATTACTTATTAGTGTTGCTAAACCATTTCCTCTTGTGGCTGATCAAATATTAATCAAAAACAGGAACAGAGTGATTTCCCAGTGTAGATGTCTTCTAATGGTAATACATGGAGTCTAAGAGAGATCTGTAGGTCATGTAATAGCTTTGGAAAAAGAAGAGGGATTCCCAGAGAGAAATGTCATTGGAGACAGGGTGGAAAGATTATATGCAAGATATATCATCTGGATTAACTATTACTACTCTACGAAGGGGGTGAAAAACAAGCTTCCATATTTGTGAGCATTGGGGTCAGGGCATGTCAAAATGTTTCCCTGAAAGAGAAAGTTAAGGATAAGAACTACACACAACATAAAAAGAGTTTCTTGTTCATATGTACTGAAGCTATAGCTAAGGTTTCATGGACAGCATGCTTTGTGATTACTTGATTTAAAATCAGAGAATCATGGGATTCAGAGCTGATAGGGAACTTTAAAATCATCTTCTGGACCTGTCCTTTCATGTAACAGAAGAGGAACCTGAAGCCCAGACAAGTGAAGTATCATACAACTTTCAAATAGCAGAGCTAAGATTTGGACCCTAGTTTCCTCATACCAATTGAGTCACCTTTTTTCACAGTGTCATTTAGAAGTCAGGATAACCAGAAACCAATTTTCTTCCAATCGTTGCCACTACAGTCATGCTATGAACATGAATCCACCATCCACAATGAAGATAACTGAATCTTAGTTCAAATACTGAATATCCAATCTCCAACAAAAATGATTTTTCTTAGTTGCTTATTTGTCTTGACCTACCCTGTTCCCCAAACCCAACCCCTCAAATCTAAATAGACAATTCTGAAGGTTGTATGTCATAACAGAAGGAGACAATGTATACAAAGTGTTTTGAAAGCTATGATATTATATACTTGTGAAGGAGTGGAGGCATATATAATCTCCATGCATGGAAGGATTACCCACCATTAAGAATACATAGCTTTTTGAATTATTAAAGTATATATTCTTTCATCTGGGCTTTCAGTTGCACAACAGGATATTTTGTTAACACAATATGAACAAGAAAGGCTGGATGAGATGGGGATATAACATGTTCAAAAGAGGACTTGAGGATGAGGGTCTGGTAGACATACATACACGCATTACTGAAAAAGCAATGGATTTGCTCAGAAATTCTAGGAATAAAGGCCCAGAAAACTGGGAATAAAGTCCTTGTTCTGACCTTGTTCTCTGAGCCTCATTTTCTTCTCTGCAAAATGGGGGCCAGCATGATGTAGTAAAGAGCATTGGAAATGGAGTCAGAAGGCCTAGGTTTGAGTTCAAAGCTGTACCCTTTCCTACGTGACCTTGAGAAGGTCATCTATCCTGCCTGGTTTTACTTACTCCATTTGCATAATAAGGAAGTTGGCCTGGAAGACCCCTCATGTCCTTAGGCTAGCTCATCTCCTCTTTGATTCTATGTAATTACAAGACTGTATCATAAATTTATAAAATATTTCAAAATGTCAAGAAATTTCTGAATTTACTTAGAAAAATAGAATACAGAAACAAAAGCAAATATACTACCCACCACAGAGGATTTCACCAGAATGGAAACAAACACAAATTGAATTTTTTTTCCCAAATAATTTTGCTGACTTTCAGGAGGCCAAGGAGTCTTTGCCTGAAAGCCATCAAACGTGCTGACAAAGCAAACTGAGCAAGAGACGAGGTAATGGCAGGTGGAGCGGCAGGTGCTCAAAGAGGGAAGGATTCCCTCCCACTTTCCTTTCCCTCCTTCCCTTACCCTGGTCTAAACTCTTATGGTTAAAGAATTCAAGCAGGGAAACAGAAGCTCACCAGCACTTTTTCTCAAAGTCATTACCGGGGCAGTCAGGTAAAGAAGTTCAGGGTCAACACTGACCTCACCATAAACAGCACTGATCTAGAAACTTTCCTTATAATAATGATCTCAAGTCAAGGAAAATGCTTCACACTGTAGCCAGTTCTGATGATGGATAAAACTCCCAATGAATGGTGAAGTCAATATAAGCTTCTCTCCTAGAGTGAGCTAGGCTTAGACTATGTGACCTTTTAGACGAGACTGTATTTGCCACCAAGGGTTACCTTCTCTAGGGTGCAGTTACACTTCATCAATATAGCCACTTGTTCCCCAATTAACTTTGGCATAGAGATTATGACACCTCCTTCCGTTCTCCTATCCCCCATTACCATTCCTATCATTATCATAGCTACCTCCTATACCATTCAAACATCTTCAGATCTTTTACTTGACCATCAACGATATTATAGTCAGTGTATCTGGAGAATAGGGTAGTGAGCAAGCAAGCATAAAGAATCCATAGCATCCCAAACACAATGTTAAATTCATCCCACATAAGTATCAGATGGCTAGATAATAGATTATGTGAAAAATGTTAGTTGTAGTGAGTAGAAAATTCCATGTGAAACATCAGTATGTTATGTATATCCATAATGCTAATGTCTTCAGCTACATAAACAAACAAAATGTCCAGAATAAAGAAGATAACATTAGTGCCTAGAACTAAGTCTTACACAAAGTAGGAGTTAATAAATGCTTGGTGAAATGAAATTAATTAAATTGTAGTACATGCAAACAACAGTGACCAGGGTAATGAAGGGCCTGGACACTGGGCTTCAGTCAAAGAAACAAGGAATCTTTGGTTTGGAGATGAGATTTACAGAGGACATGGTAGTTTTCTTTAAATACTTAAAGGTTATCTTGTAGAAGAGGAATCTGCTTAGTCTGAGAGGAAAGAAGGAGTATGGGGATACAAGTTTCAAAGAATCAGATTTGAGATCAAGCAATGTGAAATATTTATTAGGCAAATTAAGAGTGAGACTATGGCCATACGGTGAGAGGAAGATAAGAAGGATTGGTTTAAAAAAGAAGGAACACAAAAATTCTAAAAAGAAGAAACACAAACAAACCAACTAGTTTCAAGAACTTCTGGAACCACTTCATAACAGTGTCTCCATATAACTAATATGCTAATTACAAATAATTAACTCATCATTGAAAGAGTAGAGCATTAGTAAATCAAGTGTAATTTTGAGATCAATTGTAGTGGAAAGATAGAGTACTCAGATTCAAGATGCCTGAGTTCAAATACTATATTGTCCCTGACATTAATTCTACATAATATGGGCAAATTATTTCTCCACTCTGACCCTCTCTTGTATCATCTCCTCAATGAAGGACTTTAACCAGATGAAGGCCCCTTCTATCTCAAAGATTTTGTACATTTCTTTGAAAACATTCTATAGTGTTCATTTTTCATAAGGTCAGAAAGAGCTTCCTACTTCAATTCTGAATAAGTGAAGACAATATTGTTACTGTGAGGTCTCAAAACACCTCTGGAGGAATGTAACACTGGTTTTGAGACTTTCTCTTAACAACACTGGTGAAGCCTTTATAATACATTACATACTGAAAAATATTTGTCTTATTTTTAGTCTCTAATGTAGGTTTTTGCTGGTGGAAAGTAAAGAAGACCAAGGGGCTTCTGTACATTAAAGAAAAATTCCCAAAGGTCCACTAAGCCACTGTTTATCTCTTTAAGGTAATTACTCATTACTGAGTAATGCAGTATCATGTTACTAGAATCTAGAAGCATCTAGGTAATACAGTGAATAGAGATGGGGGTCTGGAATGAGGAAGACTTGAGTTCAAATCTGACCTCAGTCACTTCTTTAGCTATGTGACCCTGGGAAAGTCACCTAAACAGTCTGCCTCAGTTTTTTCAACTATAAAATGGAAACAATAATAGCACCTAACTCGCAGGGATGTTGTGAGGATTAACTCATATAGTACTATTAACTGATTAATTGATTATGATAGTTACGAGGATTAACTGATAAGATAGCTATGAAGTACTCAGCACAGTGCCTGGCACATGATAAGAACTTCATAAGTCAATCCTTCCTTCCTTCCTTCCTTCTTTCCTTCCTTTCTTTCTTACTTCCTTCCTTCCCTCCCTCCCTCCCTCCCATTTGAGTACATGCTGTGATGAAACTATCTTTTCACGAAGTCCTGTGGTCTCTTTGGTAACTAATTCTTCAGTGCAGTTCAAGAAGAACCCACCTTATACTGATCTTATCTATGAAATTAAAGACAAGTGCCACTGAGTTTGTATTTTAACTGACACCAGGTTGCTAAACATTTAACTCAAAAGTGCATAAGATTTGGACTTAGGTGGCTTGTGATTGAATACTAGGTCTGATACAGAGTGGTGTGACAATGAAGAAGTTACTTAACCTCTTAGGCTTTAGTTACTGTCTCTTTAAAATCAGACCACAGGACTAAATGATCTCTAAAGTCCTTTCTAATCTCTAAATTTATGATGCAAGTATTATTCACAATTTCATTATATATTAACTCCAATATAAAACTACCTTTAATAAAATAGCATCAGGATTTATTTAAACACTGAAAGATACTCAATCATTTAAATCCATTTAAAATAAGCCTGGTATTGACAGTTTTACATTAAATGATTTTTTTCATATCAAGGTGATTGACAGGATTCATTTATTTACTAAACAAATAATTATTAAGTGTTTTTACTATACTTCATGTTGCGGAAAATACAGAGTTTAGATGCTGGGGAACCAGCTCTAATACTGTTCACAGTTGGTTAGTGGTATAAGAACTTGACACAGATAACAATAAAGCACACACACACACATGTATGCACAAACACACACACTCTACATGAAAAATGTACTCATAAGGCAAGAAAGTTGTCAAGAAATGAAACCAACCACATCCAATTAAGAGTTTCCATCATAGAGGGAGAGGGACAGGGTGGAGAGTGGATGGGGGGGGGCAGGATAGGAAGAAGGGAAAGGTAATCAGACTCTCACAGTGTGCTCACTATGGAGAGGTTCTGCGTAATTTCACATGTTCAGCCTGTATTTGATTGCTTGTCCTTCC
>CM053581.1:63016233-63039332 GCA_028627135.1 Pseudochirops cupreus | reverse complement strand
GGAACTTGAGATACACAGGTACTGCAGTTGGGAGATCCATCCTGCCCTACCAAAAAGTGACATGGGAGAGAATAGACTGGGGGAGGGGGGAAACACTGGGAATGGCTGTTTTGGGGTGGTGGGCGGGGGAAAGACGGGGAGAAAATATGTAACTCAAAAAAAATTTAATAAAAAAAAAAGAAAAAAAAACAGATATAAAACTCAGAAGTATGAGAATGGAGTATAGTATGACAAATAACATGTACCAAGAGAATCTGAGATTCCATGATATTCATAAATGTTACTGTGTTGCATAATTAGACATGAATGTTAAGCAGTCTGCCCAAGTAATTATAATTAGTATACTTCTGTACAGCTTAGACAAAATTTCAGTTTTTCTTTTTTGTCAATATTTTCTAGTTTTGATAATTTAATAGGGGAAGTACCACAGATGCCAGTTTGCTACGATACCATGCTCAAGTTTGACCTGTATCACAGCACCGTACACCCCTATTAAAAAACAAAGGTCCTAGAAAAAAAAAAAGAGTTTCCATCATAACATTTACTATTCCACTTTAACTTTTATTATTGTAGTATAAGAGCTATCAACAAAATTTAGCATCAAAATTTCTCAAATATAAAGAGGAAAATCCTTTTCCCAATCTCAGTGCTCCATTTCCCATAATCTCCAAATGCAGTACTTGGCTTGGCACATGGTTACTGTCTGAGAATCAAGCTTGAACAATATCTATATGAGTGGTCATCTTAGGTGTGGTCTCCCAGATGGACAGCAAGGCCCAGAAAGGCAGAGGATGAACAAATTTCTTATTTTGGTGCATTTAAAAGGAAAGGCAGCTACACACACACACACACACACACACACACACACACACACACACACACATAAACTTGTTTTAAAGACTACCTTTAACATTGTGTTTTATTATCTTTGTATAAAGGTAATAATCATTTATTAATTACATAATAGCATGTGATTTAGGTGTCATTAAGTTCTCTTCAGAACATGTAGGTTTTCCTCACTAATTACAGTACATAAACTAATAACAGGTCATGTTTTTAATGTACTTTAAAGTCTCTAAAGTGCTTTCCTTACAATAGCCCTGCAAGATCAGTAGTATCAGTATTATCATCCCCATTTGCAAATGAGGAAATTGGTGCTGAAAAAGGTTAACTGACTTCATCACAGCCATAAAGCCAACAAATGCCAAAAACAGGATTAAAACCCAGGGCTTTGGACCCTTAATCACAAACCTTTCAGCTATGCAAGGCTTCCCCCAGGAAATATTGTCATACATACTGTGTACATTCAATAAATATTTGTTAAGTGAACAAGATCATTATATTTTAAAAATAATCATTCTCCTTTAAATGATGTACTCGATTATTAATTTTAAAATTCCACAGGAAATAATTCTTCAATATAAAAATTTATTCTTGTAGTTTTTCACATGGGAAATCAATTGGAAGATATATTTTTCTGAAAATAAATGTAAACATCCAAGATAAAGCATTTTTGTAATAAAAATTGTCTCATCCAATCTTGGAAAAAAATTTAATTATCATCATTCATGAACTACATTGTGATAAGTGATTTTTAGGTTATTTAATAAAGATCTAAGAGTGTATAAGAACTGTCATTTACAGTATTAAATACATGACAGGATTTTTCATTATACAGCGTGTTTAACATTTTTTTTAGAGAGACAAGTACACTCTTTTTTTCTTTTTTTGAATAACCTGCACTAAAGCTTTGGTAAATCTTAACATAATTACTATTATTTCCTTGGTTTCATGAATTTTATGTAACATTTCTAAGTCTAGATTTTTGGTTAGAATATATTGAAATTTGAAGCCAATATTTGTAAGATTTGTCTTTCATATTCTCTGCTAGTTTTGTATAACTTCTCTTCAGAGGTAAAGCAGATTAAGGTTATCCTACCTCAAATATCCACTGGAAGAAAAAGGAAAAAGGAGAAAGAACAGGATTGTTTTAGCCCTAAATGGATAATTTGTCATAAGCAGTGTGTTGTTGTATTTAATATTCAGATCAAGGCATCTCTGTCTCATCCCTGCAAACCCTTTTGACAAAAGCCATCCCATGTCTGCCAGAAGTATCGAGTCCAGCTGAGGACAAATTTCAAGATGAACCTGAAATCAATTTGCCATCAAATTTTCATGCCTCTTCCAGACTATCTGTGGCATTTTAATTACAAGCACCCTAGGCAGGGGGTACTACAGATATTGACACTTGGTTTCTACAATAAACTTTATTGGCAACCTCTGTCTGAATGCAGTACTCAACTGGAATAACAAGAAATACACAAGGATCTGTAAACAGCTGAGGTCCTATAATCACTCTAAAACCACCCTGTTCAGAGGGTCTGGGGACATCTTGTATAACAGGTTGGGAACATAAAATGTTGGTTCATGGAAAGAAAAATAACTGTTTAATTAGGAGTGCCCCCAAATCCCAATATTCTACAAAAGTATCTTCCACTTTCCCTTGGATCACTGGAGTGTTTCTCTTGCATATAATTTGGAGATATGGCTGCCCCACCATCAAAAACAGAATAAGAGAAAACAAATCATTCCGGAATTATTCCTTAGGAGAATGGTGTAGTGCTGAGGCAGTGAATTATCAGGAAAGAAGTACAGAATTGGATTCTGAGGAAATGTAAAACCCATAGGTTTTAAACCTAGCTGTGTTGCTGACTACCTGTGTGACCTTGGGAAAGTCACTCACCTCTCTGAAACTCAGCTTCCTCATCTACACCTCATTTAAGGGTTTTGAACAAGATAAAATCTAAGGTCATTCCTCAGCTCTAGATCTCATGAAAAGAGGGTTTTCCTAAAGACCAGAATTTCCTTGAACACCACTGAAAGGCTAGATTTAATTGAACTACAATAGATGCCAATTGTGTAAGGAGACAATGGAGTGGGAAAGAGGGAGAAAGAGAATTACTGACTTTTTACTTCTTGTCATTCCTTTTCAGTAAAAGAATTCTTTATAATTTTTGAGGGGCAATAAATCTTAAGTATTTAGGGACCTAAAACAGAGGAGGAGAACACAATGTGATTTGCAAGATAAAATTTAGTTCTTTATAGATATAAAATCAAGGGGAAATCTGCATTTCTGCCTTTCAGGCTCATGGAGAAGGAAGTTGCTATACAGGCCAGTTGCAACAGGGGATAACATTCAAGTCAATTTTTCAAAATGTTCCACCCAGAAGTTGTGATGGAAGTGAACACATGTCAATATGGGGAAAGAATTGTCATTGGAAATCACTACATGTGCTACATGCATGCCCAAACACATGTGCACAGATACACAGACACAATGAAGCACTGATGCATTTCAATCCATTAGTGCCCTAGGAAGGGAAAGACAGTATAGGATTCATACGCCCCTAGGATTAAAAGTGGAAATAAACCAGAGCAAGCATCTCTACCAAGCCCTCATTCTATAGAGGAGGAACTATAGCTCATCCATGATCAGATGCAGCAAGCCACAAAGCCCAGATTCTCTGACTGTGCATACTACTAAACAATGCTGGATAATTGTTGGGGAAGGAGGGAGGAGAAACAAGGACTGAAAATGGATGTGCCAAAGGCTTTTAAATGTCTAATTCTGTGGAGTGGGGGTGGAAGGGCTACTGGATAACAAAAACAAAAATAAATAACTAGGTTCACTTCTCACCTCCTCCTCCCAGTGAGGAAGGACACTATGGTAGAACAGGTTAGACTGTGTTCAGAGAAAAGACATAGCTAATGACTCATTTTCAGAATGTAGTAAAATTCCACCCCTCACAACCACACACACACACACACACACACACACACACACACACACACACACACACACACACACACTCCCTAATAGGCTTTTCTTTTTCTCATTTCCTTATAAGCATAGCATCAATTTTCAGTTCTCAGAGACAGAGAAATATCAAGTGCCTAGTTTTTCTGCAATCTGGGGAGAGGGGAGGGAGAAAAGGAGATGGGGCTGAGAGAGAGAGAGAGAGAGAGAGAGAGAGAGAGAAAATGGGGCAAGGCAGCTGTGGTTTGTGGGAAGAGCTCCAGATTTGGAGCCTGAGAACCTGGATTCTGATGATGACTTTGTTAACTTATTATCTGGGTGAACTAAGTAGGAAAGTCCCTCCCCTTGCTCAAGGGCTCAGTTTTCTCCTTAGTCAAAAGAAGGGGTTTATCTGGGTAATTTCAAAGGACTGTTCTGGGTCTGAGCCTGGGATAGCTCAACAAATGTACACAACAGGATATCAAGGCCACGCCAGTGTGTCCAGTGCTGTGGGACAATTAGCTCTTGGCTCTGAGATCCGTTATTGTTTTGTTCAGTCCAAAAAGGTAAGAATTCAGAGGCAATTCTATGCCTTATTAAGCAAGGTTGAATCCTGGGAACTGTATTAGAGGTAGCTCTTCTCCCTAGGGCAGCAGAAAGCCGCATCAGCAGCCTTCATTACAGGAGGTAGGGTGTGCGTGTGCTTCTGTTTGTGTGGATGTGTATATTTATACAGCATTATTATTCAAGTTTGTCCCCAACAGTTAAATGTAGGTACCAAGAAGAGTAATACAGGCTTATCTAAAAACTACCCTAAAAAAATTCTAAGCTGAGAGGGCACAGTGGAGCAGGGAAAGGGTGTGGGTACATGTAGATGTGTTGGGGGAGGATGTAATACTTTTCTCTCCAAGAATAAAATATCTAATGTGGAGTTATATTTGTGTACATGTTTTCTGAACACAAAACATGGGCAGTCTTTAATGGAGAAGATATACTAGATAGTAGTACACTGTAACTTCAGGCTCACAAAATATCTGTGAGTTACAAAGTATAGAATAGTGCATCTTTTCAAGAAGTCATTTTTTTTTTCCCTTTGGCTATGGTGACCTAGTGTCAGCCAAATAAATGCCTCTAGTTCTGGAGACATGAAATCATCAAATTTAGATTTGGAAAGGATCTTACAGAAGGTCAGTTAACCCCTTCATTTTTATTGATAAGAAAGTAGAGGCTCAAAGAGAGGCAGCGATTTGCCTAAGGTCATATGGCAGCCAGGCCAAGGTATGAACTTAAGTGCTCTATGAAGCCATTTTTTTTCCAGTCTGAAATCTAACCAGAGAAATTGATTAGAAAAGGGTTTTCTTTTATTTCATCTTAATAAAATAACCAAACCTCACTCTCCCTTTTCTCACTTACATACATTTCTCTGTTTCCTCATGTTTTATTTGCTAACCTAAACACTACTAATGAATACTTATTCAATGGAATGTAGCTATTTTGGGGGCTTCAATTCTTTCATGTATAAAGTGGTCTCTCTGGACTAGGCTAAGTCTGTGGGATTCAAAATTTGGTTTGAAAAAACCATACTCTAAACAGAATGACATGAAGGAACAAATAATGCAAAATAAAAAGACAACTAGAGATAATGCTATTTCCACAGGATACTGATGCTTAATAGTTGTCAAATGGGCATCAGTATGAGCTTGCCAAATATAAGAAATAAGGCTTCAGAAGGTTGAGAATATTTTGCAAGCACAAATATTTGATTTTGATTATCTCTTTTTATATCATATTTGTGAACCAGAAAAAGGAATTAAGTGTTGCAGCAGAGTGGAAATGGAACCAGATTTGTAGTCAGAAGACCTGGGCTGAAATTCTAACTCTATTTCTTACTAGGTGTCCATATGGTCTTGGACAACTCATATATCTTTTTTGAACATCAGTGTTCTCATTTATAAGATGGGACAACAAAGTCTTTAAGATAATTTCAAACATTAAATGTTATGATTCTATTTAAATCTTCATAACTTTAGGGTTGGAGAAGAGTTTAAAAAACACCTAACTAGACCAATCCTTTTTACAAATGGAGGCCTTGAGGTGGCTCAAGTAATAAATGATCAAGCCAGATTTCAAACTCATGTCTCGGCGAACACATCCATGACTCTTTCTATGGCATGCCACTATTCTGACTTTTTAAAATGATTTTTATAAAATTCATTGAGATGGCTTAATTAGACCAGATACAATTATAGCATTTATGGCTGGAAGGGACTACAGAGATCATCCAATTTATGGGTTCTGAACTTTTTTTTTTTATGTCACAGATCCCCCTGGGCAACAGTCAGATGAAGCCTACAGACTCCTCCTCTGCGAGGGGGGGGAAGTTTTTAAATGCATGATAAAATACACAGGTTTACAAAGGAAACAATTGTACTGAAATATAATTATCAAAATATACATTTTTTTAAGTTTATGGACCCCAGGTTGAGAACCCCTGATTCCAGTATAACAGCCTCATTTCAAAGATGAGGAAACTGAGACTCAAAGAGATTAAGTCTTCACTGTTACACAATGGAGAGAGGATGAAAACCAATGTCTTCTAACTCCAAATATGTTGGTTTTCCCATGATACTGTGCTTTCTCCTGCTGGTCCTCATCTTTAATTTAGCTAAGCCACTAACCAGACTCTCTTTCTGAGGCAAAAAGCATACTCAATTATAGAAGTGTGCTAAGATCAAATTCAGGCCTTAAGCTTTTCTGTCTATAGCAGGAGGAAAGAGGCAAAGAGATATTCTGAAGGATGCTTCCTTTCCTCTTTAGTTGGTAGGTGGTTCATACCATCCAGAGCAGCACTTCTTATATACATCAAACCTATCCCTTCCCATTCAGCCTTTGGTCAGCCCAAATGGTCCCACCAGTGAGACAACACTAAATATAGAGTGCACAGGAATCCCTCCATGGAGAGGCATCTGAAAGGGGCCAACAGAAGATGATATTACTTGTTTCTGGATCACTTCTCCACTCTGGAGTTCAGCCAAGGAAAGGAGTTTGCCGAGCCAACAATTACTTATTACTCTGAATCCCACTGTTCGTGATTAAGGAGGGAAAGGCAGGGTCTTCTTTTTCTACACATACTATACAAATCAGTTCATCTGGGTCATTTTAAAAGTAGTAACATTAAGTCAATTGGAACTAGCCATTTCTTTGTGGCCAAATTACTGGAGCTTGGGCCAACCATAAGAAAATGTGCTCCACACACTATTGAGACTAAAACGACGAGGCCAGGATTAGCCCTAAGGGAGTTGTTAGACCTTTTTCCCCACAGAGCTCCCCAACTTCAGTACAGACAGGTTTATTTTCAGTGGAACTGGCTGGCTCCATTCAGCAGGCCATCCTGCTGTCAAGCCAAACAGTCACAGCTCCCTTGGAACACAGGAGACACTAAATATCCTGAGACAGTCCTACCTCTCCGTAGAGCCAGGATGGAGTAAATTTCCTGTCCCTTAATTACTTAGAAGATAGATTTCATAGCTAAATAAATATTAGTTTTTATGACATCTTTCAACCCAAAAGCCATCTGGTGCTTTGAGACCCTGGGCAAGTCCCTTAGCCTTTCTAGATCTATTTCTCCATCTATCAAATAGGGATAGTAATATTTATGCTACCTACTCCATAGGGTTTATATAAATTATGTATTTTGTAGGCCTCAAAGTGATCCTGAAACCCTAATCAGGAAGCCTTGGGTTCAAATCCCACCACTGACACACACTGGTGGAATGGTTCTGAGAAACTCATTTAATTTTTTTTTTTTTTTGCTGTTTGGAGGGCAATTGGGGTTAAGTGACTTGCCCAAGGTCACAGGGCTAGTTGTGTGTGTGTGTGTGTGTGTATGTGTGTGTTGTGTCTCCGGCTGGATTTGAACTCAGGTCCTCCTGACTCCAGGGTCGGTGCTCTATTCACTGCACCACCTAGCCACCCCTGAGAAACTCATTTAATCACCAAAGACTGTCACACAACTCTCACAGACTGAAAATTACAGAGAGATGACAATCTTTATATTCTTCAATGTGAGCTGGCTACACAAAACAAAACAAAAACCCACCACATGGCTGGCAAAACAAATAAACAAATGAATACATTTCTTTGAGATTTTCCTCAAAATAGCCATATCAGACAGAAAATTAAAATATTACTCGTCCCTAACAGGGGAAGGAAGTGACTTGGCTGAGATCATATGGCTAATGAATACAGGAGTCAGGATTCGAGTTTAGGTATGATACATGGCCCCTTTTCACTACACTAAACACTCTCAAAAATACAGTTACACAGTAAAAATGGTCATATGAACTGTATAAATTATGTAAAGATTATTGCATAGACTGCATTTACTAAGATAGGAGTTTTTAATATGATGATTTTGGTTGAATGATGTTTGATTCATTTTTTTTTCCCCCTCACTGCACCAGACTACCTCTTCTATACAAACCTGGAAAACCTACCCGAGGCATTACCAATTGGTACGTATAAAAATCAGGGCTACAGAAAGTAAAGACAGGCATCTGTTCTACGTGTAACATTCCAGGGAAAAACAACAGACATTTTTTGTTAAGATGGACTTTTGAAATCGTGCCATTTCTAAACTTTGTCATGGACACATAAGTGCATTACTCTCGCTTTTGAGTAGCTTTCTGCTACTCAGCCTGCATTCCGCTGTTTCTAGTTCTGATGCTATTGTTTTATATACCTAGGATAAGACATTTGGTTTCTAATAGTTCTAGGTCTTTTTTGTTGATGTTGTTCCAATAAACGAGAGTAATTTTTTTGTGGTCTCTATTTCCCAGAGATGATTTGTGGATGAACTAAATGATAAAGCATGAGCTTCAGATGTTTCAGAAGTGGTACGGCATTCAAAAAGATATTGTCGTTATTGTGAAAACTTGTTATTTTATTAGAAAATCATTAATAGTCTGACCCTCCTAAACTGTGGTACAGAGAGGCAAACATTTCTGTATAAAAGCACAGTCCCCAAATTGGAACTGTGAAAAAAAGGGAATTTCTGACAGTTTATGGAAAAATTCCTCAGAATTTAATTTAGAGGGTTCCGCTCTGTCAGAAGAAGCCAGCTGCTCTGAATCGATTATATAATTACATGTGTGAATTAGAGAAAGAATGGGTGTGCATGAGAGGCCATATTTGTGAGGACATGAGGAAGACTGGGCAAAACAAATGCGAAAGACAGCATGTGAAACAATAATCATAATAATGATTGAAATTCCCATGCCACTTTAAGATATGCAAAATATTTTATTATCTCATTTGAGGCTAACATCGCCATTATTAAGTTAGACACTGCAGTATTATTTTTTCCCACTGTACAGATGAGAAAACTGAGGTTCAGGGAAAATGACTTGCCCATAGTCAAACAACTATTAAATTTTGGGGACAAATTTTGTACCCAGGTTTTCTTGACTTCTAGTCCCTTACCCTAAAAAGAGAAAAAAACATTTGTGAGAGAAAGATTTAAGAGAGTTTTTTTGTAATTATGTGGATGAGAAAGAATGGGAATATGCATGAGAAATGGTGTCTGTGAGATTTTATCTGTGTATGTAAAAAGAGTACTTGTGTGAAAAAGTATATATGTATATTTCTTTATAATGTATTTCAGGTAGTGTGTATGAATGTGTGGTTGAGAGAATTTTTGAGATTCGGGGCTTTTTTATATCAGTGTTCTAACAATTCCCTCCATCCATTTGATTTTGTTTTTAACCCCACCCCACCTTTTTTGTCTTTCTAGAATTATTTCTCCCATGGCCTTTCCCCAATGACCACTGTCCATAATCCAAGTCTGCAGGTTTTGTATACCAGTTTGTTTCTCTATAACTACTATTTATGTCATTTATCAAGCATTTTTAGTTTTGTATCTTTAAAAACATAAAAACTTAAATGGGAAAACACTGTAAAAGAAAAATATCACTGTGTTACTAAGTATCTTCCGACTAACAGTTTTAAAATTTATCTGAATTTTATTTTCTCACATCATGGGTATGCATGCACACACACGGGAATACACAAACACACATACACACAAATCTTTCAGGTTTTAGCTTCAGAAAAAGCACAGAAATATGATTTACTATTTATCTTAGTGTTCAGCACATACACATTCTACATTGCATGTTAATCTTCGACTGGCCAAGTTTAGCAAATTTGACAACACCAGTGTTTGCTAGTGAGGAAAAAGGATCAGCATCTGTTCTTTACCAGATATGATTCCTTCTTGGAAGGAAATAGAAACACTCCCTAGACCTCTATTTTCCACAGAGACAGATGGAATACAGGTTTTTTCCAAATAGACAATCAAACCACAATGCCCTCTGGTGGTAGAAAGGAGAAAAAATTCTGAAGTACTGCAATTAGGAATTTTCCTCCTTCTGGCTGTGTAAGCTCTTAACAGATTCACAGTCTTAGGGGGACAGAAGGAAGATTAGAGAGCACCTCATTCAAGCCTCCCACTTCAAAGATGAATAAACGGAGGTCCAGATAGCAGGAAGTCCAAGGTATGGCAGCTATTTAGTTATGGTACCAGGGTGACAACTCAGACCTCTTGAATATGAGATTAAGAAACATAATAAGCCATTAAAATATAAGATTTAAGAGCTAATTGAGAACAAAGATGGAACTTTTTATGATGACCTTTAAAAAAAGATATGTAAAGAATTATGCAGGGCTGATGCTATTTATGAATTTTTTAAAAAAAGGTTCTTCCTGATTAATCTATTTGCAGAGTCATTTACTATATCTCCCTCCCTCTCAGGGTTTTGTGAAGTGAGGAACTGAATAAAACACATAATTGATGCTGTGTAACCAGAAAAGAAAGCAGAGCATGTGCATCATTACAATGAGGGCTCATAAATAATCAACCACAAAGTTGTCCTGGGTCCCATGAAGGAGTAAAAGTACCAGGGAAAGAATTACAATTTCAGTGGGTGGATCCTCAGGCAGAACTGAAGCAAGGTCATGAATGAGAATTACACAGGATGTCAAGGGATGGTTAGGCAGCTATGTGTACCAGAGGAGGCCCTATTCATACGGAAGTGATCCTGGAGCCATCAAAGTAATGGAGAGCAAGAACTTCATTTTACTTTCATTCTTTAGGATTAGATTGTGAGAAAATAACTGTGAATTTTAGCGTGTGTGTGTGTGTGTGTGTGTGTGTGTGTGTGTGTGTGTGTGTTTTCAAGTAAAATTGTCAGCAAAATCTGACAAATGGCCATTAGGGTTTTGTGTACTTACTTACAGTTACCTAAAAGTGGGGCAAGAGCAGATCCAGGATTTACTGGGACTAAGGACACCATCTTTCCATCAGACTCTCAGCATGTACCTCAGATAAGCAGCTTAAAGGAAATTTCCTTGGGTCAGACATAAATAGTTCTTCTCTGGTTTACTTAATCCAGACACACATTGCTTGTGAGTTAGGTCTAATAAATCACTGAACCAGCCAGCTAAACATGAGAAGGAATGTTATTAGAAGGTACAAATGCATTAAATGTGAATGTCTAAAATACTGGCTCGTTAATCATAAGAACAATAATGATAGTTTGAAGCAATAAGGGAACAGAGCCCCTTTCGTTGACAGAATATTTCATAGAGTCCCTGAAATGAAGCCAAGAGCAAAAAGTTATCATTCCCATTTTCCCTGTGGAGACTGAGACCCCAAAATATCATTGTCACATGGCTAATGGCTGGTCTCTGAGAAGAAGAATTCGAGAATGGGGAAATGATCTTACAGGTCATCTAATCCAACTTTCTCTTTTTATGGAGGGGAAAACTGTGGTCAAGAAGTGACATGACTCACAGATCTAGTCCAACGACCTCATTCTACAGTAGAAGAAAGAGAGAGTTAAAGTCTAAAAGTGACATGAGTAATAAGTAGAAGAGCCAGAATTTAAATCCAGTTCATATGACTCCAAATCCAGTGTTCTTTCCATTATATTTTAATGAGATACCTAGCTCCCTGAAGTGGAAGAGGTATAATAAAACTCTATTAGTTACTGAATAGACACAGATGATGACCAATAATATTCTAATGTCTTGATCCCATTCAGATATTAAAGTTTAGATTCTAATCTCTAGGGAAGTTTTATAAAGGAAACCTAGCCAATGTAAAATTCCCCACAGGCTTCCTTGAATACAGATAAGAAGCCCTTCCATGTTCCCTCAAAATGTGACTGGATAGTAAGCTATATAAGAGCAGTGACGCTGTTACATCTAAACTTTACAGTACCACAGCATGGCACATTTAAATTTATCAATTTAATTAAGATACATCATGTCATGGAAAATACAGGGCCAGCCTTGGAGTCAGGAAGACCTTGGTTTTTCTTACTAGCAAGGTGTATGCAAAACATGGGACCACTGGCAAGTCACATGACTTCTCAGTGACAACTCTCTAAAGCTATACATTATAGATAAGTCAATGATTTGTATTGCTGAACAGAGTTTCTACATTACCAGGACTTCTTCAAAACAACAAAATCACAAATCAAGACTCTCACCCTCCATCTTCTCCTGAAAAAAAAAAAAGAGGGGGGAAAGCAATTTCTCACCATTTCTTGAATTTATTAAAATACTATGGGAGTTCTTCTAGTGCTAGCTTTGTCAGTAGTACAGACCAAAAAAAAATTAGATAATTAATCAGTCAAGAAGGATTTATTGACTATCTATTACATGCCAGGACCTATACTAGATACTGAGAATATCAATACAAAAAATAGAATCCTCACTCTCAAGGAGATGCCATTCTAAGAACTTGGTGAAATATCAGTTTGATATAACAGTTTGCCCAACAGTCCCTGCTCTGTTCAGTCTGTGCTGCCTAAATAAACATACAAACAGTGCAGTTCTCATTCCCCTTAATGCAATCTTACTTTATGATAATACATATTTCAAAATGGTTTCCAGGGACAAAATAATAACAAACACTTAACTTTGCAGAATGTTTGATCATTTATAAAATGGAGCCCTTTATTACGCCTCTGTGAGGTAAGAAGCTTTGCTCCTCCTTTTCTTCTATGACAAATAAGCAAGTGAAGATTTAGAGAAGTGACCTGCCCAAGTCCATGCTATCAGTAATAATTTGTTGTAATTCAGTTGTGTCCTCATTTGGGGTTTTCTTGGCAAAGAACCTAGAATTGTTTGCCATTTTCCTCTTCAGATGATTTTACAGATGGGGAAACCAAGGCAAACAGGGTTAAGTAACTTGTCCAGGGTCATTCAGCAATCAAGTATCTGAGGTCAAATTTGAATTCAGGTCTTCCTAATTTCAAGCTGTGTGCTCTATTCTCTGAACCACCTAGCTGCCCTTATAGTAACCATAAAGATTTCTCTGATGCTCAGTTTCCTCATCTGCAAAATCTGGGGGATTCTAGGGGAAGAATGCATTACAAGAAATCTAAGGTTCTTTCTTATTCTAAATCCTGTGAAACTAAATTGCTAAAGTGAATCCTGAAACCAAGTCTTTTGACTTTCAGTTCAGAACTCTTTCTACTACACTATGCTGCTTCTTCAAAAATATGGGTGGAGTTCCCCTGAAAAACTGCCTGCAGAAAATAAAAAACCAGCCTCGAAATCTTCCTTTTGGAAATTCTTTGTGCCAGAAAATATTGACTGTGCACGTTCTCTGACATACAAGTTGTACTACATGATATCTGGGCCTGCACACTGATCAATGACATTTTTGGAAAACATCGCCTGAATAATTCATCATGGAAGAAAGCTTCTGGATTAGCTGATGTTCCCTGGGCTTCCAGTACAAACATACATGTGTTTCTGAAATGTTAGTCCAGCTGGAATGGCACTCAGAAGAGTCAAAATGACAGGCACCCCATTTTGTACCTTACCACAAAGACTGGGAAACTCTAACACATGCTCAGTTCTGCATACAATCTACCTCCCTCTAGCACCCACATCATCTGAAGATGATCCCAGAGTATCAGCCATGTGTTTGAGCAGTAGGGTCTGGCAACTCTTACGACAACTGGCTTGACACGAGGATAAGGCAGAAAATAGGCTGCTTTCAGAAAAACAAAAACAACAAAAAACAAAACAAAACAAAACAAGGGGCGGGATAAAAAAGAAAAACAGCCATACTTTTTGCAGAATAAATGGGAAAATAACATGATCAATTCAAATATTACACTGGCAAGTCAATTTAATCCTAATATAAATTATTTTAAACTCTATTTCCCTAAGGTAAGGACAGGTATGATCTTGCATTTGGATTTTCCACCCACCCCCTCCCCAGTGCATGCACACGTGCACGTGCACACATACGCATACACACACACACACACACATACACACACACACACACACACACACTTTATAACTGGAGGATGCTGGAGCTATAAAAACCTAAGAACAGAATGGCAGAGCTTTAAAGGGCCTTAGAGTCTAAAGCACAGAAGTTCAGAGCTGGAGGACATTTTAAAACATTGAACAGACTGTCAAAGTTGAGAGGAACCTTAAAACACATCTAAGTCAACAAATCAGTCTACAAACATTTAATAAGCAATTAAGTGGCAGCCAGTAAGCTGAGCTCTGAGACCAAAGAAAAGCAAAATCGTGGTCTCTGTCCTCAAGGAGCTCACATTCTAAATAGGGAGACAACATAAAAACAAGACACACACATACAAAACATACAAAATCTATAAGATATAAGTGGGAGGTAGTTACAGATGAAGACCCAGCCAAAGAGACTGAGAAGTAGTCAGAGAGAAGAACCATGATAGAGTAATGATGCCTAATTCAGCCATTTCATTCTATGGCAACCTAGACAGCATATGTCACTTAGTTAAAACTACACAGCTATTTAAGCGGTAGAGTCAAGACGCTAAGCAAATTCTCCTGACTCTTAGGCCAAGGCAGTTTCCATTGAAATCATATTGCATGAGTGTAGTAGCATACCTTGACACAGATCAATGAAGACCTGAGGGGCTTGGGGGGGGGGGGAAGGGGAGGTACCTGCTTCAACTAAAGTATGCATTCTATTTTGTAAGCTAATAAAGAACTTGGGTGACAATGAAGAAAGTATTGGAATATGTACACATTTGTTCATAAATTTTAAAAATAATTTTATCTTTAGAATAACAGCACAGGAAGAAAAATGAGCAGAAGACACAAAGTTATGTGGATTCAGCTACATCCTAACAAAGCTTTTAGTCAGGGAGATGCCTGTGGAGAAAAGGAAAGAAATGTTCAGTGCTACAGGTTATTCATGTCTCTGGGATTATGCAATTTACAAAGGGATGTAGAATATGTAACATAGCAAGGATGCTGGGCTACTTGGGCTTATAAACTAGGTCCCATCAGAACACAAACTTTTTTTGGAAAGCCAAAAACCTCAATGGAAGGAGTAAATCATCCAGGTATTCAGACAGATGGAAATGTTTAGTACAGAATGGTCATTCCCAGTATCTGGTGGATCATATGATCTAAACATGTAAGGAACCAACCAGATGATCTAGCTATAGATTTTCAATTTACAGATACAGAGTATGAGCTTTTCTGGAGAAGGGAGGGGGAACAGATTGTCTAAGGTCACACAGTTAGAAAACAGCAGAGCAGAGTTTCAAACCCAGGTCTTCTGAGTCTAAATCCAAGGCATTGTCTACTATATCAAAATGAAATGTCTTAAGCAAATCATTATTACACATCTAAATAAATAAACAAAATGAAAATGCTGAGGTCACCAACATTCAGCGAAAATTCAGATCAGATCTAAAAAGTCCTTCTTATCTTTCTGTAAAGTGTGGAATTTGTCCCCACCCCTACAATCTACTGAGCAATAACCATCAGTCATCTCCATTCAGCAAAGAGAGGTGACCAGGTATTTATGGACTCATTTTTATTGGCAAGAGCAATGGAGGTATGTTTTATACCACCGAAGGAAGAGCCACTAACTTTACCAACCCAAATAAGTTTTAAACAAGATGTCTGCTTCAAAAACCATTCTTCTGTGTGCCTTACAATAATACAAGGCCTTAAGAGCTCCGTCATGCAATCTACAACATACTAAGTTCTCACTCCAATTGTGCGACAGAATCAGGGTCTCATTCAACTCTCAAAGTCTCTATCTGTGGCTCTAAGTAGAGATAGTGGGAAAGATAGAGATGTAGAACAAAATTCCACAGGCCAAAATCAAGGGTCGAAACATAGAAAGAAGGAACAGAGACTTAGGCAGAGTTGGATATACCTAACTTATCATTTTATGCCAATACTCCACCTTGGACAATGACCAATTAAACAGTTTTGCTACTTTGCCCTTTTTAACCTAAAGAGCATCTGATCTCAATGGACTTGAGCGCTTTGAGCATCCACACCTACTAACCCAATAATAGAAACACAGCATAATAGAAAATGTATCATATTTGGATCTAAGAATATTGGAATTCAAATCTTGCTCTGGACACATAAACTGTGTGACTATGGGTCAGTTATTTAACCCTTTTTAGCCAGTTTTATCATCTAAATAGTTTTAATAATAATACTTGAAATAAGTACCTTACAAGGTTATTATAAGGCTTGGGATCATGGGATTATATATCCAGAATTGGAAGGGGCTTCACAGATCACTTAGCTCAATTCTCTGATTTTACAGAGGAAACTGAGGTTCAGGGAGGTTAAATCAAAGATCACACAGATAGTATCAAAGGTGAAATGTGAATTGAGGTGCTCTGAATCCATGAGTTAATGTGCATAAAACATTTTGCAAACTTCAAAGTACTATATAACAATCAATTATTGTTCATATTATTATTATTACAGCTGTTATCCAACATATCCAAGAGTGTTTCTGTACAGAAAAAACTCAGAATGAATTTTAAACTTAGTAAAATTTATTTTTAATCAAAACTTAGTTAAGTTAATTATTGATTCAACAAGCATGAAACTAGAATAAAATCATTTTTGCCTTAAGCTAAACTATTAAAATAAACCTCATATAGTTAATAGACTAAAAGTCTTAAGAATTAATCTTTTAGCCTTTATAATACTCAATCTTGAATAAATCACTATTGTGCTTACTTCACAGAACAATTAGAGACTTTACAACTAAGGAAGGTATATTAAAGAAGAAATAATAGAAATAATAATGAGTTGTATTTAAGTAGTTGTAAAGGTTATAAAGCTCTTTCCTTTTAAAAGAAATGCAGGCTTAGAATCAAGATAATGAATTTGGTTTTAAACATTATTAGTTTGAAATTTCAATGGTACTACATCTCATTGGAGATGTCTATCAGACGTTTGGAAATTTGAGCCTGGCCTCGAAGATCTATATCCAGCCTGAATCACTTTCCTGAACTGTCTGATAAACATCTCCACCTGAATATATCACTACCATTCTAAATTTGTAAAATGAAACTCTTTCTTCTTCTTCCTTTCCTAATCTTGCATCTCCTCTAAACCCACCTAGATCTGTTGAAGAAGGCACTACCATGAGTCCAGTGACCCAGGTTTGATTTTTCAATCTCAGACATGTTTGGCTCTTTCCTCTCCTTCATTCACCATATTTGACCACTTCCGAAGCCCTTGTCAATCCCATCTCCATAACATTTTATGCATTTGTACATTTTACTACATTCATATGCCTACTCGGAATACTGTAATAGCCTCCTAAGAGTTCCTCTGCTTCCATTCTTTCCAATTCTCAATTAATTCTCCATCAAGCTGCCAAGATAATTTTCCTAAGGTGAGAATTATTACCTCAGTCCACTGCTCAAAAACATTCACTGCTTACTTACTGTCATTAGGAACAATTTTTGACTCCTCAAGGTGACAACAAAATCTATTTGACATTAAAATTTCTTGTCCCAATATACATTTCCAAATATTTCATTTTTGTCTCTGTATTCCCACTGACTAGCAGAGTATGTGGCCCACTGTATGTGGCCCAACCTTAACAAAGGTGGTTATTTATCAATGATGGGAGTTCTCTTGCTCCACCCCTCTCCCACTTGTCTTCCTGAAATCCTACCTATCCTCCCCTGTTTCTCCTTACGAATACACCTCTTTATACTTCTCTAGTGCATTAATATAGGACATTGTAAATTATACTTATTTGTGTTTGAGTCCACTAGACTATGAGCTCCATAAGGTCAAGGTTTGTGCCCTATATAAACTGGCTGTTCTCCAGTTCCAGGGTTCTATATAAAAAGTCAGTAAATATTTGTTAAATTATTGTAAATAGATAATGTCTATCCTTTTGAAAACTTTCACTTCCCCCCACTAATAATAATCGTCAACATTTATACTGTACTTATTATGTGCCAGTTACTATGCTAAATACTTTGCAACTATTGTCTCCTTTGATCCTCTATCCTGGGAGGTGGGTGTTATTATTATCCTCATTTTATAGCTGGGGAAATTGAGGCTAACAGAGGTTAAGTGACTTGTCCAGGGTCACATTGCTAGTAATTATCTGAGGTTGGACTGGAACTCAGGTCTTCCCGAGCCCAGGCATGACACTGTATCCATTATGCCATGTAGCCCTGTTATGAAGAGCAAAAACAGAGGATTTAGAGGCCCAAACATGGTTGGACAAGTTTCTGATACAAACTATCCAACAGTGATGGAAACAGTAAGCAAGATAGCTTCAGATGCAGTATTTGATGGCCCTGTACTAGCATTCTATTGAGCAACAATGTATCCAAATGAAAGGAAATTACTTCTCAACTGTAAAAGATTTTTTTTTAAGACTCCCCAAGGCTTTACTTCCCACACATATGCATTAAAAAGCACACCTGCATCCATCATTGGGATTCTGTTCACTCTCCAGGTGCTGGATCCCAAATGTGTTGTCTTTCAGAATCAATTTAAATCCTTCATCTGTCCCTCTGATTTTAGAAGGGGCTCTCATTAATAAAATGGTAACAGTTTTTCTGTATTTAGTACTTACACTGCCTTCTGCAAGTAGCATATTGTAACCAAAAGAACACTACATAGCAAGGCAGGAGATCTGGGAGTCAGGAGCCCCAGATGTGACAGAAGCTAGCTGTATGACCTTGGGCAGGTGCCTTTCCCTCTCTCAGCTGGGGCTGACTTCCTCTGAAACACCAATTAACCCATAAAGTGCCAGGTATTGTGCTAAGCACTAGTGATAGAAAGAAAAAGCAAAAACGTAAGCAGTTTATAACCTCAAGTAGCTTCAATTCTAACGAGGAGACAACATATATGAGTCAGAATGCAAGTGATTAGAAAGGAGAGAGTTGTGGGCTTGCAGAAGGAGGGGAAGAGGCTTAGTGGAGAAGATAACATGAGCTGAATCTGAAGGGGAGGCAGAATTAGACAGGATGAGTGTCAAGCTCTTCCAGGTCAAACCAGCCGGGAATCTATAAACCTCTAAAGTTTACAAAGTATTCTGTTTATGATTTCATTTGTTCTCCACAAGCTAAATATTATTACTGTTGTTTTACAGATGAGTAAAAGAAGGCTAAGTTAAATACCTTTCCTCAAACTACTAAGCCAAAAAATGGAATCACTAGGAACTGAACCCAAAAAGCCCGACTCCAAACACATGGATATGGAAGGAAAGGAATGGGATAGAGCAGCTACTATGTGCCAGCAACAAAAGTATTAAGCATGTATATAGTATTTACTGACTGGTCAGTTTGATCCTTACAACAACCATGAGAGGGAGGTGCTTTATTATTCGCATTCTGCAGCTGAGGAATCTGAAGCCAAGGTTATTAAGTGACTTGTCCAAGGTCACACAACTAGTAAGGCTCTGAGGCAGAGTCTGAATTCGGCTCTTGCTGACTTTCAGCCCAGCTCTTTCTCCACTGTGCCACCAGCTGCCTCGGATATTTCTACACACACTAGATTGCAACTTAACCGTGTAATAATTACACAGAATGTGAAAGTGAAATGAGAGACTTTATAAGACACTGCAGATACACATTTCCCATACCATCCAATGGAGGGCAATGGTATACACATGAATCAATGACCATAAAAAAGCCCTGCATTACAGAACAGATATACTTCTGAAAAGGTGGGTTTATTTAAATTAAATTATATTTTAAATGGACCTGGTAACATTTCTATTTAAAGGAATCTTCTCAGTGAATAGTTTATTATCTGAGTGATTTTCCCCAAATAGTTGAAAATGAATCAATACCAACAACTGGCAGAGCAGTGCAGTGGTAAGAAGAATATATTTAGACTCCAGTGAAATCTGGGTTCTGATTAATTTTATTAATTTTGTAAAAACACTCTGGAAGCTTTTAGGAGCTATAGAAATGTGAGTTATTACTACAAAAGACAACTATGCTTTGATAATGGAGACTCACCTCCTGCCTCCCAAACCCCCTCAAATACTAAAACCTTCAGACTAGAGCAAATGCTTCAAAGGATGGCAGAATAGCAATAGGGCTCTTCTTTCTTGGAGCTTGGGAAGGTGTATGGTTGACTCTGGCATAAACAGACCTTCCCAAGAAGGATAGGCCAAAGTATCGAGCTGACACTATAGCTCCTGGATCCCATTCCATTATTTTTTACGCCAGTGCCTTGCATCTTTCTGCAGTACACACACCTTGCTTGGCCTGAGAAGCTCTGTCTCTAGAGTCATTCCTTCAAGTATCTTGCCCACCTGACTGCCCAATGGACAAGGTCCCCCCACCTCCTTCATGGACCGTGGCTTTCACCTATTCTTTCTCTAATAAGATGCTTTTCATTCTTCTCTTCACTTCACACTGCTCTATCTTCAAGTTTTGTCTACAAGCTCCAATTTGCTCAGTCTGACTTCTCCTGCTGTCCCCAAGCTCCAACAGGACATCCAGGTGCTCCTACATGCAAAACAGTCAACACATCTGCATTGAGTCAACAAGCATTTGTGAAATGCTTACTATATGAGAAGGTACTATGGAGAAGAAGCAAAAATAGTCCTTGCCCTGAAGGACCTCACATTTTAATGGGAAAGATAACATCAACAACTATGTACATACAAGATACATGCAGAATAAACTGTTGGTAATTCAGAAGGAAGGTAGCA
Organism: Pseudochirops cupreus; assembly: GCA_028627135.1. Classification (NCBI taxonomy): domain Eukaryota; kingdom Metazoa; phylum Chordata; class Mammalia; order Diprotodontia; family Pseudocheiridae; genus Pseudochirops; species Pseudochirops cupreus. The sequence continues at coordinate 63,018,492 of CM053581.1, read as the reverse complement.
GCAGTAGGAGGAAGCAGGAAAGGTAGAATTTAAGCTGATTCTTGAAGGAAGCCAGGCAAGGCAGGAGGAAGAGGTGAGAGGGACAGCATTCCAGGCACAAAGAACAGTCAAGGAAAAGGCACTGAGCTTGGAATGTACAAAAAAGAACAGTAGACTTGGAATCAAAATCTGTGGTCTATTCCAAAGTCTGCTACTTGCTAGCTGTGACCTAGGCTAAGTCACTATATCTCTCTAAGCTTCAGTTTTCTCCCCCCTAAAATGAATATAATCTAAGTGACTAGGGCAAATGAGATCATATACGTAAAATTTTTTTCAGATCTTAAACTATTAAATAAAGCTAAGTTAAAACAATCTGATTCAGCTACTCTACACTGTCAGAACATTGTCTTTCCCTCCCACTTCAAACAATGGGACATATGTTTAGAAAATTGAGAATAAAGTATGATTTCTTAGGTATATGACCACTCTACTTTCTCATCCTATGTGTCACTTGGTCAGGTTTTACAATGAATCTACTGCGGAGATCAAACTCCTAGAGGACTTCCTCCATTTTTTATTATCCAATGGATTCTAGTTTAGCACTTGGGTAGCTGGTCTATTGTATTATTATGAATACCCTGATCTCCTTTTCTGGATGTACATGCCTTCAGTCAAAGCCATTACTAGGGAAGAAGGACCAAGGAACTGCCCTAAGAGGCTGAAATTTAGAAGCTGACAGCACCTAGACCTAGAGTGAAGTAGAAACCAATAAATTTAACAGCTAGTCAGCAAGGATAAACTAGTTAACTAGGAAGCCGCCAAATGATACTCCTTCCCCTAGTAATCGTGTTCCATGTGAACTGTCCCTAACCCAAGGCATGGCAGCCTTGTTGTGTTCTGGGATCACTACCTGGACAGCCCTCAACTAGATTTATGTGGAAGAAGTTGGTTTGAGGGGTCTTTTCAGACTTCCTGCCCCACTGCAGTTTAGAATACTAGCTCCACTTACAGTTACGGCCAAAATGTCTTTCACATCACTTCTTAAAATCCAATCCTCATTAATACCATATGTTAACCTATACATGCTCACTGTGTAGCTTTATAATATATCTTCCTTTACTTTTAACATCACTGGTGGTCAAAAAAGATCATAAAGGTCTTTTGTAATTCTAAATCCTATGATGGTGGTAATTTCATCATTTGTGTCCATACAGTATCACTGCAAGAGTTAAACATACTTTGGTAACAACAAGCATTTGAGGATCACTGGAGGCACATTTGGGAAATGTGAACCCTCCCTGTATCCTGCTCCTGATCAACTATCAGCCTGGCTTATTATGGGTCTTCAGTGCTTATCCAAGATATAGCCAGTGACAGCCCTTGTTTACAGGGTTGTCTGTCCAGCTTCATGTCATAATCTGAACTATTTTCACTTTTCATCCATTTTTTTTTCCAGTAAAGACTCCAAGAAATTTTTTTTGATATACTAAGTGTTCAGTGGAAAGGCTGGTTATTCACCAAGAAGGTTTTTAAGATGTGATCTTTAATGAAAATATGAGATACAGAAAAGGAACTATGATTTCAATTTTAACAAATCATTTAGTGTAAAAATAAACAGAACTAGAAATCATCTCTAATAAACTAATATTAGTCTCCCCAGAGGGTTAATTATGTCGCTCTCTATTTAAGAAGAATGTAAATTACCAGTTTCAACAGATGTTCTTTTAAAAGAATTAGTTATTTGGGGAATGCTAGTCCTTTGTCAGAGCTCACCCCAGTGGAATATAAACATTAGAATCATCCAACTGTCTATGGCCCCTCCTTTCCCCACAACTGTTATCCATATCAACAATACACCCTTTGGTTTTCAGCTGCTTTAACAACAACATGTATGTATGCCAGCTAGAACCAGTGGCCTAGTTTTTATCCAACCTATTCAAAGTACATCCCAAACTCCAATTGTACTAATGCAAAAACATACAAATAATAATCTTACACCATTATGAATGGCAGGTAGAGATGTTAGCCCATGACTATTTAAAGTCCATTATTTCTCCTATGAAGTAGCTAGATGGCTCAGTGGATACAATGCAGGGATTGGAATCAGGAAGACCTGAAATCAAATCTGTGCTCAGATACTAGCTGTGTGACCTTGGGCAAGTCACTTAAACTCTATCTAGGAAGCAGAATGATGATGGCTCAGTGAATAGAGCACTGGGTCTGTAGTCAGGAAGACACAAGTACAAATCTGGCCTCAGATTCTTTTTTTTTTTTTTTTTT
>CM053581.1:62972037-63015733 GCA_028627135.1 Pseudochirops cupreus | reverse complement strand
GAAAAGAAAAAAAAAAAAAGAAAGCAAAACCAGACATGAAAGAGAAAGATAACGAGTTTTGCTTCAGTCTCCATTTAAACTATAGCCTTTCTATATCTTTCTCTGAGTTTAGGTATCTCCTTCCATCCTGAGCTGGCCTCAGATTCTTAACAGCTGTGTAAACCTGGACAAATCATTTAACTTCTGTTTGCCTTAATCCACTGGAGAAGGAAATGGCAAATCACTCTAGTATCTCTGTCAAGAAAACATCATAGACAGAATAGCCCATGGGCAACAAAGAGATGGACATGACTGCACAACAACAAAATTCCTCTTAGATACCTACATTTTACAACCAAAAGAGGGAAGATTCCAAGATGCATATAGGCTTTAAGTTTTTCTTTAATAAAAATTTTCTAACATTTCTGTCCAATAATGGGATAGACTATGTAGGTCTTTAGGAAGAACCTGCATAACAACATTGCACAGATGCATAGCCAACTAAATGTCCTATGAAAACCCTTCTAAGTTGCACTATGTGCCGAGAGTCAAACAGAAAGCTCTTAAAGGAGTAATTATAATTACTGTAGATGGGTGAAGTATTCTCTAAACAAGAAACTTCTGATACCTTGTTATTACATAGAGTTCTTTAACAGGCCAACTGACTGGTTTCTGAAGGCTAAACTAATTGAAGAAAAGCTCCAGAAAGTCCTACCAAAGTGAAATGTTCTTGTGTATGGGCTCATTATCAAAGGACTATTCCCCTTCATTTAAAAGACAGCTCATCAACAAAGTGTTGAGAATTAAGTCATAATTTTTTTTTCTTTTTACTACAACTCAGTGTGGTCCATTAAGAGAGAAGAGGCTTACAATGTGCATCACTGAAGGGAACAGCCATGACAATGAAGTCAAAGAACTTTGAAATATTATACTATTTAAAGTAACAGAAATAAATATAAATCTACTGAAATTATCCCCCATATTTCTAATTCTCAAACACATTTCAAAGTAGAATGGATATTTGAAAAATTCCAATGGAGGGCTAAAAACTGAATTATGTTTTGCAAACTGAAAAGAGTAGAGAGACTATCACATCATATCCCACAGCTTCCTCTAAGGATAATGTGTTTGTATAAGACAGACATAAAGCAGTAACAGAGGTATTATATAAGGAAGAGGAAGGCCACTAGTTGTATGGCTTTAAGTAAGTCACTTCATTAAAAGGTATAGTACCTGGAACTATACCCAAAGTGCTATAAAACCATGCATACCCTTTGACTTAGCAATACCACTACTCTGTCTGTATTCCAAAAAAGATTTAACAAAAAAAAAAAAAAGGAAAATGACCTAAATGTACAAAAATATTTAAAGTAGCTCATTTCTGGGGGCAAAGAATTAGAAATTAAGAAGATGCCCATCAATTGTGGAAAAGCTGAACAAGTGGTAGAATGTGATTATGATGGAATACTATTGTACTATAAGAAATGATGAGCAGGATGCTCTCAGAAAAACCTGGAAAGACTTGCATGGGCTGATGCAAAGTGAAATGGACTATGTACAAAGTAATAGCAATATTATAATGTAAGATGATCAATTGTGAATGACTTAGCTATTCTCAGCAATACAATGATCCAAGACAACTCTGAAGGACTTATGATGAAAATTGCTATCCATCCCCAGAGCAAGAACTGATGATGTCTGAATACAGACTGAAGCATACTTTTTTTTAATTTTATTTTTATTGAAGTGTTTTTTGGTCTATGTTTTCTTTCACAACATGACTATTACGGATATGTTTTGCATCACTACGTATGTATAAACTACATTGAACTGCTTTCCTTCTCAATGGAGGTGGGGTGGGGAGAGTGCAAGGGAAAGAATTTGGAACTCAAAATTTTATAAACAAATGTTAGAAGTTGTTTTTACACCTAACTGGGGAAAAATAAATAGTTTATTAAAAGAAAAAAGGGGTAGTATTCTGTAAAATTAAGGGTTTAGAATGAAATCTCTATAACACTCCTTCTGATATTCTAGGATTCTGCTTAGAAGAGGAAAGGTCATTTGTTTGAGGATTTATTACAGAAATTCAATGGACAGTTTGAAGAAGTTTTAATTTTGGGAAATTCAACCAAAAGGAAACACTTTACTTTCCACCTCACTTGACTTTTACTCTTCCTCATTATTATTGTCATACTTACATCACAGACAGGGAAACTGAGGTTCAGAGAGATAAATGACTGTTGCCTAAGACCTAAAAGAATATACTTTAGATATTGATCTGTAGGAGAAACAAGAATACAGTCTCATCTCCTAAGGAAAAATAAACTAATAACTCTTGAACTTCCTTGCCATTTCTAAAAGTGTCCTCTCAGCGTGATTGACAAGATCAGAATTGTGACCCAGTTCTTGGTTATGGAGACAATATAATGAAAACCATTCGTGTGAACAGCCTAAATGGTAAAGATGCATGAGAGAGGACCACCTAGAAAGTGAATTTTAGAGAAGCCAGATTTGTACCATCAGAAGGCAGGTACAAACTGAATTAGAGTAAAAATCAATACTAATCATAAGAGAATTCTGATCTAGAAGAAACTTTGAAGATAACTTAATTCAAACCCCGTATTTCCAAAATGAGGAATGTTGTTGCTCTTCAGTCAGTTTCAGTCATGTCTGACTCTTTGTGACCCCATTTGGGATTTTCTTGGCAAAGTGGTTTGCCATTTCCTTCTCCAGATCATTTTACAGATGAGGAAACTGAGGTAAACAGGGTTAAGTGACTTGCCCAGGGTCACAAAGTTAATAAGTGTCTGAGGTCAAATTTGAACTCAGGTCTTTCTTACTCCAGGCCCAGTGCTCTAAACACTGTACCACCTACCTGCCCCAATATGGAATCTGGGGCCCAAAAAAGTTAAGTGACTTGCCCAAGGCTTCATGGATAGTTAAGTAACAAAAGAACCAGGACTACTGTCCAATGTTGTCACAATATCCTCTTCAGCAGATCTAGCAGTGGAAAGGTTGTGCTTCCCCCCTCAGCACAGGGACAGAGGATTAGGAAAGGCAGGAGGAGGCAAGGGTAGAGGTATCATCTGCACGTAAGATGGGCTCACAGAACTCCAATCATGCCAGTTCTCCATTTATGCATCTTTGACTCCAATTCTCAGATGTTGTTTCCTACTTCTGAATAAGAAAGTCTTCCTTTGTCCCCTTGTCTGACCAAATGAGTCTTCCTGGGATAACTTGGTTTATGCTGGGATACCTTCCTGAGCTGCATTCTCATACTACTTCATGAGAACTTGGATGTGGCTCTACCCACGCCAACTGGTAGAAACTTTCATAGAGACAATTACTGGTATGCTTGAACGAGTCTTTAAGGAAATTAAGTCAGAAAGGTCTCAGATGCTGAAGAAGGATACCTGAAGTTAACCTCCTGCACTTGATCTCTGGGCCAGTTGCTTTGGCCTGACCTGACTTCCAAGGAAAAGAAATCAGTTCTGCCCTAGCTTCCCAAAAGGGGATTTTTATATTTCTTCCTTGTTTTAGAAGGAAAGGTAGGATTTAGAACAGATTTGTGGTTTTATTGGGGGGGAATTCCCCCCAGTGGGGAAATTACCTATACCAGTGTATCTCAACACATGATCTGATCCTTACAGTCTTAGAGAACGTTTGGCACAGAGATATTAATTGACTTGACCAAGGTCACACAGTCAACACACTTGAACTCAGGTCTTGCTAACTCCAAAGTCTGCTCTCTATCAATTATTCCAGGCAGTAGATAGTATAGATACTATTATTCTCATTTTGTAGATTAGAGAACGGAGACACAGCGTGCTTAAGTTACTTTTCCAAGATTACACAGCTATTAAGTGACTGAAATGGATTTAAATTCAGTTGTTCTGAGTCCATATGAAAAGTTTGTAGACAATGGAATTTCTTTTTCATACTATATATTTGGAACAGTCAAGAGAGATGGAGCTCAGAACTGACAAAGATCACACAAATAACAGGTAGGCAATGGTTGAATTTTCCAATTCTTTTGTGCTTAGTTTTCCTGAATTTCCAAAAACCTACAAAGATGACAGACTAATAAGTGGCTCCCTTCAAATGAGTAGGTAGACCCTTAATAGAGCTCATTAGTCCATATTAGTAGACAGGGTACACAGTTGGGGAATAAATTCTCAGAGGGCAGAGTATGCTGACACATCTGTTCTTTACAGGCCACCCCCTCCTCCAAAAAAAAAAAAAAGCCAAATCCTGACTTCGGTGGTTCAGTGAAGCCAATCACCTGTCTACATCACCTGCAAGAGATGAAAAAAAAACTGGAAGGAAAAAAGAGATAAATAATTTATTGAGCATAAATATTAAAGAAAATTGCAGAACATAGTTTGGTGTCACAATGTTGTTGTTACAGAATCATCTTGTTATAGCTTCTGGCAAAACAATGTTGTCCTTAACATCACTAAGACAAAACCTGAGATTTGCCAAGCATGCCATGGATGTCTGCTTGCTGTCCAGGACACTTAGCAGGATGCCAAACTGCTAGTCACTCTGTCAGAAAAGTCTATGGGGATCTGCTATCAGGAACAAGTAACTAGGAACAAGGAAAAGATTAAGAAAATAAGTAATTGCAGACAGCAGGGTTGCTACCACAGAAAGAACAGCAGAATCTCAGAGCCAGAAGTGACCTCAGAGGACGTAAAGTCCAAGGAATCTCTTCTCCAGCATCCCTGACAATAGGTCATTCACTTGAAGACTTCCAGGGAAGAGGAATCTCATATATATCCCAAGGAAGTTCATTCCATTTCTAGTTAGTTCTAATTGTTAAGGAATTACTTCTTGGATTGAAATGGAACCTATTTCCTCTGAACCTTCAATTCATTTTAGTTCAATTCAACTGAATTCATAGTGTATGCCTACTATAGGTAAGGCACTGTGCAGGGAACAAAGAACTCAAAAATAAAAATTGCCACTCACACAGTGTTGCTAATTCGACCTTCTAGGATCAAGCATAACAAACCTAGTCCCCTCTCCCAAAAGAACAACCCTCCACACACTAAAGGACAATAATCACTCTTCTTTCCATTCCTTACCAACTTTACTCTTATCCAGAATATTTATTGCTCCTTCCCTTAATTTTCATAAAGCACAACCTCTTGCTCTCCCCACATGAGTCGGGAATCAGGCAGCCCCGATGCCCAAGTTACATGGTCTTGGGTAAATTCTGTCCACTCTGAGTCTTCTTTTTAATTGTTTTCTCTGTAAACATAAGAGACTGGAATAGATGTGCTCTAAGGTCCTTTCCAGCTTGGTTCTCTATGTATCTGTAATTATTAATTCAATTCAACAGGCAACTGAAGAAAAATAAATGAACAGAAAGGGATTTATTAAGCACTTACGATGTGCCCAGTATTGTAATATGGATACAAAAAAAAAGTCTTTGTCCTCAAGTAACTTTTTTTTGTTTTGCTTTTTGGAGGGTGAGGGCAGGGCAACTGGGGTTAAGTGACTTGCCCAAGATCACATGGATAGTAAATATGTCAAGTATCTGAGGCCACATTTGAACTCGGGTCCTCCTGACTCCAGGGCTGGTGCTCTAATCACTGTGCCACCTAGCCACCCCTCCCCAAGTAATTCATAATCTAATGGGAGAGATACCACATAAAGGCCAGGAAGGGGCACTTGATCAACAAATTTCCAGGGACAGTTAGAAGGGCCATAGGGCCCTAGATTGACAATTCCCATTTAGGATCACTCAATAGTTCATGATTCATGATTTCACCTGGAGGTGGGAGAAGGGAAGGAAAGAGTATTCAAAGGGTAGCAAGGTACCTCATCAGCCAGCCACTCCATAGATAGATAGATAGATAAGTAGATAGATAGATACTATATATATATCTTTTACGTGCCTGGCACTGTGCCAATAAATAATATAAAGAAAGGAAAAAGACCCAAGGAGTTCACCATCTAATGGGGGAAACAAAATGCAAACAACTATGTACAAACGTGTTGTATGTGTGTATGCATATATATGTGTGTGTACATATGTATGTGTGCTTGCATGTGTGGGTGTGTACACATACAGATTAGCAAGTGAAGTAAATCAGGGCTGTGGCGTTTCTGAAATAACAGAGAGGACCAGGCAGCTAGGTGGAGCAGTGAATAGAGCACCAGCCTTGTAATCAGGAGGACCTGAATTCAAATCTGGCCTCAGACATACTTACTAGCCATGTGACTTTGGGCAAGTCACTTAACCCCAACTTCCCTTCTAAAAAGCAAATAGAAAAAAAAAGAAATAACAGAGAGGAGCAATCACCAATAAGATGATAAATTGCATTTAAGTGAATTACGCTCCCTTTCAATTGAAATCTTCAAATAGATCGTGGCTGATCATGTTGGAAATGTTATAGATGGAAAATGTTTGGACTAGCTGTCTATAGTAGTCCATTCCAACTCAGCATCTAAGATTATTAATAATAACCACTCCTATTTTTATAGAACTTCATAGGTTTACAAAGTATGATTTTCAGAAGATGTTTATAACAGAATTCATTCCTTCTAAAAAAACAACAGCTTTTTTCCAAATGTTCCTGTTCCTGTTAAGGACAGGACCATTGTAAGTAAGAATGAAGTTCCCCCTTGACCCCTCTCTTTTCCTTGCCCTGCCTACACAATTAATAACCAAATCTTGTTACTTATTCTTCCACATCTTTCCCATTCATCCCCATTTCTTCCTTCACACAGTCACTGCCCTAGTTCACCCACATCACTTCTTGCCCAGACTACTGCAGTACTACTACTCCTAATTCATCACAATGACTAGGGTCTCTCCCTGCTCTAATCCAGTTGCCAAAGAGCTGCAAAGTAATTTTCCAAAAGCACAGGTCTGACCATTTCACTCCCACACACACATTCAATGCATTCCAATTGCTCAATATTCCCATTAGGATGCAATATAGACTCCTCTGTTTGGTTTTAGAGCCCTTTATCATCTGCCTCCAACTTACCTTTCCAGGCTCAATAAATATTACTGCCCTCCCTAGACTCTGCTCCAGTCACACTGGCCTACTTTCACATACCACACTCCTGTCTTTGGATATTCCTACATGTTCTCCATTCACTGAATGTTCTGCCTCCTCCCCTCCATCTCCTGGAATCTCGTTTCCATAAAAGCTCAGCTAAAAAGTTCACTTCTTCATAAATATATTCCTGATCCTCCCTCCAGCTAGTGGTGCCCCTCACCAAAATGGCACTTATTTATTGTGAATAGATTTAGTACATGCTTTGATATGTTCAAATTGTTTCCCCCAGTAGAATGCAGGTTTTTTCTTGGGGGGGGGGGGAATGGAGGGTTCCTTCATTTTTGTCTTTATATTCCCAGAGCCCAAGCACAAAACCAGCAACATAATAAGTGCTTAAATGCTTGCTGACTGATTGACCCATGATACAAGTAGTACAAATATTATTATCTCCATTTTACAAAGGAAGAAAATGAATCACAGTAAAGACCATCAACGTTAGAAAACAGAGCCCACCTACTATGAGCTTCCTCTTTTCCCTTATGTCACTCCTCAGAACTATCCACATCTCTATCCATCTTCTCTTCCTTTGTTACAATCTCAGAGGAAGCAACCCTTCTTATTGAGGCTGGGTTTTGATTGTTCCCTATGTGCCAAGTCTTCCCATTTTCTCCATGAGCTTGACTCTTAGATAATTTCCTGTCCTTATCATCAATCTCTCCTTATTCACTGGTTTCTTCCTTATTCTTGGTGATGTCACCAGTGATTTTAGTTTCAATTGTCATCTCTGCCTGGTGACTCTCAAATCAATATGTCTAGCTCGAAGCCCCAGTCTCACATCATCAACTATTTGTGAGATATCTCTACCTGGATGTCCTGTTGGCATCGTAAACTCAACCTGCCCAACTAGAGCCTCACTGTCTTTCTTCCTAAAATCTATCCTTCCTTCATTCTTCCCAATTTCTGCTAAGTGTACAACCATTTACCCAGTCAATCACATTAACAACAGTGGAGTCATTCTTGCTTCTTGACTCTCCTTTACCTCCCAGGTTCAGTCACTTTCTAGGTCCTATAAATTCTATGTTCACAACATTGCATAGCCATTCTCTTCTCTCCACTCACACAGTTATCAACCTAATCCAAGCCCTCATCACCTCTCAACTATTTTCATAGTTTCTTAATTGTTCTTCCATGTTCAACTCTCTAAATAATCTGAAAACACAATTCTGAGCTTGGTGCTCAAAAACCTCCGGTGGTTCCCTATAACTTCAAGTAAAAAGTGAAAAATTGTTAGGCTGGCATTTAAGGTATGCAGTACCACCAGATCTGCTTCCAGGTCAGCTCCAACAGCCATCATTGAGGGGAGAAAGAGTTGTAGAAAGGAGCTCATCAGCTTCATCATCACAAGAAACAACTACTGACCAGCTGGCATCAATATGAGATGGGCATAGAAGCACTGGGAGCAACAGCACCTCCAGATCTGCTGCACCCTAAGGACCAGGGGACCTTTCCATCATTGCCCCTGAAACCTTCAATATGTGCTGTCTCCTTCATTAGAAGGTGAGCTCCTTGAGACCAGGGCTTGTCTTCTTATGTTCTTTTTGTATTGTCAGAGCTTAGCACAGTGCTTATGCTAAGCACTTAAAATGGTTCATTAATTCATCTTGTAATCTGGATCCAAGGACTACTTGTTCTGCAAAGCTGAGATTCTAACTCTCAACTCCCACTCGCATGCATCTGTGTAAGTCTCCCACCACGGCTAGTATGCTCTCTCTCTGTACCTTCAACTTTCAGAATTCATATTTTCTTCTAAAGCTTAGCTGAGGTACTCCCTCCTCCATGAGGTTATCCTTCATTCACTCAGTTGTGGGTGAAAGTCTCTCCCTCCTTCTTCAATTATCTTGCATATACTTCTCTCTACATGGGGTATGGTTCAGGATAATGGATGCTCTGCTTGAGGGAAACGACTTTGTCTTTGTAACAGGCCAAAAGTCTAGCACAACACCTTGCATATAGTAGGAACTTAAATTATTTCTCAATTTGTTAAATTGGATTGGCAACCAGTATATCAGAGTTAGGATTGGAACCCAAATATCTTCTGATTCTTGTGCCTTTTCATAGCACCAATCTGTATTTTCTGAATGTGTCATTCATAACTAGATAGAATTTCATTAAACATTTACCTCATTCCAATTTTAACCCCCTCTGTCTAGCAGCTGCTGTGATAGGTTCCTAGGTAACCAAAAGGTTTAATAAATCTGCATAATTCTAATTAAACACTGTAAATAATTTATCTGCTTAAGTGTCCTGATGAGTCTTTCATCTTTCTGAAGGGAGGCCATCCATGCTGACATTTAGAATGAGACTGGCAAAGGAACAATACTTCAAAGAAGGGTGTGTACAGGAGTGGCCTCCTTCTCACAGACATGGGAAGGGAGATGCTGGGCCGAGGATTCCTCATAGGATCACAGGTTTAGAGCTGGAAGGGATCTGAGAAGTCAATAGTCCATCTTTCTGATCTTACAGATGAGGAAAATGAGGTCAAGGGAGTTACATAATCTGTCCAAGATTATACAGCAGGTGAGTATCGGAGTTGATATTAGAAATCCAGCATACTTTCTACCTCACCACATTGTCTCCTAACCAAAGTAGGACCAGGGCACACTGTTCTTTTCATCTGTGGGCAATAATGAAAGACAGGATACTAGGCTGAGTGAAAAACACCACTGGTCACTTGAAAGCAGGTGCCCTGCATACAGTGAGTGACACTTTCTAAAAAATAGGAGACAAACTAATCCCCCACTCACTAATGCAAATTCACCATCTATATTAACCTAACACATTGAGAAATTATGTTTGAAAAGAGAAATTATATAGTTGCCAAACATTTATACATTCAAATTTTCCCAAGCAAATATATAATTCCCTATAAAATTATAAATTCCACATAAGCAAGATCTGAGAACCAAGGAGGTTTAATGGGTTCAAGAATATCTAAGAAGAGGGCAACCAGAATGGTGAAGGGACTTGTGATATCTCACACTGATAATGGTAGAAGAAACTAGGGCTTGGCCTGGACAAGACAAGATTCTTAAAGATCACATAGCTAGAAAGTGGCTGAGATGGGATGTTTTCTTCATCACCATAATTCCCCCAGTGCTGGCACAGGCTTGAGCGCATAGAAGACTCATGGGATCATAGAATGTAGAGCTAAAAGTGAACTTGGAGGGTCCTTCATTTTATAGAAAAGGAAATGAGCCCCCACTAGATTGAGACTTGTTCAAAAACACACAACTGGTAAGTAGGATTTGAGCCTATGTTGTCTGATTCAAAAGCCAGTGCTATTTCCTTTCAACCTTCTGAGACTTGATATGTAATCATTGAATTTAATTGAACAATAAAAGAAAAAAATACCAATAAATTAGTAGTTTTGGTGCCCACTAGAAGAGGTAAAATATATGGCGGTAATTACATTGAAGGGAACTGGAATATTTGGATATACTAGAGAACTGCCAGGTTTCTGTTTTGCTATCCATCCATAAAATGAAGAATTAGACTCAAGTAACTGCTAGGGCCCCTTCCAGCTCTAACATCAAATGAGTCTGAAAATATATGAGATCTCCATTAAGACTTAATGCATTAGCTCTCAAACCATATACAAATATTACTGTTTTCCACTTTGATAATTAATAAATTGTAATGTAAAACCAAACTTTGGATTAAGTATGCGCAATTACTAGGCTACAAGTCAATTGCAGACAACACGCACATATAAATGCAGCTAATAAGTCTTACTGTAATGATTAATCAATTTATGAATACATTATTTAAACTAATAGTTCAGGTAAGGTATCTTAAACAAGTTACAGAGCACATCGACCAATTCAAATACCAGCTACTAGATCAATAGCAAACTGTAAGTAAACTCTAGGGAAAAGGTACACTTGGGGGAAAAAATCTGAAAATAAAAGGGCCAGATAGAAGATCTGCCACAATTTTAATTGTTTTTAAAAAGAGAATGAAGTAGTATTTACTAAATAAGGTGATACACCCAAACTTTAAACAAGTAAACCAGTATGTATTGCTTGAGACACTACTATTCATTGCTATATTTCCTTCCTTCCTTCCTTCGTTTCTTCCTTCCTTCCTTCCTTCCTTCCTTCAGCAAATAATTTTTAAGTGGCCGCTGTGTTCAGAACTTTGAGTTGGGTACTAGGATATACAAGTTTAGAATAGGCCAGACCCCTGCCCTCATGGAGCAAGCATCCAGTAAATAATAGTACATCCTACAAAATAATAATTTAGCCATTTAGATGTACAACCCCCTCCCACCAAATATGCATATTGATCAAGAACCTTCCAATTCAATTACTAAACAAGATCCAAAAAAGATTTTAATAAGATGTTTTGTGGAAGAGATTTATCTGACTCTCTAAATGTTATACATATCTTTGTCAGCATTAGTTTGGGCTTAAAATGTACATAATCTCACTGAGATTCTCTTTTCTACAGAGACCCTCCCCCTCTACTTGCCCTGCTGTCATAGCAAGTGAGGCAGTAAATCAAATTTCCCCCAACTGCTAACCTCAACAGGGTCTCTTACAAGGGACATAGTCCAGGCTTTGTGAGCTGTAGCTCTTTCTCTCTCAATTATTTTTTTATATTAGGGCTAATTAATGTGAGTTTATTAAATAAAAAGATAGGGCACTACCAGTTTCTGAAGGTGTGATATTTTATCACAATTTCAAGTGAGGCTGCATTTTTTAAAATTAATTAGAATCTGGCGAGAATGGCCACACATTATTGAGTAAGTAACAGCAGTTAAGTGAAACAGATGAAATATTGGTAAGCAATGCAGACCACAGTATAAGTATGTGAAGGAGGTCAGAGGTTAATCCCTATTGATTTTCAAGTCCGTGCAGAGCACCACTGGGAAAGACAGGTTCTGTTGGCAATCAGCGAGCACAAATACATTATAAATCTTACTGTCCGCCTTCACTGATCAGTGTCACTTACTTCCTTCACTAAAGACCATTAGGAAACTCCAGCAAATTCACCAATATACAAACAGAAAATAAAGCATTCTGTCCGGGAATGATTTGAGATAGAAAACTTTCCGGAAACCTTTGAGGTCTTCCATCCAGTCAGCGAGACTCTGTCCATAATCACAAGAACAACTTTTGCTGTATTTGGCTCAAAATTCTTTTTAAAGGATGTATATGAAACATGCATGGCTGTCATTAGGAAAACAGAACCACATTTTGGAGATGATGGTTGACTTTTGTATGTGTATAAATGGGATTTCCCAACAATTTCAATCAATGAAAAAGATAACCCCTTCTTAAGAGACACTAGAAAAATCTAGAATCAAGAAAAAGAGATAAATGGGTCTCTTGAGCAGTTGTTATTGTTTTTATTGGTAGCAGTAGCGGTGGGGGGGGGGGGGTAATTTAAAGCTATGATTCCATTTTTGTAGGGGATTCCTGGTGCAGAAATTCCTTCCAACAATATGCTATTTTCTATTACAGTCTGAGGTAGTTTCCTAGGACATGAAAAATTAAGTGACTTGCTCAGGATAACGGAGTCAGTGTTTACTGAATGTGGGACCTAAACCCTGTTCTTCCTGACTCCAAGTCAGTTCTCTAACCTCTATGTCAGGCAGAGTTTTGCTTAGAATTCAATTATAAGTATGGTGACTAAAACTATACCCCACAGGCTATAAATCTGTCCTGGGGATGGAAATACTGATAATACTTATACCCTGCTAAGAAAGAATCTATCCTGCTCTTTTGTAACCACTTCCTATTCTCTCGACCTTATTACTCCCATGTCCAAATCCAGCCCTGATCATTCCTTCCACAGTGCCCTCTGGAATCCCAATTATATTGTTAATAAATATACTTTTGATTTTGACCTCTCTCTCTTGTGTTTATTCCATATTTTGGCATTTGTGCAGATCTAGATCTCTCTAGAAAAGGGGTCCTTAACTTTTTTGTTACACACACACACACACATATATGTATATATATATGTATATATGTATATATATGTATGTATGTATGTATGTATGTATACAAACACACACATACACAAAACTAAGAATAAAACCAATTAAATGTCTGTGTATATACATAAATGCAAAAATATTTTTTAAAAAGTTCATGGACCCCAGTTTAAGAACCTCTGCTTCAAAAGTTACTATTTCCCTGACTATCTTTTTTTTTTTTTTTTAACCTTGGTTGTACCTTTATTCATGTTCACTGACACACTGGTCGTTTCACAATAGTCTGGGAGAGTGAGTTAGCATACACCAGGCTTCTCATTGCTACTTCTAGTTCTCTCTCTGTGATCATCACTCAACAACCTCTTATCACTTTGATGTTTACTCCATAGAGCTATGTAACTTAGCCCAGATCATGGTGGACACTACCTATCAACACCCACATCGTTCTTCTTACTTTCTCAAGGAGGTGTCAAAATCATCCTCTCCACTCCAACCCCTGCCCTTGTAGTAGGATACTTCAACATATATGTTGACATTTCCTCAAATACCCTGGCATCCCAGTTTCTCCATCTTCTCAACTCCTACAACCTCCTCCACTCCATCTCAGTCACACACAGTAATGGTCACATTCTTGATTTTGCCATCATGTACAATATAATACTTTTATAATCAAGAATTTTGAAATTTTATGACCATTGGTTCCTTTAGTTTCATCCCTCTTTAAGTTTCACTTTTCCTAAATATATTCTTCATGCTCACCATAACCTCCTTTCTCTGCCCCCCCATCAGTTCTCTCCCAGACTATCACATATGCTTTGCCTTCACTTTCCTCCCTATTGAATCTTGACCATATAGAAAAAGATCTAGATCTATAGATAACCAGTTCAATGTTTACATTGTCCTCTACTCTCAAATCCCTATTGTCCAATGTCATTCTCGCCTTAACAAACCCCAAAACAGAGTAATTCCCATCATCCCTTTCTTCTACTCAGTCACAGGCTACAGAATGGTGTTAGAGGAAAATATGTTGCCTATTCTAAAATCATGTCATCTAATCTCAAAATTACTTCAAAGTAATTCTTTTTCTTCTCCAAACTTCACATTTCTTCCAAGGCATTTACCTCTCCCATCTTCTCACCAGACTTAACTCACGCTTTACCAAAAATACAGAGACCATCCATCTGCCTCGAACTCTTTTGTCTTCGGTATGTTACATCCCCAAATCTCATGACATCAGATGTTGTTCTTCCCTTTATTCCAGTGCTCCATTTTTTGTATCCTTTATTCTACTTAATCCTGTATCATCAGACAGCTTACCCCCACATGGTCTACCCTGTTCTCTAATCTACAGTCTCTCCTTATTTATTGGTTCACTTCTTTCTACTTACAAACATGCTCAGTTCTCCCACATCCATAAAAAATCCTCATTTGTTCCTAGCATACCCTCAAGCCTACATCTCTGCTTCCTTTCACAGCCAAACTGCTAGAAAATGTTGTCTATTTTTTTTGTCTCCTCTCCCTTCAATCACTTCTCAACCCCCTGAAATTGGGTTCTTTATTCTGCCCTCATCATTCAACTGAAACTGCTCCCTCAAAAGTGACCAGTAACTACCTAACAGCTCTCTTAACCTCTATGTAGTATGTGACGTAGCTGACAAGTTCTGAAATGGGGGCACACTGCTCTTGATCTGTTCTCCTCCTATCTATCTAGCTGTTCTTTCTTAGATCTCATTGGATTAGCATCCATATCCCACCAGACAACTGTCTTTCATGGTCTCAAACTGGGTATCTAGAAAGAATCTCAAACTCCACATACCAAAAACAGAACTTATTCTCCTTCACACCATGACCTGCCCTTTTCTAAACTTCCAAATTATCTATTTCTATCAAAAGTATCAACATCCTCTCAGTTGCCAAGACTTCTGACCTCAGTGTCATCCTCAACTTCTTGCTCTTACCCCATATATTCAATCCATTGCCAAAAATTTGTGATTGTAACCTTCACAACATCTCTTATATAAGCCAATCACCTCTCAAATACTAGAGTCATAGCTTTCTAACTGGTCTTTCTCCATTACAAATAGCCCTCCATTTACATTCTGAGGTGTTTTTTCCCTAAAGCAGGGGTTTGAGCATGTCATCTCCTGCTCAACTCACCATAATCTCCAGGATCAAATGTGATGTGCTCTATTTGGCACTTAAGGCTCTTTAAAACTTAGCCCCTTCCCATCCTTTCAGTCTTCTTACATTTCACTCCCTTATACTCTAAGATTCAACTACCCTGGCCTATTGGTTGTTCCTCAAAAACAATGCTCTTGATCCTGTCTCCTATCTGAAATGTTCTCCCTCCTCACTTCTGTCTGTCGCATCCCTGGCTTCCTTTACCTCTCACCCACTATAGGGCAACTTTCCCTATCTCCCCCGCCACTAGGGCTTTCACCCTCTAAAAGTGACAATGTATCCTATATAGTCATTTACACAACTATTTACACGTTGTCTCTCCCACTAGAATATCAGTTCCTTGCAAGAAGTCTTTTTTTTTTTTAATTTCTTTTTCTTTTCTTTCTATCATTAGACTTTGGTCAAGAGCCTAAGTGCTTAATAAATGTATGTTGACCGACAGACCCTGAAAAGCCAAAAGAGGTGAATTTAAAAGATTTTTTTTTCTGTTCTAAGATACTAGGCCTAGATAATAACAGTAAGAAAACATATGCAAATTACCAATATCTCTAAATAAAATATGAACTTGAACTAGAAAATTGTCCCACACTATCATCCATGAGTTATTCTGTCATTGGTGTTTGCCTTCCTACTGACGCTAGGCCAGGGGATATTCAGCTGGTCTGGTGCTGGACAGGAAGTGCCTCATGAGGAAGCCTCAGAACATGCCTCCCTAGAGATGCTCTGGCCCAAATAAGGGTCTAGGAAGAAGAGCTCATTTGGTTCTCTACCATATAAGTCTCTTAATGGTCCCACTTGTTATCAAGAAGAATTAATAAATAGTTTCCAATAAAGCAAGGGGAGTTAGCAGTAAATCTGGGCTTTTCTCATGCTATTATACCCACTTATCCTTTCTACAGACTGGAACTGATCCTTGTAGTAACCACTGCGCACTTGCTAGAAAGCCAGCTTGCAAAGCACAGTTTGGGAGGAGGGAGACTTCTAAATGAGCTTGGCATTACATTTAAAAATATCATTTAAGGGAATTTTAAGCTGTCTAAGAAGATGGATCCACTGTGTTTGTTTTCTACATTAATGAGCTATAAAAAGAATGGAATAGGCCATAAATACAGTACTTTTGTAAAAGCCTTTACTAAAAATGCTAGTACTTGTGTTTATCATTTATATCCTTGTATACAACCTCAAAATTGATTACACTTTAAACCATACATAACTCGCTCTGTGTTTCATTTTGTGCCATCCTACAAACAGTTTTATAACTCAGTTAATATATTCCATATTTTGTGTTCTTATTGATTATGAATATTTCTTTAGGGGATTTTATTGCTTTTAAAATAACAAATGTTAGGTATTATAAAAAAATAGAAAAACCAATCGCAACTTTTATATTTTTTCCTTCTCATGTTAGTCCTAATATATAAATTTTGGCATGAATATATCAAAAATATAAATTTTTATCTTTCATATTTGTATATTTTTACAAAGAACTGCCTTAATACAAAACATTATATAATGTTTTGGTCTTATTTTAATTTCCTTTAAAAATACATTTGATTAATTCTATCATTTCTTCTGCCAATTAAAAAATTTAAATTCCAACATATTATCCATGTATAACATGGTAATTTTACATTGGTATATATTATCTTTCCTAATTGCCATAGCACTTTATGGGCTCAAATATGATTTATAGATATGATATGATTTCACTATTAATTATCAAATTGGAAAAAAATAAAATCTTACATTATAAATTCTCTCCTGGAAATTAGTTTTATTATTTTTTCCATAATCCTATCACACAAGCAATAAGTGCATTGCGGCATGAACACTTTAATTTTTCCTGTTAGTTTTAAGCAAGCCCAGAGGTGAGGTTTAATAAGGATCAATGGCACTTTATCTGGGACAGGGCCACTTCACAGCATGCAAATTACACAGTAACACTTACAAAAAGAAATAGATTTAATTAAAAAAAAGTAGAACCACAGGCTCTGGAAATTCAATTAAAGGATTTATGCAAAGGTTTGCTAGGTTTTTATATGCAGTTACTGCTTACATAATGAGCTTTTCATATTAAAAATCAATAGGTAATCTAGAGTAGAAGATCATCCCCTTAAATACATTTTTTAAATCAATTTGAAAAATAGTCCATCAACTGCTGTGACTACTCTGGCTGGTTCGATTAGGCTAAGAGCAATATTTAGATTGTAAGACGTGCTATGGAATATCTATGCTCTGATTTTGCTTTCAAGTGTTCTTAGAGGCTGGAGTGCCAAAGATAATCATAGAGTAATTCAAGATTGTGTAAAATGTATAAATAATTAATTTAATTACAAGCCAGAACTCATGATTTTGAAATATAATAATAACCAAGGTAGCCACTGATACAATCTGATCACATTTTTATCAGTTAAATGCAAAGACCCTTTTCTATATACGGCTTTTCAATATTAACTGCCTATTATGTGTCAGTTTCTCAGCATTCAAAGACATACATTTCACAAAAACCCATTTAAGTAACCAACTAAGGAAGCAATTAGCTTATAACTTAAGCCTACTCTCCATTTCCTCGGACAATGAAGGACAAAGGGATTTGTAAGACATAAATTTGCCAGAAGTTTCGCCACCCTTCTCTTACCAGACATTTGGCCACACTGGCCCCCATCCAAGATTTCTTAAGAAAACTTACAGCTATTGAGGCGTCCTGACACAATGGAAATAGTACTAGCTTTAACCTCCAAAGACTGGGTCCAAATATCAGCTGTAGACTTATTATGCATACGATGTTCAGCAAATCACTTCTTCCTCTGGACCTCATTTTCCCCATCTGTTAAATAAAGGTGCTGGACTAGATCTTCTCTACAATTCTTTCCTGATCTAAATCTTATGTCTCATAAAAAGTGTGGTGAAAAGACTCTCCCTACTGGATGACATGAGAAATGAAGAGCTCCCCAGAAGGGCAATGGGGCAAAGATTATGTATCAGGGGCAAGCTGGAGATGAAAGAGTCACTATTGAAGTCTCACAGTGAGGATAATGGACAATAAATGAACCATCTAACTATGACTGGAATCATAAAACCAGGACCTGTTTGGTAGCCTGAAAACTCAAAAACAGAATGGAACAATTGTTCCATCATTCAAAAAAAGAAACAGAAAGTATAGGATTGTGGCCTTTTATATTCATTGGACCTGGATTCTCATCAACTTGAGTGTCAGTGTCAACGAAGCATTTTGTCAAAGAGCAAAATCACAACCAATATGGAACTAAGGGCAGGGAGGAAGAAAGAACATGGGCCATCCAAAACCTGTACTTACCAATTGGTTGGAGATACAAGATGTTAATCAAGAGAAATAACAATAAAAAAAGATTATATTTATATATCCTTTTACAGTTTACAAAGAGCTTTCTTCAGAATAAGTTTTCAAGGAAGAAATGAAAGTGGTTTTTGTCTCTAGTTTACAGTATAGGCAGCTAAGGCACAAGAAAAACTAAGTGACATGTCCAAAGTCACACAGTTTATAAGTGACAGACACAGGTTAAGAGTGCAGGTCTTGTGATTTCCAAGTTCATACTGAGTAACATTGCCTCTCATAAAAAATGTCTCACACTTCTGTCCTATTTTACAGTTTACAAAGCAGTTTACAGATATTCTCTTATTTGATATAACAGCCCTTGAAGGTATGCAGAGCAAGAGTTTTAAAATCTATTAAAGGGGTGAAAGCCGAGGCTCAGAGACGCGAACTGATGTGTGCAAGGTCATATAGAAAATGAGGGAAAGAAGTAGATGAGGGCTTTTATACACAAGGACAAATGAGATCTGCCAGTTCTTTTATCTCACTTAATAGGGTTCCTATTTTAAAAAAAATAAAAAAGTTGATTATCACTCCCCATGTTCTTCAGTAATCAGTTCAACTCAAAGGATTACAAGGAAACAAGTCCCCCTTCTGAATCTCAGTTTCCTTCTCTGTAAAGTGAATGAGTTGAAATGGATGATTTCTAAAATGCATTCCAGCTTTAAATTCCACGTTCTGTCATGGGACTCCCATGAAAATACCTAAACTTTTAAGTGAATAATTTGTGACATCCTCTCATATTACTTTCTTCTGTTTGGCAACATAAAGAAATAAGCAAAACAAGGTATTTAAGACCAAAAATTTATCTATCTCCCAAAACCCCCTACCTCAGCAACAGTAAGACTTTAAGAACTTGCTGATACAGCTATCACAATCTAAGGGGATGACAGTCTCAGTTTAATAATAGGATTTCCCTGCTCTAAACGCACAGGTAAAAGAAAGTCCAGTGCATCTGAAAAATCCTTGGTCTTTCAGTTCTAACTTATCAAGGAATTCACATCATGCCATTATTACAAAAGCTCCAAAATTTCAAATTTGAGAGTGCTCACCGCAATGACTGATTCCAACCTCTCTGAGCTTTAAGAATTAATAATTATAATCTGCTAGGACCCCTCCCCTTCCAAGTTACCAATCCTCCTTCCTCCCCCCCAGATCCCTGGTGAATAGTATCCTAGTGATGAGATTTTGTGTATTTATTTAGGCTGGTCCATAAAAATATAGTGATAGACATAGAGGTCACTCCTGGATTTGTATCCAAAGCCTTTCCAAATTAATAGAACCTGTCAGAGTTTAAGCTCTATTTAGCCTCTAAGGATGCAGAAACACCTCAAGATCATGGTCATTTAGTGATGGATTCATAATCAAGTAAACCTGAGTTCAAATCTTGCCAAATATAATAATAGCACATACTTCGGAGAATTGTTTTGAGAATCAAATCAGTCTCTAAAATAAAGTATTCTACAAACATTGAAGCGTTATATAAATATTATTATTGTTATTTTTGTTGTCATATTGAGCATGTGTTAAGGGCTTTGTTTATGTCACTTATATTAACCATGTGTCAGTTACTGTACTAATCCCTGGAAATACAGATGTAAGTAAGCAAAACAGAGACCACCCTCAAATAGCTTACATTCTAATGAAAGAATATAGAAGGAAGCACTGGAAAGAAAAGGAGGAAAATACAGGGAAATATCAAGGAGCCCTAAGCCCAGGCGACGTAAGGCAGAGCCAGGAGACGCAGGGAGAGAGCCCACGTTCCAATGGAAAAGAGAAGGTTACAGAGTAAAGTCATGATGAAGAGATGACTGGAGACTTATGTCCAATTATTGATATATGATTGGTTAAATCACATATTCATTTATTTGCTCATCAAACATTTACTAAATGCCTAATATGAACAAAGCCCAGGATATCTGTCAAACTAATACCAAAAATTGTTTTCCCTTTGTTTTGGTAGAGTGAATGTGAAAGAAATGGAGAAATAGAATGACAGCATTTATACAGGGTAAAGACTAAGTACATTGGAAATTAAGATCCATAGACCTACTTTAATCTTTATTCATTCACAGTCAGTTTTCATTTATTTAATATTACTTATTCAATATTCATGAATGACAGACTATTCAGAGATCCCTATGGTATCTCTGAGGGAAGAAACAAAAATGAATTCATAGGATCAAAAATCACAGAACTGGAAGGGATCTTAGAGGCCACTTAGTCCAAGTCCCCCATTTTACAGATGAGAACATAAAGGCCTACAAAGATAGCGATTTATCCTGGGGCACAGTGGGAGAAAACCAATACCAGAATCCATCGACACGGTCTCGCTTTCACGGAAATTAAGATCTAGGATGGGATATGCGATAACAAGAACAGTGGGAATAATAACAAGGACAACAATGATGCTGAGGATTTATTAAAGCACCAACTATGTGCTGGGGGCCCTGCTGAGGACTTTATAATATCGTCTCACTTTACAACCCTGGGAAGTGGGTGCCTTCGTAATCCTCTCTTTATAGACAAGAAAACTCAAGCAGACAGAAGCTGTGACCTGTCCTCCGTCACGCAGCGAGTGTCTTGAACGCAAGTCTTTCTGACGTGAGGGCTTGCTCCACTGCCCCATCCAGCCGCCTAGGTGTATGCTGAACAAGTGCACAGTGCTGTCAAATGAGTTGAAAGGAAAATTCACTTCCTGTTTAAAGAATAGGAAAGGTGTTATGGAAGAAATGTAATTTCTTAGCTAGGCCTTATATAAGAATGAGAAAACATCTGCATTAGAATAAAACATTCCCATCTGCATTAGTATAAAACTTCGGAGCTTTAAGAGACCTTGTAGATCATCTAGTGTAACATTTCCTTGTACACATGAAGAAACTGAGGTTAAGAAAGATTAATTGATTTGCTGAACTTCACATAAGTAATAAGCCAAAGAGATCATTATTATAGTTTATGTTATAATATATTATTATATTAACTTCAAAATCTGTTGCTCTTTCCATGATACCATACTTGCTTTGTCTTACCAATAAAAGAAGATAAGTTTTTTTTTAATCTGTTTATTCATTAAATTATGATGTCAATGAATGGTAAAACAATCAATATCAGACCTTTGAAGGTTGAGGGTTACAAAAAAATTCCTCTCCTCTTTCTAGAACTTTCAGCAGAACATTGAAATATTTCTAGCATCTATTGTCAGTAACAAATAATTTGGGGAATTCTTCAGCATAAGTTACAAATAGAACAGTATTCCTTCCTCATTGCAATGTGCTACAATACAAGCAGATAACCCCTTACTATAAAAAATATTTAAATTATAATATGAAATTTCTCTAGTCTGTACGGTGAAATGTAAAACACAAAATAGTTCTGTAGCTATGTGGAGTCTTGTTAATGGAAGTACAGCTGATGTTAACACTATAAATTTCATTAGCCCCACAGCAAGCCATGGTTTTATAAAAATCATTTCCAGTATGTTCAGCTGTCAAACCTAATAACTGTTATAAAGGAAGGTGCCCTAAATGTCATTTTATTTTCTTAGATTGCAATCACATTTAAATTTCCCTGGAAAATGGTAACTTGGATAGGGAACTTTATTATTTGTTTCAAGATGATTCACTCTGAACAGAACTCTCTCAAAGGAATTAATTGATTAAAACAGATCACTTTTATTCTTCTTTACCACATTCTTCTGCAGTGTATAGGTACATACCATTTAGAACACTGCCATAGTCGACATCATTTATACTAATACACCATAACCAAACCCTACAATGACATCTCTGTAACATCATTTGGCAAATGGTCTGTTAATAACATTGTTCTGAAGGAACAAACTGTTTTCTGTAACTGTATTGTCTCTAATAAAATACTTCCATAGAAGCAAGTAACTATAGTAAGTGTTAACTAGAAGTATATCTATATATGTTCTGTAAACTTATTTTCTAAAGCAATTAAATTAATACAACAAGTACATATTAAGAACCTAATATGTGCATTACACTTTGTACGCTCTGGAGATATAAGGACAAAGGCAAAACAATCCTTTATTTCAGGACCTGAGTGGGGAGGTGGAAGGGTATGCTATAGGTGGGAAACGCTGGTTTTGTAATCAAAGGACCTGGATTCAAATAATATCTCTAATTCTAACTAGCTAACTCTGTGAACCAGAGCAATGGATTCACTTTCCTCTAGGGAATCAGACTAGGGGGCTCCTGACATCACTTCAAGTTCTAGACCTATGCTCTAGTGATTTTAACAAATAAAGTTAGTGAGGGAATGAGAAATTACAATCAGTGACAGATGAAGGAAGATTTTATATAAAGAATATGGCACTTGTGGCTAAAACCAAAGCAAATCAAAAAACTCTAAGGATTTAGGGAGTGGGAGGAGGTGAAAAGGGCATACATTAGGATACATTATGTTGTTGTTGTTGTTGAGTCATTCAGTCATGTCAGTCTCCTTGTGACCCCACAGACCGTAGCATGCCAGGCCCTTCTATCCACAACTATCTCCTAAAGTCTGTCTAACTCATGTAAGTTGCTTCCATGATACTATCTGTCCATCTCATCTTCTGCTGCCCCTTCTCCTTTTGCCTTCAATCTTTCCCAGGATCAGGGTCTTTTCCAGTGAGTCCTATCTTCTCATTATGAGGCCAAAGAATTTAAGTTTCAGCTTTAGAATTTGCCCCTCCAATGAATTGTCTGAACTGATTTCTTTAACTATTGACTGATTTGATCCCCTTGTGGAAGAGTCTCCAAAGGACTCTCGAACATCTTCTCCAGAACCACAATTCAAAAGTTGATTCTATAGTGCTCAGTTTTCCTTTCAGTTCAACTCTCACAGCCATACATTGCCGCTGGAAAAACCACAGCTTTGACTAAAAAGACCTTCTTCAGCAAGGTGATATCAGCTTTCTAGCATGATGACTAGATCTGCCATAGCTTTCTATACAACAAGCATCTCATGGCTGCAGTCACCATCTGCAATGATCTCTGAACCCAAGACTATAAAATCTGACACTGCTTCCATTTCTTCTCCCTCTATTTGCCAGGAAGTGATGGGACCAGTTACCATAATCTTAGTTTTTTGTTTATTAATGTTAAGCTTCAAGCCAGCTTTTACACTTTCCTTTTTCACCCCCATCAAAAGTATTCTTAATTCTTCTTTCTGTTTCTGCCATAAGAATGTATCATTTGCACATGTGAGATGGTTGGTATTTCTCCAGTCAAGATTAATTTCAGCTTTTTGATCTGTCAAGCCTAGCATTTCACATGATGTACTTTACATTAAATAAATAAGAGAACTATATAGCCCTTATCATACTCCTTCCCAAATTTCAAGCCAATCAGAGGTTCCATGTTCAGTTCTAAATATCGTTTCTTGGCCTGCAGACAGGTTCCTCAGGAGACAATCAAGATGATCTGGTATTCCCACATCTTTGAGGACTTGCCACATTTTGTTGTGATCCACAGAATGAAAGAATTTAGTGTAGTCAATAAAACAGAAACAGATGTTTTTCTAGAGCTCCCCTGCTTTCTCCAGAATCCAGTGAATTTTGGCAATTTGGTCTTAAGTTCCTCTGCCTGTTCAAAAATTAGCCTGCTCTTCCAATGAGGTAATTCTCAATTTACATATTGCTGAATGCTAGCTTGCATAGTCTTGAATACAATCCTGTTGAAGTGTGAAACAAACACAATTGTTCAGTAATTTGGACATTATTTGGCATTGCCTTTTTTTAGGATTGGGACATAAACTGATCTCTTCAAATCCAGTGGCCAGGATTGAGTTTTCCAAATTTGCTGGCATACTGAGTGCAACACTTTAACAATATCATTTTTTTAAGTATTTAAATAACTCACCAGGAATTGCAAGCAATTATTGTTAGCCTTATCATTAGCAATGCTTCCTAAGGCCCACCTGACTTCGTTCTCCAGGATATCTGACTTTAGATGACCAATGACACCACTGTTGCTATCAGTGATGTTAAGATCTTTCTTGTATAGTTCTTCTGCACACTCTTGTCTTCTTAATCTCTTCTACTTCTCTACTCTTCTACAATTTTTGTCTTTTATCATGCCCATTTTTATGTGAAATATTTCCTTGATATTTCCAATTTTTTTTAAGAGATCACTTGTCTTTCCCATTCTATTGTTTTCTTCTATTTCTTTGCATTGTTCATTTAAGAAAACCTACTTTCTATTCTCTGGAATTCTGCATTCAACTGAATATATCTTTACTTTTATCATTTACCTTTTGCTTTCCTTCTTTCCTCAGCTATTCTAAGGCTTCATTAGACAGCCATTTCTGGCTTCTTTCTTTGGGATGTTTCTGCTGCTGCATCTTGTACAATACTGCAACCTTCTGTCCATAGTTCTTCAGGCACTCTATCTACCAGACCTAATACCTTAAATCTACTCATCATCTCCACAATATATTCAAAAAGGTTGTTATTTAGGTCACACAGTTAGATGTCTTCCATACTTTCTTCAATTTAAGTCTAAATTTTGCAATAAGAAACTCATGATTTGAGCCATAGTCAGCTCCAGGTCTTATTTTAATTGACTGAACAGAACTCCTCCACCTTTAGTTGCAAAGTATCTGATCAATCTGATTTCTACACTGACCATCTGATGATGTCCCCGTGTAGAGTCACCTTTTCAGTTGTTGAAAAAGAATGTTTGCTATGACCAGGTAGTTATCTTGACAAAATTCTACTGGTCTCTTCCCTGCTTCATTTTATGCTCTAATGCCAAACTTTGCTGTTATTCTAATTATCTTTTGATTTCCTACTTTTTAGCATTCTAATCTTCCATGATGAATGTGACATCTTTTTCTGGTATTGTTTCTAGAAGATGTTGCAGGTCTTCATAGAACTGAGCGATTTGGCCTCTTCAGCACTAGTGGTTGGAGCACAAAACTGTATTACTGTGCATTTGAATGGTTTTCCTTGGATGTGAGTAGAAATCATTTTGTAATTGTTGAGATTATATCCTAGTACTGCTTTTCTCACCCTTTTATTGACTAGGAGAGCTACTCCATTTCTTCTAATTGAAACTTGCCCACAGTCATATAGTTAATGATCACCCGAAATAAACTCACCCAACTCTGTGGAGAGAATTCACTGACCCCCAACATGTCAGTGTTTAAACTTTCCATCTCTTGTTTCACCACATTCAATTTACCTTGATTCATAGACCTTACATTGCGAGTTCCTATGCAATATTGATCTTTACAGCATTGGGTTTTGCTTTCATCATGCAATACATCCACAGTTGAGTTTCCTTTTGGTTTTGGCCCAGCCACTTCATTAGCACCAGAGCTACTTGTAGTTATCTTCCTCTTGGTAATGTTTAACAACCTCTTTATTTCTTCCAAAGTAACATGCTGAAAACCTGCCAACCTGAGTGGCCCAACTTCCAGTGTCATATCTTTTATCATTTTAATATCATGCATGGGATTTTTGTGACAAAGATATTGGAATCATTTCCCATTTCCTTCTCTAGTGGGCGTACACTATAGGCATAGAGAATAGTCTATGCAAAAGCATGAATGGCAGAGGCGGAGAATCAAGTTCAGGCCAATAAGAATGGAAATAAACCTAACTTGACTAGATCACAGAGTTCATAAAATGGAGTAATACGAAATAAGGCTGAAAAGCAACATGGGAACCAATGAAGGGAATGTTTTATAAGGATAAGGAGTTTGTAATTTATCTTAATGATGATGAGGAACTACCAAAGGTTTTTGACTTGGAGAGCAATGTGGTCATCTGCATCTTAGGAACTCTGGAGAATTCTTTGAAGTATGCATTTCAGAAAGGGAAGACTTGAAGCAAGAATTAGAAGGATATTCTAGTATTCTAGTTGAGAGCTGATGAAAGCCTGAAACACTGCAACTGCAGTGTGAGTCAAGAGAATTGGACAGATAGGAATGATCTGTGGAAGGTAAATCAATAAGACGTGGGATGTGAGGGAAGAGGAAAAGTGAAGAATTGGGCATATTCCCAAAGTTATAGGCCTTAGTGAGGGCTAGATATGGGCACTCCAAAAGAAAGAGAAAAGTTAGAAAAAGAAAGGACCCACCCAACATTCTAGAGGTTTTTATTTGGCATCTCAGGAGTACCATCAGGCTGTCCATCTCATGTTTTGTTCTTGCTAAGTGGTACCCATATCCTCTGCTGATTATAAATACCGATAATTTTTATATGCCAATGCTCAAATGTAATAATACGTCACTGGTAACATTTATCATCCTCTCTATTCTATCCCTGCATATTTTCATTGTCTTTTGGATGATTTACCATTTTATTTCTCCCATTTTCTATTTCATGATTTACAATATATATATACAAAGAGAGAGACAGAGAGAGAGAGAGAGAGAGAGAGAGAGAGAGAGAGAGAGAGACTAACTAAATAAGCTACCTGGCAATTGAGCAGTATTATTCATAAACCTTCTATTTTTAGCATGAAGAGGTGCTAATAATATTTACCGAGCATTATGATAGGTGAAATTAGTAGTGGGTTAGGAAAATTCAAGTTTGATACTTGGTGGCAACAGGAAAAACTCAGGGAATCCCCATATACTGACTTGTCAAAGTACAAACTTTTGGTCTTCACCCTCTCAAATTTCCCTTTACATTCTTCACAGTCAGGCAAGTCCATCTACTAAATCACAATCTGGCTAGCTCCTTGAATTCATCCTTTTTTCCGTTATCATGAATCAGACCTGACTTTTCTTTGCCTACATCCCAATTTTCACTTAATAACTGGATAAAATAGCACCCCATGGTCTATAATGTGGAAATATTTTCTAATTATGCAATGTCATTTTCTTCAAAACAGCAAAATGACTTCACAATATTTATTTCAAATTATATCCCTTCTTATTAAGAAGTATGAGACTAAACTTATTCCAAACTAATTTTTTATTATTTTTAGGGTGGCAGAGCCAAGAAGGTGGCATAGTAACAGGAAATTCTGTGAGATCCCCCCCAACAACCACCTCAAATACCTATAAAATATGACTCCAAATAAATTTTAGAGCTACAGAATCCACAAAGTGACAGAGAGAAACAAATCTCCCACTGAAGACAGTCCAGCAGGCCTACAGGAAGGATTCATCACAGCACACTGGAAGCAGAGAACAGTCCTGTGTGAGCCACATGGTTTGGGCTTCAGCGTGGCCCCCAACCAGCAGCTGATGGAGCAGACTTCAGGAGAGTGAATCACCAGCAGCTGTGGTGTCTCCAGACTCCTCAATCCATAAACGCCAAAGAACAAGTAAAAGCTCAGACTGGAACTCTGTTAGAAAGGAATGGCATGGTCCAGCCCCTACCCCGAGGGCAAGAGGTGGCCAAGTCACAGCAGCTGCAGCCTCTGCCCAGAATGGTTACTTCCAGAGCTCCTGGCCTGCAGATCATAGGGGGACCAAGTAACCATTCACAGGGTAATTATTCTTGCTTTAACCTGCTTGGATCTGGATCACTGTCTTGGGTGGAGGTCCTGGAGTGTTTGGCCAGTGGGCCAAAGCTTGTGGGGGCTGTAGAGGGGGTGCCCTCCTAATAGCTCCAGCAGCTGCAAAATCCCCAGCAATTTGAGACAAAGCTCTTCTCTCTGGAAGCAGAGTTCTACCATGGGAAAGAGCTCAAAAGTCAAGTAATTGACTGGCAACATGAGCAAGCAGAGCAAGTGGAGTAATCACACCTTAGGTTCCTTTTTTGGGGATAAAAAGGATCAAAACATGGAATGGGAAGAAGACAACAAAGTCAGAACTCCTGCATCAAAAGCTTCCAAGAAAAATATGAATTGGTCACAGGCCATGGAGGAGCTTAAGAAGGATTTTGAAAATCAAGTAAGAGAAGTCGAGGAAAAATTAGTAAGAGAAAGGAGAATGGTGCATTAAAATCATGCAAAGTGAGTCAACAACTTGACTGAAGAAAATAACACCTTAAAAAATAAACTAACTCAATGGCAAAAGAGGACCAAAAAACTAATGAGGATAAGAATGCCTTAAAAAGCCAAATTTGCCAGATGGAAAAAGAATTTCAAAAGCTCACTGAAGAGAATAATTCCTTCAGAATTAGATTGGAGCAAGTGGAAGCTAATGACTTTATGAGAAATCAAGGTACTACAAAACAAATCCAAACAAATGAAAAAATAGAAGGCAATGTGAAATATCTCATTGGAAAAACCACCGACCTGGAAAATAGATCCAGGAGAGATCATTTAAAAATTACTATACTACCTGAAAGCCATGATCAAAAAAAGGGCCTAGAAATCATCCTTCAAGAAATTTTCAAGAAAAATTGCCCTGACATTCTAGAACCAGAGGGCAAAATAGAAATTGAAATAATTCACTGATCACCTCTTGAAAAAGATCCCAAAAAGAAAACTCCTAGGAACATCATAGCCCAATTCCAGAGTTGCCAGGTCAAGGAGACAATATTATAAACAGCCAGGAAGGAAAAATTTTACAACTGTGGAAACACAATAAGGAAAACACAAGATCGAAGGGCTTGGAATATGATATTCCAGAGGTCAAAGGAGCTAGGATTAAAACCAAGAATCACCTACCCAGCAAAATTGAGTATAATGTATCAGGGGAAAATATAGTCATTCAATGAAACAGAGGGCTTTCAAGCATTCTTGATGAAAAAAACAGAGTTGAATAGAAAATTTGATTTTCAAATACAAGAAGCAAGAGAAGCATGAGAAGGTAAACTGGAAAAGAAATCATAAGGAACTTACCAAAGTTGAACTATTTACATTCCTACATGGAAAAATAATAATTGTAACTCATGAGACTTTTCTCAGTATGAGGATAGGTGAAGGGAATATATACATATATACATGTATATATACATATATATGTTTATATGGGACAGTATATGTATGTATAAATATTTATGTGAGTGTGTGTATATAGATGTTTATATGTATACATAGACAGAGGACAGAGGATCAGTTAAATAGGAAGAGATGATATCTAAAAAATAAAATTAAGATGTGAGATAGGAATGTAATGAGAAGAGACAGGGAGAGACAGAATAGGGTAAATTATCTCATATAAAAGAGGCAAGAGAAAACTGTTACAATGGAGGGGAAGAAAAGGAAGGCAAAAGCGAATGGGTCAACCTTGCCCTCACTGAATTTGACTTAAGGAGGGAATAACATACACACGAAATTGGATATCTTACTCTACAGGAAAGTAGGGGGGAAGGGAATAAGAAGGGGGAATGATACAAGGGAGGGCAGATTGGGGGGGGTGAGTAGTTAGAAGCACACACTTCTGAAAAGGGACAGGGTCAAAGTAGAAAATAGAATAAGTGGGGGGCAGGATAGGATGGAGGGTAATATAGTCTGTCTTTTACAATATATCTACTATGGAAATGTTTTGCATAACTACGCAAGTACAACTTATATTGAATTGCTTATCTTCCCAGTAGAAGTGGGTAAAGAGGGAAGAAGGGAAAGAATATGGAAATCAAAGTTTTAAAATCAAATATTAAAAAAAATATATTATTATTATTTTTACATGCTAGTAGAAAATAAGATATACAGGCACTGGGGCACAGAAATTCATCCTGCCCTACTAGAAAGTCAGAGGAGGTAGGAGGGAGGATATAAGAGAGAGCAGATTGGGGGAAGAGGTATTCAACAGGATCGCTATTTTGGGGTGGTGGGTAAAGACAGGGAGAAAATTTGTAACTCAAAACCTTGTGGAAATGAATGTTGAAAACTAATCATTTAAAAAGTGAGGAAAAGGGAAAAAATTTTAAAAGAAACTATTTTTTCCTTGTTTATTCTAGTTCAGAAAACCTAAGTTATTCATCTTCCCTGGACCATGTCCTAAAATTTGTAATCTTCTTACCCTTCTTCTCCACCTCCTAAATACTACTTACATGTTGACTTCATACTCACTCTTTAAGACACAATAAAAATGCCATTTGCTCCATAAAGTCTTCCTTGTTCTCCCTATTTGTGAGTACAACTCCCTCCTTAGACTGAACAGTATTTTAAAATTATCTCTGGATCTTAATGTACTATAATTTGTACTTGTTTATGTCCATTATGACCCTCTATTAACCTACAAATTCCTCATGGAGATGACCATGTGTTATTTATTTTGAAATCCCCCCCAAAAGCAGCATAGTACATATTTAATGGATGTTTGTTAAATGAATTGATGTAACAAGATAAATGGATTTCAGGTATTCTGAAGTGTTTCAGCAAGAATAACAATGGTCCTTAGCTTCAACTAACATTCTCACATTTCTCTAATGTACCCCACTGAGCTATTTATCAAGGCTACAAACTTTTCCATTATTTAAAGGACTACAATGATTTTGTATTTGATTACCTAGAATGTAGTAACTGGGGACATAATGTTCATTAATTATAAGAACAAATGGTTTATGAAGTTACTGTACTCAATACTTGACAATTTTACATTAAAAGCAGGAGGCAGTACAAGAAAAATTTTACTACTTAGATAACCGTTTTGTCTAACTGGTACCAAATAATACCTGCTTTATAACAGGTAAGATAATTAAGAGACAGTGTGGGATAATAGAAAGAGTATCAGCTGCGGAGTCAGGGAGAATGTGAGGCCACGTGCTGGCTTTGGCACTTACTTCTTCACCATGTGACTCTGGGGAAATCCCATATCCATTCTGAGCTTCAATTTCATCATTGATTAAAAGGTGATGGTAATACTTTCAGTAGTTCCCTCACAGGATTTTGTGAGGAAAGTAATTTGAAAACCTACACTACAGAAAAGTATTTTATTATGATTACTTTCAATCAAAAAGGATACTTCCTTTTAAAAATATTTTATTTCTTCTTCCATCCCTGTATCCTGCTCTCTAGTCTAATTGAATATTTGTTTAGAGATCTTTAATAACATCACTCTCTGCTTTGAGGAAGATGTTTGAAATTAAAATATTAGGAACTAAAATTTAAGAAAAAAATAGGAAAATAAAACATAGTGATAATATAGTGATAGATAGTGAAAATAAAACATAGTGATAATATAGTGATAGTGATAGTGAAAATAAAACATAGTGATAATTTAATCATTGAAAACAAAGTATCCTAAAAGTCCTAGTGCAATTTTACTCTGTTAAAATTTAAAACTACACCAAGACTTTTGTGAGACATTAAAAGAAAGCAGAAAAAGCAATTCAATTTACACAAGTGTAATTTACATTCAAATTTTTTTTCGGGGGGGATCACTGTAACTGAAAAGTAACTATTCAGTTTGGGCTGACCAGCTACCTAATCCTAAGTAAGTCACTTTGTCTGAATCTCAATGTTCTCCTCTATAAAACAAGGATAAAATACTTACATAGCATACATTATACGACATTTTGTTGGGACAAACCTAGATTTTTTTGTCTGTAAAAGAGGAATACATACAAAAAAATAACACTTTTTCTGTTTATGTTGTTGGAATGCAGTGAGGAAACTGTTTATGTAAGCCATAAAGTATTACCCAGGTGAGAATTGTTATTTTTCTTAGCAGATATAATTTTATTTTCTGACCTTACTGTAGTAAGAATCAAATGAGATAATATATATGTAGAATCTACCCCTTCAGTCTAGTGACTGGGAACTGGAGGGCTAAGTACAATACCTGGAGGGTTCTTTGCAAGCTCTAAAAAGATACAGAAATGTCAGTTGTTATTATTATTATTATTATTATTATTATTAACAATAGACACTTTGGGTTTACCCTTAGATTTGTTTGTTATATATCAAATAGAATGACTACAGTTGTTAGAACAAGTCATCTGAATTGTTACTTTCTAATCACTTTATCCCTACAAGAAGTCAGTCCCAGTAGTCATTTCCTGATTAAGCTTTGAAAATTTTATTGAGTTATATTAAAGTAGGAGACATTCTGTAATGTCAAGCAAAGTGAGATTTTTTGCTGTTTTACTGTGTGTGCATGTGCATTATTCAGTTGCCCAGGCTCAGTCCTACATGCCTCTGTGCTGAGTCAATCAGACATGTGCAAGTGGGCTCTAACCAATCAGATACATACATGTGGGCTCTAGCCAATCAGATGCTGAGTAGAACTGTATATAAAGAGAGCCTGTGTTGAGAAAGCAGGTATTAAGGAAGCCAGCATTGAGAGAGGGACACAGTGCTCTGAGAGAGAAGCAACTTGAGTGGGTGGAAAGAAGAGATCTTTGAAAGCTGGGAGACCTCTGAGAGCTGCTAACACAGAGCCTCTGGACTTTGGAGGTGAATTGAGATGGTGGTGTTGGTAGTGTTTGTTGTTGCCCTGTTAAACTTTGTTTTCCCAGAGGCAGAAGCTGCAGGGCAGGGGCCCCTGGAGCCTGCTATCAGGCAGGAGCTTGGGGTGGAGTAGTATTTGTGAGCTGAGACATGGAACAGGAGTGGAGAGCTGCCTATATGTGAATCCCATCAACAGTCAAGAGCAGTCAGCCCACAGAGGAAGAGCCATGGGACATGGAAGTCAGCCTCGAGTCAAGATGGAAAAGGACTTGACCACTTTGTATTAAGGAGATTGTTTTTACTGTAACCTAGGGGTTGATGGTGGACTAAGATACCCCTTAAGGATGTATTGTGCTAGGAAAGACCCTAGCCTGGGACCCCCTGATTGTGTAAACAAGTGTTTTGGGCAATGCTACTGAATGCACTGATATATGCTATATGTCATATGAAATACTCAGTGTAATGATATATGCGTGCTTTGCTTAAGGATGTTGCTATGAATGTTATGCTTTATTTAACAATGTCTAGTTCTGAATAAATAGAGAGTTCATTATATTATGTGATTAGACCCTTAAAATTATGCACAGCAGTAGTCGTCTAGTGTGCTGCCTTGATTGGTATTACACATTCCCAAATTGAACCTCATGACTATCATTAAACTATTTCATCTATCTATGAAGGCTTTGTAGAGATTGTAGCAGTGAGGTTTATTTTTTAAAGTGTGAGGGATTGTTAGCATCTCTTACATAGCATAGAATTCTCAAAAACCCTTCTGTACACTCTCCAGTATTCTTCCATGGAAAGTCTAGCTTGATAGTAAATAGAGGACTTCAAGCACCCTCACCACTTTGTATCAAGAAGCTCTGTCATTTCAACAGCAGTGGATTTAATCAGTTTTGAATTCCTTTTTGTTTGTAGTTAGCCACTTACTATTTTGCTACTAGGAGCAGACTTTGTATCTTTAAACGTTCAGCTTTACAAAACTTCCTTCTGTTGATTTTGACTTGTTTTTCTATTTATAAATATTGAGAAATGAAATTGAACATCTTAATTGTAGGAATCCTTAAGGTATTTTTTTTACAGGCATTGTGCTGGTAAGTGGTTTATAAGTTCAATTACCTATAACAATAGAAGAAATGAATGTCTCTAAGGGGTCACAGTAAGTTACGTTATCTTTGAGGTATTTCAAATGTGAGTTATTTATATTTAAATTCACTTCAATTTAACAAGGAATTATGAAGTGCTTACTATATTTCAGGTATCATGTGATTCACAGTGGACACTTAAATAAAAGAGAAAAAAGGTCCAAACCTCAAGATGCTTAATCTACTCAAGGTAAATGACATCTACACAGACTAAGGAAAAACAAAACAGAGAAATGAAGTATAAAATAATTTCGGGGGTAGAAGAAGTTTTGTTAAAACCTGGGGAATTCGGGAAAGGCCTCCTAAGAGGTAGCAGGATTTCAGCTGAGCCTTATAAAGAATGAAGTATTCCAAGAAGCCAAGTAGAGAAGGGAGAGTACTCCAAGCATGGGTGACACATGCCTATGCAAAGGTATGAAGGCTAACAAAGAAATGGCACATATGAATATTAGCAAGCAGACAGTTTAGTTGGAGAATAGTATATATACAGAGCAATACTGTGCAATATGTGTAAACATATCTCCTGGTTCATTAGAACATAGTACCATTGATATAGAACTAAAAAGGAATTTAGAGGGTATCTAGTCTAACCCTTTCATTTAGAGACAAGGAAAATGAGATCCAGAGAGATAAAATGAACTTGTCCAATGTCACTCAGGTAGTAAGAAAGTTGAGATTTGAACACAAATCCTCTGACTCCAAATCCTTGCCCTTCTAGTCCAGAGTAACAGAAAAAAAATATGCAAAAATGCAGATGGTAAATGGGGAGATGAATATTTGAGCCTAAATAATGAAAAGAAATACAACAAATCATCAAAGAATCTGAGAGGTGGAAAAGATATCAGTGAGTAACTGATAGCTCATTGCCAACCTGAGTAGAAAATTCCTTTATAGCACTACCACAAGTAAGCAATCAAACTGCTTTGAAAGTTCTTCAATGGAGAAAAATCCACTATGACTAGTTGATTCC
The DNA here is from genome assembly GCA_028627135.1 of Pseudochirops cupreus. Lineage (NCBI taxonomy): Eukaryota > Metazoa > Chordata > Mammalia > Diprotodontia > Pseudocheiridae > Pseudochirops > Pseudochirops cupreus. Next base: position 62,980,843 of record CM053581.1, on the reverse strand, counting down.
ACTTCTAAACAATTCCAATGCTGAAGAAGTTTTCTTCTTATATTTATCTGAAACTTGCCTCTCCGGGACCCCCTCAGTGTTTCCAAATTTATCCTTTAGGATCAAGAAGAATGAATCTAAATCTTCTTCCAAATAGTAGTGCTTCAAAAACTTGAAGACAACAATCCTCTAATCTCCCCAGTCAAATTATCAACTTCTCTAAGTTAAGAATTATAAAGTCTAGCGAATTTGTGGGCATTTTCCTAAAAGAGAGAACATCTGGTTATACATGTAGTTGAAAAGTTTAGTTTTCCCAATGTCAACAGAAAATAGGGACTCAGGGTTAGAGTGTCTATTTCAAGCTTTTATCAGTACTAATTTCAACTACCCTTTTTTTTTCTTAGAATTCTAAACCGAAGAAAAATAGACATTAATTAAGAAAAGCTTTATCTCTTTCTGCTCTAATGAAAGCCAAGTTACAGTTATATTTTCCTGAAGATTTTTCTCTACTTAATGAAGACATTATCCACGAGTTTTCAAAGTCACTTTACAAAAGAGCATTCAAGAGACATTAAAGTCAGTTTCAACTAAAAAGTCTTTTTGAAGTCAATAAACAATAAAGGAACAATGAAAAGAGAGCCTTTGATCTCTTCTTAGTCTAAAGTCTTTAATTTCTGTTTTAATCTATTCTATGGGTAAGTCTTATATTCAAATATTCTTCACCTGCAGCATACAGTAAAAGCCTTGTATTAGTCTGGAATGCTTTCTTTTAAGGCCATATTAATGTACAGACCTCATTAACATGGATGGGTGTCAGTTACAAGTTCTTCTACTGAAATATAAAAAAAAGTTTTAAAATGATCTTCCATTCTAGCTGTGGAAATTATAAAAAAAAAAAAGAGGGGGGGGGGAGAAAATGCAATCTTGGCTTTGAAATTCATGATAAGATCAAAGACCATAATGCACATAGATTTTTTCAAGGTATACATTATTAATAACCCAGGCAAACACATAACTGATCAATAGCATGGCCCAGAAATGATCAGCTGAGAGTGTTGTCTCTATAGTTTTGACCACACTATAGATTCCTATCATCCTTGGCATTCTTTTCAGATTCATTTTAAACATGGTAGCCAATCATTTATAGCCCACACTCTGAAAGGAGTATTTTGTTAACGCTGATGAAAAAAAAAATAGATTGCATGGCATGACCTAAATTCATTTTGGTGCACTAGTCTCATTTAAATCTAAAATGGATGGGGTTTATGTGACCTACAAAAATGCTTTCAAAAATATAAGTTGATACAGCCCCAGTAGTACAAGGACTGTTGTCAATCAAGTGTTTGGAAAACCTCCTCTAATCAATTATCACAGATGAATTTCAGCAAAGGTGATATGAGTAAATCTTCAAAACTGATGATAACTATTTTGAAGACTTGCTTCTGGCATTCCATTTCAAAAGAAAAATTAAGGAAAAAAGGCAAACATCTCACACATTTGCTTTTGAGGCTCAAAGACAACTGAATTTCTATTAACTTCATCCATAAAATGCTGAATAAAGAAGGAGTTCCTATGAAGAGCAACACAGGCAACCCTATAGGTATAGTTATGACTATGCTGGGATGTTGTCTAATGACAAATAGCAAGGAAGAAAATTACCTAAGACTGAGTGGAGACAAGACTATTTAGAATTTTCCCTAAGCATCATAAAGATCTTTTTATTTTTTTTAAGTTACGAGGTGGGGAGGTAGGCAAAGTAGACTAATAATAGAGATGATATGTGGTTTTTAAAAATATTCTGTGGGTCATTTTCCCTTATTTAATGAAAGAAGGAAAAAGAAAAAAAAGATTTATTAAGTATTTACTATGTGCTAATAAATGTGCTAGGCATTGAATATTCAGATTTATTTTTTTTTAAAGGCAGTCCCTGCTCTCAAGGAACTTATATTTTAATAGTGAAGACAACAAACATAATGGGGTGATGGCCAGGAATGAGCACTTTAGTCAGAAACACTATAGAGATGATGAGTGGGGCCATAATAGAGTACATTGATAGTGTACATAATAGAGTACAACGTACTAATGTACATAATAGAGTACAATCACTTCTCATATTATCTCCAGTGACCCTGATAACCTTTCAAATTTTGTAGTGTGAATATCATTTAAAATAGCAGCCATATATTAAACATGATAAAAAAAAGTTTTTATAAACATGAAACTTTTCCAATTCTTATTTAGGAATGCTTTGATAATTGATAGAGTTACCTACTATACCACAATGTTCTATATTTTTTGTGTCTTGTGAGAGTGGATGCTTGTAAGGGGAGCTTGCAGTTATCCTTGAAGATGTGTGAAATACTGAAATTCCCAGGTTTTATTTGGGCATAAAGGCCAACAAATTACGAAATTCTCAATATCTATTCAGTTATCACATCAGGAAACTGCAAAAGCAATTAATTAAAGTAGTCCTTTCTCAAAACAAGCTCAGCAGGAAGTATAGGTGGCAACTTTCAAGCATAAGAGAAAAAACTCAGCCCATGTTACAGCTTTCAATAATATAGACAATGTTGACACTTAAATGAAACAAAACATAATGTTAGAGAAGAAAGGGTCCTGAGAATGCAAAATTTCAGGAACAGCAAGCTGCTTAGAATAAAATGAGTGAAAGTTGAAATGCAACACAGTATGAAAGTTAGCAAAGATATTAAAAATGTGCTTAGTTCTCTTGTTTCTATAAATATCCTACTACACAATTCTTCATCATGGCTGGGAGTTGCCCTTAATTTTTAGTAGTTGTCCATAGTACTTTTTCCCCTTAAGCCAAGAAGATAGAACTGGGAACAAATTATTTAAGTTGTGCTGAGAGAGATTTAGGCTTAATATAAGGAATAAGGGGTACCCAAAAGTGGACTGGGCTATACACAGGATTATAGATTTAAAGTTTAAGGGGACTAACCGCTCATGAATAGGTCAAGTCAATATAACTGGAATAACAATATCATCTAAGTAAATTTACTTTTTCTGCTCTATACCACTTAAAAGTCCCGAAAGAATATTTCATAGAGATGGAAAAATGATGTAATTCATATGAAGTAACAAAACTAAAATGTGGAAAAAGACAAAAGACTCCAAACTATACTACAAAGACTTCAGTACAGGTTAAAAAATAGAAATGATCAGTAGAACATATTAGGTGCACAACATAGAGAAACAAGCATAGCAGAACAGTGTTTGATAAAAAACCAATGATTCCAGTTATTGAGTCAAGACAAAAGCTGCCAGGAAAACTGGACAGCAGCCTGACAGAAAGGATGGCTAGATGAACAGCTCACATGAGCAAGAAAATGTCCAAAAGGGTACCTGACCTAGCTATAAAAGATCACCTCATAATCAAATTAGAGGAGCAAGGAAGAAATTATCTTTAGATCTATTGACAGGAGAAGAGTTCAAAACTAAACAAATGATAGTGAGCCTAACACAAGGCAAAAAGAACAATTTGATTCTCTATGTGTGTATGTGTGTGTGTATGCATACATACATATGTATATAAATACACACATTTTAGCACAACAAAAAAAATTAGAAAGGAAATCAGAAATATCTTTATAAGAAGTTTCTGTGATAACATTATCATTGCCAAGATATATAAGAAATTAATTCAAAAGATAAGATTGAGGGTCATTCCTCAATTGATAAATGGTCTAAGGTAATGAAGAAGCATTTTTCTTTTTTAAGGCATTAATTTTTATCAATTCCATGTAAAATAATTTTTAACATTCTTTTTTTTAAATTTTGAGTTTCAAATTCTCTTCCTTCCCTTCCCCTTGAGAAGGCAAATTATTATTTGAATATATATATGTAGTCACGCAAAAATTATTTCCATATTAACTCTGTTGCCAAAAAAAAAAAAAACCAGACCAAAAAGAAAAAGAAAACCAAGAAAAATAAATAAGTTTTTAAAAAGTATGCTTTGATCTGCACTCAGACTCCATCAGTTCTTTCTCTGAAGGTGGACAGCATTTTTATTATAAGTCCTTTGGAACTACCTCAGATCACTATATTGTTGAGAATACCTAAGTCATTCACAGTTGTCATCATACAATATTGTTATTACTGAGTACAATGTTCTCCTGGTTCTGCTCACTTCACTTTGCTCTCAGTTCATATAAGGCTTCCCAGATTTTTCTCAAACCATCCTGGTCCTCATTTCTTATAGCACAACAGTATTTCATTACAGTCATATACCACAACCTGTTCAACCATTCCCCAGCTGATGGGCATTCCCTCAATTTCCAATTCTTTTCCACCACAAAAAAAGGGCTGCTATAAATATTTTTGCAAAAATAGAACACTTTCCATTTTCTTTGATATTTTTGGGATACAGACCTAGTAGTGATATTGCTGGATCAAAGAGTATGCACAGTTTTATAGTCCTTTGGGCTCTAGAATGGTTGGGCCACTTACAACTCTACCAATGGTGTATTAGTGTTAAAGTTTTCCTACGTCCCCTCCGACACTTGTTATTTTCCTTTTTTTGTCACATTAACCAATCTGATAGGTGTGATGTGGTACCTCAGAGTTGTTTTAATGTGCATTTCTCTAATCAATAGTCATTTAGAAAATGTTTTATCAAGAGTGACTGAGAGTATTTTTTTTATGACTATAGATAGTGTAGATTTCTTAAAATAGCTGAATAGGCATTTTTCAAAGGAAGAAATTTAAATCATTTAAAATCATGAAAAATTGTCCAAAATCACTAATAATTAGAGAAATACAAATTAAAGGGACTTTCAAGTTCCACCTCACACAAATCAGATTGGCAAAGACAACAAAATAGAAAATGACAAATGAGAAGGAATAGGGGAAAATAGGTATGCTAGTACACTGTTGGTGAGCTGTGAATTGGTTCAACTATGCTGGAAAGCAATGTGGAACTATATCCAGAAAGTTCCCATTTAGGGGCATTAAAGTTTTTTACAAACTTCCCCTTTCCCATCTTTCCAATCATCTCTTGTCTTATACCTTTAATCCATGTAATTTAACAACAAAGGATATTTTTCCCTCATGTATGCCCGTGGGTGCCTCCTTTTCAAGTGATCTTGGCATGTGTCGAAGTCTCATTATATTGATATCCCCAACACTCAGCATGGTACCTGGCACATAGTAGCTAAAATTAATGCTTGTTGATTGACTGACTTACTGATCCCCATGCTCTCATTTTCCCCAACCAATTACTGTATCCAAAGATCCTAAAATATACATCTACAAGCCAACGTAGTATATAGCACCTTACTCCTTGACTGATCATCCTAGAACCTTGACCAAGTGAGGGACATCTCTGGCAAGAGTCAGAAATGGAATTCCCATATAATAAGAGAAAGCTGGGAAGCCACCTTTGTATCTGACTCAACACCACAATCTGAGGATCTGCCACACTATCACCTCAATTTGGAAGCTGATTCGCAGGCCTCAGCATCTCACTTCTGTCATCAGTCATGATGACAAATAGCCTTTAATAAATCTCTTTTGGTCATGCAAGTCATGCCCATAGGTTTCCTTTTCACAGGATTACTATTGTCAGTCTTTTCAATGGGCTTTTCTCACTATATTACAGAATTATAATGTGTAGAAGAAACTGATCAAGCTCTCCCTCATATTTAAATTCCTTGAACTCAGAGAACCCTCATTCAAAATGACTCAGTGAGTAGCTCTCATTTAGATATTACAGATCCAATAAAATAGTAAAGAAACTGCTGCTTTTACTGTACATAGGAGGAAAACATGACTTAAGAAGTTGATGTGTTTTGCCCAAAGTAAACTCAATCAGTAACATACTCAGAGTTTCCAAGCTCATAGTCCAGGGGCCTTATCAACAATTCATGCATACAGCTATATAATGGATGAAAGTTCACTGTGCAATCCTAACAAATTTAGTAGGAAATAGATTCTATACTTTCTATTGCTTCTATTTTTAGCAGACTGTAATGAGAAACGTTGGTTAAAAAGTGCAATAGGCTTTCTCCTTAGTCATAAAGTTATCATTTCTCTTATTCCTCCATATTTGCTATATTCTAATGATACTATTGTTACAATTAGTAGTAATAATAATAGGATCCATTTAATCAGTGCTTAAAGGTTTATAAAGCCCTTTCTACGTAAAAACTCCAAGAGATAGATACAAGAACAAAGCCCCACAACTACCCCCACCCCCTTTTTTTAAACAAATTTAAAATAACCAATCCTGGCTCTCTGTAACTAGAGTAACTTATAAAAGAGCATACAACTAAGTAACAGTTGTAACCAAATCTCAACCATGACTTCTTGACTACATATATGGAGGGATTTACACACACATACTTATGCTCACACCACAATACACAATACCAGGACTGCCTCTCTGGACAACACACTCAGCTCACAAAAATTTAGCCAAGTTATACAAGAACACTGGGAAACATGCTAATATTTTACAAACAAAAATACAAGCACATAGATTCGAACCTCTGTATTAGAAAAAGCAGAACTCACTGAAAACAATAAGACAGAGTACTTTGCCAGGTTTTGACTATTTTTGTATTGATTTCAATGTACTCTGATCCACATCATCCAATCTACAATAAGTCATTTACTGAAATTTCTAATGCAATGATATACAAACTAAAAGGGTTGGTATCTTAGTTCCACTGAGGTCTATCGGTTTGAAACTGTGGGTCTGCAGGCATTAAAAACATAGTATGATCATGTGAGGTAAAAAAATCATATTAGAAAATGAAGAATTCAGAGCTGCTATTTTAAATCATCTGTATAATCATCTGAGAACAAGACTTTTTTATAAACACTGGGAGCATGTAAGGGATCACAAGCCTCAAATAAAAGAAAATCACTTCTGGAGGCTGGAAGCTGGGATTCTGGCATCAGTTGACCAGAAGGAACAGATTTCTGTAATAGCATACTTCTCAGGGGAAAAAAAGTATCACCACCAGTATGCGTATCACCAGCAGCTGGAGTGCTGAAGAAAGCCATGCCCTGGCTGGCTGAGACATCTGGACCTTGTGAGTTGCTCAGACAATGCAGGTCTGTGGTGAATGCAAAATATCTGTTCATCAGTTCCACAAAAGGTCATTAGTATCTGGGGGGAGGGGAAGTATAACCAGAATAATGGATGATTTGAGATATTTTATGTTTTCTGCATTTATTCATAAATTCCTTTGAGACCTATGCATCTTTAAGATTTTCTGTCTGGAGAAGTAAAGGCTTTTCTATATCTAGCATCTAAATTACGCATTGAGGGTCTACTACCTACATTTCAGAGAGACCCTAGATATGAACCATATTTAAGCTTCATTTTAGCAATTTCCCTAGAATTTTACTCCAGGATTGGTGCAGAGCCAAAGAAAGAACCTAATCTCTTTGTTTTGGTTCAGTCCTCTCTTCCCTTGGTATTGATTGTGTCAGCATAAAACTAGAGATCCTAGTTGGGAATCCCTTGCACTACGGTAGACAAGGAACACATCTGTCAAAATCACCACACCTTCCCGAAGCTTTCTCTGGTCCGCTTCATCTCATTCAGACTTGATAGTCCCCTTTATGCACTTTTCATATTTAACTTTTTATTATGCTTATCAGTGAATGTCACTGATCTTGTCTGTCTATACAACTTCACCTGGTAATCTCATCAGCTCCCATGGTCTCAATTATCATCCCTATGCAGATGACTCTCAAAATCACTTACCTAGCGCTGACCTTTCTGACATCTCCAACAACTATCAACCTGACATCTCAAATTGTCTGCCCTAAAGACATCTTAAACTCAACAAGTCTGAACTCTTTATCTTTTTCCCAAGTCTTGACCCTTTAATTACTTCGCTATATTATCAAGGGCACAACCATCCTCCCAGGCTACTGAGGAATCATCCTCATTTCCCCACTATATCTCATTCCTCAGACCTAATCTGTTGTCAAGGCCTATCAATTTCATCAATGCACATATCTCAGAAATGTCCCCTTCTCACCTTGAATTCTGCAAAGACCCTGATGCAGGTCCTCATCTCCTCATGCCTGGACTAGGACAACAGCCTGAGGATTGACCTGCCTGCCATAAGTCTTTCCTTAGCCCAGGCCACTCTCTACCTACCTTTTAAAGTGAGTGGCATACATTCCAGTAACTCCTAATCATCTCCAGGACCAAACACAAATCCTCTGTTTGACATTCAAAGCCTTTCCTAATGTTCCCCCCACAGCCTCCAGTTTTCTTATACCTTGCAGCTATCTCTCCTCATTTCCCTCTCCTGGCTCCCTCATCGGCTTCAAGGTCCAGGTAAAATTCTACCTTCAACAGGAAGCTTTTCCTGAACCCCCCTTCACCCCTCCCACTTAATTCTAATGCCTTCGCCTGCTGATTACGTCTTATGCAGTGTGTGTGTGTGGGTGTGTGTGTATGTGTGTGTGTGTTGAGAGAGCTTGTTTGTACATAGTTGTTGCATGTTGTCTCTCCTGATAGACTGTGATTTTCTTGAGGGTAATTTTGTCTTTTCGTATTCTCAGGGCTTAAGATAGTGCTGAGCATGTAGCAGGCACTTAATAAATGCTTAATGATTGATTAATTGGTTGGTCACCAGGTAACAAAATTTGTTGGTCCCAGAAGTCCTCAAAGACCATCTAATAAGCTCCAGAGGGGTTCCCATATTGTATCAGCAATGCAGTATTCACAATGCCTACAGTAACTATAAATATGCTGATATAGTTATTAATCACAAAATGGAACAGGCTCTCTACATAAGAAATATAGATAGTGCATTCATTTAAATACCAGAAAACTGAGTCC
>CM053581.1:62909059-62971537 GCA_028627135.1 Pseudochirops cupreus | reverse complement strand
AACCGCAGCCACTGCCTCTGCCGCTGCTTCCAGTCAGCACCGCACGGAGACTAGCTTGGTTCCGGCGTTCTCTTGCTCCACCCCTTCCTGCTACATCAGCGAGCTCAAGGGGCGTGGAAGATCTTCAAATCCCAGTATCGTTACACATATGTTTTAGGGAAAAGATTATCCACAACTACAAAGCTGAAGTGTTGAAGAAAAACTTTCACATTATCCTGCCCTCCCTCTTGCTCCTCAAATCTACCAATTCTAAGTTAATAAGAGGTACTTTGTCTGCCTTTTCTTTGTATCTTCTCTAGTTCAATACAGTACCTGTAACAGCTACATTCCAGATTATAGATTGGGGATCATATAATTCCACTCTCTCATTTTTGATATGAGAACACTGAAGCCTAGGGACAAGAAGTACTTGTCCAAGGCCAACGGATCTCAAAGTAAGAAGCGACTTCAAAGGCTATAAATCCAATCTCTTCACTTTAAATATAAGGAAGCTGAGGCTCAGAGATGTTAGGCTACTTGTCCAAGGTCATGAAGGGAGTGAATATTAGAGAGGAAATTTGAACCCAAGTCTTCAGACTCGAGAACTAGTGGAAACCTCTTTCTGCTATGTGGCACAAGGTCTTACATGCAGAGTAATGGAAGAGTCAAGATTTAAACTTAGGTCTTCTGGTTCCAAACCTAGCATGTTATCCCTCTGACTACAATGCCAGCACCAATAACTAAATTCTCATTGAAAAAAGGCTGAAGATAAAAGTGTAAAGACTTTAAGTTACTGGATCTAAGCACCCTGAGGTGTTCCTTGGACTCTTCATTTCTTCTCTGATTGAAAAGATTTATTTAACATCCTTCCAATCCTCTCCAGCATCAGAACACTGCGGGTGGCCAATGGACTATATTTCCTTATAATGCAGCCACTCCAAGAACAAAAACACTTCTTTTAACTTTTTTTCTTATGAAATTAAAGATAAATCCTGCTCTGGTCTCTGAAAAAATGCAACTCTTAGACACAGCTGTGCTGCACTTCAGACTAATTCTCAAACTTGTTCCTTTTACCCTGTGATCATGATTCACAAGTACTGTATATTTTATTCCATGTTTTTTTACTGTTTCTATCAACAGTATGGATGTCACCTTAGCAAAAAATATATCAAAACAAGTCCAGCTGCCTTCACAGCAGATATGGCCCAACAACATTATGCCTTTATCTTGAGACTTTCATAGAGCTGTCTATGTGTGCATCCTTTCTACTAATTCAGATCCCAACATTTTCCCCTCTTCTCATTTTGTATAGCTCTTTTTCAGCCGTCCTGTCCCAAGTCCTCCTTCAACCCCACATAGAAATAGGTTCAGAGTTCTTTTATTATCTCAAGGGTACCAAAGGACCACTAATGGTGGTATCCCATTTTCACTACCTGACTGGCCAACCAACTTTACCAATTATTCCCAGCTTTGGCTGAAAATCAAAGAAATAATTTACAATATGTGCTTTCTCTAAGCAAAGGGGAAATGTGAGTACATCTGATGTGAGAAGATAGCTGATTTATGTGTCACACCCATTTAAACCAACAGAGAAGATAAAGTCCTTTAAAGTAATACAGACTTTGATATTCTGCTGTTTGGTGACATATGACTCTTAAGAGGTACTCCTTTATTTCTCCATGTTTTCAATGTAACTAATGTGGGCTCCTGTGTAACTTTACAACAACTGACAGAGACTACACAATCCGCCAGTTTGTATTAAGATGTTATTGCACCTTTCCTGTTCTAATCGCCAATTATGACTCTATTAGTCCTACTTGGCAGTTCATCTGCTCCAGCATCAGCTAAGGGGGACTTGGAGACAGACCTCTGATCTCCATGTTTCCGCTTCAGTGAATGCTTAGCCCAGCGGCTGTCATCCGGAGACAGGGAGGCGGGGGAGGCATTGCCTTTGCTCAGATAACTGTACCTGACCTTACAACAATTTACTAAGGAAATACCTGCCTAATGGCAGTGTGAGTACAGTTTCTTTTATACTCACAACGGCACTGCAAATTAGAGACAACAGGATAAATCTATGGGCAGCTCACTAGACACTTCATTAAATCACTGTTCCCTTGCCTTGTAGAGCACTAATAGAATCACAGCCCTCGTTAGCTACTGAATAAAAGATCAATCACAGACTTTGAGAGCTCTTGCCACCAGCTTCCAGAGGAAACAAGGAGAGAAAAAAGACATATTTAGGATCATCAGTAAGATCCTGAATGGCCTCACTGCAAGTTGCTTAAATTACCTTTTCTACAACTGACTCCAACTGCAATACTCAGAGGAACTTGTTAAGTCTGCTTTCAAAAGCTGCTCTCTAATATATGACTACCAGGCCCTGGTCAAAAGTTCAGATTGTGCATATGTAAAAAGGTACTAAATTGCCTGAGGGCTAAAACCAGAGGAGTTTAATTGCAGCAAAATGCTGAAAATGGTCTGTTGAGGGTCCTTCTGTGGGGATACTGCTGGCTCGGGCTGATTGAAGTACAGAACATAAAAGCTGTACAACAATATTTCCTTAAATGCAGGCGAAACTGCCAGCAGTTGGTATTGCATGAATGTTGTGGTTAAAGAAAAAACATTTTCCTCCCCTAAAATAAATAGAGTATTAAGAACTACCCTAGCCCATAATTCTAAATCATAATGGAAAAAACGCAGGGTTCAGTGACCGTAAATAAGACATAATTCACAGTGTGGGACCAACACACTTGCAGTATATTTTTACACGGGGGTACATTCCAAGTATTCATGGAAGGACTTCCAGTGTTCCTTTGGGTCTGTGCACTGCCGTGGTTTGGGAAGAGTTTCTTGACTTAAATGATGGCTGAGGGTTCTTCCTTCTCATCTTGGAGCAGAGTGTAGTGGAAAGAACGTTGGACTCAGTGTCCAGAGTGTGGGATCTGGGCTTTGTTACGGACAATGGTGTGACCTAGGTACCTCATTTAACCTCTGTAGGGTTCAATTTCCCTGTCTATAAAATCAGGGAGTGTAAACATTGATTCTCAAATTCTCTTATAGAATCTGATGTTCTATGTTCAAAGATTGCTTTTAGCTCTGACATTCTAAGGTCCCTTTTATTTTGAATTTTCAATATCAATGTTTCTACTACTTGCAAGGTTTTGAATAATAACTATTATAAAAAGATGAATTTTCTTAAAAAGTAGTATTTCACAAAGGCAAATTACAAATATAAAGGAAACAGAACAAAAGATAAAGGAAACAATACTCCAAAAGGTTGTTTAGTGGGAGACACCAGCAAAAAATACATCAAAATCAGAACTACTTTTTTTGGGAACTGGGAAAAATATTATATGAAAAGCCAATAAAGAGTGCTCAAATCCAAGTTCTAGAGGTATTACTCTAGGGCATTTTCTTCAATGACTGGAAAGAAACTTTACCTTGACAATCTACCAAATCTCTTTCTACAATGAGACCTGGTTATTTTTTGTTGTGATTTTTATTTTATTTTTATTCACTTAATTAACAAGAGTTTATTTTTCCTCCATTTAGTCTTGCTCCTACATTTGGAGAAAAAGAAAAAGAAAAAAACAAAATCCTTGAAACAACTATGGATAGTCAAGCAAAACAACTTCCCACATTGCCTAAGTCCAAAGCTGTCTGTCTTATTCCATATGAATGCCTCACTTCTTTGTCTGGATATGTGTAGTTATACAACATGCTTTTGTATGTTGTATAATTTATTTGTTCTACTAATTAACTTTTATATATTTAAAGAAGGACCAAATTATTGTAACGGTTAAAAATTTGTGGTAGAATTAGAGGTTGGATACTTCTAGGCTCCGTTTCTTTCCATGCGTTCTCTATCATTTTCCTTGATATTCTTAATCTTTGGGTCTTCCAAAGGAATCTTATTATCTTTTGTAGCTCTAAGAAATAATGTTTTGGAGGGGAAGGTAATAAGGACTTCTACAGCACCTACTATATGCTAGGCTTCTTGCTAAGTGATTTTTAGAAATACTATTTTATTTCAGTCTGGAAAAAAAAGGCCCAGCAAAGGAATGAAAAGCCAGGAGATCTGAATTCTAACATTGGCACTGCAAAAAATCCAGTATGATTATGAAGAAGTTCTTTCCTCGCTCTGAGCTGCTGCTTCCTCATCTGTACAATGAAAGGGTTAAACCAGATGATATTTGAGATAATTTTAATTCTACAGCTATACAATCTTTGGTTTTAGACATACAATGGCAGTATAATCTGTTATGCTAAGAGTTCACATGGAATTCTCTCTCTCTTCTAATAAAAGTAACAGTATTAGTCATGAAGTACCTAGGACCATGTCTCACAGCCTACATGATTCTTAAAGGAAAATGGGCTGAAGTGGGCTAGGTGCTTATATAGTTAAGACATCTACATACATACATACATACATACATACATACATACACATATACATATATGAAAACTAATTATCTTGAGATCATCAGGTTTCTAAGAATGATGATGCCATTAGTCAGTATCAGATATCTTAAATTTTATAAATCAACAAAGCCAACATAAAGATTGTATTATAAGTTAATTATTTATTTTAGATGCTTTTTCAGACCCGTCATGTCCAGAGTTTTTTTGACATGTCCCAAAAGGGTACTTTTACTATTACTTCAACGCAACTTATTCTAACAAACATTTATTAAGCACCAATGATATGAAAGAACCTGGGCTAGATTCTGAGAATATGAAGAAAATAGTCTCTACCTCAAGAAGTTTATATTCTATTGAGAGATATGACATGTATGCAGATAAGTAGATGCAAGATAATTTCAGGAGGGAAAAAAAAACATAGGAAACTCAACGGCAAGGGGAGGAGTTGTTCCTAATACCTCAGAGTATCAGGAATGATTTTACCTGAGAAATTTCACCTGTGTTTACCCTTAAAGGAATGTGATCATTCCAAAAGGTTAAAGGGACAAAATAAGTCATGAGACTAGACAGAGACCCAGAATAGAAGGTGGAAGGTCAAGTATGAGCTGGCAGACTGGTTTGGTTGGAAAGGACAACATAGGGAGGGGAGTACTATGAAATAAGTCTGGAAGAATGAGAGCCAGAGAGCATAGGGTTTTACTACTAAAGTATTTTTACCCTAGAAGAAATAAGGAGGCACTGAAGAATATTGAATAGAAGAGGGACACGCTAAATCTTTGGAATATTCATTAAATCATTAACTGGTTGCATTGGAGAGGGGAGGGAACAGAAGCTGGGAGTAAAATCAGGAAACTATTGCAAAAGTCTACATGGGAAATGATGAGTGCCTGAACTAGGCTAGGGGTAATGTGGGTAGAGAAGAGAAGACAGCTCAAGTACCACCTCTCACATGAGACCTTTCCTGAGCCTGCTACTTCTGATTCAAGGGCTGTGCCCCAACAAATTATCTTATATTTACTATGTATATAAAAGGTTACATTATCTGGACTCACTCTTTTCCAATCTCACTGGATATTACTCTCCCTCCTATACTCTGCCATCTAACCAAACTGACCTTTTCTCTGTTCCACACACAATACTCCATCTCCTGAAGTTCCTGCTATTTCATATGCCTGCAAAGCATGACTGCCTTACCTCTACCCTCTACCTCAGAGCTACTCTCCTCCTTTAAGATGAAGTGCAGAGAGAAATTCTACATTAAGCTTTTCCTGATTTCTCCCTAACTCTGAGCACCCTTTCTCCAAAATGACCTTCTACTTATAATAATTTTGTATATTTTTGTGTTTATTAACTTTATTCTTTTTATATTTTATATGTACTTGTTTTCTATCACATTATAATGTTACATCTTTATGAGTAGAAATTATTTTTATTATTTGTAATTGTGTCTCTAGCACCATGCCTTTTAATATGTGTTTGTATGGAAGCATTCACATATATGTGTGTGTATATGTATTTGTATATGCATATATATGTGCACACACATGCATATTTTATTCCCAGAGAAAATGAAAGTTCTTTGAGAACAAGGTTTATTTCATTTTCATCTCTGTATCCCCCATGCCTAGCAAAGTACTTAGCACATGGGGATAAAGATAAGAATGGGATCTAAGGTTTCATTCATAATAGGAACTCCCAGATAAGGGAATTCCATCTACCAATGCAGGTTGGCATCTTTTCCACAAATTCTAGGTGATTAAAAATGCTCTTTAATTGGCTAGATTAATTGGTTGAGAGTTGTGAGAAGTTTTGGGGGGATTGACAAGACTTAGCAACTGGCTCGACAGGGGTGGTGATTGAAAAAAAAGAAAATTTGAGGGTTATTTCAGACTAAAAGGCAGGTAACTAGAAGAATGGTGACATTCTAGGGAACTAGAAGTAGGGGAAGTGTGGAGGAGCACGGATTATGGTGGAGAACAGTAAGTGGAGGATACTTCAGACACACTGAATTTGAGATGTCAACTGGATATGTAAGTTGAGATTTTCCACAGGCAGCTTGTGATGAAGAAGTAGATTTTTAGAAAAAGACTGAGCTTGTTAAATAGATGTGAAAGTCATCTGCACAGGGATTATGGTATAACTGAACCAAGAAAGAGTACAGAAAGAGAAGACCCAGGACAGATCCCTAGGGTATACTCACAGAAAGGGCTTGGATATAGATGTTAAGCCATCAAAAAAAAAAACAAACCAACCCTGAAATGTATAATAGTAAGACACAAAGGAGGAGAACCAAAAGAAAAAAGGAAATGTTTTGAAAGGCAATACATAATGGAATAGAGAGGAGGAAAGGGAGGTTGGCAGTGTCATAAAATGCACAAAAGAGGACTGAGAAAAGACCACTGTGTTTATCAGTTAAGAGATAACTGGTAACCTTGGCGAGAGCACTTTCAGTTAAGTGCTGGGACCAGAAACAAGGCCACAAGAAGCTGAGTACTTAGTGACAAGGGCAGAAATGGAGCCCTCTCTTTCTAGGAGGTTAGCTGTGATTGATGCAATGGAAGGGCTAATACAATTGCCCACATAAAAGGGGCTGGGGACCCTGATACCATAAATACAGGATGAAATCTAACAGAAGTTCCTTGCCCCCCAATGTGGATAATGTGAAGATATTATGTAGCTAGCTACAGTGTGTTAATTATATTATAAAGAGACAAACTATTTTCAAGCTGTGTAGTTGGAAATGAGGTGCATTTGAAAGGCAATAATGAGCTGGGGTCTATGTCTTATCTCTGTGTCTTCCCACACTAACCTTCTTTCAAGAAAGTGAGGAACAAACCCATGATGTTGAGAAAGGCCTCAGATCATCATCTCCCCAGTAGGGACATTACAATGTGGTCTGGTAGCATGTATGGCCCTCTTTGCCTCCTTCTGTGTACTTTTAGATTAAGGACTACTAGACAGAGATTTGAATTTCTAAGTTTCAAAAGGTGAGAGGAGTGAAAAACTAGAAATCCGGGAGCAAGAGTTCATGCCAGCTTCTGTGACCAGCTGGCTTAGAGTGACTGGAGAGACCCAGATAATGTGACACCTGAAACAAAGTCTTGTCAGCAATGCCACACCTAGAAGGTAGACGGCTAGGCTGTACACTACGGACAGAATGCAAGACCTAGAGTCAGGTTGGCCTGAGTTCAAACCAACTCTCAGACACTTATTAGGCATGAAACACTGGGCAATATATGGAACTATTAAGCCCCAATTTGTATTAAAAAGTCAGCATGGATGTACAACTATTAGTGTCATATTATTATCCTTACAATGTTGTGAAACCAATTGTTTTAGAAGAGACATCTCATCATAGATGAACACTGATTGCACTTTACAGTCAAAAGACCAAGGTTTTGATTTCTGATGTTATCGTTACTAGGTGACTTTAGGCAAGTCAATTAACCTTTTTTTGCCTCAGTTTCTTTTTTCTGCAAAATAAGCCAGTTGAGCTCTGTGATCTTCAAGGTCCTTTCCAGATCTAAATCCTGTGACTCTATTTTTTTTTCCAATGGATTTTAAAATAAATTGGAACATAAATGCATCCTCCTATGGCCCGTTTACATGTTCCCATCAATGTTGTCTTGTAATATCTATAATATGTTATAATCAAATCCCACTATAACTAGGAAACCCTGTCAGATACTGTTGCATTAGTTGCCCCAAATATCAATTGGTTGGCAGTCAAGGTAATTGAGCCATAGTGGGGTTTGTTCCCTGATTTGTCACTCTGCTCACTTTCCCTTTTCTAACATATTCTTCTGTCACTGAATGCTCTTGCATCACTAGTAAATCTCATCTATGTTTTTATGGAACCAATTAATGATTTTAGTCAGGGTGTATCTATATACTTAATTGACTATGTATTAACATCTAACTATATTATGAGCTCTATAAGTGCAGGTACGGAGTCTTATTCATCACAGTGTTCACATTTGTGCTGAGCACAACACTCTGAACTTACGTCAAGAACCTATGATTTTACAAACTGTGCAGGTAATTCTCCCTCACCCCCTCCCCCATGTGAGTGGCAACCCCAGTAAAGGTTAGTTGGTGATTTAATAAGTGACTAGAGCTAAAATCTTCCTTCCCTCGCAGTCAACCCCTCAGATGAACTAATCGAGGCTAGTTTTCAGAGAAGAGCTACATACACAATTACCAGGTCCAAATTCAAAATCTTACTGGTTTGGTACGACCTGCCAGAGTTTGTCCTCTTCTTCCAAAAGTCTCCAAGAATGCAGAGTCAGATACACGGCGGGAGGAAAAAAGAAAAATCGTCATGGAGGCTACGAGAATGTTGTTGTTGTTGTTGCTGCTGTTGTTATTATTACCATTATTCCATTACATGTTTGTGGAATTGAATTTCCCAGAATCATAGCTATGAAGTAATACCATACTGAGATCTATTTCCATTTCTAAATTGGCTTTGGATGTCTTTGGCATGCTTTCACTTCCCCTTTCTATTTTCCCTCGTCTCTGAACCCAAACACTTGAAAAGTGTGAAGTGAATGAATTGTTACTGTCAAAATGAATGAGTCCAAATGTAAATGTCAAAATTCAAATTAAAAAACAGCATAAATGGAGAAAGAAACCTTGATTTGAAGACCCAGTTAAATCTTAGCACTGCAGCTTACTAATTGTGGGAATGATTAATATTAATAATAACAATTACAAAAATATTCACTCAGTGGTTTAAGGTTTGCAAAACATTTTTTAAAATAACAAAAATCTAATTTTATCCCCATGACAGCCCTGACAGGTAGGTGGCATTATTGATCCCATTTTACAGATGAGGAAATTGAGGGAAAGAGAGTCTAAGTTATTTGTCCAGGATCAGACAGCTAGAAGATGCCGAGGCTCAGTTTAAACTCAGGTCTTCCGGACTCAAGGTCCAACACTCTATGCAATATGGCTCTACCTTGCTGCCTCTATGTGTGACCGTGGGCAAGAAACTAAACCTCTCTGGGCTTCTATAAAATGATCTCTAAGGTTCCTTGTAGCTCTGAGTTAAAGGGTTTTGAGTGATCTGGCAAATGGGAAACAGGTGGAAAAAAGTTTAGTTCACATAGAGAATGCTGAGTTTTTAACAACACAGTTAAATGCATATTAAAATATTTTTTAAAAACCACTTTGAAAATCATCAGCAAAATCCCCTCTCACCCACAGATAGAGCTGCTGCGCAAGTTTGATTTTATGGACACTAGAGAAAAATGACCTGCTGAGGGGTTACCTTCCTAAGAAATGTGCCGAATGACTTTATGAATACACTGTGTCATCTCCATACTCAGGGGTCTCTGTGGTGAACTCTCTGCACTCCATGAGTGCATTACTCAGTGCCTGGAGTCTTGCAAGTGAGTGATTTCCAACTGAGCAAGTTAAAGCAGCACTCTTTGATTAATTCAGGGAGGAGAGAGAGCCAAAGTATATATCTAGAACTTTTCAATGATAAAATTACTTTAGATTTCCATAACAAAAAGCAATTATGTATTTCTAAAGCCCTCTTTTAAATATTAATTCTCTTGCCTCTGTTCTTTCCTTCTTCTCCACCCCTAGATAGGTCCATCAAAAAAACACTTCTACAAAGCAGGGATACTATCATCATTTCAGTGCCACATGATGCTCTCCAGAGGAAAGTAGCCAGATGAAAGTAGCTTTGTGATCAATTGCTGATATACTGCCTACTTCTGCACCTCAAGAAAGAATGACTATGAAAGGTTCAGAAAAGCATGGGAAGACTGCTATGAACACAACAGATGCAAAATGGAGCAGAATTGGGAAAACAAAATATATACAAGGATCACAAAAATGTAAATAGGAATAAACAACAGCAATGACAAATATGAACTGAAAAGCTCAGTAACTATAATGACTAGATGTAACGAGAAAATATAACTCCTCTTCTTCACAGTGGTGGGAGAACTATGGATATGAGACCTCACACACACCTCCCTTGATATGTTTGTGGGTTTTGCTGAACTGCTGATCTTCTCCCATTTTCTTTTCTCTTTTTCCCTTTGCTAAAACGACTGGCTCACCAAGCAAGGGAGACATACTCAGAAATGAGAAGTGATGGCTGTGATCTGTGATTCTACCAGTACACAGAAAGACTCCCATGTAAGGAAACTTTCTTCATAAATTGAGGACAGCAGCTTCTCAGTTATTCCTGGGGAGCTGCCTACAGCACTGAGAGATTGGGGCATTTGCTCAGTCACACAGACAGCATGTGTCAGAGAGAGAACCTGAACCGGGGATTTTTTCTCTTCGGGGCCAGCTGCTATGCCATTTTGGCTCTTTTCAAAACCAGGGTGATATGAAAACAAAGTATATGAATAGTTAAATTTCATAGCCATAACTCATCTAAATGTTATAATTCTTCATTCTTCTTCAGGCTGCCCTCCTGATTCTCTCAGGAATTTCTCTCTGACATCCAAGAAACCACTTAACACACTGGAACTACCATCCACCCCTGGAGCCTTACCTTCTCCGATTTTTGCATTTCTCCCAGCACCTCCATGTTAAGAAGGAGGCCAAGGCCCACCACGTCCTTGTTCCTTTCCAAGACTCTCCCAGACTTCCTTTACAATGACTGCTTGCTAGGAACCTCCATTGCCCACTCCCCTCCCACCCTATACTTTTCAGCTTCCAATGTGCCCCTCCCCCCTCCAGGAGAATTTAAGTTCCTCAAGGGCGGCCACTGTCTTTGCTTCTGCTGGCATTTCTATCTCCAGCACTTGGTACAGCGACTGACACATAGCAAAGTTTAACAGATATTTCTTGACTTGACTTGGTCAAGTTGCCAATGATATCCAATCATAAAAATTAATGACAATGATAATAATTGCAATTACTTAAATACTACTTTAGGTTTTGCAAAGAACTTTTGCAAATGTTGTCACAGTCACCTTCACAACAGTCCTAGGAGGGAGGTACAATTATTATTTTCATTTAATTTTTTTAAACAGTTATTTAAAGTTTTGAGTTCCAAATTCTATTCCTTCCCCTGTCCCCCACAGTAAGCAGATATAGGTTATACATGTACAATTACGCAAAATAGTTCCACATTAGTCATTTTGTACAAAAAGACTCAAACAAAAAAAAAAGATTAAAGTGAAAAATAGCATGCTTCAGTCTATATTCAAACAACATTAGTTCTTTCTCCGGAGGTGGACAGCAGGTTTCGTATTTCTCGGATCACAGTATTACTGAGAATACCTAAGTCATTCACAATTCTTTATCAAACTGTAACTGCTGTTACTGTGTACAACATTCTCCTGTTTCTGTTCACTTTTCCATGCATCAGTTCATGTAAGTCTTTCTAGGTTTTTCCGAAGTCATCCAGCTTGTTATTTCTTATAGAACACGAATATTCCATTACAGTTTGTTCAGTCATTTCCCAATTGATGGGCACTGCTTTGATTTTCAGTTCTTAGTCACAACAAAAATACTGTTTCCATTTTAGAGGTGAGGAAACTAAAGCTTTACACCACTAAGTGACTTGGCCAGGGGCATGAATCTACTAAGTGCCTGAGGCAGGATTTAACTCTGGTCGTCTTCATTTCAAGTGTGTTCTATACGCTAAGCCACCTAGCTGCAGTAACAGAATTTTTAGCTAAAATTATGTTTTGTTGTTGTTGCTACTGTTTGTGGGTAGGACCAAATAAATGAAGAATCTCCATCCACTAGGAAGAATCTAAGGCTAATTCTTGATACCCATTAGGAGTCCATTTGAAAAGCTTTATGGGGAAGTGGGAAAGAAGAAAGGGGAGACTATTTGGGATCATAGTAAGGCCTGCCAGGAACCAAGTGAGTAAGACAGGGATATGCAAACAAGTATAAACAAAAAGACTTTGTCCTTGGCAGATCACAGTGAAGCTGTGGAGCTCCAGGAATTTTTTCTTCCCAAATAGTCTCCCACCTCTCTTAGCTATGTATTTGATGGGTAACAAATGCCTGTGCTCATCTTAGACCACTGATTCTCAGCATACTGCAGATACCTGCCCCTTTGGAATATTTCTGTTCTCCTCTCTACTAAAAACCCAAAATCCTAGACCACTGCAGAGAATGATCCTTTCAATCATACAAGAGTTTTTGGAAATTGCTGGCATGTCTTTGGATCTGATCTTTATAGCACATTATGGAACCCTCGTAGAGAAACTGAGAGCTATTGTAGTTCTCACTGTAGAGGGCAAATAAAAGGCCAGGATGAGTCAATTCTAGGCAAACCAAATGGACATTGACAATGTAACCAAATCCAAGTGAGATGTGTCTATAGATGACAGGCGGCAGTGATCTAAAACCATAGAAGTTAAAAAAAAAGTCAGGAAAAATACGATAACAAAAAGAAGTGGTAGGTATCAGAGAGTGAAGCATTTATAGCTTTTCTACTAAAGACAGCATTTTCTTTTACGGCCACGGCATGCGAGGCATTTTTCTGACACCCTTGCTGGGTGTCAGAAATGTTGGCATTGTAGTGGTTTAAAGTCAATAATGATATTAGAAATTCTATGTCTATATAATTCAAATTCTGAGAATTTTCAGAACAGTGACCATAGAATGATTAAGACACTTACAAGTTGGTCGAATGCGCATGCAATATTTTCACTGGGCAACCAAAAACTCAGCGGGGGAGGAGGAGTTACTTCGGAAGCAGCATATTTAGGACAAAATTCGTGGGGATTTCAATAGGAGCTAATAGTAGGAAGAAATGAAAGTTAATTTTGTATTCTTGATTAGGCTTTCAGAAAGAAGGGCAAAGCTAGAAGTTAGTTTCAAATGTTCATAAACATATTTCAGAAGGAGATTTTACAGAAAACTTGCACTTGGCAATTGCAATTTGGGGCCTTCTCATGCTCCATAATTTCTGAGAAATTCTAAATACTACACTACAATTTGACCTGCAAAATCAAATACGCCTTAAGATGGAATAGGAATTGTAAATTAACCTCTCGATTATGTGATCTTTTAAAACTTTAGTTCATGCAAAGTACAAGATAATCTGGAAAACTGGCTAATTGTATTAGCGACTTTGGGAGCCATTGGTTATTTAAACATTTTGGGCCCATATGAAGGCATAAAGATAGAATACCAGTGTGGTATAGTAGAAAGAGAAATAAATGCCTTGCATACGAAGAGACCTGAGCTATATAAAAATTTTAAGGACTGATTAATAACTATACTAGATAGAAAAAGTCTAGAAAGAAAGCATTCCACCAAACTACTTTCGTGAGATAGCTATTGCTTTCATGCCTAAACCAACAAAGAAAATATAAAATGGAAGGAGAACCTGAAATTGTTAATAAATTTCCACTAAAAAATTTATATCTAATCCTTCCCCCTAAAAAAGCCCTTAGAGCAATTTCCCCCACCTCATAATGTCATTTTTTCCAAAGTGATCAAATTGGATTTATACCAGAGATACATAGTTCAACAATAGTAAAAACAATTAATATAATAAATCATATTGAAAATCTCAAATTACATGATCACACCAAGAGAAGAAGAAATGGCCATTGACAAAGTACAACACTCATTTATGCTTTGAAAAAACCTATAATGTATCTATATGGAAGAAAAATTTTAAATAATATGATTTAAAAGTATCTAAAACGAAAAGTCAACATTATATTCAAAGCAGAAACACTAAATATATTAGTAAAGCAAGGATGATCCTTTTTGTGATACTCAATATAGAATGTAGAAATGCAATCAGAAGTAATGACAAGAAAATGAAATTTAAAATATAAAGATAATAAAGAAAAGACAGAACTATTCTTCTTTGTTGATGACATGATAATTTACTTAGAAAAGCCCTAGGAAAAGGCAAAGAAACAAATTGAAACAATTGCTTCAATACAGTAACAGGATAGCAATGGCTTATTATAAGTAGGATTTCTAGTAGTACTTTAAGGCATGAAAATGTCTTGGTGTATGTCATCACAGTTGATCCTCACAATGAGAAAACTGAGTGTGAGAAAGTTTGTGACATATTGAGGGTCACACAGCGAGTAAGTGTCCAAGATCAGATGTGAATTCAGGTCTTCCAGATTCCAAGTCCAGTGTTCTTTCTTATTATGCCACCTACCTGCCCCAAATATTAGAGCCCACCCCCCAAAAAATCAACAGAAGCTCTATTGACCTAAACTGAATGTTTTATAGCCATTTAAACTTAGCATGTGCTAGACAAAACTCATTATCTTTTCTCCAAACCCTCTCCTCTTCCTAATTTCCCAATTACGGTCCAGGGAACCATCCCCCTCCAACTTATCCAGGTTTGTGACCTATAGTCATGCCTTAACTCTTCATTCTCTTTCACCAACACATCTCCACACAGACACATATTCAATCTACTGCCAAATCCACTTGATTCCATCTTCAGAATGTCTCTTATACATCCTCCCTTTTCTTCTCTCAACCTGCCACCACTCTGGTGCATGCCCCTGTCACTTCATGACTGTGCTACTGCAAGAGCTTTCTGGTTGGTCTCCCCTCCTCAGATCTTCCCCACTCTCATCCATTATTCATTCAGCTATCAAACTGACCTGCTTAAATCATTGGTTTGATTATGTCACCCACATTCAATAAACTCCAGTGACTCCCTATTTCCACCAAAATCAATATAATTTGAGGGGGCAGGGCTTTAAAAACCTTTCATAACCTGGACTCTGTCCAGCTTTCCAGTCATTCTTATACATCGCTGCCCACCCCATAGTCTATAATCCAGGGACTCTGAATTCCTTGATGTTTTGTTCAAAAGACCCTGCATTTCTAGACTCATTACATTTTTACTGGCCAGTTCCCCTTACTGGAATTTTCTAGTTTCTCAGGTCTGCCTTCTTGCTTCTTCAAAGTCTCACTGTTAAATTCTCGACATATTCCAAAAGCCTGTTCAGGTTCCCTTAAATTCTAATGCCTTTCTTCTGAGATTATAATCAATCTATCCTGTATATATTGTGTTTTTATGTTATTTTCCCCCATGAGATTGTGAGCTCCTAGAGATCAGGGACTATTTTTGTATCCGCAGTACTTAATACAGTACATAGTACACCCTACTATGTGCCATTTATTAAATACTTGTTGACTTAATTATTAGGTACACAGCCCAAAAGAAGTCCAAGACAAAAAACAAAACAAAACTAGTAAAAATGTTTATAGTAGCCCCTTACCTATGCCTCTTTGTTAACAAAATTAGAGAAAAAAAGAGGGTTGTCTTGAACTGGGGAATTGCTAAATAAATAGTGTTAAATCATGATAAAGGGATATTTTTATGTCATAAGAAGTTATGGATGTGAAAGATTCAGAGAAACTTTGTAAGAATTGTATAAACTGATGGCGGTTGGAAACAATCAGTAACTCTGTCAATAAACACTTCACATGTGCCATAAAACTGTCCTGATAACTGAGGATACAAAGAAAAGAAAAAGAAAAAATGCCTGCACCAAAGGAATTATAAATTGTGATAGACAACATGCAAATAATTAGATATATGTGGGGTATTTATAAAATGATCTGAAAGGTGGAAGAATTAGCAACTGGGGAGGAGGGGAGAAAAACAGAAGCAAGGTTACACTATATACAATTACCAAAAAACATTCTACAAAAGATAACTTTTAAAAGATTACAATACTTAAAGGACTGATCATTCATGGATTTAACACACACACACACACACACACACACACACACTACGATAAAGCATTTCTCCCCTCTAGTCTTGGCAGAGGAAGAACAACGCATTCATTTTCTGATGACTGAATTGCTTTGTTTCACCATACTGTAGAAGCTTTTATTTTATTTTTTCATCATGGACCCATTTGGCAGTTGGAAAAGCTTATGGCTCCTTTCTCAGAATAATATTTTTAAATGGATAAAATATATAGGATTATCAAGGAAATGAATGATGTTGAAATAGTTATCATAATATTAAAAATAAAAGTTCATAGATTGAAGGTTAAGAACACCTTCCTATAATTCTATTTATGGCCTGGGGGTTAACAGTTGTAATTTTAAAAAAAAAGAGGATCAGTTAAACAATGTAAAAACTCTTCAGAGGAAAATGAAAAGAAATAAAAGGCACAAACAAATATGGCAATTTTTCTTACTTTCATCACTAAATTTCAGAGAATCATGTCATCTGAGAGTCAGAAAGGACCACAATAGTCACCTAAAATAGCCTCAACCCCACACAAAAGGGAGACAGCATTAGTGAAGTGAAGGTGCTTAGAGTCAGGAAGACTTGGTGTTTCAGATCATATTTCTGACACCAGCTACGGGACAATAGCCAATTGGGACCACCTCTGTGGGCCCCAGTTTCCTTGTTTGTAAACTGAAGAAATTCAATTAGAAGGCTTCTAAGGTCTTTCTAGCTCTAGAGCTATGATCTTAAGCCAACGAGGTAGCAGAATGTATAGCAAGGCTGGAGTCAAGAAGACCTGAGTTCAAATCTACTAGCTGGGTGACCCTGGGCAAGTCACTTAACCCTCTGCGTGCCTCAGGTTCATCATTTGTAAAATGGGGGTAATATCAGAATCTATCTCCCAGGATTGTTGTGAAGATTAAAAGAAATAGCGAGGGCTATGCGAATGGTTTTATTGTTGTTGTTTGTTGTTATTCTCCATCGTCACACACTTGACAAGCTCTGCATTCAGCCTCTGCTTTAAGTTTTTCAAAGGAGTTTCATTGTGGCAATCCATTTATTCAATTTTTAGACAACTCCAATGCTTTAGAAGGAAGTTTTTCCTGAAGTAAACCTAAATTTTCCCTTTGCAGCTTACACTCACTGTTCCTAATTCTACCCAATGAATTCAAACACAACAAAACAAAAAAATAAAAATCATACAATGCCTTCAGACAATAGACTTTCACAGAAAGACTGCCTCCATCATGCTGTCATGGTCCCCAGTGTCTTCTCACCTCCAGATTCAGTATGCCTAGTGCCTTCAAATTATTTCATATATACTTTTAAAACTAGGTAATGAAAATTCACAATTTCAAACACAATCCCCCCTGTTTTGTTTCTAATGACTTCATGTTCAGTTGGGTTTTTTTATTAAAGTTGTGAGCAAATAGATAATGAAATATAAACTCAGGATATAGTACACATTTGTAGTTGGAGTCAATGTTGCTGAATATTTTTGCTTAACTGTTTGCCTCTGTTATAAGAAAGGGTTTGGGTTTTGTTTTTGTTTTGTTTTTTTGCTATTCTGATTTTCCTCAGAAATTCATGATGTAAAAAAAGACCTCAAACAAATAATTAATGATTATCATGAATTACATCTTTTAAAAAAGTAAAAGACTACAGAAGATTAACATGAAATTCAATTAGGGAAAATCCTCCTGAAGGCATTTAATTTTAAGATGAAACTGTCAGGATAGCAAAGATAAATAGAAAGTTATCTATAAAGGTTTTTTTTAATAACAATTTCTTTTTTTCCATCAGTGACAATGGTATACTACATTTAGACTTTACCATCACAGTCTGTGAAGTGCTACATGAGAACAATATTTTATATGGCCATAAAGAAAACAAAGATGGGAATAGCAAATGGTCCAGAACTAAATAAATATGCAGAAGACCTATGCTGGAGGAGAAACAATTTTGAGAGCACTGATCAGAAAGAGGGGAGATTACAGAGAACATATCAGTAACTACCAACCCAGATTTCTATTTTCTCATCAATAGAAAAAACTATATGAGGAACATCTACACACTCCTCAATGATATCTTTCATGATAGACTGAAAACAGGATTTCAAAACTATACACCGTAACAGATATCTTGATGGTCATAAAACTAACAGATTACACCATTTCTTTTTTCTTAACTATTTTAAAAGCATTTGATATGCTATGACAAAACAGAATAAAATATATTTTATAAAAAGGTAATTTCTATTCATATTCTAAATTAATAAGAAATTCCTTCAAAGATATAAAAATACTGATAAAATTGTTCTAAGTCCCTGGGTAAGAGATCAGACAAAATGCTCTAGACATATTTGAGAAGAATATTTTCATAACTGAAATTTTCACAGAGAGCAGGCACACAGAATGGCACATGAACTAAGCTTTGAAGGAACTAGGAATTCAGAGTGGAAGAGTTGAAGAATGAGTAAATTTCTGGACTGAGCAAAATAGTGTACACCAGAAACAATATATTGAGTTTAGTCAACAGCTATTTATTTAGTTTGCCCAGAATATAAAGGCAAAAAAGGGAGTAAATATAAAATAAAGCTGGAAAGGTAGTTGGAGCCAAATTGTCAAAGGCCTCAAATGTTGGTAAGGAGTTTGTATTTTATCCTATGAGCAATAGGGAGTCACTGAAGATTTTTGAGGAGAGAAATAATATAGTGCTCATAATTATGGGTGGTAAGGTAGAAAGAGTATTTAAATATTTAGCATAATGTCCCATTCTAAGATTTTATGCAGTTACCTACTTAAGAAGGATGACATATACTCTGAAAGTATAGATAGTCACTGTCATTAATGATGAGAGACAATATGAACAGTTCCACTCTTCACTATATATGTGACAATGGACTGGTTATTTCCCTTGTCTGAACATCAGTTTGCCAAGTGATAAAACTAGAGGTTTGGACTAGATCACTTAGGTACCATCCAGTACTAAATCTTATGGGCCTGTGAAGTACTTTTACAATGTAATATGAATAGATATCAATATGTGGCATCATGATGAGAGTCAATGAATTATATGCAGAAATATATTCCATTTACATGAGGGATAAATTAGGTAAAATAATCAGTGACTACCAAATGAAGCATGAAGAGCAAAACATCAACCTTAACTTTCTTTCCTAACTATTATGAGAATTATATAATCTTGATTGTGTATCTAATCCAGTTAAAATATTCTTTGGAATATCCTCATTTTATCTCTGTTAATTATAACTTAAGGCCTCTATTAATACATTAATTGATTGATTGATTACATTTTGAGGATAATAAAAAAAAACTCTGGATTTTCTTCAGAAACAAACCCTTCTCTTCCTTCCTGTCTTGAATGAGAGACAGGAAGATCGTGAGGGGTAAAAAAGTAAGGGCTGACCAAGTGGAAGAAAGGAGTATAGACAGCTACATATCAAACCACATCACTACATGTATAGTAATAGAAAAATGTAAGCTGTTTGGTGTTTGTCTCTTGTACTTGATATATGACATGACCACTTTTTCTACAGGTACAACTCTCTTACCGACTTTACACTGATTTTCCTGTAAAATTATTTCTTGTTAATGTGTTGCTCACTGTGAACAATGTGAACAATGATTCTTGTTCACCATGTACATCTCTTTTGCCATTTGGGTGACCTACATCTTTAAATATTTTGATATTGTAGTAGTCCATAAATTGTAGTTAATATATTACTTGAAGAATATTTTTAAAAACTATAGACCTTGGATTTAGGAAGATGTTTGAGGTCATTAAAAGATCGGATAATTTACCAAAAGCTATTCAACCTATTTTCTCCCTCCTTTTAAATTCTAGGTCTATCTTCCTGATACACTGGTTGTATCTCTACAAGATACGTGGACTTACCTCCTGAACAGGTTTCCATTTAAGTGTAAATCAGAAAATGAACAATGAGGCATTCTTTCTCCATTTGATTCTTCCTATGCAGATAATTAGGCCATATTTGTTTGAGTGACTATGGATTTCATGGAAGAGGCTCGGCAGTGTTCTCATTCTTGATGTAGTCAATATAATGGCATCTGCAAACAGGAATGTCTGGAGAATTTCACTATAGGGAATTTCTTTTCCATTTGGACTTTTACTACATATCCTCCATGATGGTGTTAAATAATTTTGATGAAAGTATAACTCTTTGTTTTGTACTTTGTTTGATAGTAACCAGGGTTGTTGAACAAATAGGCTGTTACTTATTTGAAGGAATTTTATATGACTTTAGAATGTGAATCAGAGAAATATTGTTGAAGAAGAGCCTTAAAGGCAATTGTTAGAAAATAAAATGCTTTGAAAAAAACAGTAAACAACAATATTTACAAAATAAACTTGTATTTTTCTATTCTTTTCAGTTAGTTTTGTGACTGCAAAGATGTGATCTGTTGTAGAAAATGAAATTTTGCTTAATTCCTTCTCATACCTTCATTAAGGGTACCCATAATGAGTGGGCAGATTATTCTTATTAAAATTTTTCTCTTGATCAGAAAATAGGAATACGGGTTGGCAGTTACTGACTTATTCTCTGTAATATCCCTTCTTTCTAATATATTGAGAAGCAACCCCTCGGTACTTTTAACAGTATTTCATCTCCAACAGATCTCTACAGATCTGAATAGAAGGTTTGCTCCTTGAACGTGATGCTTATTTTGTTTTTGTCTTTGTATTCCCAGCATCTATCTTAGCACTTTAAATAATAAGTAGGTATTTAATCGGTTGAATTATTCTGAATACTGTCAGATGCCCAGTTTAAACAAACTTGTAGAAATCATGCATTCCATTTAAGTATAACTCAGTTTTACAATGAAATAATACAAATAACTCCACAAGTATGATCAGTCAGCAACATTATATATTAACTTGATAGTTTGGCCATCAGATTTCACAGAAGTTCCATTAAATATTTTGAATCATTTTAATACAGTTTGTTAAGGCTATCTTAACTAAAGCCATGGCTATTTCAATAATGAATGGGCATGATTGTTTCTGTGTATGTTTGAGATGACTAATACAGAGTTTCAATATCATCTTTCATAATCTGCCTTACATCATTAGTAAGTGTGTCAAGACTAAAAAAGACAAAATGAGATTGTGCTAGAGCCCAAAGTATCACAAACATGACAATTACTCAGCGGATAAACAATCACAACATGACTCTACATAATTTGTATGCAACAGAGTTTAGTGAAAAAAGCACAGGACTTTGGGGCTCTAAAACTCCTGGGTTCCACACCGGTTAAACCCTCATTTCGCCATAGTCTACAGCCACTTTTCTTCACACACACACACATACACACACACTCTCATGCAAGTAGTTTCTCTCTCACCCCTTTCATTAAACTTCACACATTCTAAGACTGCACCAATCTCTGCTATAAAACCTTCAGAGGCAAGATTTCATGCCATCACACTGCTTGATCACCACCATCAAGGAACATATTGATGCTCTTTAAATAGCCAAGGTATTTGGAGACATACCTACCAGCTGTTAGTAGATGCATGCCTCTCTAGACACATGCCTCACCTCCTCCCCCTACCCCCTGTCTTTGCTCAGCTGTGTGCCTTTCAGAATATTTTGACACAGTCTAACAATAAGAAACTTTTCTTCAATTGTGTGTTTAGAAGGAATGTACCAGTAAATATGCTGTTATTAGTGCAGTCAGAATTAGGAAGGGAACAAGAGATATAAGTTGAATGAATCATAGTCATAGAATGATAAATTTGAAAGTGATCTTAAATGTAACCAAATCCAAATCACTCATAAAACAGCGAAATTGAGACACAGAAAGAAGGGACAGGTAACGTCAGTAAGTAGCATAACACACACTAGGACTCATTTTGCAGATTCCTAATCCAGAATTTTTCAGTAACACAATAAAACACCAAACTGGCTCTAGATTAGTATTTTAACTGGGTGTCTTTCATGAATCAACTTCAAAATGATATATAGCATTTTTCAATAATACTATTAATATCTTGCTTATAGAAGAATCTTCTGAGAATATTAATTTGGGGATTTCATTGTTTAGTATGGCTGAAGAAAGTCAACAAGAAGATGTAGGGCATGTAATACACATACAAAAGGAAACTGATGAATATATTCTAAGAAAGAACACATTTTTATTGCATCCACCTGTCATGAGATATTAAAATAAAAAGGTCTCAGATTTTTGAAGTAAATTTTTAAAAATAGTGAGAAGACTAAGAAAACATTCTGCTGCTCTCAGTTGTTGATATACTGTATTTTTTTTGGATCCAGCAAATACACTTTCTTATGACTTTTCTCTGAAAGGAGGGAGTTTCTAGCTCCAATTACTTGGCTACTCTTACTGTTTACTCTTCCTTTTTATATGTAGTCAGAAGAGATTTCTCTCAGTACTTCAAATAAATAAGACACCAGCTGAACAAACACTGTACGTTCTGTTAGATGACTTTGGCTTCATAAAGAATATTTGACTTTTTCAAAATGTAAATTATTGAAGGCAACCCATCATATGAAACTGATTGGTGAAAATGTTTCAAGTGGTATGGTATCCTCACAAATCTTATGTATGAAGAACTAAAATAAACTCTTTTTGGAGGAAATAACCGAGCATTTCTAGGTAAAACTCAGTCTCTGCATTAAACTTGTTCCAAGGTGATTATTCCATAAAATTAAAATAAGACTACAGATTTCAAATCATTCTCCAAATTTATTTCTGAAAACAGTCCTTTTAAGTACATTTTTAGAGTTCTACCCATTCCCCAAAATATTTGTATTTCTTCCACTTTTATCCTCCTCCAATCATACCTCATGGCATGGTGGTGTCCATAGGATATCCAAGGCTATGCCAGCAGAGTGAAGACTTGGACAGATTCTTCCAAAGCAACAAAAGATCATAAAATCACAAGATGTAAAGCTAGAAAGGCCAAAGCTTTGTGATCACCTAGTCCAGTGTTCCTGTTTTAGTGATGATGAAGCTGAGGACCAAAGAATTCAGGTGACTTGATAAGCACCAGACAAGGAACTCACTGTCTGTTGTTTGTTTTTTCTTTTTCTTCTCCCCCCCCCCCACCATTCTCTTTTTATTTTTTTAACTACCAGCCTAGCTAACTCAACACCAGAAATTTGGCACTCAGGTGATAAATTATTTTTGGCCAACTTAAGAAGATTGCCTACTGAGGTGTGGATGGGATAAAATCTGCTCAATTAGAATATCCATACTGATGAAATTGAAGTCCTTATCTGCAAGTCATTTCAAATAAATAATATTTTGGAAACATTATACCTACCTTGAAATAAACAGAATTTATGTCATAGAGAAGGAAGCATCTTAGAATATGGTCAACTCATTTTTAGTTTAAAATAGGTAGCAAATTGTGGACTCCAAGAGACTGGACATAGTTTCAATTTGAATTGGTAGAAGTACACACAGTGATCTTGAAAATATTGAGGCATGTATTATTATGGAAGAAGTGAAGAGTTTCTGGCTAAAATTCCTACCAAAATTGTATAATATCCCCTTGGAGAAAAGGTTGTAAGTGATCCATTGACATGGGCATATTCTATTATAAAAATAAGTATTTGGATTTTGAAAATAGAATCTTAAATTTTTTAAAAATTCTTTTTCACATACTTTCTTATTAAAAGACTAAATCTTATCTCCAGCTGTAAGACATGGATCCATAAATACAAACCAACAAAGTAGATACATTTTATACCTCTAGTAACCAGCGGAAGCAGGAGTATATTGGGAGAGGGAAAATTGAAGGAGGGAACTGCAAATAGGGACAGGAAAGAGGCAAAGATGTAAATAATGCATAAGAGAATGATTGGGCAGAAAGCCTGCTTCAGTATATTGAGAGTATAATAAACTCTCCTGTTTTATACTCTAAGAGCATTTTCTTACTAAACTTCACTCCTTTGAACTTCTTTAACATCAAGAAACTTCTTCACCCTGAAAGGTCACTCCGGCCCTGGGATTCCTACTCCATTTAGCACCCCTGGGAGCCTTCCCTTTGGGAGCCCGGAGAGCTCCTCCCCGGACCCGCACTCGGGGAGCACGCCCCTGCCAGGTACCTCTTCATTCCCCACTGGGCTGTATGCCTCTGGATTTCTCCATTAAGTACTCCTGCTTCCAAATGCACTTTATTTATTTATTTAATTTATTTATTTCAGCTGCATTCAACTGTGTTCCCCACGATAATTGAAGCCCTTTAAGGGAAGGGCTGTCTTTCTTTTTGCTTACGTTTGTATTCCTAGAACTTGGCACAGGCTTAAAACTCAGTGTCTGATAAATGCTTATCAACTGACACCCAAAGAATATGAGAGGCTGAATTTTTAGAGGGACCAATTATTAATCCCAAAATCGCCACTTGGCTAAACTTAAGAAACTTTAAAATCCAACCATAAATCCTATCTATTACTTACAAATCCCTTCCCCATAAGAAAACACAGAGGTGTTTCCAATCATGATGATGCAAGTTTTAGTGTATTTCATTAGGTGTAACAGAATCAATCTGTGAGCTTTCACAGTTCTAAAAACCTTATGTGATCAATACTGCATATACTGACAACTGACAATACTGACAACTGAAGTCAGTGCTTGTGAATGAATAATGCTTTTAGGAACTTGGGAGAGAGAGAGATGAAAAAATTATATGTGGAGAAGTCCTGGCCTCAAGGCACTACTACTTGCATGCTGTGTTACCTGGGACAAATGACTTAAGCTCTCAGATCTTCTTTTCTCTTAGCTGTAAAGTAGTGGTGATGACACCTTCACTATCTGACTCATAGGGATAGGATGAGGATAGTCCTTTGTAAACTTTTAAGCACTATGGAAATCATCATCATCATCATTATTGTTCTCATTATTACATCCTTCACTAAAGTATTCCTCTAGAACCTACTTGTAGTACAGAAGGGCCTCTGGATTCTTGAAGGTTCACTGTATCAATTCACAGAAAACTTTGGCATATACTACAAGTTTCAGCAATGCCCCCCCCCCCAAAAAAAACCCTAACACCAGCTTTTAAAGACAAACTCAGTTGGGAGGAAAAGACCCCCCCCCGATACTGGTATCCAAGAAAAGAGACCTTGGGACAGCAGGAGGCCACACTCAGATGAATATAAGAAGTTATAGAAGCAGGTTGAGGAGGAATTCACCTAGGGTGAATATTCTGGGGTTCTAAACTAATTTTTTCTGTTTAAATGGGTGCTACATTCAATTTTTTTTTCTTTCCAGTGAAAGTGTATAAATACCACCAGCATCCTCTAATAGCTCTCCAAAAAAGCCCTAGTTACTCCAGGACTAGAAGAGAACCAAAAACCAGATCGCTCATTTAATAGATAAAGAAACTGCAGCCCAGCGGAAGGGATATGGTATTTCCAAGGTCACAAATCAAGTGAGTAACAAAGCTTGAACTAAAATATCTGATTCCTAATTCCTAGGCCAGCATATCCAAAACCTACATTCAAAATATCTGTTAGTTTTAGTCAAATCAGTCTGGGGATAGATACACAAAATCAATTTTAGAACAATTCATATAGTGCTAGAGTTGAGACCTCTCTCTTGTCACTAGGAAAATGTTATCCTAAAACCTCACAGGGGAAAATTGACTTTTACAGTAAGTGATACAGAAATCAATGTTCATAGAAGAAACATCTCAGTAACATCCGAAAGACGTAGCATAAGCTTCTGACATCTATTTAATAGAACTGGTATCGAGGAACTAAATTCTGAGGAGGACAAAATTCACTGGAAAGAAGCGTGAGCTAAGAGATGAAGGGACTAAAGAGTAAATGATATACTTGAACTTCCAATGAGAAAATAAATAATAAAATATGGAGAGAAAGACCACGATACAGCCTGTCTCAAAAAAGAGGTAAGGAATTATAGAAATTCCAAAGGATAAGTAGAACAAAAGAGAAAAAGAGAATTTAAAACATTTTAATTCCAATACATGTCAATGTTTCTTAAAAAAATTTATAATAGGGGTGGCTAGGTGGCAAAGTGAATAGAGCACCAGTCCTGGAGTCAGGAGGACCTGAGTTCAAATCCAGCCTCAGACACTTAACACTTACTAGCTGCGTGACCTTGGGCAAGTCACTTAACCCCAATTGCCCTGCCTTCCCCCCTCCAAAAAGCAAAAAAAAAAAAAATTCTAATATACAGTAAGACCACATGGTCTGTCTTCCTACTGGTTGTCAGTGAATACTGAATAGGACTTAAGTGAGTCAGCCATGCATCTTTTAAACCCAAGGACTATCACAGCAAATAGCAACATCTGTGAACAAGAAATATATATGTCAGGCTGAGGCAACTCATCAAACAACAAGCATTTATTAAGCACCTACTATATGTTAAGCACTGTGTTAGGTACCTGGGAGAAAAGCACAAAGAATAAAAACCATCCCTACTCTTAAGGAGCTTACATTGTACGGGGGAGGGAACAAGTAAGTGTGTGTGTGTGTGTGTGTGTACACACACACACACACACACACACGCTATATATCTGTATCTATCTATATAAAGTGACTACACACACAAAGCAGTTAAATGCAATGCCCTATGGGAAGAAGGTGACTATCATTTGTAAGACCAGAAAAGGTTTCACACAGAATATGGTTGCTTGAGTTCTGTCTGGAGGAAATGCATTCCAGGTATGTGGGACAATACAAAGACATGGAGATGGGATATGAAGTGCTGTTTTTGAAAAATTACACTATAGAGAATTAAACCTGTTGGGCAGTAGGGGATGGGGAAGGAGGTATGGTTTACTAATTACAGGGAGAGCACAAAACCTATCACTAGGATTCTGACACGCTTTGTAATTTGGTACTGATCATGAGAATCCTATGGAGATAAGACATGGAATCCATCACATTGGTAATGTGGAGAGGGAAGCTGGAAGACATGAAAACAGGCAAGGTTGCTAAACTCTGACTGCTCTTTCAGTATGATTTTGAAAATTTTCTGTTTCCTCTATCCAACACACAGAAATCACCCCCACTCTCTGTTAACTCTTCTATGTGATATATTGATATGCCACATAAAAAACAGAACTGCTGATTTTCATTATTGATATCATCTGTTGCATAGTTAGCTTAATATATTTTAAGAGAAAACTCATTTTAAAATGTGAATTTAAAAAAACAAAAACATTAAGGTCTCCATTTCTTAAAATTATAAAATATAAAACAAAACAAAGCAGGTCATTCAAGGGCAAAATTATCCTGTTTTGTCCATTGAAGGTTAATAGAATGACAGTCTCTGCTTTTCTAGTTATAATTTATGACTGCAACAGAATCAGTGTTTTATTCCCATCCATTAAAAAAAAAACAGCACATCTGTTAAAACTTGAGTACAATGGTTGGCTTTACACAGCTCCAGGAAACGTAACTCAATAGTCTCCAAACTTCTACAAACCCGAGCCGATTTTAATGTAAAGGGATTTGAAAATTTAGTTCCCTAAAACATCTGCTAAGCTTTTGCTGGCCTAACACGTGCTATTCTTTCTGTTTCCACCCGCCAACAAAAATATTTGGTTGCATGAAATACTAGAGCAAGCATGTGATCATGCTCCGCATCAGCCTTTATATACCACTAACCACCCCGAGTGTTGGAACCCATCATTTACCAGTACTGAAAGCTTATGCAAAAAACCCTGAATTTTCATTTCGTATGGGGGTTTTCAAAAATAAGGTACGCACAGCTCCTTGAGGATAGGGGCTGTCTTTTTTTTTTCTTTATCTATATCTATTGCCAGTGATTACTACAGTGGCTGGCACTTTAATAAATATTTATTGCACTGAATGGGAGAATTATTTAAAGATGCTACTGAAAACTGCGCTGTGTTCTGGGGTTTGGGGGACTGGAAAGGAGTGGCCAACTTTCTACTAAGAAGGCAAACTTACTGGCACCTGTCCAGCTCATGCAGCATCTGGAGCACTTGGTTCAGTTCTGAGCTTGACATTTTTGAAATGACATTGATAAGATAGAGGGAGCTAGAGGAACATGACCAGAATGATGAGGGGCCTCACAATCACATTAAGTGGGTCTCCTTTGAAGGAAAACTAAAGAAAAGAATACTAAGAAGGGATGTGATTGATGCCTTCAAGTATCTGAAAGGCAATAATGACATGGAAGACGGATTAGACTTTTCCTGCCTGGTCCCAGAAGATAAAATTAAGACTAAGGAAAAAGTTATGCAGATAGGAGGCAACTAGGTGGCTCAGTGGATAGTTCTCTGGGCCTGGAGTCAGGGAAACCTGAGTTCAAATGTGACCTCATACACTCACTCGATTTGTGACTGTGTACAAGTCACTAACCTCTGTTTGTCTTAATCCACTGGAGAAGGAAATGCCAAACCACTCCAGCA
Source organism: Pseudochirops cupreus (assembly GCA_028627135.1). Lineage (NCBI taxonomy): Eukaryota > Metazoa > Chordata > Mammalia > Diprotodontia > Pseudocheiridae > Pseudochirops > Pseudochirops cupreus. Next base: position 62,943,039 of record CM053581.1, on the reverse strand, counting down.
TATCTTTTCCAAGAAAACTCCATGGACAGCATGATACACAGGGTCACAAAGAGTTGGATGTGACTGAATGACTAAACAAAAACAGTAAAAGTGATGCTAATACATATGGGTTCAGTATAAGGGAGGACTTTCAAACATTGAGGACAATATCAAACAGCAATGAGCTACCTTAAGAGGAAATGAGTTTCCCGTTAACAAAGTTATTCAAGCAGAAGCTTCTTGAAATGTTAGAATATTGTAGAAGAAATGGGTGCTCTTGATTGCGTATGTGAGATAATGACCTCTGGGGTCCTTTCAACCATAGTTGAAAAGTAAATCACTTCTGTATAATTTTCTTAAACAAAATAACATCAATATAATACCTTTTTTAATCAAAAGAGAGAAAATTCAACAACTATTTAGATATTGACTCCAGCAATCTATCTGCTGGAGACATCATGTTAACTAATAACAAGAGCAGGAGGTCAACCAAAATACTGATTAGTCAGTAGGGGTCGCTACATTTAGAATTAATTCATACAAGTTTCTTATTAGTGATTATTATACTGCAGGAGGCCACAATGGAAAAAGTAATTAATTTCAAAGTGATAATGCATTTACAGCAACAATTAGAAATGTATAACTGTAAAAGAGAAACATTTAAAAGACAGATTACATTTAATAAAGTTGCACAAGAACATCCAATTGTAAAATTACTGATCTGCAACAATATTCCTTAAAGAGGCACTTAAAATAGCCTGACTCCATGAAGGGTGACCTAATTACTGTAACTAAAATCACCCTCGTCACAGCAAGTCACAGCAAATTAAAAAAAAGGTTGATATTAGAATACTGCTGTTTAATACTTAAGAGAGGGAGCTGAGCCAGATAACCGGAGGCGAGGTTCTCTAGCACAGGATTCCATCCTGTTTAGCATTCCCTTGACCTTAGGAATGGAATGTAAGGAGTGTGGCAACACTCATGTCAAGAGAAAGTGAATCCAAGGCTACATTACATTTGTGTTGGGCCACAGATCATTACCTAATGCCAATTCACCCTTTTGGGCTGCTGGCATTGCTGGTAGGTCTATCATTCATCGCGAGTAGAGCAACAGGATTCATGAGTAGGAATTCTACCTTATATTAAAAACATAAGTTGGTATAAACTTAGAGGGAATTCAAACACAAGCACACAACAAAAAAAGACTGTGCAGTGATGGCAAAAATAAGACATAAACATTTGGTATCCTATTTCTTACAACAAAATGACAGAAATCTCAAACATTACCTTTGTAGTCAAATATTAAAACATCCTGTTCTAAATATATCTTAAAGAAAGAAAAAAACCTATGTACTCTGCTATCATTCCTGTGCACTCCAAAAATACAACACCCAAAATATTTACAGAAGTAGGAGGAAAATGGATTACGATTAGATGGGTTTTTCCTTTGTACTTATAATGCCTAGCACGGTACATGGCGCATGCTATACTTTCTGAATGAAAGAAAGAATGGGCATAGTCTATCCCCTGCATAGTTGTACAATGCTGATGAGACCATATAATCTATTTTGGTAGTGTTCATTATTCCTATGCTCCCACTGCTAGTAAAGCAAATGCTCCCCACATTTAAATTCATATTGTTCTTTCTAAAGCTTCATTATCCAGAAATTTTCAAGACAACATATTTGTCTGCTGCTTCCCAAACTGATGGACAGAGACTTTTTTTTTGACTGCTTCTATACTCTTATTATACCTTCAGTAAAAGATCATTTAAAAAGTAAGGCTTAACTGTGGATGGCAATGTTATTCTATTACCAGACCATTCTAACAATTATATTGAAGAAGTAGGGTTTCTTAATGTCTGGTAAAACATCTCCCAACTTTCTAACTCCTCTCTCAATGCTACCTCACCAATTTAATCGATGCACCTATGTAATAATTCTGTTATTCAGGATATAAAATGCTATTACAGTTAAGGTATCATAAGAAAGTTGCCCTAGCACATGATTCCTACATAGGAAGATGACAGCAGACAAAATTTTACTGTACATATCTTTCATTTATCCCAAAATATGCAACAGCAACACATTATACAGAACAATTGAGATGTACTATGATACTAAGAATTAAATGTTCTATCAATATTTAAATGCTAGCAAACAAAATCAACAAGCATGGCTTAAAAAATCCCCTCCTTGATTCATGGCAACCCTCAAACTGCATTCATGTGAAAATTACAGTATTCTGGCTATCCCTGGCATTTTATAGAACTTAAAACAGCCTAGAAAATGAGACTAAAAATTAACTGGCTACATTTGAATATCTTTTAATTCTGTTAACCTTACACAAGATAAATTGTCCATAAATTTAGTTTTTAAAAAAGGAGGATCCACCTCATAGCAAGAGAGTGCATGTGCCAAGAAAACAGTTAACATGAAACAATTTTATTTCTATTACAAATAAGAGTTTAAAGAAATATCAGGAGAAAATACTTAAGGTGTAGTTAGTTTTTTGTGTTTAGTTGTGAAACTCATACAAAGGAATCAGTTCCACCAGTTGATACAAACATGTATTCTGTGCAATTGTAAATAATTATGTGAATGTCACATATTTCTCACACCTCAATGAAATTTTAAAGGGAACAATGTCTGTATTACTGGACTGTCAATTATCTGCAACAATCTAAGATATACAACCTGTCTGTGAATATTGCTGAATATGTATTATTCAATCACCTAAACGGTTCATGTTTGGCACGCCTAGTAAGCAAAATACCTTTCTGGCCAATGAAGAATTCTCTAAGAAAAGTTTAAGCCCCATAAAAGAAGAATTTAGAGAAGCCAATATGGTTTTCAAATTATAATAAAGGAATCCTACCCAGTGATATTTTGATAGTCAAAGAAAATCTATGTTTTTTTTATCTCAACACAAAACACAAGATTATCAAGTGTCCTATGCATCAAATCAGATTTTTAGAATGTTTGAACAAGCCATATATCAATTAAAGAGGAATGTTATATACTTTTCATTAAAATGTCCAGCTATAATTCTCCCAAATTTAAGGCCTTTATATTGCAAACCAACATTTTAACAAGGCCTTAGAGTGATAGGTTTAATCTGAGATATATCTAAATATGTTTCCAGATCTATCATATTGCAGTCATATGCCTGACAATGTGATTATAGTTAAAGTTATATTTATCATTAGGAGACGCAAAAGGTCATTGAAAAAAGCACATTATGATTTCTGTTGCTTCATGCCCATGATGTTAAAATTGATGATGTATAGTACAACACAAGTTGGTCACTTACCATGGACTTGGTGAAAGGCCGGGCCAGGGTAAATAGCACGGTATACACCCACGAGCTGTGATGAATGGATGAGTACATCATATTTCCAGGATGCACAGCATTAGATGTGACTCCATGGGGAGACAAGCGGCAGTGAAGCTCATTAGAGAAGAGTATATTGCAGAGCTTGGAACGGTTATATGCTAACATGGCCCAGTACTCTTCCTTAGATGGAGAAAGCAGGGTCAAATCAAGTTTGCCTGAGGAATCATTAATATCGGTAAACCTAAAAAACAGGAAACACAACTTAGACCACAAACAAGACTGATGTCCTTATGATTTCATTTTGATAGAAGCAGCACAGACTCTTTAGAATCCATGTTAAAACACATGTATGGACTGGTCAACTATAAAAGTGAAAGTGATACATATGTTCTCAATCTCAACCATGAGATCAGATGGTAGTATTTAATTGGGGGTGGGGGAATACGCACTTTAAGGGAGAGGAACTTTAAAAAAAAAGTCCTTATTGTGTCCAAAAATGTATCACAAAAATTAAAATAAAATTAAAATTATTCAGGTGGATGGAAAAGTGTCACCGCATAATAGGAAGAGCTAAAAGATTATACCAAACCATGATGCAATGGGAAGAAATTAGAAACAAAGTCAATGGTGTACTGGTAGAAGCTCAGCCAGGCTCCAGGTGAGTGGGGTGCAGGGTGAATGCTGAATTTTCATTATGAGCATTTACATCTTAGAAATTGGCAAATACTATAGGACTTGATTTATTGTATAGTTGATTGTCGAGAATTAAGAAAATCATTGAGAAAATGTTAATAATAACAATTAAATTTAAAAGTGTGTTGTGAATTTGCAAATAGCAGGTTGCTAAATATTTACTAGTACACCTCTGCAAAAGATATAGGCTATGGTCCTAATTTTTTTCATTTACCAGCCACCTGATTAAGAGCAAATCAATTCACCCCTCTGAGGTTCATTTTCCTCCTCTTAAAAATGAAGACAGCACTACATACCATGCCTTCCTTTCAGAGAAACTAGGATTTAGAGCTAGAAAAAAACCTCAAAGATCATCAGATGATGAGGCCTAGAAAAATTACATGACTAGCCCAGGTCACAAAAAACAGAAAATGTCAGTTTGGATTCAAACTTGGGTCCTCCAATTTTGAACCTGTTGTTTTTTCCACAGCAAATTATACAATAAGCTCACAGAATTGTGAGAAAAACTTTGTAAACTGTAATGTTCTGAAGAGTGTGGAACCACTGTTACTTTTATGATAAAAACAAAACAAAAATACATGAAACTCCATCAAAATACTTTAAAATGAAAAACCCAACCAAATCACATCCAAAGATCTAACAGATTCTTCATAACTGATCGTTTATATATGTAGACATCTTTAACATGTTCAAGGGAACTTTTTTCAAAGCATGAATAAGAAGTTCAAGGATAATTAAATTAAATGAAAAAGAATATTAAATGAGTGTAGTTTTGGAAGGAGAAACAAAGCACATTCCTAACCTTTGACTGGGTTACTTTGGATTATTTTATCCAGGACTAGAGCACTGTGTATTTTAGTTTGAGCATCCAAGTAAATAGAGATGAGTCTTGCTGCCTTATAGACTCTTTTTGAGATTAAAAATTAATGATTATAAAGGGGTTAGACCCTTGGTAACTTGCCATCAATAGTCTTATGCATTTAAAAGATAAATGTAAACAAAGCCCAAATGAGTTCTGGCAGAGTATAATGTTCTTAAGTACCCCCATGGCAGGATGGGACACAAATCAAAGTAACTAGTTGATGTTTTATAATTGGGTCTGACAGAGTCATTAAACACCAGCTGTTTGTTTCTTTTCTCTGCTCCCCCCCCTCCTTTAATAACAACAAAGTACTGAAGGTCCTAAAGAAATTTACACTAACAAAAGGAATTTCTGAGATGGTCTAGGCTCTGTTAAGAGCTCCTTCCAATTTGGCTTCATAAAATTAAATTTGCCTTTGCATAGCACAGTAAGAAGATTTTTACTTTATGCCCAAATGTCTTCTAGAGCATTGTTCTGGAAATCCAAAACAAAAGATACAATGAATATGATAAAATAATATTTTTATTTGTCCTGGGACAAAAGCATTTTGGGAGATGAAGATGCCAAATTATGGCAGATGAAGAATTAGTTTATTTGAAGATCAAAATAAGCATTTTCTAGAAGCCAGTTCAATAAATCTTCAAAGATATTAAATAACCTGGCAGTTCTATAGGAAGGAAAGATCAAAATCAGAAACTTCATGAGCTCTCCAAGTCATCAAGAGTTCAGTTTAATGTATTTTTTATTATTATTAAACATACCATCTCTGCCGTGCATTGTGTTAGGCTCTGAGGCAGTCAAATAAACATGAAGGAGACTCTGAACTCAAGGAACTTTCATGCTACTGAATTTATTGCCAGCTCCTTGACTTTCTAACTCATTGTCCAAAATCTTTGGGAAACAACTGTACTTCTTTACCTAGTCACCCAAAGACAGGATCCTAACTGAATAAAGGCAAACTATGTCTTCTACCTAAGTATATCCAAGGACTAAAGAGAATATGAAAGAGTCAAAATATTAAAGTAAATATAGCAAATTATAGTATAAACATTGGTGTAAATTGAGAGAGTGACATAGTTGGTAAGGACCTCAAGCATCATCTAGTCCAACCTCTTCATTTACAGATGATGAAAATGAAATTCAGAGACAATAAGTGATTTGACCAAAATCACAAAGTTAGTGGCAAGAGGTAGGGATCAAAGCTAGATTTCTATAGTGCTAGTCAAGGGTTCTGGGGATAAAACAAACTCTGTTTTGCAGATCTTCCAACCTAACTACTAGCTTAGCATTAAGGGGTTAATGCTAAAGAGATCCAAACACAAAACTGCAAAATCAACCATGATTTTATAAGTTTCCAAGTTCTCCACAGGGCAATGCATTTCCTAATCTCTTCTGACTTCAGACAAATTTCATTACTTTGCTCTCTAAACACAACTTAAACCCTTTGCTTTATTGGGTAAATAGGACAGTGATATGTAAATTCTGTGGAGATGATAAAATCCCTTCCTACTCCCTCATACAGAAATAAAAGTTAAATAATGCCATAACAAAACATGATTCACCCAATCTAGGCCTTGTCCAATTGATCCTAAGCTGAAGATGGTAAAAATACAAGCCAACAAATGCCTCTCTGGCTTTCAGTATGCTCAGGTTCACTCCTCTTATCTTATGAGCAGTTCTCTTTATTTATGACCTACTCAACTCTTACCACTATAGCTTTCGGTAAGTCAATTACACTCTTAACCATTTCCTCAACTATAAAAAGATGTCACTGGACTAGATGATCTCTTTCCAGCTCTTTATACTATGATCCTTTACCTTCAAGCATCAATATATATGACACCCACCAAAGAAGGTGTGATGCGGTATAGTGGAAAATACTACAAAGTTTAGAACAAGAACTTCTGAACAAGGGATGGGCTCCATGGCTTCTGATATTTGTTCTTATGTTATTGTAGCCTCTTCATCCTGGAAAATAATTTCTGCCCTAGATTTCACCCCTTGGAAGTATCATCTCTCTCTGATTGGAGGGTCTCTGCCAAGACCTTCACTGAAGGAGGTGCCCAGTTCAGTCACGTCCTCATACCTCTGGAGGAAGCTGCACTCCAGGACTTTCTCTATCATGCCCCTGATGTAGAATACTCCCACTGCTTTCAACTTCCTATTAGAATTTAAGTTAGAGGAGGAGGAACAAAGGAAGAATAAGTTTTTCTATGACTGCAGGATAAATCAGACTTCCCTAAACCTTGCAGCTCCTAAGTTGACAGAATAATGAGGCAAGAACTATATGATACCTGCATCTCTCTACATGGCTAAAAATTTTAAAATGCTGATAAAACTTCAATAATTCTAGCCTATAACATAGAGGGTCGAGCAAAGGCCTCCAATTCTTGAGTAACTGGTTAAATCTGATTTTAGAGGAGATACTGTCTTATTTCGATTTAATTGTCCTGGGTGCAACTTTTGTTATCATAGCCTTCTAAAGCTTCAGAATAAATCAACGGGTTGGATTCTAGGTGGACAAAAGCAAGTCTATTAAAGTGACAGTGCTAAATTTGTCTCCAAATTCTGTGTGTGTGTATGCGTGTGTGTGTGTGCGCGCACGTGTGTCTTTCTTAGCCCGGCTGTAACTAGCTGTCACACAAATTTTCAGCTTGTGCTATTCTCCATTCTATTTTAATTGTTATCTAAAAATTTTTCACAGGGAAGTAAGCTTCTCATTTTAATATAAAGTCCTTAAGATATTCAGAAACTCAATTCACTTGCACTGATTCCTGAGAAGTCACTAAAATATAGTGAACAACTTGGGAAGGCTAATAAATATTTTGCCCAGGGGCAGTTGAGTATAATATTTTCTGCAAACATAGGACTTTATTTTTCCCTTAACAGGGGGTCTTGACTCCAACGAAGAGATTCAGCCAAGGTTTATACAGGTAATTAGATATCAACACTTCCATTTTACAACATGGTTTAAGGCTCTGAGTTCTTAAGTCATTGAATAAGTACTTTCACAGAATCAGACTCCATGTATATACTTGTTCTTGATAGCTGGAGAAGTGGGATGAGGGAAGAAAGGGGAAAATGAAGAGGGGAAAAGAGAGAGACAGAGACAGAGAGACAGAGAGGGAGAGAGGGAGGGAGAGAGGGAGCAAGAGAGGGAGAGACGGAGAGAGGGTGGGAGAGAGACAGAGAGAGAGTGAGTGAATTTAATAGACTAACTTTTTCTCAAAGAGCATTAATATTTAGTCTAATGACCTTAACTCATCAAAACATTAGTCAAAATGATGCTACTGAAGACAGTATCCTAGGAACAACATCACAAATGCTATAAATGGACAATAAAATGAACACAGTTGCAACTGGGTCCATGACATCACGATGGACCTTAATTATAATGCCTCAGAAAAAGCCCTGACCTGAGAATCTTAAGTTGAAGTTTAATATTGGGTACTTTAGCTATAAACATTCTAGGACCATTGGCAAGTACCACATTGTGCTGAGCTTCAGATTCTCCATCCTTAAAATGAGGGTAAGAATACTGACATTTCCCACCTTACAGGCAAAATCCCAAAGCACTGCAGAGATGTAAACTCCTGAGATTATACTATAATAATGACATCATTACCAAAGGCCATGGATCAGGGCAATGTTAAGTACACTGGTATATAGTAACAGGGGAAAACAAAAATCAAAATGGTTAATTAATATCAGTCATTTTATGGAGGTGCTTCTGGCCACATATTCCTTCCACAAATACTAGATGAGCTAATTTGTAAACCACGGATAATTCTCCAAGTTCCTCAGCTGTAAGAAATTAAGATTTGGATCTCTAAGGTAGGAAAGAAAGAGATACGTTAGAGTTAAGAGAAGAACAAAGATGTCGTGTGAAATACCATCTGAGATACAAATTTACAAAGGGAAGCAAGCAGCTGACAATTCAACATAATCTCCCATTAAATAACAGCTCATTTAAACATATCCCATTGTGCCCTCCACATCTGGCAAGTGATTGGAGTTGGCAGATTTATTTCCAGAGCTAACTGGCCTGCCCCATAGTAGCCTCCCTCATTTTGGAGCAAGGCTATTCTACTTTCTTTAACAAACCTGGTGTGATTCACAAAGATAAGGATGTACAGATTTTGTTACCACCTAATTATTAGATGTTTCATGTCTTTTAACATGAGGGAGGATTACTACCAGCATTTTCTCCCACTTCTTTCATTTCAGTCATCATAAATTTTAAATGGTAAAAGTAAATCAAGCTGCAATGTGTCATTTATACTCTAAGCCCCTGTGTTTGGAAGTGATAAAGGTTTCAGTCTAACCCTTGGCTGGTCTCTCTCTTCCAAGTCCCAAGGGTTACATTTTATGGAAACATGATTAAAAAAATAAGCTTCATTCTGGGTCACTAAAACATTTCAGGACTTAAGAAAGGAGGTGGGGAGTGGAGAGAGAGGACTGGAACAATTTCCCCCCAGATGCTCTACTGAAAGTAAAAGCTCTTAGCCACTGGGAAAATGTGAAACAGAACTCTCCCAAGTATTTATTAAATTGACCTTCACCTGTTAACTCTTTAGTCAGCATGAATATCTTTAGACAAACAGGGGGTTTATGCAGTCCAAGAAACAAACATGTTGAAATTACAATGAAATTTTCACATGCCTTTTTTTTTTTTTAGTTCACTGCATATTCTCATAATGGTAATAGGAAAGAAGTGCCATCTGATGTTTTAATTGAAATTTTAACCAAAAGAGGCATGGCAAGATTTCTAATATGTTCTAACTACAGTACTTCCATTTCTACAATTACACAGCTAATGTCTGCATTGAATTCCCTAATTTCTCATTATAAAACAATTGAATTTCATCTAGCAGTATTTAATTGCATTGTTTCTCCTGCTAGAATAACTACACATTCTTCTTGGTAGGATGTTGAAGTTGTTGAATGACAAATCAATAAAGGTCATGCCATTCAGATTTAATCAATTATTATTCCAACTCTAAGCAAAATCAATGAGGATCCTGAAATGTAGTAAAACAACAAAAACACAAACCAACAAACAAACAAAAAATTGAATTCCTACAAATGCTGGCCAAGAAAAAATGGGGGAGGGGAGGCGGATTTGAAATGTCAGTTGAACATTGTTAAATTAAGGTCCACTAAAAACTGTATCCAATGCCTCATCATTGTGCAAAAATGAACCTGAGTTCCAGAGGTGATATCAGTGTAGCAGACGACATGATAGGTCCTACTATGCTGGAAATACATTTATCTAATAAGTCATTCAGGGCTTAAATTCACATCAAATTCAGAACAAAAATTTAAGGCCCTTTTTTAAGCAAATAAGTCAAAGTCAAAGAACATTTGGGTATATAAACATGCTTTCCACAAATAAGAAAAACCCCACTTTGTGGAAGGAAAAGTACACAGTGTCTGTCAATTCAGGTAGTGGGTGAAACTGAACAATGGACTAAACAAAACCTACCTATGAGATTCTGAAGAGACAACAACAACGCGAGCCGGGGCCGAGCGACGCAACAGGTCCTGAAGGAGCTGGACAAGATAAAAATGTCCCAGGTGATTCACCTGGAAGGTAGTCTCAAGATGGTCTTTTGTGAGGCTCCAGGGTAGGGCAAAGACACCAGCGTTACAGACCAACACATGCAGAAACCTGAAAAATAAGAGTTGCCACTACTGATACTGTGCGTGGGGAGAAGGTGTAGACCAGCGCATTTGTCACTGAATTGGTTAAACTGATCATTTATTTTGAAACCACCACTGTTTTTCATAGCTATTGAAAGCTATGAAGATGAGCTTATACAGATAAGCTTATCCAAACTAATGTTACGAATTGGCTCTGTTCAGTTCTACATCAGGCAAAATAAGAAAAATTCTTAACCACTGAACCACACAAAAGAACACAAAAAAAGACATTTACAAAAGACACTGATAGGTATTAAACCTGTGACTCCAATGTTTAGAGAACTTAAAAGTGAGGAAACTTACCCTACCAATGCAGGTTAGCACCTCCTCAGCAACTTCGAAAGTTTTGTTTGTGTTTTTGACCCTGTGATTCCACTTCCAAACATAGCCCGATGAGGTCCGTGACAAAAAATGGGGAGGGGGCTGTCTTACAGATGCCAAAGTATTTATAGTAAACTTTTTGTAGTAGTAAAGAACTAGAAATGTACGTTTACTTTGACTAAAAAAGTTGTGGTACATAAATCTAATGGAATGTTGCTATTATGAGAAACATCAAATATGATGAATACAGAGGTAAATGGGAAGACATAAGAATCCATGCTAAGTGAAGTAAGACGGACCAAGAAGAAAAAAAACAGATGTAATGACTAAGACAATGTAAATGCAAAGAACAGGAATAAAATTGTAACTGAATGCTATGATACTACAATCAACAAGAGTGACTTTAAAAGATGAGACATGGGAAGGAGTCTCTCATTGCCTCTTTGCAGATTTTAGAGATGATGCACGTGGAATATTGCATATATACTGTGAGGCTTTTTTTTTCCAACTTAGATTTACTGAACCATCTCTCATATTCTCTCTCTCTCTCTCCCCTTTCCTTTCTCCCTCCCTCCCCTTTGATTAAAGTGATCTTTCAGGAAGAAAGGTGAGAAAAGATGCATTATAAAATGTAGGTATTAGAAAAAATATCAAGAAAATTTACTTTAAAATGATTAAAATTTTACTGAACATCATGCAATGAGAGAAAGAATCTCTGAATCAAAAGATACCTCAGTAGCCATCTCACAACTGAAACAAGAATTACAGAATCTCAGGGATGAAGAGAACCTCGGAGGCCATCTAGTTCATCCCATATTAGAAGAAGAACCTTTTCTATGTCTTAAAAGACAAATTACATGGTTTAAAGACCTCACACGGCACACTTTCAAATAAGTTGAAGATATCTTGTCTTCTAAAAGCAGTTGCTTTTTAAAAATTAGGTTAAAATTTACATCAATATAGTAAAGCATACTGGAATCTAGGTAATATATGCTAGAGAAGAAAAGTAAAATAGATATTTAGATGTTTTCTGTGTAATTAATGAAGGGTCTTCTCATTCTTTCCTTTGTTACACTATTAGTTTTTAGGGAAACTTCTTATACATCTGTTGAAATACTATGACCTTTCCCGGCACCAAAGATTCAGACTTTCAGATGTTTAAAGGGACTAAGAGAATTACTCATTCAAAATGCAAATCTCATGACCATGCAGTTAAGTGGGTTGTGTTGAAATTGTCTCCTAAGGCTTAATCTGTTTTTTAAAAAATAGCACCTTCCTAAAGACTTAAAATGGAAACGATTTTGAATATTCTTCAAAGTCTTCTTCAAATTCTTCAAATATGTTACCATTAAAAGAGAAAGTAAATAAGGAATTGGTATAAGCTTATAAAGATAAGCTTATCGAAATTAATGTTACTAATTGGCTCTGTGTAGTTCTACATCAGACAAAATAATGTTACAGGGGACAGTTCCAGTGGAATGTTTATATACACTCAATATACAATATGATTGTCAGGGGACTAATACTGAGGGAATTAATGTGTCTGGGGATCAATCTCTAGCTCAGATAATTGGGGACCAAATGATTTGAGTATTTCCCGATAAGTCAAATGACATGAAAATTGGGCGACAAGATATGAAGGGGTAGATTATGTCCCTGAATGGAAGAGGGCTCACAACTGTCTTCAGGATATTATCCTGACAATGGTAATTTTGGTGAAACAGGAAGAGTTATGAAAGCAGCCCTTGGGTGTTTGTGACTCAGACAAGAATCAGTGAGGGAATAGGGATCAGGGAGGGGTCATTTTGAGGATAAGTGAGGAAGGAATGTATGACAAAAGAGAGTGATGGGATCACATGGAAGCTATGAATCTGTGGAAGTAGTGTGTGGGTATTTCTGGGTTTGGATGCACAAAAATATATTGTTAAGGTATAGACCCTCAGATGAGGTAGATTTATCCCTAGGGAGAACCTTAGTTAGCCAATACGATAGTATGTAAGTTGGATTCTAATGTCCTCCCCATGGAACATTTACAGCATTTTTAGATGAATGAGAGAGGTCTAAAATGATGCTACATTTAATGGCACAATTGTCTCTGCATCAGTATGGACAGTGTGTGTCACTGGGGAGTAAGGAGGAGAAGATAGCACATGTGGACCCAGAGTTTAGAAGGTGATTAAAAGCAATGAGAATGGGCAAGTGGGCCCATAAAACAAGATCACAGACAGATCTGCATATAATCTATGTGATATTACTGAGAAATGACATGGGGTAGAATAATAATAACAAATAATGCTTAAATAATTGTTTAAGCTTTGCAAAGTGATTTAATTTGATTCTCACAAAAGCACTGTGAGGTATGTACCATATACACATTTCCACAAGTTATTACTATGTACAGTAAACGCAAAATTCCTTGTAACTAAGATACACTCAGATTGAAATTCAGAACTGGAGAGAATAGGGAAAGGCTCAGAAAGCACTCATGGATGCATCTGTCTACAAAATCCCAAAACACAGTCATCACTACGTATCTCTGCCATGCAGTCTGAGTACCTACATTTCCAGGCAGCTGATAAAATAAGAAATTGATGCACAAAACATTTCCAGAGACACTGGACGATACAAATATTGTCATGGTAAAAAAGCTACTCAAATAATGTGATTTCTCTGGAATTGCAGAGGTAGGGCGTGCACGCGCGCACACACACACACACACACACACACACACACACACACACACACACACACACACACACACTTCCCTAATTCTCTAGGTCTATCTTCTGTCCATGCAATCATTGTAGAAGGGTCAGTTGAGTTAATGCCAGTTCAAAGGGGTCTCCTGGGCTCTTCAGGCTTTTAGAAGATGCCTAGAGGCAGTATCAGAGTAGGAGAGGCTAAGGTTCTCATTAGGAATTTGGACAGAAGTTACTATCTTTTTGCTCTCACAGTTCAATTGCCTGAACCTCCTGACTGTGCTAACAGCTATGCAGAAGTAATCTATTTGTATCTAGAAGTTCACATTCCTAGAAAAGCAGGAACATGTAAATAAATTTGAAAAATAAGAGAAGAGTACAATAAAAATGTCGGTTTAATTGATTTTTAGGTGGTTTGTTTTTTTGTTTTTTTTTTTTTGCTGTGCGTGTATGTGCAATATGATTTTTCACTCTTCTTATTTTATTTTATGTTGTTCCCTTTTAATCACTCTCAGTTTTGGTCAGACTGACCTGCTTAGTTGTTTCCTGTGCCATAGGAGGAATGTTTCTTCTTTTCTCCTCCACCTCAAAACTTCCTCTAAGACTCAAACATCACCTTCAATAGAAGGCATTCCTAACCCTCCCTCTCACTACCACCCCTCCTCTTCCCTGCAGAGTGCAGATTCTAGAGCCTTACCCTCTAAAGTCATCTTGCATCTATCTTGGATGTATCTTTTACGTATTTATTTATATGTTATCTTTCTCATTATAATGTAAGCTCTTTGAGGGCAGGGGTTGTTTGTCTTTCTCCTTATTCCAAACAGATTTAGCTCATCTCTTGGCATATAGCAAAGTACTTTTAAAATGTTTTTTGATTAGTCTAAAAGAATAAATTTCTTATAAGTTGATTGCTGCAGTGCTCACTTAGAAGTGGCCTCAACAGAAGGCTGGGGGAAAAATAAAGTCCTACAGAAAAAACAATGTCTCTGACTGTTACCTGTCATTCTGGCCCGAAGGTATATCCAGAACACACAGAATATGAAAGAAAATAACATAAAGCAAAAGACTAAACCTAGCAACAGAAAGCCCTGGATGATCCTGGGGTCTCTCCTTTCTCTCCAAATTCTTATATCCACCAATAATGTAAATTGTATAACCTCAAAGGAAAAATATGTTCCCCTTACCTAAAAGCTGTCACCCTCATCCATTAAAAAGAGAAGAGAGGAATGGGAAACTGTATAATGCCTGCCTTCTTTTAATTGTGAAGGCACTTAATTGGCTTGTACTTTCGCCTCATTTTAATGAGGATTTTATTATTCTAATGGTGGTTTTGGTAAGTTTTTTACTAAACGCCATCACAATTCCAAAGGTTTGAAGATGATGAATATTTACAAAATATCAAAAGGGATTTCAAACTACAAAGGCAAGCTGAACATAAAAATATATCATTTCAAATCAAATGCCATTAATCAGCAAATTTTCATGATTTATTAGCATTCTGCCCCCTGGCCTTCCTTGGTTTTCAATTTTTAAAATAATTTATCAAGTACTTTACTTTAAACAACAATTAAAAACAAAGATTAAATATATATTGTACTTCTATATCTGTAGTAGCTTATTTCTTGCTACCTTTAACTATCTGTGTCTGAAGATCATAACGTTAGAGCTAGAAAGGCCTTTTGAGATAATTAAATTCAACCTCTTTGTTTCATATATGACAACACTCAGGGCCAGAGAATCAGTGACTTTACCAAAATCACCTTTTTAATTCTCTCTTTCTCCATCTCAGTATTTGAGTATCGTTTTCTTTTTACATAGTCATTGCCTCTGTGTGGACAATCCTAGTTCTAGTTCTACTGCACTCAACTGACATTACATTACAAAAGTCTCTTATTCACAAAATATTAACAATTTTCAGACTTCACAAATGCTCTACTTCAAACCCTTTCAACACTATGCTAGCAGAGTATAAAATGTGGCAGGTTCTCTACCATGCTGATAGAATTTCTTATGAGGTCATGGCAATGGACCCATTGGGCTTGGCAAGACCCAGCCTGGCTAAGAGGTTCATCATCAATTAATTTATTATTAGGCCATAATAATCTATGAAATAAAGAAAAATATAAATTAATTGGTGAGCCTCTGGAATTTCTTTAACCTTTTCTTATAACTGTGGCAGAGAGAAGTGAGCATATGAAGAATGATAATATTAATATTCTAAAGGTACAATATTTGCCCCCCAAAATCAACGTGCTGATATACCATTGGAGGAACTGAATCATATAGACACTGACATTTTACCTATAAATTAAATCTTAAAAGATAAGAAATTTGCAATGAAATGGAAGATTTGCATATGTTCTCTATGGCAGTGGTTCTCAGCCTTCCTAATGCCGCAACCCTTTAATACTCGTATGTGGCCATATCTGCATGTGGGCGGACTCGCCTGGAGACAGATAGAGGAGCGATGTCTCAGTTTCTAAGACCATCGGAAATATGTGTTTTCTGATGGTCCTAGGCAACCCCTGTGACCCCTGTGAAAGGGTCGTTCAACCCCCAAAGGGATCATGACCCACAGGTTGAGAATTGCTGCTCTATGGAGAGACAAAGAAGTCAACAGAGTTTGTTTTGTCATGAGGTCAAAAGAAATATGAAACACTTCATGGAACACCTGATCTCTTCTCCTTACACTGTTTATGATGAGTGCAAAAAAAAAAAAAGACAACCATGAAATAAATACTGTTCTCTCAACATGTGTTAAATAGGATGAAGTGATAGAGAAATTTTAGAAAGAAGTTGATAAAACAAATCCTTCAGATTTAGTACATACTTTTATATTTAGATACTTTTTAGTAGAACACATTATTCCTCATGTTTTACAGAGAAAATCAGGATGATTTGTCTTGAACTCTCTCTTCTCCACTACTCTAAAACTTGAAATTCCTAGACAACATCCCATATTCAGTTCCTCTTTACTTTCAAACGAAGAGATGGACTTCTCCTGGCCAAGAGCAACTGCTCTACCTTTCCCATTGATCCCATCTCATCTCCTCCAGTAGACTGCCCCACCTTCATCTTCTCTCTTTCTCTAAGTTTAAATATTTCCTGATTTATTGGTTCACTTCCTACTACCTATAAACATAGCCAGGTACATCCTATCCTTTAAAAAAAAATCTATTTATTTGACCCTACCATTCTCTGAAGCTCTCATCGTACCATTCTTGAAAAAAAATGATCTAAGTTCACTGCCTCCACTTTTCCTCCTCTTGATTCTCTCTCAATCCTTTTAAATCTGACTTCCAACATCATCATTTAACTGAAACAAATTGTTCTCTTTAAAGTAACCTGCTATCTCTCAATTGTCAAATATGATGACCTCTCAGAAGCTATCTTTGTAGATCCTTCTGTCTCAACTAGGACTGTTGACCACTATTTCCACCATGATGCTCTCTTCTCAAAGTAATGGGTTTTCATGACAGCTCTCTTTCTTGGTTCTCATACCTACTGGATCACTATCAATATTCTGCCCACTAACCATAAGTATTCCTCAAAGATCTGTCATAGGCCTTGTTCTCTGTATATTTTACATTTTCATAGTGACCTCATCAGTATGCCATGGATTAAATTTTCATCTTTTCACAGAAGAATGTAGGATCTACATATCTAGCCTTGGTGTCTGTCCTGAGTTCTAGTCTCACATCCCAAAAAAAGTGTTGGACACCTAAACCTGACTATCCCATAGATATAACAAACTCAGCACAATAAAAATAAATTTCAGTATGATTCCTTCAAAACCCAACTTTCCTCTGAACTTCTCTATTTCTATTGAAGGCATGAACATCTTTCTAGCCAAGCAGATTTGAGAACTTACAGTAATTCTCAACTCTTTATTCTCCCTTACCCATATACATATTCAGGTGCTGAATCTTATCATTGCTACCAACAAAATCTCTTGTGATCAATCACTGTGTCTCCATTACAAAACCATCTATTTAATTTAGACCCTGATCACCTCCACTGGTCTCTAAAATGAGGTCTTGACCCCATGAAAGGAAATGGCCTGATCAACAACTGGAGTTTAGGAAGTTAGGCTCCATCCTTTCGACATTATAGTCAATTTGGCGGTTTATCTTTGAAATGATTAGGCCTTTTCTAACCTTCCTCATACCAAATTACCATTAATTTACTTTGTATACATTTTACATATACTAATTTTACATTTTGTATATAAATGTGGGCGTGTGGACCCTGAATTAAATGTGAATTCCTTAAGGAAAAGAATGTTTCATTTATGTATTTGCATCCCTAGCACTTAACAATGCCTACTATATATGGGGGCCTTAAAAATACTTTTTGAATGACTGATTGATTGCAAAGGTGGCATAATGGAAGAATGGCAGGAAAATCTGGAAAATAGCATTCAAGTTTAAAGAGGAAAACAGAACAAAGCTTTATAGACTTCATAGAAAAATTATGTCTTTATAGTATGAATAGTAGATTTTAAAAGAAACTCAGAAGGTGCTAAACACAACGAATTCCAAATAAAGCACAAAAATGAAATTTACTATACCTTAATGAGGAAAAAATGCTTATTATAAACATAGGAGTGATTTCTGAATTAGTTGTATATGTATAGTTACACTATCAACTTCTTTGAACAAAGATGAAAATCAATACCAAAATGAATATAAAAGTATAAAAATAAGACATGGCATATAGTTGCAACAGCTCCAATCTAATCCTTCAATAAACCTATTTACAAGGCAAATCAGGAATTAATACAGTGAAAAATATCAAAAAGAATGATTATCAGGTCCTATAAAATTGTAACCAATATAAAGTAGTCACTATGATGAAGAGGTGGTTAAATAAGACTAGGATGGCTCAGGGGGAGTAATTTTACTCCATTTTGATAGTCTTAAAAGTGAAATGGAAAGAAAGGGGGAAAGTAATACATTAGAATAAAAACAAGGAAGAAACAAAACTTACTATGCAAGAAAAGTGGGGTGCTTGAGAAAAAAATATATACATACATGGAAAAATATATACATACATGAATCTTACCATTACCTGAATCAGAAAAAGGAGGGATCCATATATACAAACATGTACACACAGACATTCACACTCATAAAGAGTTTGGTTTAGTAATACCTGATGGTCAATAGGGAAACAGGAATAGGAAAAGAGAAGAGAGGAGGTTTAGGTGGGGTTAAGTTGGAAAAAGAATCATTGCAAGCAAAATAAATTTCAAGATTGGATAGCAGACTGTAAAGATGGGAATAAAAGGAAAGAAAATAAGAACAATTGGTAGCATTGGGAGAAAGGACAAGAGAAGAAACAGTGGAGTGGAAGTAGATCATCTAATTATACTTTACTACTATTTATAACATTCTTTCATTTCTTTTATTACACTTTCTTTTTTCAAAAGAATAGAGAAGAAAATACCTAAGAGGATATATAGAAGGAAATCCAAAATTAATAATCATAACTGTGAATGTAAATGGTAAACTCTCCTGTAAAATGGAAGAGGAGAGTAGGATGGATTAGAAACACACTTAAAAACACAGACTGACACAGAGTACAAAAGATAAGCTAGAGCAGAATTTATTAAGTTTCAGGTGAACTCAGAAAAGCATGGATAGCTATAGACATAGTTAAAAGATATGAAAAAAAATTATGCTTAAAGGCACCATAGACAATGAAATAATCTCTCTCTTTCTCTCTCTCTCTCTCTGTCTCTCTCTTTCTCTCTTTCTCTCTTTTTCTCTCTCCCTCCTTCTCTCCACATAGTTATGGATATACACCAAATGGCACAGAAAGAAATTAAAGACTTGAAGAGAATTTTAGGAATATCTATATACAAGTATTCTAATAACTAGTGACTGGGATTAGAAAAGAATACACAATGTGTAGAAGACTATAGAGGAGTCTTACAATACACGTAAAAGTTTCCAAAATAATCATATCCTTTGCCTCAATAATTCTACTGCTAGAAATATACTATGATAGTGTAGTTAAAAAAAAAAACTGTCAAGGCAGCTAGATGACACAGTGAATAGAGTACCAGCCCAGGAATCTGGAGGACCTGAGTTAAAATCTGGCCTCAGACACTTAATATTTACTAGCCGTGTGACCTTGGGCAAGTCACTTCATCCCAATTGCCTTGCTTTCCCCCTCGAAAAAGAAAAAAAAAGCTGTCCAAAAACTTTAACAGCTGCATTATATATAATTGCAAAACAAAACCAAAAACAAACAAACAAAAATCTAAAAACAACCAAAATGTTCAACAATAGAATAGTTAAATAAATTGTGGTATACTGATATAATGAAGTACTCTAAAATAAATAAAATGAACAATAAAAAGAACATAAAGAAAATTTGAAGGAACTCAATGAAATGATGTGTTGTTTGTTTTTTTTTAAAGTGGAACTAAAAGGAAGGAATACATAATAACCAGAGTCATAAGAGAAAAAGTGAATGAGAATTAATGGAACAAGAACATAGATGTGGGCTTAGAAGAAGTGAAAAGTATTGCAATACTTTACATGTTAAAATTAATTTAATCTGAGTAATTACTAAGCAAATCTATGTGTTTATATTGATGTTTAATGCTGAGGTTTTTTTTTATAAAAAGATCTAACTTTAAAATTAAGATGCTATGTTAATATTTTATTTGATGTCAGTGTTTCCTGATGTTTTTTAATCTCTTAAACACACAGTCCTTTGGTGTAATTTTGTTATCCTTTACCACTACAGGAAGGCACTGAATTAACAAGGTTCATTAATAATGCCTTTTAATAAGAGGGAGAACAAGAACATCATGGCAAATATAGCTCATATCCCTTCTTTCTGTACTGCCTCTGTTGAGATGACCCAATGTGGTTCTAATGATGATAATGTTTGAGAAGGTAGATGGCCCTCCTCTAAGAACAGCTCTGTAGATGCCAACAAATGTCTCATGAGCCAAGGAACAGCTTCTCAATGGCAGCACATTTTAGTCACTGTAACAATCTGAAAATACCTCATAATTCAATGACAGGCTTTCCAAGATGTACAATGGTAACAATGGTGGCTGGTGTTGTTTTCAGAGAATTAAACAGAAAATCAGAGAACTGAAGGTGTCTTTAGAAGGTAGTTAATTCAATCCCAGTCTGAATATAAAATCCCTGCTACAGTAATCTTGATGAATTATTATCCAACCTTTATTTAAGCGTTTCTAATTATGAGGAACTCATTCAATCATGTCTGACTCTTCGTGACCCCACTGACCATGGGCTTTTCTTGGCAAAGACAGTGGAGCGATTTGCTATTTCCTCCTCCAGTGGATTAAGACAAACAGAAATTAAGTGATTTACCCAGGGTTCCAAAGCTGGTGTCCGAGGCTGAATTTGAACTTAGGTATCCCTGACTTCAGGCCACCGAGCTATTTAGCTGCCTATAAGGAACTCACCACCTCCCAAAGCAATCCATTTCAATTCTGTAAAGTTCTGTCTGTTAGAATGCTCAGCCTAACATGGAGCTGACATCTGCCTTTCTGTAACTTTAAATCACTGTTCTGATTTCTAAAAATGAGGGGTAAAATTAAAGACAAGTCTGAATCCTCTTCTACATGATAATCCTTCAAATACTTTAAGGCAATTATCAAGTTCCTCTTAAGTTTTCTGTTCTCTAGACCCATCTCCAATACCTTTAACATATCCTTATATAGCATATGAATAATAATTATAATCGTACTTATTATAACAACCACACACAACAACAATAATAGTTTAAGGCTTTCACAGCAGTTTAAAAATGTTATCTCACTTTGTTCTCAAATAGCCCAGGGAAATACAAGGTTATTAAGATCTCCATTTTACAAATGAGGAAACAAAGGCCAACAAAGGTTAAATGACTTGATCAAAGTCACAGAGCAAGTATCTGAGGCTAGGTTTTATCTCATATATTACTCACTCCAGATTTAACACTCTATCCATCATGGAATCTAAATGTTTCAATCATCATTCCCACCTTGTTCATTCTACACATTGTCAATGATCTTCATAAACCACAATGCCTCAAACTAAACAAAATCCATAAGATGTGGTCTGAAGAGGGTAATGTAGAATGGGAATTAATATTTTGCACTCTGAACACTCTTATGCTATTAAGAATTCCGAGGTCTTGGGCAACTAGGTGGTACAGTGAATAGAGCACCAGCCCTGGAGTCAGGAGGACCTGAGTTCAAATCCAGCCTCAGACACTTAACACTTACTAGCCACGTGACTTTGTGCAAGTCATTTAACGCCAATTGCCCTGCGTTCCCCCCTCCAAAAAAAAAGAAAACAAAACCAAGAATTCTGAAGTCTCATTAACTTTTGTTTTTGTCAGTCATGTCACATTGCTGATTTGTTCATAGTCTTAAAGAGCATGAATAGTCTTTCTACAAAACTTTTATCTACGCAAACTTCCTTTTTGCTCTCCTTGCTATCAGTTTAGAACTAGGTATAGAGTTTTACATTTGTTCATATCAAAATGAAAATAAATAGATTTGGCCTATCCTCCAACTGAATATAGAACTTTTTGGATTCTTTCTCAACGTATTAGCCCTTTTTCTCAGCTTTAATTTGTTTATGAATTTGATAAGCATGCTATGTATACCTTCATTATCACCAATGAGAAAAAAAACTGAAGACAATGAGGCCAAGGATAAGATTCCTGGGGCATTCTATGAGATGGCTCATGCCAAGTTAGCATTGATTTCATCATTGAATATTTTGTGGAATCACATCATTCTACTAGTTTTGAATCAAACTATCCAACTACCCAACATCTCATCTTGCAACAGGTAGTCATTCTGGCCACAAGAACTCATAAGGGATGGAAAGCAGGATGAAGGATGACCTACAAAAGGGTGAAAGCAAAGGTAGGGAGAGCTGTAATCACAAAGAGAAGAGTCATATGCTGTCAGCAATGGAAAAAGCTTTAGATCAATAGACACATATTATGAGAACTACAAGAACCTAGTGTTTAGGTTTGAGAAGAGAGGAGAAAGGCAAAGAGGTGGTACTCAGAGTTCAGATATACCAAAGGAATTATGCAATGAGCTTATGTTCAATGAACTGCTAGATGATCTTCCTGACTCCATCTGTGTACTAGGCCCTGAATGACTTTATGTGAAATTCTGGGTACTAGTATCTTACCATCCTATGATATCAGTTTTAGGAAGCTAATAAACCTTCAGTCAACCTAATTTTTTAAAAATGAAGAAGGAAAACCAAAATGTTAAAACAAAAAAGGAACAAAGTGAAATCACAAAAAACCTAGAATAAAAATAATCATCAGAACCAAAAAACTGAGAATTCAAAGGAAATGGAGGATTAACAAAAATACAAAATGTAAAAATTAACAAGACACCAGAGAACTTACATAATCCATTATCAGAAAAAGAAAAAGAACTAGGTGGAAATGAGTTACCAAAGGAGAGGGGGGGAAAATTCATAGTCCAAAATGATTTACAAGAGTATTTTATCGAACAGAAATTTATACAAAAATATAGTTCAATGAACATCTATATTATAAAAAAATTCTCAAAAATTGAGAAAGAAAACAGGCTACCAAATTTCTAATATGTGACAAAGATAGCTCTAACACCTAATTTGGGGTAGGATAAAGCACAGAGAATAAAAGACCAATTTATTTAATAAATAGCAAATCAAAAATTTTTAAATAAACCCTGGAAATGAGTTCACATTAACTTACTATCTTAAAATCACTCATATATTGAAGAATCCAATGAAATGTGCATAATTGAGAGGATTCTGGGAAGATTGTAGAGTAGGTTACAAAAATTCCAAGCTCTCAAGACTTTCCCCCACTAAAGAAATAAAATATCACCTTAGGGTGAACAAAGTATGGGTAAAATAAATAACAATAGGGGCACAATTTGAGTCTTCCTGGAACAATTTGAAAAGATCAGAACAAAGATCCCAGGAAGAGGTTTGATCCTTGTGAAGAGTAAGCACACCCAGGCTAGGGTCTGCTTTAAAAACAAGCAGTAAATCAAAGATTAATTGGCTTGAGAGGCTGCCTCAGTCCTAGTCAACGGAAGCTTTGCCCAAGGGACAGTGAGGGGAGTTGGGTGTTTGAGACTGTGGAGATCTAGGGAACCTCTGCTGACAAGGAACACCGGACATAGCTGTGCTACAAAGAGCGTCAGGTGGGCGGGCCAGGAAAGGGCAGGAAGCGGGGAGTCGGGTGTGAAAAGGAATCTGCACATGCCTGGGAAGTGCAGAAGCAGTGGGGCAGAAAACCCCTGGCTGGGGGCACTTACAGGACTTTGGAGGTTTGGTTTTGGTTCCAGGCTAGAGGGGAGAACTGAAAATCTGTGGCAAGAAGCACTATTTCCCACACTCCAAGGCTAGAAGTGACTACAAGAATTAAGCTATAACCTCAAAAAATTCACAGGCAAAGAATAAAGAATATAACATAGAAAGCTATTACAGGAATAGAGAAGACCAGGGTTCATCTGAAGTAAAGGAACCCTCAAAGAGTAATGGCAAGTGGTAACCTGACCAAAGAGAATTCATAGAAGATCTTTAAAAAGACTTTAAATATCAAATGACAGAGATGGAGGGAGAAAAAAAAACAATTTAAGAAAAACAAGCAGATTATGAAAGGAAAGTCAACCAATTAGAAAAAGAGATACAGAATCTTAAGGAAGAAAATGACACCCTGAAAATTACAACTGGGCAAGACAAAGCCAGCAAAATTATAAGAGATCAAGAATTAATTAAACAAAATATCGATAGTGAAAAAACAGAAGAGAAAGTGAAACATCTAATAGGAAAAACAATAGATTTGGAGCATAGATCAAGAAGAGAAAACATAAAAATAACTGGACTAAAATTATGATAAAAAAAAAGAATCGATACAATACTACAATAATTTTTTTAAATTGTCCTGAAGCATTAGAACAAGGGCGGAAAGTAGAAATGAAAAAATTCATCAATCCCTACATAAAAGGGATCCTATGAGGAAAACTCATAGAAACATCATAGTCAAATTCTGAAACCCCCAGTTCAAGGACAAAATATTAAAGCAACAAAAATAAAACAATTTAAATATGATGGTGCCACAATTAGAATCATGGAAGACGTAGGAGTGGAGACATTAAAGGACCACAGGTCTTGGAACACTATATATGGAAAAGCAAAAGAACTTAGGTTCCAGTCGAAATATCATACCCAGAAAAGTTAAGTATAACATTGAATGAAAGTAAATGGACATTTGATCAATTGTCAGACTTTTAATACATTGTTAAAAAAAAAAAACAACTTAATAGAAGATATGACATACAGGAGTCAAGAGAAATACATCAAAACTACTTGGTACTAGCTGAAGAATAGAGTAGTGGATCAATGAAATTGGTACACGAGACTCAGCAGTCAATGACTATAGTAATCTACTGTTTGATAAACCCAAAGACCCCAGTTTTGGGGAGAAGAACTCACTATTTGACAAAAACTTCTGGGAACTGGGAAAACAGTATGGCAGAAACTGGGCATAGACCATTATCTAACATGGCATACCAAAATCAAATATAAATCAGTGCATGATCTAGGTATAAAGGCTGATACTGTAAGCAATCTGGGAAAGCAAGGAATAGTCTACCTGTCAGATTGATGGAGAGGGGAAGACCTTATGACCAAACAAGAATTAGAGAGCATTAGCATTATAAAATGCAAAATGGATTAAATTGAAAAGTTTCTGTATAAAGAAAGACAATGTAACCAAGATTAAGAGGTAAGTGGAAAATTGGGAAAGAATTTTTACAACCAATGTCTCAGATAAAGGCCTCATTTCTAAAATATACAGAGAATTTAATCAAATCTATACAAATACAAGTCATTTCCCCAATTGATAAGTACTCAAAGGATATTAACAGGCAGTTTTCAGAGGAAGAAATTAAAGACATCTATAAGTATATGAAAAAATGCTCTAAATCACTGGTGATTAGAGACGTGCAAATCAAAACAACTCTAAAGTACCACATCTCACCAGTCAGATTGGCAAAGATGATAAAACAGGAAAATGACAAATGCTGGAGAGGATGTGGAAAAATTGGAACACTAATGCATTGTTGGTGAAGTTGTGAACTGATTCAATCATTCTGGAGAGCAATCTGGTACTATGCCCAAAGGGCTATAAATAACTTTGACCCAGCAATACCACTTCTAAGGTTGTATCCCAAAGAGATCATAGAAGTGGGAGGAAAACCCAGATGTACAAAAATATTTATTGCAGCTCTTTTTGTGGTCGCAAAGAACTGGAGATTAAGGAACTGCCCATCAGTTGGGGAATGGCTAAGTAAGTTGTGGTATATAAATATAATGGAATAATATTGTGCTATAAGAAATGAGGAGCAGATGGACTTCACATTTTCCTGGAGAGGCTTGTACGAACTGATGCTGAGGGAGAAGAGTAGCACCAGGAAAAATCTGTACACGATTACAGACACAACATGTGTGACAACCAGCTTTGATAGACCAGACTTTTCTCAGCAATGCAGGGTTATGATACAACTCTAAAAGACTCATGATGAAGAGAGATGTCTACATTCAGAGAAAGAACTAGAAAGAACAGAGTTTGAATGCAGATTGAAGCAAACTGCCTGCTCTCTTTCTTTTTTTTCTTTGATTTGGTTTCCTCTTTCCCATTTTTCATTCCATCCATTATAATCCTTCTTTATAACCTGACTAATGTCTAATGTGAAAGTATTTGCAAACCCTATACTTGATTGCATGCTGTCATGGGGTTGGGGGGGGAGGAGATGGAGGGGAAGAAAATTTGAAACTCAAGGGATTGTGGAACTGAATCACATAAAACAAAAGTAAACAATCAAATTAATAAAGACCAAAAAAAAGAGTCAAGAGAAATATAAGGTACAAATCAAAGAATGATATAAAACATATGTCTAAGATTCTTAATAATAATGGGGTAGCTCATAATAAATACTGGGTAAAACCTCAATATGATATGAACTTTAAAAAAAAACCATTTAGGAACAGCTAAAAGGAGTAATTATTTTATACAAAAGAGGTGCAAGAGGAAGAATCAATATAGAGGAATTAGATGGTAGAAGAGGACTGGTAGTTCCTGGCAACCTACTTTCATCAAGAACGGGTTTAAGAGAGAATGATACATATATATTTAGAAGAGTACAAAAGTCTTCTAAATTCAGAAGAAATAAAACAATATGGGCATAGGGAGGGGGGAGATGACAAGGGAAGAATCTTTAGATGTGAGGATGGAGGAAAATGTAAAAGGGAAGATATAGAAGGGTGTGTAAATTTATAGGAATGGAAGGATAGGAGAGGGATCCATGGGGGGGGGGGGCGGGTAGGCAAATAATCGGAGGGCAAGGTACTGGGTAGAAGTAAAGTAGAGGAGGCAGGAGGTACAGGAAAGAGGAGATATGCATAAACATAAAAACAAAGATCAGAAGAAGAATTTGTTTGGGAAAGTATATGTCTATATATGTTATATGTGTATGTATATATCTATAGCTATAGAGAAACATATCCAAACTTGACAAACTTTTGAGGCATGGGAGGGGGTGAGAGAACAGAGCAAAAAAGTTCACAGCAGAGAACAAAAGAAAACTTACAAGAAAGCAAAGATGGACAGTTTTCAACTGAAAGTGTATTATTTATCCGATAGACTTTCTTGAAATTTATTGTTACATATTTTAAATCCTCTCATGTTCTGCAGGGCATATGGCATCCCTTCTCTTTCTTTCTTACTTTGTATTTAAGTTCCAATGTTTAAGTTTATGATATGTTTTTGTTTATTTTCTCTATTCCGCATTTGTGCTCTGGAATTTGAGTCTAAAATAAAATTGTAGTTAAAAAAATGCAGGAGCCAAGCCAGTAGAAGCACAAACTTACTTGAGTTCATTCCCAATTACCTAAAATACCTGTAAAAATGACTCTAACCAACTTTTAGAGCTACAGACCCCACAAAATGACAGAATGAAATATGTCACCAGCTGAGGAAAGCCTGGCAAACCAACAGCGCCAGGCTGTAAGCAGAGCACAGTCACACATGGGCAATGCTGGCACAGATGGGCAACACAGACCAGCCACAGCAGACCTCAGGGGATCCAATCACTGGGAGCTGTGGCGGTTTCCACACTTCTCAACACATAAACACCAAAAAGAAAGTAAAAATGTCAGTGACAAAACTCTGTTGGAACTGGGTGAGAGAAGAGCACAGTCAGGCCCCTGCCCCCAGGGTAGCAGGGTTGGCAGGGTGGCTATAGCTGCTGCTGTGGCAGCAACTTTCCAAGCTCAAGGCCCACAGATGGTGGGAGGAGTAAGCAACAGATCAGAGGGCAATTGCAGGAATCTCTTTGCTAGTGTTGAAACAGAATTCTCTTGCTTTGCCCTGCTTGGATCTGGGTTGTAGTCTTTGGTGGCAGTGCTGGGGTGTGAGGTGCTAATATGACGAAGCTTCTTGAGGCTATGGAGAGGCAGTCCTCCTCACAGTTCCCAGGCAGGTACCTAGAAGAAGACAACAGCTATGCAAAGCCTGAAAAATTTGGGACACAGCACTCTCTATTCTGGAAGCAGAGATCTATCATGGCAAAGAGTTAAAAACTCAAGTATTTACTGGCAAGATGAACAGACAGAGGGAGAGAAATCAGACTACAGAATCTTTTTTTGGTCACAAAGAGGATCAAAACATTGAACCAGAGGAAAACAAAAAAATCAAAATTCTTGCATCAAAAGCCTCCAAGAAAAATATGAATTGGTCACAGGCCATTGAGGAGCTCAAGAATGACTTGAAAATTAAGTAAGAGAAGTAGAGGAGAAATTGGGAAGAGAAATGAGAGTGTTGCAAGAAAGTCATGAAAAACAAGGAAACAGCTTGTTAAAGGAGTTCCAAAAAATACTGAAGAAAACACCTTAAAAAATAGACTAACTCAAATGGCAAAAGAGGTCCAAAAAGCCAATGAGAAGAAGGTCTTATAAAGCAGAATTGGTCAGTTGGAAAAGGAACTTCAAAAGCTCGCTGAAGAAAATAATTGCTTCAGAATTATATTGGAGCAAATAGATGCTAATGGCTTTATAAGAAATTAAGATATTATAAAACAGATGCAAAAGAATGAAAAATAGAAGCCAATGTGAAATATCTCATTGAAAAAAATATTAATCTGGAAAACCGATCCAGGAGAGATCATTTAAAAATTACTGCACTACCTGAAAGCCATGATAAAAAAAAAAAACCTAGACATCATTTTTCAAGAAATTATCAAGGAAAACTGCCCAAATATTCTAGAATCAAAGGGTAAAATAGAAATGGAAAGAATTCACCAATTGCCTCTTGAAAAAGATGCCAAAAAGAAAACTCTAGGAATTTCATAGCTAAATTTCAGAGTTTCCAGGTCAAGGAGAAAATATTACAAGCTGTAAGGAAGAAATAATTTGAGTACTGTGTAAACACAATCAGGATAACACAAGATCTAGCAGCTTAGATAAGATAGCACAAGATCTACACTAAGGGATCAAAGGGTTTGAAATATGATATTCTAGAGGTCAAAGGAGCTAGGATTAAAACCAACAATCACCTACCCAGCAAAACTGTGTGTAATACTTCAGGGGAAAATATGGACATTCAATGAAATAAAGTATTTGCAAGCGTTCTTGATGAAAAGACCAGAAGTGAACAGAAAATTTGACTTTCAAATACAAGAATCAAGAGAAGCATGAAAAGGTTAACAGGAAAGAGAAATCATAAGGAACTTATTAAAAGTGAACTATATGCATTCCTACATGGAAAGATGATATTTACAACTCATGAGACCTTTCTTTGTATGAGCACAGTTAAAGGGAATATATATGTATATATACATACACACACACACACACACACACACACACATATATAAAATAGGTAGGTATATGTGTGTATCTGTATATGTATATGTATGTGCATGTGTGTACATGTATACATAGACAGAGAGCACAGGGTGAGTTGAATATGAAGGGATAATGTCAAAAAATAAAATTAAGAGGTGAGAGAGGAATACATTGGGAGAAGAATATATTGGGAGAATATATAAGGGAGAGATAGATTAGGGTAAGTTATCTCACATAAAAGAGTAAAGAGAAAACTGTTACAATGGAGGGGAAGAGCAGGAAGGCAAAAGGGAATGAGTCAAACTTACTCTCATTGAATTTGGCTTAAGGAGGGAATAACATACATTTGATTGGGTATCTGACCCTACAGGAAAATAGGGGTGTAAGGGATAAGAGAGGGGATGATAGAAGACAGGACAGATTGGGAGAAGGGGTACTCAGAAGCAAACACTTTTGAAAAGGGACAAAGTCAAAGGAGAAAATAAAATAAATGGGGGGTGGGATAGGATGGAGGAAAATATAGTTAGTCTTTTACAACATGATTACCATGGAAATATTTTGCATAACTACATATGTATAAACTATATGGAATTTCTTGTCTTCCCAGTGGGGGTGGGTGAGGAGAGAAGAAGGGAGAGAATCTAGAATCAAAGTTTAAAAACAAATGTTAAAAAACTGTTGTTACAAGCAACTAGGAAATAAGATATACGTGTAATGGAGTATAGAAATCCATCTTGCCCTACAACAAAGTAAGGGGGCAGGAAGTAAGGGATGGTATGGGGTGGGGGGGGATATATGACAGGGCAGTCTGGGGAATGAGTAATCAGTATGTTTGCCATCTTGGGTTGGGGGTAGGGGAGAAATGAGGTGAAAATTTCGTGGAAATGAATGTTGAAAACTAAAAACAAATAAATTCAGAAAAAAATAAATAAAAATTTTGAAAAATGTGCATAATTGTTCACCAAGCAATACTTCTTTTAGGCATAGATCTCAAAGAAGTCAAGGGGGGGGGGGAGGAGAAAGCCCCATATACATATAGACATTTGTAACTGCACTTTATAACATAATATGAAAGAATTAGAAACAAAAAGGGAGTCTATCAGTTGGGAAACAGATAAAAAATTATACTAAATTAATGTAATGGTATATTATTGTAGTATAAAAAAAAATCTCAAAATAAATGGCTTAAGCGAAAGCTAAAGAAACTATTAGGAACTGATGCAGAGTAAAGTGAGCAGAACCAGAAGAAAAATTTATACAATTATTACAATAATGTAAAAGAAAAAGCTTTAACAGATTTAAGAACTCTGAATGAGGTAATGATAATATCCTGGCTCCAAGTGACTAAGGGTGAAACATTCCTCTCAACTTTTGATAGGGAAGTGATGGACTTGAAGGGCAGAAGTAGAGATATATTTTCAAATGGTCAATGTAAGAATTTATTTTGTTTTACTCATTTGTGGACAGGAAAGGCTTTTATTTTGTTTTTGTTTTTTTTTTTTGAAGAGAAGATTTATTGCCGAAGGAGGCATTAGTGAAGTACCAATAGTGATGCCAAAAAAACTTAATAAGAGAGCATCAATGAAATATTTCAAAAATACACAGAGGAGAGCAGAAGGAAGTCCAGAAAAGACATACCAGCAAAGTTAGTACTGGTTCGATCAATTCAAATTTAATATACATTTTTAAAAAATGCAATGAAGAGTAAAGTTCTAAAATAAAATCCTAGTTTTTGCTCTTTATGTACTGAAATGTTCATTTTTGGTATGTTCATAATAAAAGTTAAATTTTTAAAAGAATATAAGTTAAAAATCAGTTATTAACAGGTAGTTCAGGACTTGGTATGAATGCATTTTATGTATAATTTGGCAAAATTCTTGGTAAAGTTATTTGTGAAATTCTTCATGAAAAGATCAAGTGATCTGGGAAAGATGATAGTACAGTCATAAACCAGAAATACTTGGAACTATGGATGACAGGGCATCATAGAACCATAGTACTAGAACTGGAAGGAACTCCTTATTTTACAGGTAAGAAAACCGAAGTTAAGTGACTTGCTCTGGGTAAAACAAGTAGTGAGAGAGGCAGCATTTGAACCAAAGTTCTCAGCTACAGAGCTAGTGTTCTTGATACTACATCAAATGGCCAAAGAGTGGTTATTAACCAATCATTGCCAAACTGGAAGGGAGTCTCCAATAGAGTGGTACAGGGATCTACCTCTCTGCTTGTCCTTGGGCTACTTTATTCACATTTTTATCTGTGACTTTAATACAAACGCAGAGATGAGGTCCCAATCTAATCTGAAGATGACATAGAGTGGAGAAGAATAGCTAACACAGTGGATGACAGGCTAGAACACTGGGCTGGATCAAACAGGATGAAATTTAAATAGAATCTTATATTTGGGCTCAAAAATTAACTTCACAAGTAAAATATGGGTGAGGAGGCCTGATTAGACAGCAGACTGAGAAAAATCTTTTCTTGTTGGGTTTTGTTTTGATCTGTTTTTACTATATGATTCAATAGTGTGAATGACTGCCAAAAGAGTTAACACCATCTTTGGCTGCACCAAGAGTGGCAAAGATGAGAGTAATAAAGTCTACTCCACTCAGACTACAACCAGAGGAAGGTGTTCAGTTCTAAGCACCACATTTTCAACTACACAATGATAAGCTAGGGAGGATCCATAGTCAGCCAGGATGGTAGAGTCTCAAGTTGATGACACATGAGATTCAATTTAAGAAATAGGTGATATTTAACATGGAATAAAGAAGGCTCAGAGTGACATGAAACTTGTCTTATTTTTTTTTAAATTTTTATCCATAAGATTTTGAGTTACAATTTTTCTCCCCGTCTTTCCCATACCCCCACCCCAAGATAATGAGCCTACTGAATACCCCTACTCCAATCTGCTCTCTCTTATATCCTTCACCATCTCCCCTCTAACTTTCTAGTAGAGCAAGATAGATTTCTATACCCCAGTGCTGGTAAATCTTATTTCCAGCTACACTTTTTAAAAAAATGTTTTTTTTAACATCTGTTTTTAAAACTTTGATTTCCAGATTCTTTCCCTTCTTCCCTCCTTACCCACTCCTACTGGGAAGATAAGCAATTCCATATAGGTCGTACATGTGTAGTTACTGTTTTTATAGTAGTTATATTGTGAAAGACTAACCATATTTCCTTCCATCCTAGCCTGCCTCTCACTTATTCTATTTTCTACTTTGACCTTGTCCCTTTTCAAAAGTGTGTGCTTCAATCTGCCCTCCCTTCTATCACTCCTTCATATGCCCTTCCCCCCCCCCTCTTTCCTGTAGGGTAAAATACCCAATTTAGTATGTATATTATTCCCTCCTTAAGCCAAATTCAATGAGAGCAAAGTTGACCCATTCCCTTTTGCCTTCCTCTTCTTCCCCTCCATTGTAACAGTTTTCCCTTGCCTCTTTTATATGAGGTAATTTACCCTATTTTGTCTCTCCCTATCTCCTCTTATTAATATTCCTCTCTCACCTCTTAATTTTATTTTGAAAATACCATCCCTTCCTATTCAATTGATCCTGTGTCCTCGGTCTATGTATAACTGTACACATACATACATACATTCACATATGTATGCATACACACATATACCCCCCTACATAGACATATAGAGGTATGTATACATATATAAAATTTATTTTCCCTTCAACTATCCTCATACTGAGAAAAGTTTCATAAGTTACAATTATAGCTTTTCCATGTAGGCATGTAAATATTTCAACTTTGGTAAGTTCCTTATGATTGCTTTTCCCTGTTTACCTTCTCATGTTTCTCTTGCTTCTTTTATTTGAAAGTCAAATTTTCTGTTCAGCTGTTTTTTTCATCAAGAATGCTTGAAAGTCCTCTATTTCATTGAATGGCCATATTTTCCCTTGAAACATTATACTCAGTTTTGCTGGGTAGGTGATTCTTGGTTTTACTCCTAGCTCCTTTGACCTCCAGAATATCATATTCCAAGCCCTTCAATCCCTTACTGTAGAAGCTGCTAGATCTTATGTTATCCAGATTGTGTTTCCACGATAGTAAAATTGTTTCTTCTTGGCTGCTAGTAATATTTTCTCCTTGATCTGGGAACTCCAGAACCTGGCTATAATATTCCTGAGAATTTTCTTTTTGGGATCTTTTTCAAGAGGTGACCAGTGAATTCTTTCAATTTCTATTTTGGGGGGTGGAGCCAAGATGGCGGCATAGCAGCAGCACCATATCGCAGCTCTCACATAGCCACCCCAAAATACCTATAAAATAGGACTCTAAACCAATCCTAGAACTCCAAAACGCACACAAAGATACTTCCCACTAAAGTCAGCTCGGCTACAAGGAACCATATCAGCACTGCGAACCAAAACCAGCCTGGCCTAAAGCCCGGCTGTGCCCTGGGGGCGGCTGGACGGGAGGAGCGGAGGAGCTTCAGGTGAGCGGATTAGCAGCAGCTGCAAGTGGGAA
>CM053581.1:62870380-62908559 GCA_028627135.1 Pseudochirops cupreus | reverse complement strand
AAATGGTGAAATTGTGAGGAGAGAGAGGATTAGATTGAGAGGAGACAGGGAGAGTCAAAATGGGGTTGAGCATGGAAGAGGCAAGAGAGAATTGTTACAATAGAGGGGGAAAAGAGGAAGGCAAAAGGTAAAGAGTCAACCAGTCCATATTTTTCTTGGAAGCTTTTGACGCAGGAGCTTTGACTTTGTTGACTTCTTCTGGTTCCATTTTTTTTTATCCTTTTTGTCCCCTAAAAGAGGATTCTATGGTCTGTTTATGCTTCCTCTGCTTGCTCATCTTGCCAGCCAGTTACTTGACTTTTGAGCTCTTTGCCATGGTAGAACTCTGCTTCCAGAGTGGAGAGAGCTATGTCCGAAATCACTGGAGTTTTTGTAAATGTTGTCAGGGCTGTGAGGAGGGTGCCCTCTCTACAGACACCCCAAGTTATGGCACACTGGTCACACACCCCAGGACCACCACCCAAGACTGTGACCCAGAGCCAAGCAGGTCAAAGCAAGAGCAATTACCCTCCGAATGGTCACTCTGTTCCCTTACAATCTTCAAGCCAGGAGCTCCCAAGGCAGCCATGCAGCAGCAGCTGTAACCACTGTGCCTCCACCACCTCTTGTCCTGGGGTCAGGGGCCAGACCACAGGTCTACTTCCAACAGAGTTCCCCACTGACCTTTTACTTTCTCTTTGGTGTTTATGGGTTGAGGAGTCTGGAAACCACCACAGCTTTTGGTGATTCACTCTCCTGAAGTCTGCCCAGGCCAGTCTGTGCCACTGGTCAAGGCCCCCCTGGGTCTGGGACCATGCAGCTCAACCTGGGACCCTACTTGTCTCCTAGCTTGGTGAGATAGACCCTTCCTGTTGGTCTGCCAGGCTGCCTTCAGCAGGAGATTTGTTTCTCTCTGTCACTTTGTGGGTTTTGTAGCTCTAAACTTTTGTTTAGAGTCATATTTTATAGGTATTGGAGGTGTTTGGAGTGGGAGCTCAGACAAGTCCCTGTTTCTAATCTACCATCTTGGTTCTGCCCCCTCACATTGTCTTAAATTGTCTCAGAAGAAAATAGACATCTTTGATTTGGTCGTAAAATGGCAAAATTAGGAACAATGAGCAAAAGTCAAAAGAGAAGAAAACTTAGACTTGATATAAAGAAAAAGCTCCTAATAGTAGAGTAGTTCCAAAATGGAACAGGCTGCAAAAGGAAATATTGGGTTCACCCTTCTTGGAGGACTCCCAGCAAACACCAGATGATCATTTGTTGGGTAGATTGCAGAGAGGATTACTTTTTTCAGTCATAGGATGCACTATATAGTCAATGAGAACACCATTTAAATTCTGAAATTCTGTGATTCTTCCAAAGGAAAATTATTTTCTCTTATGAAATTCTAGCTGGTCTGGCAGCAATTTTCAGTAGACTCAGATTTTGCGGCTTCGTGACAACCACAAGTATCCAACAGAAATAAACTATATTACTATGAATTTAAATTTGCATAAACATATTCTTTTCTATTTTCAGTTGTAGACATATTCTTTCTAACATTTTAAATTTGTTCCTCAGGAAAAAAAAATGATGTTAGGTGAAACAATAATCCATGGGCAGTTAGTCTGAAAGGAACAATAATGCAATTAGCAACTCAGGCAATCAGTTGAATTTTATAGTATAGATTCAACATATTATAGTGGTTTCTGCTTAAGAATATCAAAGTCATGTGTGTCTAGAAAAGGCAATGTTCTAGTTATATAATGAAAGGAAAGGATATCTGATCGACAACTCAAGAACTATACTAGCATTCACAAAACAATGAAAGAACCAAAAGAAGGACTGCAGCAAGTTGGATGAATCCTTTATCAAAGCTTTACAGAATTTTAAGAACAAGAACAATACAGGATAAGACAATGGAAATGAGTTTTGATCTGCATAGGAGAGAAAGGGATCTTACTGATGAGATAATGAAAAAATCAAATTATGTTGAGGCATTAATGACATGTGTCATTGAGAAATGACATTGGCCAAAGTGATGGGATGTGGGCAAAGCCTATAGATTTCTCTCAGTACCTTCAGAATGAGATAAAGAATAAGAAGAAAAGGCAATGAAATGTAAAAATAAATAAATAACAAAAGGAGTGAAAAGAAAATATACCAATTACAAGTAGCGAGTATTGAAAATTTATCTGAAATCAAAGCTGTTAACTCTTCTAAAGTGCCAACACTTTCAGATACTTGAAGGATTACATAAAATATTGAAATAATAATTTTTTAAAAGGTGAATTAAACAGCCCCGAAAACCAAGCCACATAACAAAAACAATTTTTTTTTAAATGCAAGGGAAAGAAAATAATCCGAAGAAATAACAAAGAGCAGAGCGCAACACTGTTTATTCCCTGTGGACTACCAGGAATTTTTCATTTCATGCATCATTTACAACTTCTTATAGTGAATTCCAGAAAGTTGGTACATATACTTAACAGAAAATAGAAAGATGATTTGGGGGTTATTTCTTTAAAAAGTGGCTTCGTGTATGTGACACCGACTGCATTTTTTTTCCATCGTATAATGTGTAACTCTATCAGCAGTCACAGCTTTCTCTGACATTAAAGGGTGGGCATGGGAATAGACAGAGACATAGTCAGTGAATTATCTCTTTCACCAAGGTTTTTCTAAGTGGAAAATTTTGATAATCACATTACATTCTGCTTTAGATTCCATTGTCCCTACTGGAATACCTTAGGATACATACTAGATCAACCCTTGTTTTATTTTTATGCTAGGTCAGGAGAATAGGGTTAAAAACTGAAAACTGAGGTAGAAAAAAAGCAATGGAAGAGAAGGGAACAGAGGCAAAGATAGTAGCAAGATCAGAAACCCCCAAGGTTACAGTGATGTTGATAGGAAATTAACAGTAGGGAAAATTCAATTTCCTAGAAGCAATCTGGATAGATAGTCAAACTGAGTTTAGAGCAATAGGACAATAGATTAGAAAGAATACTGGACCTGGGAGTCAGAAAACCTGGATTTGAGTTCTAGTCCTTACAATTCCTAGCTATATAGCTTTAAGACAGGATGGTGAGAGTGAAAAGAATGTTTCATGTGGAACCAGAAGATACTTGCAATTAAATCTTTCTCATAAAACTTAATAGCAAGTAACCTCATTATTTAAACCACTGTGAGCTTCAGTTTCTTATCTGTAAAATGGGTATATTAACACTTGTAATAATTTATGGGGTTGTTGAGAGGCTGAAATAAGAAAATTCTGTATATGTAAAGTATTTGTAAGGATTACAGCAGTATATAAATATAAGTTATTATTATAATTACTTGTAATCTAAGCCCCTTTTGTAGAAAATTAGGGAGAGAGGACTAAACAATTAAGTATCACATGTCCTGGGGCCCCT
The DNA here is from genome assembly GCA_028627135.1 of Pseudochirops cupreus. Lineage (NCBI taxonomy): Eukaryota > Metazoa > Chordata > Mammalia > Diprotodontia > Pseudocheiridae > Pseudochirops > Pseudochirops cupreus. The sequence goes on along the minus strand of CM053581.1, from coordinate 62,905,179 downwards.
TTTTACAGGAATGGAAACAGAGTCAAGTTCTGCTATACTTAGAATTCAGATAAACAGTAATTGAGAGTACCCCAAAAGTATAATAATAATTATGACAACAACAATAAAAATAATAAATAGCTAACATATATAGCACTTACTATGTGCCAGCCACTGTAAATCAAATTTGTTTTAATCACTCTCAGTATTACTTGCTCCATGCTGTTTATATGCTCTGAGGGGAGCTCCTACAAACAAATCAAGCCACAAGTTCTATAACCAGAACACAGTGTGTTGACCACCACGGGGTCATGAAAGCCCGGGGTAAGTGTCTTCTGTTGAAGGTTCTCAGTCCCAGCATTCTTCCACTCTCAACTCTCATGCTAAAGTGTACATTTGCCACCAACATCCTGCTTTCAAACAGCCAGACCATCTTTTGATAACCACCTTGCCAGCACTCTGATTACTTTCCAGGGTTGCTCCTGAGCAACCATGAATAGAGTCTAGTGGATGCAGGGGTGGGGCAGAGAGGGAAGAAATTGGTTCTGGTCTCTGAACAAGTTCCTTTATTTCTATGTGTTTCAGGTTCTCCAGCTATAAAACAGTTTTGATATTTTAAATGAAACTCCAAAAGTGTCTTAAGTGCCCACTGTACTTGCCATTTGTTGTGAACAAAATACACATGACATGATTTTAAAAAGGAAATGATTATTATTAATAAAGTGTTTTATACCCTTGAAACAAATCTCTGTATAATCTCATGCAATTAGAGAGTCTAGCAGTAATAAAAATTCAGTTAACACTTTTTCCAACTCGCCAAACTACATCCTCAATTGGGAAATTACACAATCGTACAACAACGCCAGCTAAAGAATTTTCCAAATGATGCAACGTGCTGTAATGGGAAGAGCATTAAACTGGACGTCAGGAGACCTGGATTTGAGTCCAAGCTCCACCTCAGACTGTTTCTCAAGCACTAAAATGAGTGTGTTAGACTATATTTCTCAGATCCCTACCACATTTCATAGCTCCTATGACTTTATGAGCATTGTGCTCACTCAGACAAGATATTGACTTAATAAATAACGATGTTTCTCTCCCTTTCAGATTGTAATCAATCAACAAATATTGAGTGCCTACTATATGCCAATGTCTGTGATAGACAGGAGGAAGATAAATATAAAGAACAAAGTGTTTCCTTCCTTTCAAAGAGCCATGGTAAGGGGTAGCAGGTACCCAGGCCTAGGTACTTTGCTGCCTCTTCCCCCTCCTCCTTCATCCCCCAAGAGATTTTAAAGGACACTAGTATTTGGTACTTCCCATTGGCACCCTCACATTTTCCCCAGCAATCAAAGCAGCCGGACAGGATAAGGGGGATTTCACATGGAGTCCAGTAAAGACACAACCTGGACCTGAGCAGAACAACTCGGGCACCTCAGAAGGGGTCAAATGGGCTTCCAGCGGCCAGAAGAGCTGTGAAGAACATGGGAGCTCAAGCTTGCTTTCCTGTGGACTCTCTATGGAACTTTGGTGGGAGAGAGTGTAACAGACTTGGAGGTGGGGGATTAGGGGAGTGCTTTGTCCAAATAGTTCTTCGTTTACTGTCTCAGTAAATATTGCTTCCTAACATGTTGCTCAAGTGTGACTAATTAATAATCAACTCATAATCATGGTAAGAAACACACCAGTGTGAGCTACACAAGTAAAAATAACCCCCCAAACCCTCAGGGCTATCCTTAGAGCCCTGGGGGGATGCAATAGCCATGCTCTGGGGACCTAACTCATTAGTGCAAGGGGGACTGGGGATAGAAACACCAGAGCATATACTACAGAGGAAAACACTTAGTATCTTTAAAATATTACTGATATATGTGACCTACTCTAACATATTATGCTTTATGCTCAAACATTCTATTTTCTAAAGTCCATTTCAATGCCAATATTCTGTGTATTAACATATTCTACTAGTTGATAATATAAAGTTTCTTCCACCTCCAACATCCTTTTATTCTAATTCTATTACTCCTTTTCTTCTAAATAAAACACGCTGGATAAAATGATTTACTTAGTAAGTAGTTAGACAAGGAAGAGAAATCAAGTAGCCTTCCCAGAAATGCATCAGCAAGTCCTCCAAATTAACATTATATACCATAGACATAAAATAATATTAAGCAATACAAGTCATTATTTATGAAGAGCTACAATACCACCTAAACAGGCATTCTGCTCAAAATATACGGAAATACTCATTGTGTACATATTTATGGGGTAGCTCTAAGTACCATACAATTATTTAAGTACCATTATGTAAAGAATGCTTTTTTAAAACCACTGCATAAGTTTGCAATGAACAAGTTGCTCAATTGTGGGGAGGTGAAACCATCATGGACAACTGAAAAATTATTTGGGAACTGTGCTTAAGAGCATGGTCAAGTCACTCAAACGATAAAACATCTCATGCATTTTGTACATTTCCCTTGCCAATGACAACTCTTTCCTCTGTTTTGCCTAGAGATATATGGAGCTGTAATCGAGTTCAGAAAGCCCCTGACAGCTGTGTGCTGCCATTCAGACCTGAAAGATTCCATGTTATGATAAAAATTAATGTACTCTGACATCCTTTGGGACTTCCTGGGCCCTGGGAATAGCTAATGAAGAAATACAACCTTGCCAGAGTATAGCCTGAGTTTGGGGAATTGGGGATTAAGACACATGTGGTGGTGGTGTGGCCTCTGTGCTGCCAGCTGTACAGTAACTGAGCCAAGTGCCAAAGGAGTCGGCCCTGATGGGGGAGAATTATTTCCTGAGTGAGGAAAGGTCAAATAAACAGCATGCGTGACAAAATAATTTAGTTCAAATAGTTGTCACCATGTCCCTTTAGTTAATGCATTTTTCTGAAACCAAAGCAATCCACTACTTCAACTCATTTATTCATTGATTTGTTCATTTATTCAATCAGTTAGTCAGTCATTCAATAGCCACTTACTACGCATCCATCTGTCTGCATATCACAATGTTGACTGCTAGGATAAGAGCAATTTAGGAAAATCAGCACCCTAACCTTTATGGAAATTATATCCACAATAGGTAATAAAATACAGAAAAATATAATATACAATATCATATATTAAGTGTATCATTGAAGTGAAAACAAAGGGATCCAAAGTTCGCTGTGTAACTTCTGAGTACTACGATGCTATGTGACCTACATAAAAGGGGATTGAATATGGAGTCTAGAGATCTGGGAGACTAGCTCTGCTACCCACTAATAAGAATTATAGGACATTGTTAATCTGAGTCTGTTTCCTCATCTGTAAGTGGAAATGAAGAGCTTTGCGCTACCTGTAGACATTGTGTCATATTTTAAATTAATTAGAAAGCATGATAAAAGGCAAGCTAATCCTGTTTGACTTAGTTTTTTCTTGAAACATCTTGAATTTTACTTAGGAAGTACAGTAGTGGGGACCTGTGTTCAAATACTGTTTATAGTCTGAGGGGCCATATGTAAGTCACTCAAACTCCTTGGATCTCAGTTTCTTTATCTTGAAGATGAGGAGACTGGACCCCTTCAAGCAGTAGCTCTATGATCACAGGTGTCAGTTCCTAATAGAAAAACATATATCACCAATGAGACATAATAAAGAAAACACCTTCACAAATAGGTGAAAGTTATACAGGGAAAAGGACGAAGCCTCTTTCTTGAGTTCATGAGGACATTAATCTCCCCATGGAACAGTCTGACAGACACACAAATCTCTCCCATCCACTTGTATCAGTAGTAATAATAGGAGGCCAGTTGCTACTAATGACTGAATGCTTGTTGAAATGAATTGTTGAATTGATGCTATTCTGGGCATGGTAAGGGAGCCATTAAGTGACTTTCAGAAGAGAGGAAGAAGCCTGACACCAAAATTCTAGCCTGAAAGTGAATTCAACCATCAACAGATAGAAATGAGACAGCTTTGGGAACTGCTTTAAATGTATGCACCCACATTTTTCTGTTGGTACAAAGTGTAATACTTTTGTTAAAAAAAAAAAAGATAGGCTTTAGTTTAAGACTGAGCTTTTTAAAAGCATCATGCAGTTTTCCAAAGGAAATCTAGCTAGTTTCCTACTGTTCTTCAAGTTCATAGTCTATTCATTGTGTTTGTCTCAAGATCTTTGTACAAATGGACTGGCCCCTTGTTTTGTCTATTTAATTGTATATCACAATCTTTCCAACATAAAATGGGAATTCTTCACCTAACTGCCAACCTTCTCCACTACAGGTCAAGTTCATGTGAGTGATAATATGAGTGATTATAAATCATATTTAGGTGATTGTGTGTGTTTTGGGACTCAACACAACCACTCAATGTCTTCCATAAAAGACACCTTCTAGAGGAGTTCACCTTCTATTAATTCCTCTTCCAATTTGATTCTTCACCATTGATGATATTGAAAAACACTTTTGATGGCTTTTGAATTATACATCTCCATTTTTTTCTGCCATGCATGATATTAAGGATCAATGGATCATCAAATTTATATGTTATTGTACTATTCTTTTTATGCTATATGGCTGTTAGCCCTGGAATGTTAAAGTCTCTGAAAAATTAAAGCTAGAGGTTACCTGAAGGACAAAGGAGAGGTATGCAAAAAACATAAGTAGACTACAACAAAATAAAGAACTGCAAAAGAGGCATAAAACATATAATCAGAAATATATATACGTATGTATGTATGTATGTATAACTGGAAAGGGAATTGGGCCAGTTACATAACAAGAACAAAAGATGACTAACTGATGCAATGTCCATGGCCTCCACTAACGTCCATGCAATGTCAAAAGCTAGAAGAAGGCCTCTAGCTGAGCGGGTAGACTTCCTTCCACTTCCAAATGAAGCTTTGCAGGAAGGTATGAACAAAAGTCACACAGAATAACAAGGTATGAAAGCATTTCAATCTTGACCACAAGAGAAGGTGCTCATATCAATGATATTGAGAATCTATCAACATATCAAAGAGTAAGTAGAAAATAATGGTTTTGTACCTATCCTACTTCAAAGACTACTTCAGCCACTGCATTCTGTGAATATTGTGACCCACCTCATAGTTCAAGGTCTTACAACAGATGAATTTCTACATGTAGGAGGTAGATTAAGTCCCTGGTGTGGAATTGCATCCATTTATCACTTATTGTCTACCAAAACTGAAAGAACAGCCCCCCATATGAGAAGATTCCTTTCCTAAGCAGAAGAAACATTTGCATTGAGTATGGTTTACTGTAATCCTTTTTGCTAGCATATTAAGAGATAATTTTCTTCTCAGTAGAACCACATATAATCTTATAATATATGTAATAAAATTTTACCAGGGTCTTCCCCTCATCTTTTATAATTTATTCCAAAAATACTTGTTGAGCAGTCTTTGCTACCCAATTCTTCAAAAATCTATCAAAAAATTATTAACACCTGAATTGTATAGGTTACCCAACTGAGATAACCACTACTTCCCAGGGCCCCTGAATATGCCTCTCTCTCTCTCTCTCTCTGTGTATGTATGTATATATATATAGAGATATAGATATAGATATAGATAGATATAGATATATGTATATATATAGATATATATATAGATATAGATAGATAGATAGATAGACATATATATAGATATATAGATATAGATATAGATATAGATATAGATATAGATATGTGTGTGCATGTGCATGTGTGTGTGTGTGTGTGTGTGTGTGAGTGTGTGTGCGTGTTACATACATATATACTATTCTTCAATAAGCCCTTTTGGAACGTTAACAAGTTATGTGTTGAGGTCTGTACACATACCTTTTGGTGACTCAACAATGGCATATACCATATAACTATCAATGTAGAAAGCATTTGTTACTAAATGTTGGAGAGTGCACAGGAGAAAATGATCACCTCTCACTTAAACAGAACTAGTCCCTTGAACTTAGAATTCAATGAACTGTTTCTTCCTTTCAGTAGGTGACTTCCTCATTCACTTTTCCATTCCTATGCACAATTTATGAAAGGGCCCTTTAGTTGCACTTAAAAAAATGAAGTTTGAACTCTTCTCTCCTTTATCCTTTCCCCTAGCCCAGAAAAATGGTGAATTTGAGATACTGTCTGGGTTCTATACCTTCTAGCTTTGGTAATATCATTTTAACAGCCATGAGTAAATGAGCCAAATGCTCGAGGGCTCCACAGACAAATTTGCCTTTGGTAGTAAGTATACATGGTTTTTCATCTTCAAAGGATCTGCAATTTCAGGGGATGAGGTGTTTCCTTCCACTAACACAGATTATAACACCTCAACGTGTTACAAAATGGTTATTGTGAACATCTGTGGCCAGAAACATTCATTACTTGGCAGCCAATATACTAGAGATAAGCCTTTCCATGACAGAGCTAGGCTAGCCTTAGAACAACAGCAAAAACAGCAACAACATGACAACAGAAACAGCAGCAGCAAAGTATTTATAGAGAGCTTTTGTTTTGCAAGCACTTGCAAATAATTTCATTTAATCTTCACAGGAACCCTGAGACACAGATGCTATTATCCCCATTTTACAGATGAGGCAGAAAGAGAGTTAAAAGATTTACTCAGGGTCAAACAGTAAGTATCTGAGACAGGATTCAAACTGCTGTCTTTTCAGTTTGAAGAAAGCAAGTAGGTAGTACAATAGATAGAGGGCCGAGTCTGGAGTCAGGAAGACTAGCTTCAGACACTTACTAGCTATGTGCTCTGTTCCTCTCTGTTTGCCTCAGTTCCCTCAACTGCACATGGGAATAATAATAATAACCCTTTTCAGGGTCATTGTAAGGATAAAACTAGATAACACGTGTAAAATACTTAGCACAATGCACAGCACATTGTAGGCACTGTAGGAAGACTTGTCATCAACATCATCATCATTATTCCTAATTCCACGTCCTGATTTCTTCCATTGTGCCAAAATATTAGTCCCAAGTCAGTCACCAGAACTTTCCATACTGGTAGAACTTGCCAGATCTTTCACTGGAAGAGATTTTTCACAAAGTCATGTAGCACATTGAAAATTACACTATGCTTGCTTCCCAACAATTCCATGAAGGCGGTAACACATAAATATCAGTATCTCCTTCTTTAGCAATGAGGAAGCAAATTCAGGATGTGACTTTCCTGAAGTCACACAGATAATGTGGTGGTTTGTTTTTAGTGTTCTAATGGATTTACAGTTACTGAACTAATAAATGTGTGCATATACACAGATATACATACACACACACATTTGACTTTCTTTATATACCAACTAAATCCCCACTTTCTACAAGGAGTCATCACAACTCCTCTTAATTCTAGTGCCTCCCCCCTGTTAATTATTTTATTTTATCCTGTATACAGCTTGCTTTGTATATATTTGTTTGTGTTGTCTCCCTCATTAGATTACAGGTTCCTGGAGGACAAGAACCATTTTTGCCTCCTTTTGTATCGTCAGTATTAGCACAGTACCTGGCATAAGTGTTTATTGATTCACACACACACACACACACACACACACACACACACACACACACACACACGGCTGTTTAAATAAATGTATGTGTTTATATATGTACATATTTAAGCAGTCAAACACTAGCTTAAAAAACATAACAAATTCAAAGATCTCTATTTCCCCTCAAGATAACATGTAAAAGTAAATTTCATCATGGTTTCTAGAAAAAGTCCTGACATCTATCTTTTTTTAAGGAATTTCAACATAACATAGAGGAAAGACTTTCAGTGGTTCTTGGTTTAGATCAAAGACAAAGAAACACAAGTAAAATTAACAAGTTGAAAAAACATGATGAGGGCCACTAAAACTAAACTAAAATGCTTTCTACCTTCCTGAAATAAATCTGAATTCTAAGGATCACTGAATATCAGGCCAAACATTACAGACTCAAGCTACTGATACTGATGATACAAAAAGGGGCAAAAAGCAGTCTTTTGCCCGCAAGGAGCTATAAGTTTTGTATGCATGTATATTTTGAGCAGAGGAAAGTATGACTTGTGAATGTCTCTCCTAAGACACTATTTGAGGAAAGATTAAGCATTGTTCATTTCCTTCTTTCTAGTGCCTCTTTCACAAGCTCTTCAGCAACCACCTTCCTTCAACAACCATCCAGTTCTTCTCCTGTCTGACTACTTCACCATCTTCTTTGCTGGCTTTTCATCCACATCATGCCTGCTAACTGTAGGAGACCCCAAAGGCTGTCTTAGGTTCTTTAGTTTTCACCATCTCTATTGTTTTACTTGATGATTTCATCAATAGTTTCCATTATTACCTCTATGCAGATGACTCAAAAATATGGCGTCTTAGTTTTTTAATTTATTTAGTCACAATTTTCAAGAAATCAAATGCCTCCTAAATTATATCTCCTTGATGTGTTTTCTAAGACAATTGTTTTTAATAGTTCATTTTCTTCTATTTTTTTCAATCTTTTTATTTGTTATAATATTTTATATCTACAGAATTGGGTTTGGATCATTCCATTCTAGTTTACCAGGGTATCCACCACTATCATCTTTCTACCATCTATTTATTTTTTGTAACTTTGTTTTTTTTTTTCCTCCAAAACCTGTATCTTATTATTGCCCCTTACTTTATTTCTTCCAGCGGTTCTTTTAGTTCTAAGCTACTTAGGCACATTTTTTTTCTCTGAAATTCTACTTAAACTCCTGATGGATTATACTTTTTTTTCTGGGCTTATTCTTTAGGCTTCTCTCAACCCATTCTATTTATTTATTGTGCTCTAACATTTTCTTCTATTAACTTATCTTTCCTGGCTCATTTTCTGGATCGGGACTCTGCTTGTATCAGATTCTGCTCCTTCCCATGCTAATGAATGAGATGGTCAACCCTGCCTGGTCCTGCTGCCTCTGTAGTCTGGGCAGTTACTGCTTCTAACATTCTTTTTTTCCAATTAATAGTATTTTACTTTTTCCAATTACATGTAAAGATAATTTTCAACATTCATTTTTGTAAGATTTTGCATTCCAAATTTTCCTGCATCCCTCCTTTTCCCCTCCCTTCCCTAAACCAGCAAGCAATCTGATAGAGGTTATACATGTACAATCATGTTAAAAATATTTCCACCTTAGCCGTGTGTTTCTAACATTCTTGATACAGTGGCTAGGAGTAGGCTTCATCTTCTCTAAGAATCTCTAGCTTCTGCCACATCTTCCAGGTGGCTCAGATCAGTCATTGGCCTAGGCTCCTTTTCTGTCTCTTTCTCCTTGAACAATTACCACCTGATAACTCCACCTTGAACAATTACCACCTGATAACTGTGGCCTTGACAAGTCCCAACCATACATTGTCAATTATACCGACCATAGATGTCCTCTGAATCTGCAGGTGTCTTACTCCCTAGGTGCTATGCTGGACCTATATCCTGCTGCATCGATGACAACTGTTGTCAGGAAATTATACTTTTTAGGTGTAGGACTAGCTCTGCCCACTGTTCTGGCACTAGGAATGGCTACCTGGATGTTGTAGTGGCCCTTTCTCCAACTGTGGTTCTAGAATGGGCTGCCTGGGCACTATGGTTTCTACTTCTCCAGGCTTGTCTCCACTCAAGAGAGTCTCCAGACTTCTAAAAGTCTTCTAGTGCAGTGCGCTCCTGGAAGGAAAGATCATAGCTTTTTGATATGTGTTTTCTTTATCATTGCTCCTTCCGGTTTAGTTTTAGAACTTCAATGGAACAACCGTGAGAGATCTGGGCTCTTCTAGTTCCTACCGTGTCACCAAGTTGAGTCACCCTCTGGGAACTACGATTCAAATGCAGGTTCTAGCAATATATAAATCTAAAATTTTCTACCTGCTTAAAAAAGATCTTTAAATTATATGCTATTAAGGTTATAATGAACCACAATATTTAGGAAAAAAAAAACATGGCTTGCTTTGCTTGGTGTTGGAAAAGTATAGGTCACAGAATAAGTATTTCAGAAGTGGAAAGGATTCCAGTCATCATATAGTCAAAACTCATGAATAAAAAACAAAACAAAACAAAAATCTTTTCTATAATATACCTAAAAAGGTGTCACTCAGCCTTCATTTAAAAATCTCCAAGGGAAGAAAACCTATTACCTCACAGTACAGCCCATTCTACTTTCTGGGTACTGCTAATTATTAGGAAGTATTTTCCTTACACCAAATCTATAAGTGTTTCTTTTCAATATCTACCAACAGCTCCTACTACACCCTCTGGAACCAACAGAGGAAGTCCGAGAGTCATTCAAATGCCCTGGAAACCAGCTACCACACTCCCTAACCCCAATCAGTTGGTATTCTTCAGGTTAAACACCTTTCAGTTAATATATACAAGACACAAATCCAATGTTCTTCAATATCCTGGTGTCTTCTATGGACACTCTTCATTTTATCTAAGCTATGATAAGCAAAACTGAACATAATACTTCAGATGTTGTCTGATAAGTTCAGAGTAAAGAAGAGAATACCATCTTATTTCTGGAAGTTATATAACTCTTAATGCAGCCTCAAAACTTTATTGGACAGTCCTCTTTTATGCACTTAAGTGATCCAGAAGTCAAATCAAAGATTTAAGCTTTAGTCCCCTAAATGAATTGTGTCTATGAGATAGATTGAATATCTTTTTTAAAGAAAAAATAGTGTTGCCTGCATTGGGTAGCTACCTAAGAAAAGCTAGCCCAGATTTTGTGGCAAGGCCCTAGGAAATATTGCTCCTATAACACCCCGCCCCTTAGTGGTAAGGTCCTAAAATCTAAGGGACCTTCTCTGACTTAAATGGGAAGTGGAAAGAAGGGAGGGGAAAAACATTTATATAGCACCTCCACTGCCAGGAATGGTGCCAAGTACTTTACAAATCTTGCCTCATTTGATTCTCACAAAAACTCTGGGAGTGGAGTTCTGTTATTAACTCTATTTTACAATGGAGAAATTAAGACAAACAAAAGGTTAAATGACTTTCCCAGAGTCAAACAGCTAGTAAGCGTCTAAGGCCAGATTTGAACTCAGGGCTTCCTGATTCCACATTCACTGCTTTATTCTTTGTGCCATCTTTTCACTGTTCAGTCATTTCCAGTAGTATTCACCTCTTCATGACCCCATTTAGGGGTTTCTTGGTAATGGAATGGCTTGCCATTTCCTTCACCAGCTCATTTTACAGATGAGAAAAATGAGGCAAACAGGCTTAAGTGACTTACCCTGGGTAACACAGCTAGTAAGTATCTAAGTTCAGATTTGAACTCAGAAAAGATGAGTCTTCCTGACTCCAAACACAGCACTCTATTTATTGCACCACTTAGCTGCCTCCTAAAATGCTTTCAGGGTCATTGTTGGGCAATCTTAATCTTAGAGACACATGATGCCTGGAGTAGACAGCACTTCATTTTTAAAGAAATATTAAAACACAAGCAAAGACACATGCATGCATGTGCAAGTGAGCACACATGCGTGCACACACTTACACACACGCACACAGCAAAGCACAACAGTTACCTGAAGGAATAATAGAGTACTGAAGATCACAAAGAAGAGAAATCACTAGTTTCATTCACCTTTCCACTTTCAAAGGTGTGAGATCCCAATTTAAAAGATTTGGCTGTGCTGATACCAAATCTTTAAAATTCATACTTGGTGTTCTAGGTAAGAGCATCAACAGAAACATCAGGGCTACCACACAGATAGTGACAGTTCTGTAAATGGTACTCATTATGCATCAGGGTAATCTGTACTGGCCTTGTCCCAGGGCCAGTGATGGATGACACTGAGACTTACTACATTGCCACTCCCTCAGTGGTCACGCAGGGTTATTGTAAAGGAATTTGGCAAAGTATTGCAGCCTCCTTCATCTCTCTCACCCAGAAGGAAATATATTGCCCTGGGATCCAAAATGTTAATTATATTGGTTGTCTCAGGTGATTCCAAGGATGTCCATTTGACCCTACTCAAAGCAGGCAGAGCCACAAGCAAAGAGGATAACAAATGAGAGTAACTAAGCCAATTAGGAATTATTTTTCACTAATATTGACAGACATCCAAAACAGAAAACTTCTCAATATTTGGTGGGCTTTAACTGAAAATATCTATCTCTTCACTATTGAGAAAATGTGTTCTATATTATACATTATAAAAACATCTTAACTTAGAAAGAAAAAGATCTGACCAAAAAAACATTTCATCCACACTAACATGACCTCAGTAACAACAAAAACACTAATATTTATAGTGGAAAAAAAAACCTGACATATGAAGCTTTTCAATTTGCAAAAAAAGGTTATATGTGTGCACATATATGCATGTACGTACACACGTATGAATGTATGTGTGTATGTATGTATGTGTGTGCGTGCAGCCCGGTGGCACAGTGGATAGAGTGCTGGGCCTGGAGTCAGGAAGACTTATATTCCTGATCTGATTTCAAATCTGGCCTCAGGCACTTACTAGCCATGGGAACCTGGGCGAGTTACATAATCCCATTTGCCAAGAAACCCCGAAATAGGGTCACAAAGAATCAGACAACTGAACAACAACATATGTATGTATAGATACACATATCACATGATTTTCTCCTTACCTTCACCCTATTATGTCAGAAGTATGAGAATCCTACAAGTTAAACAGGGAATTTTATTATTTTAATTCAATAAATGAAGAAAATATGGAGAAATAACATGAAGCAACCCTTCATGTCCAAAGTCACATAGTGATAGATTGAAACCAAGTTCAGTATTATTTCCACAACTCCAGGACAAGAATCCATACTCGGTACTCTTTCTGCAAACATCCCTGATATACAGTATTTTCTACATAGCATATCTTCTAAATGGAAGCCATTGCCTCAGACTAACAGAGAATCTCCTCATCTGTCTTTACTAATTTAAACAGAAGTAAGTACTATCTCTGGCTGGCCTTGATTCCTGAGGCAGCAGTAGTCTTCCCTTGGCATCAATACTAACTGGATCCCATACCCAGCATGATACACAACATTACTTACATACCTAACTATCCAGAGCAATTAGATACCCCATGACACTCTCTGAAGAAGAATGGAAATTAATTGTGCATATGACATCGAGTAATTGCATCTGCCTATCCTTGAATGTCCCATTCAGATACGAATAGGAAAGTGGTTTGGTGTCTTGCATACTGATAGACAATGAACTGCATTTCGAATGACAGGTGGCTTTAATACAGTATTTTAAGTGGTTCTTAATTTAGCAACAGACATGAATGATATGTGTTATAGCTAAAGACATCAGCTATAGACTATATATGGGGGAAAAAAAACCAGCAAGTAGAATTATTAACTAGGGTTCTATGTTGACTTTGAAGGATATTTGAGGTAGCTCAGGAAAGGCCACAACCTTTGACTTTAGCTGATGGCACTAGGGTGTGTTAAGTCCATGGTACAGAAATGAGTGTTTTGGTTTACACTGAGGCAGATAGGTAGTGTAGGAGTGTGGGACTCAGAAACAAAAAGATCTGAGTTCAAATTCTGTCTCAAGCACTTACTTGCTGGATGATCCTGGGAAGATCACTTGGTTTCTCTTAGTCTCCATTTCCTCATTTGAAAAATAAGGAAATAATAATCCCTACCTCACAGAGCTATTGCAAAGATCAAATGAGATGAGACACACAGATGGCTTTGCACACCTTAAAACAGCACATAAATAACAGTCATCATCACTATACAAACATTAATGCTTCTAGCTGATTAGTGGTTTTATGCAGTCCTGTTGATAGTGTTATTATGGCAGCTGGCTAGCTCCATCGTGCTTTGCTTTGCTGTTTGTGACAGACTGCAACGTACAAAGGCCATGCCTTAACTTTGGAACTGTGCATAGGTTGTCCTGCAGGTGCTTAGACATGTCCTTCCCACCCTTTACAAGATGAACGTCTGTGCAATGCCAGGTTGATGGCATGTGATGTTAACACACATTTGTTTTATTTTAGTTCCAACAACACTGTAGGTATGTCACCTGGACACCAGGTAAATCACCCTGGTTGTTCTAGAGTTCTGACATTTGTGTTATGTTACATAGTTACAAGTTTCAAGCTTGTTCCATCGGAAGCTTTGGCCTAGAGAAGGAACATAACCAGAGAGGGATCATTTGCATAATACTCTCCTCATTGGAGGAGAGGATAATGACTCTACACCTTGTCCTTTTATAAGGGTGAGTTAGAAGAGCATAGGAAAAGAAAGATCATCATTTTGCATCATGGTTTGAGAGATGATACATTTTTTTTTCCCAAGACTGTCTTTTAGGAAAAACCCAAAGAAAAAGATAATAGACATTAAGGATAGATAATTAGTGGAAAGTCAGCTCCCCAACATATCCCTGTTTTCCAGTTTTCTCCATTACAGACAACTTCAGGGAATTTTCACTTGAGCGAGATCTGGGACATTATCTCTCCATTGAGTTGAGATCTATCTCTCCCAATGGGGAGACTCATTCCCTGTGTGTACTGTCTCATATATTTAAAACTCTATAACGTCTTTGATGTCAGTTTGCTATCTGCCTGGATAAATGGATTTATTTCCTATTCACTATTTGTAATGGTCTTTCGTGTAAGCAGTATTGAGTGGTAAGTTCAGAGACTGCATCTTATCCTCTTTAAGGAAGAGTAACCAAGAAAGTGTCTTGAGCCTAAAAATGAAATCATCTCTCCTAGACTAGTAATATTTAAAGACACAGAACAATATAGTCCTAATCTGGTATGCTCTAAGAGCAGAGCAAATAGACTTATGGCCTCTTCTGTGGCTCTTCTATGGGAGGGAATCAAAGTATACCTTGAAGAGAGATGGAAAACATTCTAGAGATACTTATTCATATTTTCGTGTGAGTTAAACTTAGAGAAGCCATGTGGATATAAACATAATCCACAAAGACACCCCCTATAGTACATAAAAATGTTATTATAGCTATGGTTTCTAATATGAAATGAAAAATGTGTGATGTTGTAAAATACTTCAGAGATATTCAAACATTTTCATTTAACTGTGGGAACTAATGATATCTTCAAGGAGTGAGCAGAATGAGAAGAGAGGAAAAATATAGACAATAAATGGAACAAAACTTTAACAAATACATATCTCAATTATTATTTTTTAAGTGAAGAGAGAATATAATTGAAAGACTGAAACATTACCTATCGATAACTTCATTAAATTTAAGCATGTTGTCAACATAACTTATGCGAGACACATGATCTCACAGCAAACTATCAATACCTGCTTATCTTGAGTGTGTCTTTTCTGTGCCCTCCCATAAATCTTCCACTGGGAGAGGGGAAAGGTTGATCCAACATTCTGAAGCCTTTCTTCCTTACTGTTCTTTTGACATTTTGAGGATTCAACTGGAGCACAGGGGTATCCATCAGTTAATTCTCTTCTTTTGCTGTGAGACTGCCATATAACATTTTTTTTCCATTACTACCCTGATCACATCCTTTATACCATTTCCCCTATGTAAATCTTTGTTTATAAGCCTCACACCTTCTGTTTGCCCTTTGGGTGATCTTCAATTTGAAATGTAGGAAAGGGTGATTTTCTATTAATTTACAACCATATTGCAACATTGAAAGAATATTTGTTTTAGATGAGTCTTTGCTTCAGTTATGTGGTTGGGGTGAGAAATATTAAAAGAAAATTTATTGATTTTTTAAAAATCATGTCACTACGGAAACATGACTGTATAAGATCTAATATTTTGATGAATAAAATGTTTTCCTTTTTTCTTTGGATAATATAGCTTGGTTGGATCAAGCTTCCTACAAAATGATTTTTCTCTTCCAACTATACTTCTACTTTATGAAGGATTATAGATAAAACTGAAATTTTAAATCTAGAAAAATAATAAAACATATTTGGTGTAAGAAAAGGTAGAGAAACCTAAGGAGATAAAAAAATATGAAACATATAGGAGAAGTACACTCTAATTTAGCTCAAAGACCCTACATTATATTGTCTGAGATTATAATATAAAGAAGCAACCATAAAAATTAAATGATACTAGTTAAAAGAACATATGAGACAAAGAAGAGTCAGAAATAACTTCACTAGCACAGTGAATGATAAAACTGAAAATACAATTTACTTAGAAGACACTATTTGAAAAGAACTACTAAAAAAGACTGAAAAGCTATTTGGCAGAAATTAGGTTTAGGCCAATTTCTCACACCATATAACACAATGAGTTCAAAATACATACACAGATTCAAGTATAAAAGGTAATATCATAAAGAAACATCAGAAGAGAATTCTATCAGGTATATTTTTTACATACGTGATGAATGTGTACATACATCACATGTGTGATTATATATGATATATAAACCTGTATGATATATAAATATTTAAGATGAAAAATTTTAACTACACAAAGAATAAAGACCATCATGAAATATAAAATATAGTTCCAATTAATATTAAAAGGGAAGTGACTTCCATCTCCTAGGGAAGTCAGAGAGAAAAAGATCATTCCAATTCACTAATATTAAAAGAATACTGCCCAAAAGAACTTTGTGCTAGTAAAGAGCTAGAAAAAAAAAATGCCCATCAACTTGGGAATAGCTAAACAAATAGTGTTCCTTGAATTTAATCGAATATTACTATGCCGCAGAAATGAAAAATGTGAAAAATTCAATGAACCGTGGGAAATCTTACAATGAACTGATATGGAATGAATTAAGCAGAACTAGGAAAGTAATATATGTAATAACTGATACAATGTAAACGGAACAAAACAACAAATATTTAAATGGAATGCTTGGTAATAACAATGACCAAATTTGCCTACTTCCTCTCCCAAAATATGAGAAAATGCATCTCTTTCCCTTTATTATAGGAGTTGCGGGGATATGGTTGTAGAATACTGCATATAATGTCAAACCCAGTTATCTGTTTGTTAGTTTTCCTGAATATCCTGTTTGGCTTTCAAAACCATTCACAAGTAGGCTTCTTTCTAGTATTCTTATATTTTACTTTTCTCAACATACTCTACAGTCTTGTAACAGCAGTCTTCTTGCTACTTCTTGCACAAGACAAAATCACATGGCTCTATGGCTGTTCTCCTTGCCTGTTCTTCTTCCTCATGTGATTCCTGACTACCTTTAAGATTCAGTTCAAATCCCCTTTTCTTGGCCTATTTAGCTACTCCTCAAACTCCTCACTAGGGCCTTTCCTCAGAAATTACCTCCTCTTTACTCCAAACATATGTATACAAGTTGTTTTGATGTTATGGGGAGAGAGGAGAGAAGGAAGGAAGGAAGGAAGGAAGCAAAGAAGGAAGGAAGGAAGGAAGGAAGGAAGGAAGGAAGGAAGGAAGGAAGAAAGGAAGAAAGGAAGGAAGGAAGGAAGGAAAGAAGGAAGGAAAGAAGGAAGGAAGGAAGAAAGGAAGGAAGGGAGGAAGGAAAAGAGGGAAGGAGGAAGGGAGGGAGGGAAGAAGAAAAGGACAAAGGGAAGAAGAAGGGAGGGAAGTAGGGAGGGAGGGAAGAGAAGAATTTTAAAAGGTACTATGGAGGAGATGGAACATGAGAGCAAGAAAAAGATTCTGAAAGGCTGATATGAAAAAGTTATCTGTGCCAATTATTGAGACGGCCTGTGACAATTCATGGAGACTGGTCACTAAAGAATAAGATCAAGGAACCATAATTATTGAATACATTGTTATGTTTATTGAAGCTTACAGTTCAGTAAGATCAGAACACATTTGGGCTAATATGAAAAAAGTTCTCAAATAGATTTTTAAGTATAATATTTAAAAGGAAAAGACAGGAAAATATAGAAAAAATTTTAAATGTTATTTTTAAATACAATTTCTAAGAATTTTCTAATTCTTAGAACTGAACTGCTTAATACTAAAAAACATTATACTAAAGAGATGAAAAAAAATGAGAAAGGCTCACATAAGATACATTGAAAAGAGCAACTGATTTGGAATTAAGAGGATCTATGAAAACTTGAATAACTAACGTCCTTTACCTCAGTAGGTTTTAGGAGTACCCTCCTCTATCAAAAGAGGGGACAGACAAAATGATTCCTAATGTCATTTCCAGCTTTTATGTTTCTTATCATGCTACTGATATTATCAATAAATTTCATATGAATTTAGTTTAGCTTAGATGATGAAACAAAGTGCTTTTAACAGTTCTAAAAAACCCAGGTGCTAAGTGAAAACAAAGCAGCATTCTTTCCTTTTCCACACATCACTGTCAATAAACATTTAGAATCAAAATCTCAAACACTGTGTTTCTTATTGATATATGTAGTATAGCATGATACAGCTTGGTTTTCTAAAGCCACATTTATATTCATTTGATGATGTTCAGAACCTTCTTGAAATGAGAATTTTCCAGCCAAATACGTAGATATGATTAGGAAGATGGATGCTGCAAAGAGCAGGTACTATTGTTTTCTAAATACACCAAGACTCAGTTAAAGTGATTCTGAATAGTCATTGCTTTCTATCCTTCCTCCAATGATCTATGCAGTGCTCCAAGAGACTCAGGGTCTGGCTCCTGGCCAAGCCATAAAAATTAATAAAAACATACTATGAAACTCCATTTGGTGAGGCCCTACAATCTTACCACAGATTTCAGGCTTGGAGCTTTGCAATAATACTAGTACTATTTTACCAGGGAAGCTCCAAACCACTATGAACAACTATGGAGGGAATTTTCTGACTGTAAAATTAGTCTGATCACTGGTATTATCTGACTATCACTATCCAAACAGGAATGAAGTAGAATGAAGAAACTAAAATACTTCCCACATTTGTCCCCTTCTATCCATTTTCCAATGTTATCACCCTGGTTTAGACCTTTATCACCTCTCACTGAGAAAATTATAATAGCTTTCCAACTGGCCTCCTCACCTACAGGCTCTACCTAATGGAATCAATTCTCTGTCTCAGACCTTTCAAAATAATCTGCCTAATCCAGAGGTCTGTGAAAGAATGGTAGAATTAAGTCTTTTTTCTTTCTTTTTTTTAGGGGATGGGGATAGGGGGTGGGAGTGGTTTAAAAGATTAAAGAAATACAAGACAACAGAAATATAGAAAACAGAAAAGCACTCAGGATTAAGCAAGAGTCTGAAGATTATTAAGACTGATGTTAATAATGGGGGAAATCTGCTGGAGAAGATAGGAATGGATAGGATTAAGGGCACCACTAGAGAATTCTGCCTTGGCAAGAATGAGAATACCTCTTCATATAAGTTAGGAGTGAAAGAGAAAACAGTAGACGGTGGAGTGGGAGAGAAAAGGGGGATGCCAGAGTGAGATGAAATGACTAAAAGGCAAGGGGAGCGGGCCCTGTCAAATGACCTCCAATTTTTCAGTGAAGTATGAGGCAACGCCCTCAACTGAGAGGGTAGAGGATGGCGCTACTTACCATGAAATGCTTCAGGAGGGATGAAACGGTTTAGAATAGGCATCGTGGTGAGTTATTCTACGCTACAACCAAAATGGATTGCTTTCTACCATCCTGAACATACTTTACACACATGTTTTACTTTTCCTTTACCTTTAGTGATGCGGTTTCCTATGTCTGAATTGTCCTTTCTCTTCTTTATTTAATCTCCTGAATTCCTATCCATCCCCTAAAGCCCAATTCAGATGCCAATGGCTACATGAACCCTTATCTGATCTAGCTAGGTCAAGTAATGACATTCTCTCAGAAACGTGACATCATATTTTATTTTGCACTTATTAAATATACTAATGTAATATCGTACACTGTAACTACCTGTGCAGGTTGTCATACCATATTACACTCTAAGGTATCAGAAAGCAGTATTATTTAAACTCAAATTTAATCCCACTTTGACAATCATGAAACCTAATAAGACAATCAGATTAAGTAGCTAGGTGGCACAGTGAATATAACACTGGGTCCAGAGTTAGGAAAACCTAAGTTCAAATCCAGCCTCAGATACTTACTAGTTTTGTGATTCTGAGCAAGTAAAATTATAATAATAAAAGCACCTACCTCCCAAAGTTGTGAGGATCAAATGTTATACTTGTAAAGAACTTAGCAAAATGCGGCACATAATAAGAACTATATAAATATTAGCTATGATCATCTTCTTCATCATTATTATTATCATCATTACCCCCATATAATAGGAGCTTATTATTCTTTGAACAAATACTTATTATATCTGGCAGGATGGTAGAAGTCACATATTCCTTGATCCTATAAAATCACAGAATCTGTGACATGACGTTAGAACACATTTGCCCATCCCGTGCTTCCCCTCCCCACAACATTCAGCAGTCTTCCACCATTTCAATAGAAGAAAAAGAGGCCAAAAGAAGGTAAATGATTTGCCCCAAGTTATACACTCACTGTCACAGCTGAGACGTGAACCGAGCCTCTTCAATTAAAAGTTAAATGTTTCATCTTACAAGTGAGGAAAATGAATGCTAGCGAGGCTGGAGACACTCAAGTGACTTAGTTAAAAAGAAAATGAGTTGATTAGCTGAGAAATATCAAGATTTTCTATCTAGTTCTTTTTGCTCTACATCCCATTGTCTCAGCCACAGTCACGGGACATAGATGTCTCTTGCTGTTTTACTTTGATGATGTTGTTTTTTTTTTAATATTGAAAGTAAGTGAAGTAAGTGATATATTTATTACAAGGGAAGGCAGCCAGATGTTATATAATTGGGTCACCTTCCAAGTCGTAAAGGGGCCAATTGTTTATTGCCAGAATATGGCAGGTAAATCATTTAATTCAAGTGACTATTGCAAATTAATTCAATTCAGTTCAATAAGCATTTGTTTTCCTAAAGTCATGCTTACTCACACTACCCATTTTAACATAACTTAGGATTTTAGCTAGAGCAATTTATTTTTCTAATTTTTTTTTTATTCAGACACAGGGAAGAATTTCTTTCAGGAAGAAAAAAAAATCTGTAGTACTCATTCTCCTGCACATATACATCTTTCCTGAGGATGTAATTTTACTTAACATGGCTTAGAGAAATGTTGTGATAGAGAACATGCATAGGAATTCAATTTTCTTTTGAAATCTTGCCTTTGAGATCTGCTATGAATATGTAAATGATTCCTTCATACTTATAAGTCTTTAGATTCTCTTTTAAACAGATTTTTATTGATACCTTTTGTTTTTATTAGATTGTATAGCTATCCTCCTTTATTCCTTTCCCTGCCTCTCTCCCAGAGAGCAATCCTATAAAACAAAGATTTTTTCTTAAGAAAAAGAGGAAGAAAAAAGTTCCACAAAACAAATTAATACAATGAAAAAATCTGAAATTATATCAATATTCCAAAAATGAATTCTAATGCTAGTGAGTTTGCTGACAAAATACATATAAGTGTATTCTTCCTATATTCCATGTTTATACCTTAGAATTTATTTGTGTATAAAAGTTACTCAGAGAGACAAAATTTAGAGACAATTTAGAGACAATCTACTCCATGCTGTTAGAGTCTAACAGTTAGACTGTAAAGGTAATTTTCAGATTCAGGTCTTGCTGAATTTTAGAGGCAATATAATGCAGTAAAATGACAATGGAGTCAAGGGTCCAGAGGACAGTTCTTACTTTGACCATTATAAACTTTGGGGCCATGGATTTACACTCTTTGGAACTCAGTTTCTTAATATGGAAAACCAGTACTGAACTGTTTTGATGATTACCACTTTGTACTGAAGTTTGATATCTGGTACAACTAAGCCCAGAGCACCCAGATGGATAGAGCCGCAGACCTGAAGGCAGGAAGACCTGAGTTCAAATACATTCTCACACACTTACTAGTTGTGTTACCTTAACTAAGTCACATAAGTCTGTTCCCCATCTGTAAAATGAACTGGAGAAGAAAATTACAAATTTCTCCAGTATCTTTGCCAAGAAAACCCCAAGCGGGGGTCACAAAGAGTCAGACATGACTGAAACAACTTAACAACAACATTGCTAAGCGCCCTTCCTTTTGCTTTTTTTTTTTTTTTTAAATAATTTTCCTTGGAATTCTTGACTTTTTGTTCCTCCACATGAATTTTGTTATTATATTATGTGGCTCAATAATGCAATTCCATGGTAGTTTTCTTGGTATGATATGAGATAAGTAAATCAATTTAGACAGTATGCTCATTTTTTTTATGTTGGCTCAGCCTACCCATGAGCAATGAATAGTTACCTAATCGTTTAGTTCTTTCTTTATTTCTGTAAATAGTGTCTTAGAAATGCAGACATATCTTTCCTGTGCATGTTTTAGTATACCAACTTGAAAGTATTTTATACGTTCTAATTATTTTAAAGGGAATTTATCTCTTTCTACTGGATTTTGTTGGTAATTTAAAAAAAATTAATATATGCAATTTTACTTTTTATCCTGCAAAAATGATTAACTTTTTAATAGCTTTCACTAATTTTTTTTACCTTCTAGGTAAGTAATTTCTAGGGTTTTCTAAGTAAATAAAAAAGGGATAACTTTGTTTCATCCTTATCTATACTTATTCCTTCAATTTTCTTTTTTATCTTATTACTTTAGTTAGTATTTCTAGCATGCTACAAAAGAGTAGTGATGATTGATGATATATACTTCTTTTTTTTTTTTACCCCTGATCTTATTGGAAAGGACTCTAATGTATTCTCATTACACATAATGCTGACTCTAGGTTTTAGATAGATCCTACTTATAATATGGAAAGGTTTTTTACTCTTATATTTTATAATTTTTTAAAGGGGGTAGCTATCTTATTAAATGTTCTTTTTTTAGCTATCGATATAATCATAAGATTTTTGTTGTCGTTATTAATATGGTCAGCTATGTTTACAGTTTTCCAAATACTGAACCTTCACTTCTGGTAAAAACCAAAACCAGACTCAGCATATCATCTTTTTAATATCATATTGCCATAGCTACCCTGCATTAATTTTAACTTTCTGCATCACTATTAGGGATACTGGTAAAGAGTTTTGATTCTTCCTGCTTTATATAAGTAAATCATATTTGTATTATAGAATATATGTGGCAGGACAATATTAATTTCTACTTTTTTCCAAAAGAAATTCATAAATTACTGGATATAACTCTTTGAATTTTTGACAGAATTAATTTGTTAACCCATCTGGTACAGGGTTTTGTTTTATTTTTCCCTTTGAGAGACAAATTATGACTTCTTCAATTTCCTTTTCTGAGAGACCAGTTTTTTTAAACTTTATACTTTTGCTTTGTTAATCTATACATTTTATATTGTGATGTAATAAAGTGAGCACTGGGTCTAAAGTAAGGAAGACCTGAGTTCAAAACCAGACTCAGACATTTAATAAATGAGTGATCCTGGGCAAGTCACTTACCCTGTTTGCCTCAATTTCTTCATCTGTAAAATAGTAGTAATAATAGCGCCTACCTCCCAGGGTTGTGACAAGGATCAAGTGAGATAACATTTATAACATGCTTACCATAGTCCCTAAGCACATAGTAAGTGCTATATAAATGTTAGCTATTATTATTATTATTATCATTACTAATATTATAAATATTCATCTATTGTATTTAAGTTGTTGATTTTATTGCATATATTGGCCAAATTATTTTCTAATAATTCCATTTATTTCTTCCTTTTTTGGAAACGCTCCTTTTTCTGCTTCAATATATGAACTCCAACACTCATAATTCTTTTATGTGATCAGAATCAGTTGTTATTCTATCTCTCTCAATAGGGGGAAAATAGAGAATTTTCTGTTTAGAATTCAAGAGTCAAAAAATGAAAAAAGAAAAAGAAATTCAGGGCCTGAGGTTTTAATTTGTTTCCAGGGTTACAGCAAGGATAAAATAAACTATTATTTATAAGGCACTTTTTGTTGTTGCTGCTGCTGTTGTTGAATTGTTTCAGTCATGCCTGACTCTTTGCGACCCCATATGGGCTTTTTTGGGCAAAAATACTAGAATTGTTTGCCATTTCCTTCTCCAGCTCATTTTACTGATGAAGAAACTGAGTTAAACAGGGTTAAGTAAAATGATTTGCCCAGTATCACAAATATCTGAGGCTAGACTTGAACTCAGGTCTTACTAACTCTGAGTCCAGCACTCTATCCATTGTACCACTTAGCTGCCTTTACAAAATATAAAATTCTTTGTAAATGCTAGCAATTATTATTATTACGAGTCATACTACTACTAGTAGCACAGGTTTTACAGACATTATAAATAGAATTAATAACTCAGATAAAGGTCAGATCAAGTGAAAATTTAATGAGTCAGTAAACATTCATTAACACCCATTATGTGTCAGGCATTATGCTAAGGAATGGGGATACAAAGAAAGACAAAAAATAATTGCTGTTCTCAAAGAGTTCCCAGTCTAAGGGAGAAGATAATATGCAAACAATTATGTGCAAACAAGATACAGATGGGACAAATAAGGAGATAAACAACAGAAGGGAAGCTCTATCTTGGAAAGTAATTGGGAAGACCTTCTTACTGAGCCAGGAAAAAGAGGAGGCCTACGTGAGAAAGAGAGAATTCCAGGCACGGGGACAGCCAGTAAAAATGCAGAACTGCGAAACGGAATGTCTTTTCCAAGGAAAAGCAGGACTGCAGAGTACTCAGGGTTTGGGAGATGCGGACCTAGTTCAAGAAGAAACTAAAAATGAAAACCTTTAAGGTCTTATCCAACTCTTATGTTACCAAAATAGCTAGAATTTGTACAGGACTTTCAGGTTTGCAAAGCATTTTGTAAGTATTTTATTTTATCTTCATAACAATGCTAGAAGGTAGGTGCTATTATCCCCATTTTATAGATTTCTCATCTGAGATGGACAAGTGACTTGTTCAGGGTCATACAGCTAGTAAATATGTCAGTAAATATGTATTTGAACTCAGGTCTTCTCAACTCTAAATTGAGCACTCTGTGCATTATGGTGCCACCTACCTACCCAGGAAAGATGCTGAAAGTCAAATCCATGTATTGGGAACAGTAAACCAGTGTTCTTTCGACTAGATGTGACTGCCTACCTACTTCAAACTAAAAATCAAAAATGTAATGTATGAAAAGAGATTTGACTTGAGTTTTAGTCAGAACCTAGACACTAACCCACTGTATGACCTTGGATAAATCACTTAACCTCTTTGGGCCTTGATTTTCCTTATTTAAAGGTGTTAAACTGGATAGTCCTTAACCTCTTTTTTTTTTTAGTAATTTGTTTCTATTACTATTTTCATTTCTCTCCGGGCTATTTGTGATTACTCAGACACAGTTCCTACAAACGACTGAGTGCTAACTCCAACTCCTCAATTAACTGGAGGCAGCCTAGAATTTAAGAGTACCTACTTTAAATCCTGCCTCTGATAATTACTTCCTCTGTAACCTCAGCCATACTACTGAACCTTTCTGGATATCAGAAATGAGGAAGTAAAACTGTAAAAAAGAGGAAGTAAAATTTTGAGAACCCCTGTCATTCTAGATCTACACTGCTATAATCCTATAATTCATCTGATTAAATTAACTACTTTTGAAACAATTCTTTCTGAATCCAAAAGACCTCTAAATTCCCAGCCAAGATGGTTTCCTCAATGGAGGCAGACCATCCAATTCCCACATTCCTACAACAAAGATCTAAAATTAGCACTAGACCAAATAATGACCAAGAAATCCAACGATAAACTAGAGTTCACAACTTTTCTGCCACAGAACTGCACAAAAAATTAGCCAGCGTGCCAGGGGGGATAGGAAAGGGGGCGGCCACCAGCAAAGAGAGCAAAAGCCTAGCTTCCCAAAAGCAACAAGAGACAGGCAAAGACGCACGTAACATGTAAAGCTTTTGTGCCAAGATGCAGAAGATGCAGAAAGTACCTGAAAAAAGACTGAGGGAAGTCAGAAATTTCCAGGGAGGTGAGAATACTCTAGGGCGGGAGCCTTGGAAGTCCTAAGGAATAGAAGTAATCTGTGTGGTGTGGTAGGACTTGGAAGCCCAAAGGCTCCAAGGTGCCTAACACCTAACACTGTCCTGAAATGTCAGAGATGGGTCTGAAGACACAATGTGCAGTGCTTCAAAGATAGAATAAGGTCTAACCCCCAAAAAGTAGATGTCTGTGCAGGAAACCAGGTGACTGAGGGCAAGGTCAAGTAGGGCCAAGGACCCCAGCTATAAGTATGGCAGTGGGTGGAGTCTGTTCCTGGCAAAAAGTCCCAGCCTAGGAATTAATGCTGTGGAATTAAGTAAATGAAAGATAATATTTTTGAGTATAAAAAAGTTACTATACAGATATCTAGAGATTCCCCCAAAATGAGAAGTGAATGATAACTACAGAGACTCAAAGCATAAATTTTCAACATAGACCACACGAATGCCTAAAAAAAATAATGCAACAAATTTTTTGAAAGAAATAAAAACTGGGAGAGCTGAGGGAGAAAAAAATAGATTAGACGAGAAAATGGTAAACTTTACGTAAGGGACTAACTGAAAAATAGAAGAAACCAGAGAAAAATCAATGACTCCATGAGACAGTAAGAAATATCAAAACAAAATCAAAAGATTAAAAAAAACCTAACTCCAAAAGGCCACATGCCCTTGATGACCAGTAAATAATGACATCACAATGGTGAGAAATGATGATCTAGAATTCTTTCTGGACCTACTCACGTGTTCTTAGACTTGAACATTTCAGCAAAGTTCTGCACACTTCGGAGAGAAGCAAGGTCTAGGGTCATGGCTTCTACCTTGGCTTTGTGCTAGAATAAAAAGAAAAATAAAAAATGATAAATATCAGCAAATTTAGTTCACAGGATCACATGACAGTAAGTGTGTTATGAAACATGTCTGAATTCCCTTGTTGAATATTAGAGGCTCAGAGTGAATATAAATCACGAAAATGAATGGAAGAGTAGAGCATTTACTGCCAAATGCTGTATTCAGAAACTACGGCTCTGCTAAACACATATGCCGGATGGTGTACAACTTCATTAAATGCAATGAATTGACATAAGACAGTTTTTAGGCATTTCAGTTGTTTTCCATCATCCTAGGAACTAAAATGTATGATGACAAAAACAGGCAATGTGAAAAGGTAAGTGAGCCTGACTTCTCGGTGTTTAACTGGATAGAGGTGTGAGGGCAGAAAAGGTGGAAACAGTCTCTATTTCTGTCACTTAGCACTGTGTCACCACCATTTCATCCTCACCAAGGAAAGGAAATGCCTTAAGAGAGCCTGACCAGGTGCACAATTCATTGTCTAGATAGGATTTAGTCTGTCAACACAAACAGTTCTTAGTGAAAATGTAATTTACTCAGGTCTCTTGCTGAGACTATTTTGTAACCCCCAAGAAGAGGAGTGGAGGGTTCCTCGAGACACCCATTATCCTTAGGACATTAATGAAATGTGGTTTTTTTATCCACTAAAAAGTTAAGTCATAGATTGATCTTTTTTTTTTCTTTTGACTTTAACAAATACCTACAAACACAAAATTTTATCATACACAGAAGAAAACAACATTGTATTAGAAACAGTGAACTTGTTATATACAATCTGTTTTTTAAATAATTATCTATATATGCATACGTGTGTGTGTATTATAAATGCATAAATAATATAATGGAGCAACTATAATGGCACAGTGGCTAAAGCACCAGGCTTGGAGTCAGGAAGATCTGAGTTAGAATTCTGCCTCAGACACTGACTAGCAGTGTGATTCTGGGCAAGTCACTTAACCTTGTCTGCTTCAGTTTCCTCTGTAAAATGAGCTGGAGAAAGAAATGGCAAACTAATCCAGTATCTTTGGCAAGAAAACCCCTAATGAGGTCAGTAAAAATCAGACATGAATGAAAAAGCAACAACAACAAAATTTAACAAGTAGCGGTAAAATTATTCTGCATCACTTTTGGCACGTTTTCCTATGCATTTAGAGATGTTTTTGATACTCTTTTTTGCATCTATCTATCATTATTCACTAACATTCTCCCCAACACCCACTCAAACAGAAGACTTCTCTGATAAAAAAAGACACACATATGTGACTATATATATGTGTGTGTATATATATACGTATGTATGTTTGTATGTGTATATGTGATATGCTCACAACTCATAATGAACTTCATGAAAACCCTTTGGAGAAAGAAAGAACATCAAACATTACGTTTTCAGAGTCGTGAGTCGCCTTAGGATTGTGTATATACCTTACATGTGTGCCTCACTCACTCCCTTATACTCACTCTCTTGTACTCTTTCTCTCTGATTTTCCTCCTCTCTTTAAATCACAATAGAGTAGCAAGAGATAGATAGGTAGACAGACGACTAAACAACAATATAAATGTGCGTGTGTGTGCGTGTGTGCGTGTGTGCGCGTGTGTGTGTGTGCGTGTGTGTGTGTGTATATGTATGTATGTATGTAATAGTCAACTAAGCTACATAAACACACCTAGTTGGTGGGATGTGTATATATGTGTGTGTGTATGTAGCTTAGTGTATATGTGTATATATGTGTATGTGTATATATGTGTATGTGTATGTATATGTGTGTGTGTGTATATGTATGTATGTATGTAACAGTCAACTAAGCTACATAAACACACCTAGTTGGTGGGATGTGTATATATGTGTATGTGTATGCAGCTTAGTGTATATGTGTATATATGTGTATGTGTGTGTGTGTGTGTGTGTGTGTGTGTGTGACAGAGAGAGAGAGAGAGAGAGAGAGAGAGAGAGAGAGAGAGAGAGAGAGTGATGACAGATGAGAACCATGTTTCACTCTATGCCTCTTGTCCATAAACTCTCTTCCAGGAGGTAGGATATATGTTTTAGTATCAGTCTTCTGAAGTTACTTTTGGTTGAAGCTTTGGTTAGAATTCTTAAGTCTTTCTAAGCAGTATCAAGATACTCCTTTACTATATTCAGCCTTTGTAAAACCAAAGGAGCTGATCTCACCAGTCACCAGGGTTGATTGATTCTGAATGCTATCTTAATCATATTGTCTTAGATTGCTCCCTCAAAAGTAAGTGGTAACAACTGCCCCCTGCCGGGTTAGTAGTGAATGAGTCTTCAACAGGGTACGATTTTTCAGCAGTAATAGTCTAAATCACAACAGAATGGCTAGGTTAGCTTTGACTTGAGTGGTGGTCTTACGAATATATCAAGAGAACATCCTTTGAGTACAGTCTTTGTAAAGATGTCCAGAGTGTCTAAGATGCAATCCCCACAAGGAGTGAATATAGACATTCTATAACCTGTTCTGGTCTGACTACCACATGATGAAGTAGAACCATTTTGATTTGTTGCATAGTCAGAGCTGGAGTCACTTAAAAGGAATCAGTTAAGCAGTCTGATCATGTTAGGTCCTTCTCTTTCCTGACCAATGATGCTCCAGTTAGAGAAGAGAAACAATGATGTAACGGGGAGAGGTCTCATAGCTCCCCACATTGGATGTCAATATATGGCCTGTGGATAGAGGCCTAAGTTCTTTGCCTTGGCATTTGTTCTTTCATTTTAAGTGAAGGAGACTAAAGGCTACAACCTTCTCAAAGATCAGGAGGACTATACTCACAACTCATGATGAACTTCATGAAAATTCTCTGGAGAAAGAAAGAACATCAGGGCCCTACAATTTCAGAGTTGTGAACTGCCCTGGTGCTGTATATGTACCTTACGTGAGCACCTCATTCAGTATTATTATACATCAAGTTCACATTCAGTGTCCCCCTCTCCTGGACTCTGGGTGTATTTGTGAGAGACACTGCCCCTGTTGCTTCCTAAACACTGTTCTTGCTATGCCAATTTGCCTTTGCAAAAGAAGTGAGTCTACAAGTTGACTGTCAAGGGGAGACATACTGGTGGCAGCTCATAAGCTAGTTTTTAGGAGGAGAGCTACCCGCAGGGTTACCCCTAGAACCACGGCAGGGAGATAGAGCAGACCTTGATCCAGGAGGGTAAGGTCAGTATAACATCTACATGTGGTGTCTCATCTAGGATAAAACTGAGTGCTTCACATTTGTGGGGACTTCTGTAGATAAATGTGGGTCCCCAGGCTATGCCAACAAAATGTAAGGCTTTATCAGCTTCTACTCTAAGATGGAAAATTTTTTTGAGTATGATAGTGGGGGAAAAAAGACTATGTCTAGTTTCCAGAAAGTACCCTAAGACTGGAGAGGCTCATCTCTAGGAGACTAAGCACTCAATGATAAACTATTTGGCCGTGGTATACTGGGAAACAATAAAATAACTAATAGCCTTCAGGACTGCTTGGCTCCTTTCCACTCCTCCAGGGACAGTACCTTAGAGCAGGAAAAGGTGTCTAGTGGGGATGAGATGAGAGGCACAGGGTGCTAAGAACCCACTTAGTGTGTAAACAAAGTAGATGCTCACCAACTGGGGACCGGCTCAACAAATGTGCATGAATGCATTGAATATGACCACACTCTAAGAAATGACACATATGATGAATATACAGAAGTATGAAAAACTTAAAAGAAATGATTTAAAGTGAAATAAGAGACAAGAAAACAATATTAATAAAGATTAAAATAACATAAGTAGAATAATCAGCAATCACAAACAATCAAAAATGAATGCGGTGAATTTATAAAATTGGGCCCAAGGACAAAGATGAGAAAACACCTCTCTCATCATTCCTTTGCAGAGCTAGTGGGAAGAAGAAAGCGGGGGAGTGGTCTATGGGTGTGGAACACTGTGTAGATCATCAGAATTTTTAGATGCACTGATTAGCTTTCCAATTTTTTTTCTCTCTTCCTCATTTTTTTTTTAAACAAAAGTCTTTGTTCCACGGGATGACTTTCTGGGGGAGAGAGAGGAGAACTGATGCCTTCTAGTTAAAACAGTACCTGAATAAGAGTCCTCTCTACAGTACTTGTAACAAGAGGTAATATAATCTTTGCTTTAAGACCTCCAGGGATGGGCAAAGAATTCATTTCCTCCAAAAGCAAAATATTCCAATTTTGGACAACTTTAAACTAGTTAGGAAGCTTTTCCTTCTACTAAGTCATAATTTATATATATATTTTTAAAAGGTCCACACACTTCTACCACCTGTGACTGGTTCTGTAACTTCAGGATAAGAAGAAGTATATTTTTTTTCCATATGATAGACCTTTTCCATATGATAGTATTCTCTTCTCTAGGCTAAGCATCTCCAGTCCCTTCCACAGGCCTTCTTATGGAATAAGCTTGGGGCCCTTCATAATTCTGGTTCTTTTCCCCAGGATGTCCACTTAACTCATTGATGCCCTTGCTAAAACATGGTGCTTAGAACTGACTACAGTAGTCCAGATGCGGTTGGTCCACAGCAGAATAAAGTGGAACTGCTGCCTCCTTATTTGTAAAAGCTATCCCTCTCTTAAGGAAGTCCAACATTGCACTAGCATCTTGAATACTGTTGACTCATTTTGAGATTGTAGTCCACCAAAACACCCAATTTTTTTTTCAGATGAATTGCCATCTGTCAGAAATTCCTAATTTTTTACTTCTTAAGTTGATTTTCTGAACCCCAGTGTAATTAGATCCGATTTTGTAGCCTGTCAAGTTCTTTTTGAATACTCATTCTGTCACCTAATGTGTATCCCTCCTGGCATTGGGTGATCTGTAAGCCAGTAAGACTTGACATCTAAATGGCACTAAGAAGGGAGAAAAAGGAATGAGACAAAGATAAGTCTAAAGCTCTAAACATGGAAGGATGTGTGCTTGGTAATGGTAGAAATAAGCAAGTGAGGAGGAAGAAGTTTGGGGGGAAAGATAAGAAGCTCATTTTGGACATTCTGAATTTGAAGTGCTGTAGGTATTGGAAGATGAAGGCTTGGAGTTCAGGAGACAGGCCAGTAACCTACAGAGATAATGCAGAGAAGAAGAAATTATCTGTATAGAATCCATGGGAGTGAGTGAGAGTGACAAGGGAAAATATTTACAGAGACAAGAGGGCTGATGACACAGCTCACTTCTGAGGATCAAGTGGAATAAAAAATGGAATGCATTTTATAGTATTCCAAGATACTAGAGTAGAATGTGGCCAGATGACAGGAGAGGAACTCTCTAGAAATGACCAAGGAATTCCCCAGAAAGGAGATGTGGATATTTCTAGCAATGCCATCTCTCAGAGAACCATAAAAGATTTGGAACTGGGGCCTGTGCCAGGTTCCCTCTGTAAAGTAAAAATAATTCAAGCACTATGTTTAAATATATGATTGTGGCACTCCTTTTGGGCCCATTCTTTCAACTCCCATTAGCAAGTAGGATTCATGGTGGGCATTTAACTCCTTTTCCCCACAGGGTCTTTAAGAGTAACCTTGAGGGGCTGGGGGCTTTCCATCCCCCTGAGTCTCCATCTAGTACATTTTCCATTGATTACAAGGCAGACATGCTTTAAAAACTTTTGGTTAGAGATATCAACATGGTAGAGTAAGAGAAAGTTGTTTAAAAACAACAACACTCAAGTAACTTCCCCATGCTACTCCTCAAAAAAAAAAAGTTTAGACTGCACTCTCTCACAAATACATAGAGAGTACTGGGGGAAACAGGCTCAAGCTTAGAAAGCGCACAGGGTCAAGTGGTAATTTGCAGCTCCTGATTGTAGAGAAAATCTTTTCTCCCTTTCTGGGGTGTTCACATAGTTTCCTGGGGTGTGTAATCTCTAGGATAAGGCAAAAGCATCAGGGGCCTTATAGCATAAGGAAGTTGCCCACCCGTTCCCACACTATTGTTTTATTGGTCTTCTCTCAGCTCTTGTCTGGAAGTATTGTTTATTACAGGTTAAATTTTTCTACTGAATCAATTAAGAAGTAAGGGATAGGGGAAAAAAGAGGAAATGTGAAACTCTAAACTTACTACCAATGTCCCCTTCTCTGCTGCCCTATGGTTACAGGTACAAAAATCTGGCTCCTAAATGTGCTCCAAAAAAGCTTCCCTCTAACACAACTGCTAGAATGCTTTGGATTAAATATCCTTCCTTAATATATATATAGGACAAAGCTTGAGAACTGACTAGCATATAGAGATTTTTAGTTCTGAGAGACAAGCATTCCATTTCAGCCAGTAGAACAATTTGGGATTATTTGAAATCCTTAAACTTGAAGGCAGGCTTGAGTGATGGCAAAAAGGCATTAAAGGGACACACACAGCCCTCAATACACAGATTGAGAGGACTGAGTGAGGACTTCGAGAGATAAGAAGCATCAGTAGAGAGACAGGATTACCAATTCTTCTTAGTACTTAAAAGGCTGAACCAGAAATAATTGGAAGTACAGGGAAAACAGATGAAAGGAAAGACTAAAAGGAAAGAAAGAATGGGGAAAAAAAAGGAGAAAGTTGAGGTCTAGCAGAGAAGGAAGAGGTCAAAGAAGGTCACTTGGCCCTTAAGGGCATCTTGTTGCTACTAGGTGCACTCACTTTTTCAAAGTCTGAGGGAATTTATAAAAACAGGACTGCATTGAGGTGGAGCCAAGATGGCAGAGTAGAAGTACAAACTTGGCGTAAGCTCCTGTTCCAATCACTTCCAATACATGTAAAAAAAAATGACTCTAAACAAATGTTAGAACCCACAAAGTCACAGAGAGAAACAAATCTCCTGCTGAAAGGAGCCTGGCAGGCAGACAGGAAGGTTTGATCACACTGAGCTAGGAGCCCAGCACAGTCCCTCATTAGCTGCATGGTTCTGGTCCCAGGGCAGCCCTGACCAGCAGTGGCCAGAGCAGACTTCAGGAGAGTTAATCACCAGCAGCTGTGGAGGTTTACAGACTTCTCAACCCATAAACACCAAAGACAAAGTAAAAGGTGAGTGTGGAACTCTGTTTGAACAAGGGGGTACGGAAGAGAGCAGTCCAGCCCCTGCCACCTGGGCAACAAAGCGGGGGAGATGTGGTGGCTGTGCAGCTGCCATTGCGTGGCTGCCTCAGGAGCTCCTGACCTGCAGATTGTAGGGGGACCAAACAATCATTCAGAGAGTAATCACTCTTGCTTTAACCTGCCTGGATCTGGGTCACAGTCTTGGGTGGTGGTCCTGGGGTGTATAGCCAGTAAGCCAGAGCTTATGGGGGCTGTAGAAAGGGCACCCTCCTAATAACTCCAGAAGCTGAGAAAA
This sequence comes from Pseudochirops cupreus, assembly GCA_028627135.1. Classification (NCBI taxonomy): domain Eukaryota; kingdom Metazoa; phylum Chordata; class Mammalia; order Diprotodontia; family Pseudocheiridae; genus Pseudochirops; species Pseudochirops cupreus. Next base: position 62,871,139 of record CM053581.1, on the reverse strand, counting down.
CTCCAGCAATTTGGGACAAAGCACTCTCCATTCTGGAAGTAGAGTTCTACCATGGCAAAGAGTGCAAAAGTCAAATAATTGGCTGTCAATACAAGCAAGCAGAGGAAACACAAACAGATGACAGAATCCTTTTTCAAAGGACAAAAAGGATCAAGGCATGGAGCAGGAGTAAAACAGCAAAGTCAGTACTCCTGCATCAAAAGCCTCCAAGAAAAATATGAACTGATTATAGACCATGGAGGAGCTCAAGAAGGATTTTGAAAATCAAGTAAGAGGAGTGGAGGGAAAACTGGGAAGAGAAATGTGAATGATGCAAGAAAATCATGAAAAGCGAGTCAAAAGCCTGCTAAAGAATACCCAAAAATACACTGAAGAAAATAACACCTTTAAAAATAGACTAACTCAAATGGCAAAAGAGACCCAAAAAGCCAGTGAGGAGAAGAATGCCTTAAAAAGCCTAACTGCATAGATGGAAAAGGAATTTCAAAAACTCACTAATGAGAATAACTCCTTCAAAATTAGACTGGAGCAAATTGAAGCTAATGACTTTATGAGAAATCAAGATACTATAAAACATGATCCAAACAAATGAAAAAATTGAAGACAATGCGAGATATCTCACTGGAAAAACCACTGACCTGGAAAATAGATCCAGGAGAGAGCATTTAAAAATTATTGGACTAACTGAAAGCCATCATCAAAAAAAGAGCCTAGACACAACCTTTCAAGAAATTCTCAAGCAAACTTGCCCTGATATTC
>CM053581.1:62850728-62869880 GCA_028627135.1 Pseudochirops cupreus | reverse complement strand
GCATAGCATAGAGCCCTGAGCCCTGGAGATGGTAAACACTTAATTCACTGAATTAATTTTAAATTAAAAAAAAAGAAACACTGTAAATCAGCCCAAGATACTGGTCAGAGTAGAAGTGAAAGAAATGTTTGTTGAACTAAATTCAATAAACTTACTCTATATCTAAAGGTCTAAAGACTATACAACAATACGAAACACTGGTTCCCAAAAAGAGAATCAAAAATCCCTTCAATGGCTATTATAGGCCCAGTATCTTGAACATGTATGGGATATCATTGTTATTCAAGTCATTAAACCCTAAGAGTTTTCTTCCCACTTTACCCTAGATCAGTGGTTCTCAACCTGTGGGTTATGTTCAATTTGTAACAATGAAAATACATCCTGAGTATCAGATATTTACATTATGATTCATAACAGTAGCAAAATTACAGTTATGAAGTAGCAATGAAAATAATTTTATGGTTTGGAGTCACCACAGCATGAGGAACTGTGTTAAAGGGTCGCGGCATTAGGAAGGATGAGAACCACTGCCCTAGATACTGCCTCTGGCAATGTCTATCTATGTTTGTACAAACATATCATTTTCTTGTTGGTATATCTATTTGTATATGTTTTATTGCATTTATATGCATATGTTATATAAACACACACATATATATGAGTAATATATTTGTGTGGAAAAAATATGATGTGCTCAGAACTGCACCTAACCTCAAGGAAACAGAGCTAGTTAAAGGGGAGGAGATACAACTTATAAACAAATAATGATGATACAATGAAAAATATGGCAGACAAGAAGTAGAGGTCCAAATAAAGCAATTTTAAAAGGTAAAGAGAGGGGACTTTTTCGGGACAGGGGCAGAAAAGCCAAATCAAGGAAGACTTCATAAAGGAGGTGACAGTTGAATTAGGTATTAAAGAAAGAGATGAATTTCCAAAGGTGGAGATGAGGAAAAATTAAATTCCTCTTAGGGAGGAAAGCCATGATGAATAAACAATATACTATCTGCTATTTCTAATTACCACTTAAAACTCATTTATTTGTTGTTATAAAATATACAAAGTCACTGCGAAAAACTTCCAGACTTCATATTAAAAGTGTAAACACAAAACTAATAATGGTTAAAAAAAAAAACCCAGGTCGGGGCGGCTAGGTGGCACAGTGAATGGACATCAGCCTTGGAGTCAGGAGGACCTGAGTTCAAATTCAGCCTCAGATACTTAACACTTACTAGCCTTGTGACCTTAGGCATATCACTGAACCCCAAATGCCCTGCCCTCCTCCTCCAAAAAGCTAAAAAAACAAAAAAAGAAAGAGAGAAAAAAATGTTAGTGAAAGAGACTAGATAAGGAAGAATCAAAAATAATTCATCTTAATAACCTACTCATCAATAAAGTCAAGACCATAGATAACTTAAAGAAGGTCTCATTATCTGACAAAAAGTGCCTACAAAATAATTTGGCAAAAATTACGCTAAGATAATCACATTAGACCAGATAGTACAATAAAATGAAAATGGATAGGGGATCCAAATATTAAAAGCAACACCATCAAAAATAGGAGAAAATGAGGTCAGGTATCTTTCATAGTTTTAGTTAGGAGAAGATTCATGGAAGAGGTAGCCATTGAGTTAGGTCTTGAAGAAAAAGATGGATCTACAAAGGTGGAGATGAAGAAGAATTAAATTTCAGGTGGGAAGGGGGAAGAAGGAAGAGGTGACTACAAAAGATAAAAATGGATTGTTTCAATTACACTTACATAAAACTGAAAAGTTTTTGCACAAAGTCAATCTAAGATAGTGGTGAAGGTGAAATAAGAAAACAGACACTAGCAAACTGCTACTCATGTTGTGAATTGGTACAATTATTATAGAAAGGTTTTGGAATTATACTAAATAGTGAGAAAACGACCATACCCTTTGAATCAGAGATGCCACTACTAGCCACATATCCTCATGTGATTATGGTTAGAAACAAAGTTCCTAAACACATCAAAATATTTGGAGTAAGATTATTTGTAGTAGCAAAGAGCTGGAAAGAAGTTGAAACCCATCAATTGTTGGGTGGTCACAAAAACGGTGGTACATGAATATAACATAATAAGAATATAATGTATAAGGAAACTATGAATAAGAAGATACAGAGAAGTATGGAAAGGCTTATATGAACTGATACGATGTCAAATGAATACTATGATGCTGTAGTGGGAAAAATAAAAATAACAAAATATAACATCAACAAAAGAAACAGAATCCTGTTTTACTATAATGACCAAGCCTAAACCAAAAAAAAAAAAAGATGAGAAAATGTTCCTAGAGGTAATGGACAATGTATGTCCAATATTCCATAAACAATCAGGCTTTATAGGCTGTACTGTTTAATTTTGCTGAAATGCCTTATTCTTTCTCCTAAAAAAAAAACCAAAAACTTTTTGTTACAAGAGATGGCTCTCTGGAGACAAAATAGAGGAGGGACATATTTGAAATAAGGGTGGTAAAAAGAAAAAATCTACTAAAACAATATTTAAAATTTTTGCCCACAATGTTGAGATATAAATAGGGCAGGTAGGTAAATCATTATTATATCCATTATACAGATTAGGTAACTGTGGTTCAAAGAGGTATAATGATTAGGCCAAGGAAACACAATTAATTTGTAGTAGAGCCAAGATTTGAACCTGGGACTCTTAACTCTGAATCCAGTGCTCCTTCTCTTATACTACTCCATATGTGAGAAGTGATACTCTCTTGACAAAGAGAACTATTTCTCAGTTGCAATGGTCAGTTACCACTGCTTTTCTCAACACCATCAAATATCAGCCCTAAAATTCAACCACAGTAATAAGCTGATTAACAGACCACCAATAATAATGAAAGTAAAGGTCAAATTCCCTTGAGAAAGGCATTGGATAATAAGTAAAATGTCTCCTGTTCTCAGTTAAATAATCACATACCTTTGCACCTGACATGGGACACCTTATCCCAATGCTAAAACCAAAAGAAATGAGATTCATTTTTTGGAGGGGGAAAAAAACCAACAAACATTTCCAAGCAGATGTTTATAAACAGAAGGTAACTGATAAAAACCCAAACACAATGCGGCATTATGGTGCATGATTCACAGATGAACCCATTGGAACTACTGCAAAAAGCCTTCCTGGAACCCATCCAGAAATTAAAAGGTGCAAACAAGCTGCCTAATACCCTTGCGTAGACTGAATTCTTATGAAGAAAATAAAGTTTATTGTCTGGAAACAGAGAAAGCCCGACGAAGGCACTAAAGCAATGGAGGTGAACAATTAGACAGATGTTCACTTAAGGAAATAAAGAGAACAGAAGACGCCATCGCTGAGGAATTTTACGAGAATACTGACAACTCGGCACCTCATCAAGGGCACAGGGAAAGTTAAAGCCATTGAAGCCATCGCGGCTTAACTTCCGGGGAATTGCTGACCTTGCAGAAAACCTGAGTTCAGGTAGCGGGACTGAGAGCAGTGAAGTCACAAGATCCTCATTTGAACTAAGTTTGCTGAGTCCCCCGCCCTTCCCCTCATAGCATCACCAAAGAGAGCTGTTCAGGAGGGAATATTGCACTCTCTTGTAGGATAGGAGGCTGTCCAAAGGATTTTTCCCACTCACTGAAACGCAGCTGTAAAGAAAGAAAAATCTGATTTTTCAGAATGTCACTATACTAGTTTGTGTAAAGAGTCAAGGAACAGGAAGGAGAAGAGCTGGATTTGAGTCCATCTTGTACAACTCTCTTCCCATCTGACCACAGGCAAATCACTTGTCCTAGAAACAAAGGCTTATCTTTTTAATAAAAAATAGTCTAACGATATTGTTGTGTTCAGAGCTCTATGGTGTCTGCAGAATTTAAAACAGGTGTCACAGACAGGGTAAAGAAGAAAATCATGATATATGTGAACAGGTTGTAACACATAAGAAAAAAGGGCCTTGGAAGAACTTGAGTAAAGGATGGTATCAGGGAAATATATGATAGAAAAGGAAGATGAGTTCATTATCTGACAAGAATGAGGGATAATAGATGGATAGCCTGAATATCTTGTTATCACCACAATGTCAGAGGAAAGGGTCGAAACCAGGGGTAGGGAATCTGCAGCCTCAAGGCCACATGTGGCTCTGTAAGTCTTTGGATGTGGCCTTTTGACTGAGTCCAAGTTTTGCAGAACAAATCCTCTTATTAAGGAGATTTGTTTTGTGAAGTTTGGATTCAGTCAAAGGGCCAGCCTTGAGGACCTAGAGGGTCACATATGGCCTCCAAGTCACAGGTTCCCCACCCCTGGTCCAAACTGTTAGGAAGAAGCACCGTGTGGCCAGGTAAGAGGAGGACATGAACAAAAACTGCACAGATTGGGACAGCCATTGGTGAAGTGTGATCTGATTAGAGAGGACGGAAGACAGAGAGTTCCTCTGAGCTCTGCCATTTAAAGAGGGTACCCAGGGCAGCCATCTCTTCATTTCCCACTGCATTCCTCTGGAGTTCATCATGACCTGTAGCAGGTACCCTCCTCCCATCATACCCCTTTCCCCTAGGTCAGTGGTTCTCAACCTTCCTAATGCCAGGACCCTTTAATACTCTTATGTGGGTGTATCTGCATGTGGGCAGACCCTCCTAGAGACAGGGATAGAGGCGTGGTGTCTCAGTTCCTAAGACCATCGGGAATATGTGTTTTCCAATGGTCTTAGGCGACCCCTCTGAAACGGTCGTTCGACCCCCAAAGGGGTCGCAACCCCCAGGTTGAGAACCGCTGCCCCAGGTCTTTGGATTTTTTTTTTTTAATATATGCAGTCTCCATCATCAGAGTGTGAGCTCCTTGAAGGCAAGGGTTGTCTTACATTTCTTTGTATCCCTAGAGCTTAGCACATTGCCCAGAAGGTAGTAGGCACTAAATGTTTACTGAAGGACTGACTTCATCATTAGATAGAACAGCCAAATCAATAAATCTACCCATCTATTTGAATAAAGTATTACAATACTTTTCTGTCTCCCCCTCCCCCACCCCATTTCATTCCTTATTAGGAAAGAGGTACCAAGTTATAAAGGAATGACAAGGGACCTGGAATCAGGACAACAGATCTACCACTATTAGCTATATGATGACCCTGTGAAAGTCACCTTGCCTCACACAAGGTCTTTCTTCCTCTCTAAAATAGAAGCAATAATACTCAGACCCCTTACCTTAACCAGATGCTATAAGGAAAGCTCTTTGCAAACTCAAATGTGCCAAAGAGCTATTTTACAGTTGGAAAGAATTTTGGAAAAGACTAGAGAGTGTGGATGAGCATCTTCTGGACCACTTAAATTGCCTAATTAGTCTCCTTGCTTTGAGTCTCTCTCTTCTACAATTTCTCTACCATACAACCGGCAAATTTATATTCCTAAAACATATAATCTGACCATGTTAACTCCCTACTCAAAAATTTCCAATGGTTTCCTATTGCCTCTAAGAAAAAATACAAAATCCTCAGCTTGGTATTTAAAACCTTCTGCAATCTGGTTCCTGCCTACTTTTTCGGCCTCATTTCATCCTATTCCCTTGTACACAGTCTCTATTGTAGTCAAACTGGCTTGCTAAGCATTACCTGCCAATGACATTTCATCTTTACCTCTGTGCCTTTGTACAAGCGGGGCCCTATGAGTTGAATTTACTCCCTCTTACAGATCATCCAATTTCCTTCAAAATCCCAATTCTTTGCCATATTGTCTCTCTCTTTCTCTCGCTCTGCCTCCCTCACTGCACCACCCTCTTCATTATATTTTTTATATTCAGACACTCACCAAACAAGGCAGGTGAGAATTTCAAAATATCATATTTTAAAAGTTATTATTTATGTTTGTGGTAGACACAGCCCCTCTCTTCACTGTTTTCTTTCTTGTCCTTCTAAACTGGCTCAGACAACCTAGAGGGGAAAAAAAACAACCCAAAAGTTCTCTTTACTTTTCTCCATTGTGCTTAAAGAAATCCCGAAGAGCTGGCTTCCTGCAACCTATCCAATCTGCTAAACCAGTGGTCACCAAAGTAAGGACTATGACCACAGGATAGCAGTAAATGGTCTAAGCACAAGGTACAATATTCATAAAAAGATTTTATCACACCTGCCCTGCAAAAGCTAATTGTGAGGTTGGTCTACAACAGAAGCTCAACTATTCTGACACACCAATATTCCTCTACTTCTCCCCATTGTTCTATTATACGAGTTTCCAAACTCCATACTTCTGAGTCATGGTCAGACTCACCTGTAGGCAGCTAGTGGTATGCTGAATAGGAAGCTAGACCTGAAGTCAGGAAGAGGTGAATTCAAATCCAGCCTCAGATACCTACCAGCTGTAGGACTCTGGGCAAATCATTTATCCTCCATTTGGCTGTTTCTTCAGCTGTAAAATGGAGCACCTGCCTCCCAGGGTTGTTGTGACGATCGGATAAAAAGATATTCATAAATCACTTAGCACTGCGCCTGGCACAGAGTAGGTGCCATGCAAATGCTTTTTCCCTTCTTTTCCCTTCCTCAACCCCAGCCTCCCAGGACAGTTATAAGCCAACTGTTATGTACAATTCAGCTCAATTCAACTAGCATTTCCTGAGCATCCACCATGTGCTGACATTAGCTGAGGCAGGGGAAGGAGGAGTGGAGGTGCGCCAATGCAAACATTAAATAGCCCCTCCCATTAAGTAGCTTACATTTCATGGGACTTTACAGTCATTCTGAGAAATCAGTTATTGGAGCAGTCGCTTCCATGTTATGGATAGGAAACTTCAGGCCAATGAGGAAGGATGATTCTACCAAAGGAAAATGACATGCCAAAAGTCACAAAGTGAGAAAGTGGCAGAATAGGAATTCAAATCTGGATTTTCTCTTTCCCTGTCTTGGACTCTTTTCATTATGCCAATGTGGTGACACTCTATATGTATGCACGCATACACACACACACACACACACACACACACACACAAATTTTCCTGTCTTTAGAGATCTTTTTCAAAGCTCAACCTTTATTTTGGTGGCCTACTCTTCTGACAGTGAGGTAGTTTCCTCTTAAAAACAGTTGTCTGCTGTTCTTGTGTGAAAGATCAGACAAACTCAAAATAAGACAAAATGGGGAAAATTATCTCATAAAAGAGGCATGCAAGGAAGAACTTTAACAGTGTAGTGGAAATAGAAGCATGGGGCAGGCAATGCTTGAACCTCGCTCTCACCAGAATTGGTTCAGGAAGAATACAGATATACAAGCACACAGCTGGATAGAAAAACTTATAATAAATGAAAGGGGAAGGGAATAAAAGAAAGGTGGGAAACGATAAAAGACAGAGCAGATTAAGGGAGGCAGAGGTTCGAAGAAAAACTGACTTTTGAGGAAAAGACAGAATGGGAGAGGGAGAAGGAGAGGGGGACAGAGAAATAGAGGGAGGGAGGGAAGGAGGGAGAGAGAAAATGACAGAGAGAAAGAGAGAGAGAGAGAAAGAGAGAGAGAAAAAAGAAAATGAGATGGAGGGAAATACCTTGTTAGTAATCACAACTGTGAATGTGACTGGGATGATGAGCTCACCCATAAAATGGAAGCAGACAGCAGAATGGAAAAGAAACTAGAATCCAAGAATATGTTGTTTATAAAATACAGAAAGACACAGACAGAATTAAAATAAGAGGCTGGAGCAGAATATATTCTGCTTTAGCTAAAGTAAAAAAAGGAGAGGTAGCAATTCTGATCTCAGACAAACCAAAAGCAAAAGTAGGCCTAATTAAAAGAGATAATCAGGGAAACTACATTCTGCTAAAAGGAATCACGGGCAACAAAGTAATATTAAAAAAAATTATAGCAAGTTCCTCTGATAAAGGCCTCATTTCTCAAATATAGAAGGAACTGAGTCAAATAAGAGCCATTTACCAATTGATAAATGATCAAAAGATATGAACAGGTAGCTTTCAGAAGAAAAAGTCAAAGTTATTTATAGTCACATAAAAAAATGCTCTAAATCACTATTGATTTGAGAGATGCAAATTAAAACAACTAATAAGTTCCACATCACATCTATAAGAAATGGCAAATGATGGAGAGGAAGAAAAAAAATATGTACACTAATAAATGGTTGGTAAAGTTGTAAATTGATCCAACCATTCTGGAGAGCAGTTTGGAACTATGCCCAAAGGTCTACAAACTGTGCATACCTTTTGATCCAGCAACATCACTGCTAGGTTTGCAGCCCCCAAAAGATGAAAAGAAAAGGACCTAAATGTACAAAAATATTCATAGCTGCTCTCTTTCTGCTGGCAAAGGACTGGAAATTGAGGGGATGTTCATCAGTTGGAGAATGGCTGAAGCAGGTGTGGTATATTATTGTGATGGACTGTTATTGTATTATAAAAAATAACAAGGGGAGTGGTTTCAGAAAAAAAACATGACAATACCTATATGAGGTATGAAGAACTAGGCACATCACTGTGTATAGTATTATGAGCAATAATGTAATGCTCAATTGTGAAGGACTTGACTACTGTAATTAATACAATGATCTAAATACTAGCTAAATCCAGAGAGAGATATTGAGTGCAAATGAAGTATGATTTTCTCACTTTCTTTATATTATTTTTACCCTTTTTTGTAATATATGGAAATATGTTTTGTACAATTTCACAGGTATAATGCATATCATTTTGCTTGCATTCTCAGTAGGCAGGGGAGGAATGTGAGGAAGAAAGAGAATTTGGAACTCAATAAAGAATGTTTAAAAAATAATTAATAATTTAAAAAAAAACCTTTCATCTCTTTAGGCTCTACCCAATGTTCAAGTCTAGGTGGGATAGATCCTCATACTCTGTTATTCAGCGTGTTACCTATTCCTCTCCTGCCTTTGTATCATCTGAGGAGTTGTTAATTATGTCATCTAGACCTTTATTCAACTTTCTAATAAAACTATTAAGCATCAAAGGTTCAAATTCAAAAGTCAGGAAAGGTAGGCTACAACTAGAGGACAGAGGGCCTTGAATGACAAGTTTAGGAGGTATCTATTATCCTTTGAGTCAATAGGAATTCACTGGAGATTTCTGAGGGGAATGGCATATTCAGATATTTGATATGATTATTTTTGCAGAGGATGGACTGAAGAAGGGAGAGTCTAGAAACAGAGAGATCAATTAGGAGGTAATTACAATAGCCCAGGGGAAAGGTGAAGGGGCTGAACTAGAATAATAGCTCTGTAAGTGAAGGGGAAAGATGTGAGGAATGTAATACTGCCGTTTTGATATTACCCAGACATTAGATATGGGGAATAAGGGCCAGGGAAAAGTCAAGGTTGATTCTTAGAATCCAAACCTGGGTGACTGGATTCCTTTAGCAAAAACAGGGAAATTTTGGAGGTGATGCAGTTTTAGAGAGAAATTTAATCAGCAGCACTCATTAAGCACCTACTGTTCATGAGGCACTTATATAGCCAGTGAGGAAATGAAGACAAAAAGAAAATAATCTCTTACCACAAGGAACTTACTTTGGATGTGTTGATTTTGCAATGCCAGAGGGACATCAAGGAATAGATATCTAGCCCACAGTTGGTGATGTGGGTCTAGAGTTAAAAAGAGATTAACGTTAGACAGAGAGAATACTGAGAGGAAACAGAGGAGAGTTCAGGAGAAATACTTGGGGGAAATTCCTATTTATGGACAGAGAACTAGCAAAGGAGAATGAAAAGAAGCAGATGAGTAGAAAGGGCAGTGTCAGGAAGGCCAAGAGGGGAAGTTGTGTCTACACAGGAGGGGTTGTCATGGATGTTAAAATCTGCAGACAGACGAATTAGGAGGAAGAGCCTGCAAAAAGGCCACTGGATTTGAAGCTTAGGAGATCACTAGTCGCTCTGCAGAAGCAATTTCAGGAGAGTGGTTAGGTAGAAAACAAATTGTAAGAGTTGGGGAGTGGAAAAATGGAGAAGTGAAGGAAATGAATGCAAACTGTGTAGAGGGTGTGTTTTCTCTTAAGTGTTTGGTGGTGAAAGAACAATATCTAAGGAAGAGGGGAAGGTAAAGGAAAATTTTGTTGTTTCTTTTTTAGAATGAGAGAAATCTGTTAGTGTTAGTAGTCATCAAGGAAGGACACAGTGATAGGAATTGACTAGGTTAAAAAGAGAAGGAATAATAGAAAGGGTAAGCTGTGGGAGGAAATAAAGAGTGGGTAAGGAAGAAAGGCAAAAGGGGAGAGATTAACCTTGGCAAGAAGAAAGACTACCTTTTCTTCTAGGTTAGAGGGGAAAAAAAGAAAACTGAAGTCTTTGAAGTATACAGTGGATGGAAAGAACTAACAAGAGAGAACCCCTTTTTGTCATTGGACTTGGCAATCAGAAGCGGTTCTAGCTTTTACTCTACCATTCACTTGTTTAATGACCTCAGAAGCAGTCACTTCCCCTTCCTGGGTCTCAGTTTCCCCAACCTACAAAATAGGGTGGCTGACTTAGAAGATATTTAGGGTTCTTCTGAACAAATAATGTCTTTCAGTAACATAGCAGAGTTCATATTTAGTACACCTTATTGTAAATCACCAAGGTGTCATTTTAATCAATTTAATTATTTAGATAAGTAGGTATTTAGCCAAGACCTAGAATAAAAAGAGAATATCACATTCGGTATATGGTTTACTATTCCTGCCATGGTGTTGAAGTACACTCTCAATATAGAAATCATGGGATAGCTAGCTGATTCAAACTACAAGGAAATTCACTGGCACACAGAACTTGACAGCTCCAGATATACCTGCAGGCAATTCTACCCCACAAGGGCTTAGACTGCTTACAAAGTATTTAACAGGGGACACAGGTAAATACAATTGAATGGAACTGTGACACCTAACCTTTCCCCCACTTTCCTGAAATTACAGAGTGCAAAAATGCCAATGAGTGCTATTGATCAGTTCTTTCAGTGCTGTCCAACTCTTCCTGACCCCATTTTGGGTTTTCTTGGCAAAGATACTGTAGTGGTTTGCTATTTCCTTCTCCAACTGATTAAGGCAAACAGAGGTAAAGTGACTTGTCCATGGTCACATAGTTAGGAAGTTTTTGAGGATTGATTTGAATTCAGGTCTTTATGACTCCAAGCCTAGCACTCCATCTACTGCAACACCTAGTTGTCTCTTCAAGGAAATTTCCTCAAACCTCTAACCTATAAGACATTATCTCGGAGTTTATGGTTCTAAAACTTGCCTGTACCAATGAAATCACAGGTGCAGTCCCTATCTCCCCATCTGAGAGGGGTAATGGGTGGGAGGATATTCATGAGGCAGCAGGACATAAAATGGTCAAAAAATGAAGACAGAGATTTGGGATCCTAGGGAGTGTAAAACCCAGTGTTTAGCATAGCTTCTGAGGTCTGGTTAGACGATAGAGCAACAGCAGATCAGGCAAAACAGGAAATCAGGACACTAAGATCATCATAGGAATTTTACATGAGAGCAAAAGAGTAGTACCTGCCTGTTGCTTATATAACCTCACATGGTATGTAGGTTCCCTTTCCCCTAGGGCAGGAGCCACATCAGCGGCCTCAAGCGACATACTATCCTCACAGGCAATCCTCATCAGCTGGACCAAAAGTTACATTAAGAGAATAGTAGAATCATTGAACATGAGAGCAAATACAGGTTTTTAAACCATAGAACATTAGCATTTGTAGGGAGCTTGAATACCCCGGACAAATGACTTGTCCACCCTGGGCCTTGGTGTCCACATTAACAAAAACAACTGGGAATAGATGACTTCACTTGTGACCACACCTGGGCTTCCTCAGAAGTGCCTCTAGGCTCCAAATACAGAGGCAGTGCAGTCTAATGCCAGTCCTGCTAGGAGTCCGCTCCGTGCTGGCTGTGGCTTTGCTGCGAACTCTTTTTTTTTTTCCTATTGCCTTTAGAGTTCTGGTTGATGTCTTTGGTAGTCCTGGTATGGAAGAAGTTACTTACTATATTTTCTCACTGAATTTCTTGATCGTTATTCTGTTTGGTTCAAACTTTGGAGTTTTGCTAGATTAAGTATATGGAAGCCGGGCAATCTGCCTCTCATTCCATTGATCATCTTGATTGGACTTTAGGGCTTGTCTCCTTCAGCCTATATCTAAACATGAATAGCTTTATATATGCTCAACAACTGGTCATCTAACCTCCATTGGAAAATTTTAAAAAAAGGAGAATCATTACATACTGTTTTGGGGAGGTATGACTGTTAACAAGAACAGTTATTCCTTCCACGTAGTAACTTTCCCCATAGAGGTTTCAATATATTACACATCAGCATAAGAAATTACATGGGAATTTTGGGAGAGTTCTGCAGCATGTAAAAGCCCACGGACAATGAAGAAAAGGTTTAGAAACTCAGAAATATATAAAGTATGTGTATAGTATTATATAATATCGACCCAAATTTTACATAAAAGAAAAAAATATTCACACTTCTTCTCTGGTAGGAAGGCAAGGCCAGAAAATTTTACACAGATTTTCCATATCACAGGGGTGTTATGCCCCTCACTCCCACAATATGTAAGGGATAACTGTATCTCCTTTAATATTCCTCAAATTTGCCTCCGTCTAACTTCCACTCACTGGTCTTTATGTCCTCCAAGGAGAAGAAAAACCTAATCCTTTTTCCATAAGACAATCCTTTAGATATTTGAGAACAAGTATCTCTGTCCCCATTCAGACTAAAAATTTTATAATTCCTTCAACCAACCTTCCCAACAAGGTCTTATTTTAAATTTTGTCACCAACCTGCACACCAGGGACCAATGCAGTTTAAACAAAGTCACTACTAAACTGTGAGAGCCAGAACTTAACATAATACTCAAGTTGTTGTCTAATCAAGAAAAAGGACAGCAATATTATAATTCATCTATTTCTGAAAAGTCTCCACCCACTGATGCATTTTAAGTTTACTTTAGTTCTTTTAAAAACCACACCAGCCAGATGAATTCTATTGACTTTGCAGTCCATTAGGAGCTCCAGGTCTTTTCCAAATAAATTGCTATCTAGTCACAGTTCTCTGATTCCATACCTAAGCCACTGACTTTCAGAACTCATGAGGAATATTCTGTATTCCTTCTTAATAAATTAATTTCCGAGGCCAGAAGTATCCTAAAAACCAATCTGAAATCTAAATTATTTGTTAGATGAGAAATAAGTTTGTTTCTTTCTACTCAGCTTTCCTTTAATGGCTGAGTGATTAATTTTTCCCAATTACAGGAATTAAAATTTTCATTTCAATAATATTTTCAATAAATTGACTTCTAAAAAACAGTACCTCTTTTTGTTTGTTTTGTTAATCTTTGTTTTAAAAACAGAGTTTGGAGTAGTGAATAGAAACTAGATATGAAGTCAGGAAGCTATGAGTTCAAACTGTGCCACTAACTACTTTTATGACTGTGGGGCACAAGTTACTTATGTGTTTCAGGTAACTACCTAGGACAATGGTAATAAGTCATGGACAGGCTGCTATCTGCCTTGATGGAGATTTCCCTTGTAAGCAGGTCCTCATGTTGAAATAATCACAGGTCCTTTGTGTCTTCATGCAAATGGTTGTTTTGGGTTTGTTTTTTTTTTCCTAACTACAACAAATTCATGTACACCACCATTACCACAATTAAGGCTTTATGAGCAAGGTATTCTCATAACATGGCCAAAGATTTCACTCTCTGGCTTTTGGAATTGAGGCTACAGTCCTTGCAATTTACATAGACTGCTGGACAGGCAACACGGTCTCTGCTCTAATCTGATTTGACCAGAACAGTAACTTTGCCCGGGTAGAAACAGATGAAGTATTTTAGTTTCATCATCCCAATGCAATACCCAGTTTGCATTTCTCATCAAAATCCTAAAATAAGATACTATGTTATACTTGTATAGGTCTTTAGGAACGAACTATAAGGAATCCTGAAACATTTCTTTTGAGATGGACATGGTCACCTATGGTTACCATGGTTGCCATAGGTCAAGAAGGCTGAAAGCAATGGGTCCAAGAAGGAGTCAGCAACAGCAAGGCTCAGGTTCTCCGTCCAAGGTGGTGATCTTAATGCAGTTGATGTACCCGCAAGGCACTCCTCAAACATATTAGCTTTTCTCAATTTTATCAACTTACTTGTATCATGTAATTTACTGCTAATTGTTAATACCTCCCAAGTTAAGCCTGTTGCCCTAAGTTAATGGTTCCCAAACACAGACTGGGGTAGGTAGATGGCACAGTGGATACAGCACTGGGCCTGCAGTCAGGAAGACTTCAGCTTAAATCTGATCCCAGACGTTTACTAGCTGTGTAACTCTGGGCAAGTCACTTAACTCTGTTTACCTTTCCTGGTCCATAAAAAGGTAAAGGCAAATCACCATAGTATTTTTGCCAAGAAAACCCCAAAAGCAGTCACAAAGAGTTGAAAACAACTCTAGCAAGAGAACAAGAATAACGACAGGGCATAACCCTGGTGAGTTTAAATAAAGAAGCCTGGAGCTGAAAGAGCCCTCACAATCTTAATCACTACTCAGATGATGAATCTCCTCTGTAACAATTCCAACAAGTAGTTATCCACCTTCAGTTTAAATACCTCCAGTGACATGGGGTTCAGGTTCCAAAAAACACGCAATGAGCTCTGGCATGTAGCAACATGAGGCTATGGAGATACCACCCAAGGTCCATCAGCCAGTGACCTGCTGGGACTAATTACTGAGAAGAGATTTTACAGAGAACTCCTGGAGAAAAACACCAGAATAAGGACAGCAGAGAGCAAAGTTCAAGCCTGCATGGCATCCCATATCTTAGTATCATGTAGGGGATGTTGGGTGGACAACTCTTCTGGACTCCTCATGAGCTGTTCCTTTCAAAGAGGCTATGAAGAGCTGTTTCATTGATGCAGCTAAGGCCATCGGGACTTTCAGATTCTCACAAGACCCTGCACCAAAGTAGAGACAACACTAAATGGAAATGGCCTCATCCAAGAAACAGGCTTGCTTAAGTAAAACATATGTTTGCATTGTGCCACTAACTAGGGGGAAGGGTACCATATAAAAATGGAGGAGACTAAAGAAAATGGTATTCCCTGACTATTGGCTAAACATCAAGTATCATTTTAGTAGCATCAGGCTCAACTACAATCACAATTGACAAAAGTCTTCCTGAAATATTCCACATTTTATAAGTGTGAGATGCACTTTGATAGGTTTCTCCAGTCAAAAGCTGGGTCAGATTCCACCTAAAAATAAATATATAAGTAAAACCCCCTCACGATTAGAGTGCTGTGTTTATAAATATGAAAATGACTCTGGTACCTATGAGTGGACAGAGTAACAAATATTTTTTAAAATCTATAAAGTTCCTACTCAGAATTTTTTTCTGATTTAACATGGAACTTAGGACTATATCTACATGCACGTTAATTACCCTAAAGTCTTTTGCGTCTAATAATAAAAAATTATAACTCACATTTTTATAGTAATTTACATTTATTGAAGCATTTATCCCACCACAAGACAACTGGCACACAGATAAAATATTCATGAATTTGAGAGGAAAGGGGCTTTTCTACATTCATGCACCAAGTGACAGGGCTTTTCCTCAAACTCAGTTCTTCTAACTCCAAGGCCAACATTTGTTTGTTTTTGTTTTTCAGTCATTCAACTAGCACTTATTAAGTGTCTACCATATGCTTGGCACTGCCATCTTCATGTTCCCTTATTAGACAGAAGGATAACTTATATGTATGGAAGGGACACACACAAAATTTGGGTAAGAAGCAAATACTACAAAATAGTGGTGGTTTTTTTAGATAAGTGAACAATGTAAAATTTTAAGAAATACTTAATATTTCACTGGAATAATGAAGAATTCTGATTCCAAGTCTAGTTTTCTTTTCATTCAATCAATCAATGAGCATTTATTAAGCATCTAATACATACCAGAAACCACCTTCCCCATCCTCACACTCAACAAGAAAGAGAAAGGACGTACGTGTGTGTATAGAGAAAGAGAGAATACACATATCAAACTTGCTTAAGTTGAAACCACATCAGCATTGTTGAGAATGTTTGAGATAAATAACTCATTGAAAATTACAAAATATTTAATATTTCACTTGAAGAGGGTAATATCAGAGTAAACAGTTTATAATTCCTTAATATGTCTGTATTGTGAACCACAGTGTACATAGTACATGAACACAAGGTAAAGGAATCAAGAGAATCAAACATGAAGAGAAAGTTGTATTCACCTTGAAAACTCTGACAGATTTTTAAAAAGTCGTATTCATGTCTCTCCGTAAGAGTTCTGTACCATTGAGAAGAATTAAATTACAAGCCATATTATTTTATGAGAAATATGCTTTTAAGATATGTCCAAATTTAAGGATTATTAAGGAAACTTGATATTGAATTATGTTCAGAACAGCTTTAAGGAGAGAAAAGAAGGAAGGATATAGGTTAAGGGGCATGTGGGGGGGGGGAGATTTCTATCCTCAATAAGACAATTGTTTAGGAGCCTAATCAATTTCAGGAGGAGCTTTTTAAGCCTTTACTATTACAGAAATGCCCTTAATGTCTTAAAAGAATAAGTGAAACTCATTTTAAATATAATACTGGCTCATATTTTTATTGTACATTAAGGTTTACAAAGCATTTTCCTCAAGAGCCTTTCAAGGTAGGTAGTATAAGAATCATTAAGTCCATTTCATACATGGAAATACTTAAACTCAAATAGATTGACTTATCCAAGGTAACAAGGTAAATTAATGGTGGAGTCAATACTCAAAACTTAGCTATCGTAAGTCAAAGTTCAGTATTTTGACTTCCTCACAAGGCAAAGGGATAGCTTAAGCTCCTTGGCTGATGTGTTTTTATTCAAGAGAAACCTTTCTAAGTACCTACTTTTTCTCAAATATGGGACTGCAAATTTCTTGAGAATAGCGAATGTTACTTTTCATCTTTGTGTCTCTAATTTCAAGGAAAAAATGTTGCACATTATGGGTAATTAAATAATGCTTCCTGAACTAAAACAAATACTCTAAGTGACTGTTCTAACTTCACATTTTGAAGGATTATGGAATCATGGGATCATAGATTAAAAAAAAATTATAAGAGACCTCAGAGATCATCTACTTTAAAAATGAGGTAACTGAAGCCCAGTGAAGTTAAGCAATTCACCCAAGGTCACACAGGGAACAAGCAGCAGAGGCATAATTTCAGTATGCCCAGTGTGGTCAGATTAAGGGTATGGTCTGATCACTGCTATCCTGGGCTTTGCAGGCCCCAGATGCCAATTTGTAACTAGGCAACACAACTCCAGACTTGCCCCACGGTGGTGTGCCAGTAAACACTCTTTAATACTAGCCCCTATCAGCTGGCTGAAAGGCTTATTAGGTTCAGAGCATCTGTAATGCTGGACTATCCCTGATCTGAGCCAAGTACTACATTCCTAATCCATTCTGAAGATACTGCTGGTCCAGCCCTCATTTCTGCCATGGTTCATGATCAGTTCTAAGTGAACCTGGATGCTGGTCTAGTCCAATCAGAAGTCGACTCCTGGATCCACCCATATTGAGAAATGCTGCATCACTACCCGGGAGCAGGGCTGAATCAGCAATCCACTCTCGATGAGATGGGTTGTTGTCCTACCAATGTTCTCATACCAGGACTGACTCCTGTATCTGCTCTGGGCAACTAATACTGCTGATCAAGCTCTGCTCTCTACTGGGGCTAAATTCTCAATCTACTCTCATTGATCATGTAATGTTGTCTGTTTAGAGCCCCAGGAGTTGAGTCGCTGATGCTGGCCTGTCTGGGAGAACCCATCTGCTGACCTGGACCTAGGGTTCAGTTCTTGATTTTGGTCCACCCATGTATTATTGTGCCTGCCCTGGACTTGACTGTGGTTCATATTTGTAACACTGGTTTGGAAAGATGCCCTGCTCTGGTTTCTCCTTGTTTGCTGTCATTATTCAGCCTGGCAGTCTTAGATTTTTGTTAGATTAGGGAGCTGGGCTATGCTGCTTCCTGTTTTATTTTTTAAGAATTTTAAGAATTTTCTTCTATTCTTTCTTTTGGCTCCGTTTTGACATATACTACTCTTTATCTCTAGCATTATTTCTTCTCTGAATTCTAATTGATCTTGTGGTCAGGCTGTGTTTTTATCTGAGAATTTTTTTTACACATTTTGGAATAATTTACCTCTTTTAGAATTATGCTTTGGGCATTTCTTATCTCATTATAACTATTTTTTTAAAACTCATCTTGTAGCCTTAACTCTTGTTATGAAAAGGCTTTATTCACTCCTGGTGACACAGTTTTAATCTTTTATGAACCTGACCTGTCTTATGAGGTGTCCTTTTCCTATATATTTTGGGTATTAAATGCTATATTCTTCAAGGATGACAGATTGACATAAGAATGAGTACTGAGGGAGGGAGAGTCAATATGGCAGATTAGAGGCATCAACCCAGCTAACCTCTTCCAACATTCCCCTCTAAGCAACTTTAAATAATGCCTCAAATCTAATTTGAAGGCAACAAAGTCAACAAAAGGTCAGGGTAAAACATTTTTCCTGCCTAAAACAACTTGGGAAATAGGCAGAACTTTGTGACACGAGAGTTAGGGAACAGTCGGGAATTCATGCTATGCCTGCACCAACACCAGCAGTGACCTTTGGAGGCAGCAGGGATAGCAACAGCAGCAGTTCCAGGAGCTCTCAGCCCAGAGAAAATAAGAGAACTACACAGCTGGTGAGAAAAAGATTACAGGGGACCCTTTGGCGGCGCTGGGCAGATCTCATGTAGACTGGCAACTCTATTACAGATTTGCAGTTTTGGGTCACAGTTTCAGGGTAGAGAGAAACACCAGTGGTCAGTTACAAAGGAGGAGGGGTACTGGTCACAGTGACAAGGCTGAAAGGAACACTAGCATCCACACGGCTTCAGGAGAGCTGTGGACCTGGTCAAAGTTCTATGGCCAAGAGGAAGACTAGTGCTTGTAGTTGTAGCAGCTGTTCCTGGATAAAGAGCAAAACAATGACCAGGAAAGCAGCGATCATACTTCTCTCTAGCTCACACCAATTTGGAAGCACTGAAAACTCACACACATTTATAACTATGTCTGAAAACAAGAGCAATGGAAAAGCCTGAAGCTTGGGATAGTGATTCCTCA
>CM053581.1:62838335-62850228 GCA_028627135.1 Pseudochirops cupreus | reverse complement strand
GAGTTAGATAATAGTCTATGCCCAGTTTCTGCCACATGATATTCCAGTTTTTCCCTAGCAGTTTTTGTCAAATAGTTAGTTCTTAACCCAAAAAGTGGGGTCTTTGCATTTATCAAACAGTAAATCACTATAGTCATTGACTACTGAGTCTTTTGTACCCAATCTATTCCACTGATCCTCATCTTTTAAAAGAAGGGACTGGAATAGATGATTTCTATGGTCTCTAACAGCTCTAAATAATTCCATTACCCTAATGTTCAATGCACCAAGGAAGCATGGCATTGCTGCCCTTGAAAACTGGCCTTGACATCAGGAATAATTCAAGTCCTGCCTCTGACATATCCCAGCAATGTGAATGGAAGCAAATCACTTAACCTCTTAGGGCCCTAAATCAGTGTTGTCAAACTCGGGGCCTCCAGTTCCCTGAACTGAATTAAAATGTAATTGTTAAATGTTTAAACTAAAAAGAAATACAATAGGACATAGATAATGTTAATTTGTGGTTTTCTAAGCCACTATGAAGTCCACAGAAACTAATTTCTTTTTGAGTTTGACACCACTACCCTAAACAATTCATGAACGGTCTTTTCTCAACCCTCTTCCTTGTTGACCTCTCTGCAGCATTGGCAACACTGATCACTCTCTACTTGGATAATCACTTTTCTATAATTTTTCTGGACCCTACTCTCTTCTGGTTCTCTTCCTTTGTGAGTGAATCATCATCCAGGTCATGCCCCCTATCCATGAGTGCCTCACAAAGCTCTCTCCTAGGCCTTCTTCTCTTCTACCTTTACCCTGCTTCACTTAGTGATCTCATGAACTCCATTGGATTCAATTATCTCTATATCAATGATGCTCAAATCCACTTATCAAGCCTAGCCTCTTTGCTGACCCTCCAGTGTAACATTTCCAAGTGCCTATTAGACATCTCAAATTAGATGTCCTACAAATATCTTAAACTAAACATTTATAAAACTGAATTCATTATCTTTTCCCCCAAACTTCACCCCCTTTCAAATTTCACTATTACTATCCAGGGTACCACTATTCACCTACTCCCCCAGGCTCACAACCTACATGTTATCTACTATACCTCACTATCTCTCACCTTCCATATTCAATTTTTTGCCCAGATCATTATTTCCCCCTTTGCGGCATCTCTTAAGTATGCCCCCTTCTCTTCTAGGATACCCTGGGGCAGAATCCCATCTCCTCACACTTGGACTACTGTAATAGCCTACTATTTGGTCTACCTACAACAAGTCTCTTCCCAGTCCAGTCCATCTTCTATTCATCTGCTAATGTAATTTTCCTAAAGTGCATCTGACCATGTCACAACACCCCACCCCACCGCCAACTCACTAAACTACAGTGGGTCTCTATTGCCTCCAGGATCAAATACAAAATCCCCTGTTTAACAGTCAATTCTCTTCATAATCCAGTCCCCTCCTACATTTCCAGGCTTCTTTAATCTATTATACTAATACACGTGCACGCACACACACACACACACACACACACACACACACACACACACACACACTCTTCCAACTAATTACACTGGCCTCCTTGCTGTTCCTCCACCAAGACCATCCACTACATTTTCACTGGCTGTCCCCATGCCTAGAAAACACTGCCTCCTCATCTCTGACTTCTGACTTCCAAGGCAGACTTCAAGTCACAGTTAAAACCCCACCATCTGCTGGAAGCCATTACCAACTCCTCTTATTTGTATTATTTTTCCTTTGTTGATTATTTCCCATTCATCCTTTATATACCTTGTTCTTGTATGGTAATTTGTATGTTGTCTCCCTGATTAGATTGTGAGCTACTCATGGAAAGGAACAGTCTTTTGCCTTTCTTTGGATCCCCAGTGCTTAGCCCAGTGCCTGGCATATAAGAGGAGCTTAAGAAATGCCTACTGACCAAGACTACTAATCATAGACGAGATACTGATTTGCATTGGTGGAAGAAGGTTATGTTCTGGGAATTCTCCAAATTGATGAAATCAGATTGAGACTTAAAAAAAATCAGTATATGGTCCATTTTAATGCTTATGTGTCTATACACACATACACACACACACACACACACACACACACACTGTCTCCCACTTCACTCTAATAAAACTGAATATCAATCATTAACTTTAAATTCATTTCAACAAATTTATGTCTAACAACAAATGTGTAGAAGTACAAAATAATCTACTGGGAATTGAAAACCCTAATTCCATTTTTTGTACTTATTGATTTTATTTTGGTGACTGAATTTGAATCTAACAAATCTTTATGGAAGTTCTTACTCCTGTTACCTAGATAATTTTCCTTCAAAAAGTAAGGGAAAGCTAACTCAAATAATAAGCAGGATTCGATAAATATTGCAGCAAAACACAATGTTGGGGGCAGCTAGGTGGCACAGTGAATAGAACACTGGCCCTGGAATCAGGAGGACCTGAGTTCAAATCTACCCTCCGACACTTAACACTTACTAGCCATGTGACCTTGGGCAAGTCACTTAAGCCCAACTGACCAGCCTTTCCCCCTCCAAAAAAAAAAAAAGACACACTGTTGGGCTGGTTCTAATAAGAGGAAACTTAATATAGATGAATGAAAAGACTTATCATTGCATTCCAAAAATCAACCTCACAAGCATAATAAAGTTTAGTTCAAAATAAGGCTATAATCATAATAAAATATATTAATAACATAAGTAATAAGACCACATACTTCTATCAATAGATGCTAAAAAGGTTTTTAACAAAATCTAATACCTTTTTCTATTTTAAAAAACACTAGGAAACACAAGAATAAAATGATTTTTTTTCTTAACTTAGTAAAAAGCAATTATCTCTAAATAGTATTCTGTGATTAGAGTCATGTTGTTCTTGGGTAAGTCTTGGTAGATCCTCAAAAATTTTATATTTTTTTTAGTTATTTTAAATAGAATTTTTCTTTCATTTCTTCCTACTAGATTTCATTGATACTATATAAAAATGATGTTGATTTTCTACATTTTTTTGGTTTTACCAAGGGTAAAAATTTTTTTAGTAGAAAAAAGTTAAAGATCTTCCAAAAAAGATCAGATTTAGAGTATGGCTGACCATTAACCCTACTAGATATAGCAATCAGACAGGATAAAGAAATGAATAACAAAGACAAAGAAGAAATAAAAGTATTACCTTTTGCCTATCATATGGTCATCTATATAAAGAATCCTAAAGAGCCAAGTGAAAAAATTAGTAAATTTAGCAAAGTTGCAGAATGTAAAATAAATCCACAAAATCAGTAGCCTTTCTATACAGCATCAATACAACCTAACAGAGATAGAAGAGGAAATTCCATTTAAAATAACACAAATTTTTTTGAGAATCTACCGAGACATACCCCAAAACAATATGACTCTAATCACAGAATACGATTTACAGTAACAAAAAAAAAAAAGACAGACAAAAATAGGGAAATATTAAATGCTTATGGGTAGGTCATGCAAATATAAACCATGACAATGCTATCTAAATTAACTTATTCAGTAAATTCACTAAAATTCAAACCAATTACTCTTTGGAGCTAGAAAAATAATTTAAAAGTTCACCTGGAGGAACAAAAGGTCAAGAATGTCAGGTTAAATAATGAATAAAATGAGGGAAAAGTGGGCAGGCATCACTACATTTCAAACTATCCTACAAAGCAGTGTGTAACCATCAACATAATTTGACACTGGTTAAAATAATAGATTTACTAGTAAAATATATTAAATAGATAATATGCAGAAGAAAAAGAGCAAAGTATATAAGCCCAAAGACCTTGGTTTGGGGAGTAATGACTCACCAGCTGGCAAATGTTCTGGGAAAACTAGAAGGCAATCTGATACAAACTAGGTATAGACCAATATCTCTCATGACATACAAAGATAAATTCCAAATAGATATATGACTTAGATGAGAAAATTGAGATCATAAGCAAATTAGAAGATCAAAGAAAAACATAACTTTCAGATCTACAGGTGGGGCAAAAACTGCAGAGCAAAAAAAGAATATAAAGGATCATACAAAATGAATAATTTTAACTACATAAAATGTAAGTTGTTTTTTTTTTTAATAACAACACAATTAAAATTAGGAAGGAAGTGATTAGAGAAAATCTATGCATCAATGTTCTCTGACAAAGGTTTCATACCTAAAATTAATAAGGAACTGCTTGAAATTAAAGGAATATGAGCCATTCCCAAATATATAAATGATTAATGAATACAGATAGGCAATTTTCTAAGGAAAAAAATATTAATTGAGTAACAGTAATAAAAAAAGATATACCAAATCACCAATAATTAGAGAATTCAGATTAAAACAACATTGAGATTCTATCAGATTGGCTGAGATGGCAAGAAAAAAGGAAAATGATAAATGCTGGGGTTGTGGGAAACAGGGGCACCACTATATTAATGTACTACGGGTAGAGTTGTGAATTGGTCTAGTCATTTTCAAAAGCATTATGATATTATGCCTGAAAATCACTAAAATTGTAAAGAAATTAAAGAAAGGAAAAAGGCCAATATGCACAAAAATAGAAGTAGCTCGTTTTCTAGCAGCAAAAACCTGAGAACAAATTGGGGTGAGGGGGTGGGGGATTGAGAGAGGGGAATGGCCTACTCAGGACTGACTGAACGAGTTATTCTACGTAAATGTGAATGAACATTACAGCACCAAAAGAAACAACAAAATGGGCAGCTTCTGAGGAAACTGGAAAAATCTGTATCAACGAATGCAGAGTGAAGTGAGGAGTACCAGGAGATCAATCTATATAATGACAAATTTACAAGGAAAAAACAGCTCTGAAAAGTATTAACGCTTTGAGCAAGACAGTGACAAACCAACACCTAGGAGCCCTGAAGATGAATGGAAGGGACGGAATCAAACATATAGTAAGACAGATATCTTCGAACATGACCAACGAGGGAATTTGTTTTGCATGATTATGCACATTTGTTAAAATATATTTGTTAATTTGTTTTTCTTTTTCTTTTTGTGTTCAATTGGGGAAGTGTAGGGTATGGAAAATGAGGGGGGAAGTTAATTAGAAAAAACTAACAAAATTAAATTAGAACCTAGAGCATATTTAACTCTGACAAAGGAAAAAATATACATTTTTTTCTGTGGTGGTCTATAGAAAGCCAGTATATTTTTAGTTTTTTTTCTCATATGAGTAAACACAAGAGAGGGAATAATCTGCCAAATGTTAGGGGCAAGCTGAATTTATGGTAATTATTTATGGAGGGCAAAATATACTGAAATAAGGAGTCTCTGTGACTTTGTAATATTTTAACATGTAAGATTCAATAGCACGTGTTTGCATTACCAAAAAAAAAATGCTACCATAAAACTGTTCCAAGTATCTTTGTGAAGAAATGCAGAGCTATAGGTCCCATTTGTTGCATCCTTTTTCCATGAGGGAAGTAATTAAATTCTATATACTGAGAAGACACTCCCAAAAGCAGTTATCCATCTTCTTTTAATTCTGATATGAAAAGGAAACAAATTATTTTACTTTAAAGTTATTTTTTGCAAAAAAAAAATACTGATTTCAGTCCCAATTCAGATTTCTTTTCTTGAGCATTTTTAGAGTTTCACAAGAATTTTATTATGCATAATTCAGGTGGTGAGTATTGTATTTTAGAATATTTAATCTTCATGTGAAAAATATCTTTTCATTTTTGTGAGAAAGCTTGCTAACTTAAAATGACTTCTGTGATTGATAATCAGGTTCAAGTCATAGAACTAATTTGAATTTTTTAAATCGCTGCAAGAGAGAGGAGAAAGTGTGAAATTCATTCTTTTTAATGTGATAATCTTCCTGAAAAGGTTCAGTTAAGTTAAATTCTACAAATGAATATTAAATCCCTACTACATGGAATACTGTGCTAGACGATGAGGAAGAAGCAAAGCCCTGAAAAGACAGAATCTCTGTCCTCGTGAAACATCCAGTCCAGTGGAAGGATAATGCAAAAATAGGTCATTAAAATATACTACAAACATAAGTGTAAAAGAGCCATACAAAGTGTTATATGAGGTCTAAGGGGAAAGATGATTATCACCTGGAGGGATAAGGAAAAATATCAAGAAAAGTGGTGTTTGACTTGAGCATAAAGAATGCGCAGCAATGCAACAGGGGAAGAGACAGAGGGAACTCTTCAGGCACTGAAAAGAGTATAAACTGGGGTACTGAGAGAAGAAAATAAATACCACCTTCCTGGGCTAAACAATCAATTAATAAGTATTTATTACACACCTGCTATGTTGTAGGAATAGGGCATACAAAGAAAAAAATCAAACAGTCCCTGTCTACAAAGACCATACATTCTAATGAGGAAAACAATATGTGCATCTGTAAGTAGACACAACATATATGAAAAGCAAATACAAGGTATATTTTGGAAGGGGAGGCACATGCGACTGGATGCAGGGATCAGGAAAAGTCTCACATAAGAGGTGGCACTTGACCTAAGCTTTGAGGGAGCACAGGAATTCTAAGAAGTAGAGAGAAAAGAGGCATGTAAGGACAGAGGATAATTCTGCGTGACTCAAGGGTATTTTGCATGAGAAGACTAAGAAGGCTATACAGATTGCACCAGAGATAAGAGATCCCTAATCTGCCAAAGCAGTTTGAAATTTACTTGGCAGTCACTGAAAGACAACTGAAGATTTGTGAGAAGAGGTATGACATGGCAACATGGAAAGGTTTGGATAGGGATAATATATCGCATCTATAGGCATACCCACCAAGCATTATTCATTGGTTGCTCAAAGGCATGTAAACAAAAACATTATAGGATTCACTTGTTTGCTTCTGCATAATATGATAAATGTCGGAAACGGACTATTTTAGAATGGGATCTTGTAGCACTGACATTATTGTCAAGCAACTTATTTTTCACAAAAATTACCTGTAACCCAAAGAGCAATGAAAAGCAGAATAATCAGGCTGTAACGTAACTAATGATGATTTCATTTGAGAAATGGTACGAACATTATCAAGAAAAATGTAAATGATTGGAAAAGTAAATGGATTAGGCATTTGGAGAAAATGAGAGACAAGAAAAGGATGTCACAGGTGCTAAGCTGTTCCCCCTAAGATACCACAGAACAAGGGAAGCATCAGGTTATAGTGCAAAGAGTACCAAACTTGTAACCACACATGTAGATTCAGAACCCCAGATCTCCTACCTGTGGGAGCCCAGGCAAGTTACTTAACACAGTCCTCATCCAATTCCTCCCCAACCCCACTGAGGCAATTTCCACATCTGCAAAAAGAACAGTTTTGACCAGATGACTTCTTCCAGCTCTAGAACAATGGAATGATGAACCTTCATTTTGTAGTTAGAATCCAACAGTGGAAAGTTTTCAGACAAGAAGTGCCAAGGATTAGAAGAAACAGAAGCCATTCTGATGAGTTCATGTGTCCTGTAGGCATCTATACGAAAACTATTCCCTATATCCCCCATTCATGTTTCCTGATAATACTTGTACGTGCTTATTTATTAACATACACATTTAACCTTCTAATATGGTTCCTTTAGCTTGTCAATGTGTCCTAAAGTTTTGAGATTTTAGTTTTAGTGTAAGATCTTAGCTCAGTTATATATCTATCACTTTAAGGTTTCCAAAACACTTTGCTCATAAATACGCTATGTTAGAATTTTAAATGATTAAACAACCAAGAAATGTTACTATTTCAGTTTCCTATTTTATAAAAGTGAAACCAAATGGCATGTTATCTCCTTTTTCACAGGAGCTTTCCATGATTCAGTGATGGTAAATATTTCATGTGCTTTGCATATCAGCCCGAGTTGCCTTTGTGAAGTCAGGTAAATGGAGAGTAAATCCGCCTATGCTTGAGACAGTAAAATGGCATTACTTGATGTTGCATCACATAAACATGCAGATTTGATCGGCCCTTTACTCAGGCTGTAAAAAGAAAGTTTTAAAGTGGTTAGCCATACCTGGGAATGTAAATGCACCCGCCTAATGTAATGCAGGAGAAAAATTAAGACAAATGATACTGCATCGCTGCCACAGACTGCGGCTTGTACAAAATTCACTTTAGTTATTAGGCTGTGAGTACGGCTTCTCACCCTCCTCTGTGTATGCACAATTTATGTTGAATGCAACATGAATCATTTTAATAGACCAAGCAAAAAGTCCCCAAAGTCAATTTTCAAATTATGAACCTTGGAACCGAATATAACAACAACGAACAACAAATAGTTCAGACTTTATTCTGAGCTGTGGATGAACCATTAAAGGTACAGTATGCTTTTCTTTCTTTCACAATCTGGCTCCAACCTACCTTTCCAGGCTTATTATGATAAACTCATTGGTCCACACAAACCAGCTCTCTTGTTGATTTTCACAAATGAAAGGCCTTGTTCCATCTCTTTAACACAGGTTATTCTGCCATACCTAGAGTATACTCATTCCTTATCTCCAGTTCTCAGAATCTCCAGTTACCTTGCAAGTTCACTTCAAATGTCATATCCCACGTGAAGACTTTTCTGATACCATTTTATCCCTCATCCACCCCTGCTTCTAGCATGTCCTCCTTAAATAACCATAGAGTTATTTTGTAGATGCCTGTATGTATGTATGTTGCACATGCTGTTTCCCTGTACAACAAGGAATGATGAGGGTATGAACTGTTTTCATTCCTGGGCACAGAGCCTCAGTCACAGGAAGTGTTTAATAAATGAATGGCACAGTTTGCTCTTTCTTTCCCTCACAACCTGGCTCCAGCTTTATAATGATGGACTTGTTGGTCAAACTGGCCTTCTTATTGGTCTCTACAAATGATAGTCCATCTCCCATCTCTATGCCTTAAGATAGGTCATTTCACATGCCTCTAAGACACTCACTCCAAACCTAATTTTAGAATCTCCAGTTTTCTTTAAAGCACTACTCAAACATTACCTCCCACCTGAAGACTCTCCTAATACAATCTTTCCACTTCCCCACAGCTGTTAGTACCTTCTCCCTTAAATAACTTTGTACACATTTTGATACCTATTTGTGTACATATTGTATATGTACATCTACAATAAGTAAACACAAACAGGAGCTTTGAAAGTAACAGACTGAAATTTTTGTATGCTTTTAAAAAAAAGTGTTGTAGAATAGATTCACAATTTCATATGGAATCTTCTCTGTATTCTACTTTGTATATGGAAATCCTAATTTTTTTGGTTGTTCAGAATAAAATTTTTTCTTATAGAAGTTCAATCAATAAAACAAAGTATGGCTTTACTTTAAAAATTAACATCTTGCATACTTTCCTTCCCCAAACAGGAAAGGAACAGTGTAAATTACTATCACCGCCATCATCATCGCAACATTTATCCAAATACATACTTCATTGACTTATACCATAGAACTTTCAATCTCCCCATCAATTGTTTTTAGAACTTAATTGTTAAGTCCAGCAACCTATCTATTATCTGTCATCCTTAGTATAAGATCTTCTCAACATCTATTTTTTTTTAAGATAAGATACATGGCATAGTACAAGGAGAAAAGCAAGGAACTAAAAGTTGCACCACATCTCTGTCGCAGCATATTATGAGACTCCTAAAACACAGTTTCTTCCACTGGACTTCAATTTCTCCATCTCTAAAATAAGGATATTAATACTAAAATTTGTAACTCACAGAGAAGTCAAAATGAGTAACAATCTAATCACCTCTACCAACTAAAATGAGTGATAAGATGCTCTTGTGTATCAAATAATTATATGCTTTAGTCTAATATGGAAAGTCCTTTGAGTTGGGGTGATGTAAAAGTATGTGTTTGTATGGGCAAAGAAAAGTTGGTCACACCCCCAGGAGTCCTCTATCTATTATCTGGCTAGATAGAATTTGAGTCATTTTAGAAATTGAGGTGACTGTGGTATTACAGTAAAACTGTTGAGAAGGAACTGCTTTGAGGGATAAGAAGAGGCTTCAGCTTTGGCCTTGGGTTCCCTTTCCCCACCTCCAATAGTCTTGGACTGAAAAAGGCTCTTGTGAGCTTCACTGGATTAAGGAGAGGTTGAATGTCCCAGAGAAATTAAGTGATTAATCTAAGTTCACATGGATAAAAAGTGGAAGAGTTGGGCCTAGCACATTGGATCACATTATTAATGCTAATAACAGTGAAAAAAATTTCTAATCTGAAAAATCCTAATCAAATGTAAATTGTTGCTAAAATATGAGATGACTTTATCCTACAAAACTTAAATAGTTTTGTGTGGGTTAAGCGAGTTCATAGATTACAATAAGTCATTGTGGACAGAGCTAGTGACTCAGTGGATTGTGCACTGGGCCGAGAGTCAGGAAGACTTGAGTTCAAATCCAGTCTCAGAAACTTACTAGCCATGTAACCTTGGTCAAGGGACTCAAGCCTCAGTTTCTTTATCTGTAAAAAAAAAAAAATGGGAATAATCACGGCACCTACCTCCCGGGATGGTTGTGAAGATCAAGTGAGATAAAAATTGTAAAATACTTGGCGTAAAGCCTGGCACACAGGAAGCACTATATTAGTGTTAGCTACTTATTACTACTCCTATTATTATTGTTATCACTTAAATAAATGTTTAGATTTCTTCCATTTTTTAATTTTCACATTTCAATTTCCCCACAAGCCCAACTTATGATGACCCTATCTCCTATTCTCTGCTTCCTCGAGAATCTCAGGGAAGTGATCTGAATGAAATCTTGTTGTCAGAGAACAATTCCTATATTGAACCTAAAATGCCTAATTCCAGAGTAGTGTATAATTTTGTTTGTTTGTTCCGAAAGAGATTTAATCTGGAACTACAAAGCTGTGAATGAAGGACAGAATTGTTCAAGAGCAAGAGGCGTGGTATGAGATTCAGAAACCCAGGATTCGAGTTTTGACACTCAGTAGCAGAATGACCCTGCCCAAGTTACTTTCTCTTGCCTCTCTCTGCCTCAGTTTTCTCCTTTGTAAAATGGACATAATAGGATTTCAAATTTCTGTTATGAAGTTTAGCAATGGACAACTTTCTTTGTAAAACTTCAAGTGCATGGGGTGGCTAGGTGGCACGGTGAATAGAACACTGCCCTTGGAATCAGGAGGACCTCAGTTCAAATCCTTAATCAGACATTTAACATTTAGTAGCCATGTGACCTTGGGCAAGTCACTTAACCCTACCTGCCCTGCCCGGCCCCCCCAAAAAGGAAAAAAAAACCCTTCAAGTGTTACAATAATGTAAGTTATTGTTCTTATAAGGTCAATAGTGATATTTTGATGATGTTGAGTGTATCTGAAGACCAGTAAGTTTCCCTTTACTTTAATGTCACAGAAGGAACAAAGAGGAATAGAATTTGTTGAAAGACAACGGAAAATGGGTTCTTATTTTAGAAGATAATTCTGAATAGATTTACAAAGGTCTAAATACTTTAATTGATTCAGTAAACATTTGATGATGATGATGATATCTCGCATTTATGTATTCCCTTAAGAATTGTATAAAACTCTATATTCATTATCAATCAATCAATTAACAAGCATTTATTAAGCATATATGTATCAGCAATGCAGTATTCACAATGCCTACAGTAACTATAAATATGCTGATATAGTTATTAATCACAAAATGGAACAGGCTCTCTACATAAGAAATATAGATAGTGCATTCATTTAAATACCAGAAAACTGAGTCCCAAAACCAGAAAGTCAAAGCCAACCCAGTAGTGATGAAGTTGGCGCATGTGGTCAAAGTAGTAAACACCCACATCCCCAAGCCTTCAAACAGGACAGGCTACCTCAGGCAAAGATCCTCCTCTCCTCACGCACGCAACTGCTCAGCGTCCAGGCAGCTTGGTCCCAGCAGCTCCTGCCCCT
>CM053581.1:62827934-62838235 GCA_028627135.1 Pseudochirops cupreus | reverse complement strand
GGAAGATCTTCAAATCCCAGTATCGTTACAATATAGGATGAGCAGGGTCCATTACTAAGCCCTGTAGATGCCTAAAAAGACCAGAACACAAGAGCAGTCTCTGGCCTTAAGTTTACACACTAACAGGAGGGTTGATATGTAAATAGATAGAAGATATATGGAGAGTAAAAGGAAGGAAGCCTTGAAAGGGAAAAGACAAGGTAACTTGGACATGACCCCTATGGAAAGCATTTGAGACATGGGGGACAGCCTCTACTGCAAAGACATGCAAAAGGGAGAAAGAGTGCCAACCAAAAGTTCTTGTGTGTGTATGTATATGTATGTGTATGTATATACATGTGTGTATGTGTATATGTATATTTATATGAATATGTATATATATATATAAAGCCAATTTTTAAAGATGAGAAAATTTAGGCATGGAATGTTTAAAAGATTTGTCTGTTATTCCCACAACCAAAAAATGTAGGAGATGGATTTTTTTTTTAAATAGACTTTTATTGATTTTGTTTTTACATCACATACATTTCCCTGGAGCTCTTCCTCTCCTCCCTCCCAGAGATCTAGCCTTTAATTTGGGGGTGGGGGGGAGGAAGGAAGGAAGGAAGGAAGGATGGATGGAAGGAAGGAAGGAAGGGAGAAAAATCATTAAAACCAATCAAAACATCAAAAAGAAATTATGATAATATGTACATATATGGAATGCACCACATTTGTGGACCCCTCCCCCCAGTCTCTTCAAAGGGAATAAAGGTAAGAGCAAGTATTCTAATATATCTTCTCTGGATCCAAGTTCGGTCATTATAATTTTGCAACATTCAGTTTCAATCATTTTGTGGTTGCTGTTCTTTATATTAACAATATGATAGTCACAGTTTATATTGTTTTCCTGGTGCTGTTTACTTCATTTTGTATCAGTTCATATATCTATTTGTCCATACTTCATTATGTTCAGAGTTTCTTATAAGTCAGTTAATGTATCACAATTTGTTTAACAATTCTTTAAGTACTGTGAACATATTTTGTTTCCAATTCTTTGCTATCACTAAGAGTAATGTTATAAATATTTTGGTGCACATAGAAATTTTCTTTTAGCCAATTACATCCATGGGATAATGCCTAACAGAAGAATTTCTGGGTCAAAGGGTATTGATATTTTAATCAATTTATTTGCATAATTCCAAATTACTTTTCAGTTCATGCTGAACCAACAGTGAACTAGTGTGCCTATTTTTCCACAGTCCTAGTATCTTGTCATCCATGTCAACTTGCTGCATAAAAAGAAATTATCAAAGTTGTTTGGATTTATATCTTTCTTATCATTCATAATAAGAAACATTCTTTCATATGGTTGTTAATAGTTTGCAATTCTTTTTTAATGTTTGTCCATATTCTTTATCACTTATTTATTAGAAAATAGCTTTTGGTCTAATATATTTCTCTTAAGTGTGTCTATATATCTTGAATACCAAAACGTATCAGAGATATTACCCTAGATGCATTAAATTTGTTCATGCAAAAATGTCTCTATCATGTAATTAAAATTATCTATTTTATCTTTTGTAACTACCTTTATACTTTGGTTACAAATTCAGCCCTAATCCATACCTGCAAAAGATGTATGAACTGCTTCTCTTCCATTTTTAATAGTGTAATCTTTAATATTCAAGTCACATATCCATTTTTAATTTATTGTAAAATATGGTGTATGATGTTCATCTAAGCCTAATTTCTACCAGATTGCTTTTATTTTGCTAACAGTTCTCAGGAACTAGGAAACTATTTATTAGGTAATTTATGTTTTTCTGTTTATCAAATTCTAGATTATATTTATATTATTTCTAATTCTTCCTTATCTAGTCTGCTCCTTTGATCCAGTTTTCTATTTTTTTTTTACCAGTGTATGATTCTGAGGAATATAGCTTGACTCTTTTTTTTTCATCTTTCCAGTTTCAACCTTAAATGTTCTCAGAGTAGTCTGGCTTAATTTTTTCTCTGACCATGCTTTCTGTAAAATGTTTTGTTTTGTTTTCCTCTACCATTTGTTGCTGTTATATGATGTGGTGCTGCTCATAGTCCTCCACAATCCACTTCTATGAAATTTCACAGATAGGTTTATTTTCCAAATTTTTTCTGACCCTTGGTTCCTGGACCCTTCTTCTAGCAATTGACTTATATCAATTAAACTTCCATTTTAAATGACAATAGATATATGTTTCTATTATGAACTTAAATATATCAGGTAGGAAAAAATGTCATGCCATATCATATTCTCATTTTTCCTTCTTTAATTTGGTCTTGCTTTTTATATTTGCTCTAAAAACTCAGTGACCTGAGTGGAAGCAGATATACGAATAATTCCCATACAGGTAACAAGAAGTGACCTATTCTGTGTGTGTGATTTTTTTTCAGCACTCAATACTTCCTAACTATATATATCTCCTAACTCTATACCTCTTATCTTTTTAATCATGTACTGATGATATATAGACATGTAGATACAGTGGATATAGTCTGAATGCCTTTGACACCTTTCACTCTTAATTCTAATTAAGTGTCTTTCATTTAAATTCTGAGCCATTTTTTCCAAAATATTTTTTACTCTTCTCTTTTATGCTTACCTTTGGAGTGAAGTCAATGAATATTAAGGAGAGGTTGCTAACTTCACAATGTGTGGAAAAGCTAAAATCTGTGGGATAACACAATGCTAAGATGATGTCCTTCTCTGCACTTGTGAAGACTAGTCCTCAGGCAGCAAAGGCCCCAC
Organism: Pseudochirops cupreus; assembly: GCA_028627135.1. Classification (NCBI taxonomy): domain Eukaryota; kingdom Metazoa; phylum Chordata; class Mammalia; order Diprotodontia; family Pseudocheiridae; genus Pseudochirops; species Pseudochirops cupreus. Next base: position 62,835,468 of record CM053581.1, on the reverse strand, counting down.
ATTAAAGCCTTTCCATTTGGATAGGACCTGCTAAGATCTTGCACTTCACTGACTAAATCTTTAAAAATCAGAGGTTGCTTTCATACTATAATGAAAGCATCAATGGAATCAGTAGAGTTTTAATGAGGAAAATAGTACCTCAGTATCCACTTGTATTATGAATGACTTCTTAGTCATTACACAACAGAGAGACAGAGACAGAGACAGAGACACAAGACATACTTGAGGTAAATAATAAAGAGGAAGCATGTCAGAGTCTCCATTAAAGGAGGATATCCAGGCTAGCAATTTCTCTTTCCTCTCCAGGCTGCACTCCACACTTCCTCTACCATTCCCCAGTTCTTCATCCTGAAACTTCACTCCAATCTTGGAATTCATACTGGGAAGTACACTCCTCACCTATGATCTCTCCCATTAAGTGAATGATTATTCCCAGAACCTTCATTTAAGAAGGGCAGCCAAGTCAACCATTCCTCTCGAATTTGCATATCCTTTTCAGGTTTACTTTCCTGGGGTGTTCCTTCCTTAAAAGGTAAGCTCCTTTGGGGGTAGGGAATGTCTTCCTACTCATATTCCTAGTACTCAGTACAAGGCTTGACATAAAGTGAGTCTTTAGAAACGTTAGATAACTTGATTTAATATAGTGGAGAGTAAAGAGAATTTGGATTCAAGGGGACCTGTTTTTGCAAACATCCTGTATTGCTTTACTATGTGATTGTATGATATTGGAAAAGCCAATAAATTTTCCTGGGTATCAGTTTTCTCCTCTCTAAGATGAAAAGGTTGGCCTAAATAGTCTCTAAAATTATTTCCAAGTGTAAATCAAATTATCCTAGAATACAGATTTTTTTTTAATGATTCAAAGAAACAAATGTCAAAAGTTCAAGAGTTGAGGGCACTGAAAATCTTAAAGGGTACATTGCTTAGAATAGTATCCAGGAAACAAAAGATAATTATGAATTGGTCATAATGATGAATATCAGTCCCTTGAGATGTTGAAGTAGAAGCAATAAAAAAGTAGTGAGAGAAATTTCACATTAAACATATGCTTTTCAATTATATTTTGAAGACTATTATTTCCTTGGTAGGTAATATAAGAACCAAGAATATTACTCAAGAACATATTATCCAGGTGATGTTTGATTAGAAAAGGAAATCATCTCAGCATGCCCTCATATGAAAGACAAAATACATGGAGAGCATAAGTGCCATAGCATTCAAATCTTTTAATATGTAAGAAGACCTAGAATAAAGATTCCAACATGCTGGGTGATCCCCCTACAGAGAATCTGATAAGAGTGCATGGGGCAGAATGACAGAGGATGGAAAAAATGTGAATGGATTTTAGTTGGTGCCCTTGGAGACAGTACCTACACCAAATAAATCACAGATCCAATGGAATATTGAAATAGTAAACTAAATTAGTAAATTAAAAATGTTTCAGGATTTGTCATCTATCTGATAAAACTAACAGCTGTAGCAACAGTAGTGGTGGTGGAGGTGGTAGTAGTAGTAGTGGTGGTAATAGTGGTGGTAGTAGTAGTAGTAGTACTAGTGGTAATAGTGGTAGTAGTAGTAGTAGCAGCAGCAGTAGTAGCAAAAGCAGAAGCAGCAGCAACAGGGTAGTGGTAGTAGAAGTTATAAAAGTAGTAGAGGCAGTGGTAGAGGTAGTGGTGGTAGTGGTGGTGGTGGTGGAGGTGGAGGTCGTGGTGGTAGTGGTGGTGGTGGTGGTGGTGGTGGTGGAGGTGGTGGTGGTGGTGGTGGTGGTGGAAGTGGTGGTGATGGTGGTGATGGTGGTATTAGTGGTAGTGGTGGTAGTAGTAGTAGTAGTAGAAGCAATAATAGAAATAGTAGCTTCTGGAAAAGGAGGAGGAAAAGAGATAGTAGGCATGGTAGCAGTAACAGTAGTAGTAGCAGCAGCAGCCTCAGAAGTAGTACTAGTAGCAACAGTAGTAATAGTGGTGGTGGTAGCAATACTAAGAGCAGTAGCAGAAGCAGTAATGATAGTAACAGTACTAGTGGCGGTAGTAGCTGCAGAAGTAGTAGTAGCAGTAGTAATAATGGAACAAGGAGTAGAAGTATCAGAAGCCATAGTGGAGATAGTAGCAGCAACAGCAGTAACAGTAATAGAAGTAGGGCAGCCCAGCAGCAGTGGTAGAGGAGGTGCCAATAGTAGCAGTAGCAATAATATTAGAAGTAGAAGCAGCAGCAGCAGCAGCAGGAGTAATAGTAGCACAATAATTCCCGAAAGTCCTAGTCCAAAGACTCACTCTGGTATGACAATGACTAGCAAAAACTCTCAAAGGATTCAGCAGGAAAATGAAAACTCTGACAGGTCATACATAGCAAACTAGAAATATTTAGAATATAAGGCAAGCGATGTTCTATGAACTGAGAACCAACACAGTTAATTTGAGCATTTCAGAGGCCTATCTTAAGGAAACTAACAAGCAGAAAATAAGGGACTTTTGGCCATGCAAGTCATATACTACAGTGTGGAGGTACTGCAACCTGTCCTAGTGGAGGTGGTTCCTACCTGAAGAAGCCAGAGCTATCTGTGAGGCAGTGATATATTTGGTGATGAGAAGAATATGTTTTATTAATGAAAATACCACTTTTTTAAGGTAAAGTCATTTATTTCAAAAGAGTATTTCAGCATGGAATAAACATTTATGAAACATTTACTATATGTCAGATACTGTATTAAGTGCTGGTAAAAAAAAAACTAAATGGCAAACACTAGAAATGGAGTGAGAAAACTCAGGTTCAAATCCCAGCTGTGATACAAGCAGTGTGAAATTTGGATACATCACTTCCCTTCCATGAGACTGTTTCCAGGCATTTTTACAAGCTGCCCCCTGTGTCTTGAAATTTTCTCTCCTTTCATCTCATTCTGCTTCCTTGGCTTCTGAGTCCCAGATAAAATCCTACCTTCTGCAAAAAAAAGATTTATTGACCTCCTTAATGCTAGTGTCTTTCATCTTTTGGTTATCTCCAATTAATTATGCATACAGCTTAGTCATACACAGCTTTATGCCTGTTGTCTTCTTCATTTGACTGTGAGTTCCTTGAGGTCAGGAACTTTCTTTTTATTCCCAACATTTAGCACAAGGACTAAAATGTAGGAGGAGCTTAATAAATGTTTATTACAATAGAAATAATACTTGCATTAACTTTTCCACAGAATTATTATTATGTTTTATAAATTGGAAAAAGTTAGAATGTCATCTACTATTTTTAAAATGGTACATAAAAATACATTAACCTGCTAATCTAGGCACATAATTATAACATGCTATTGTCAGTTGTTCTAAATTAGTTATATTGTGTTAAAAAAAAAAGTAAGAGGGCACAATTAGAAGAGTAAGAGAAGCATAAGTGCCAAAATGGCATATTTTATATAACTTAACTCCAATATCTAATGCAGAACATTTGCTTAAGTCTAACTCCAAATTCTTGCTTCAGGTGTCTTTTTTCCTTTTGATTCGCATTCAATACTTCATAGGCTCATTTCTCTTGGACCTTGGCATGTCTCTACTATAAGCCTCTCATTTTACAGATGAAAAAGTAGAAGGCAAGAGAAGAAAAGTGATTTCTAATGTCATAGTAGGAAGTAGTAATGTCAATACTGTAGAAGCTTGTCATCTTTATGAAGTTTCTAATTACTATTTTCTGACAAGAAATTTAGATAACAATTGAGATTTGAAAAAATACCAGAGGGTGAGGCACAAAAATATTGCCTTCATATGCAACAATGAATATGGCCTCAATCAAAGATCAAATGGAAATTCACAAACCTTTCATTATAAGTCAACTCACATGTGCTTTCAATAGGAGCGAATCATTTCCACAGTCACTCAGGTTAGAGTCCCATGAAAAACACAGGGTGACAAAAGCCCCTTCCAGCAATCTCCAAGAGGGGGAAATAAATTAATCAAACTGCCAAACGAAGAAGCTGGCTCTGACCTCCTTCTGATCTCATTACTTCTCTATTACCCTTTGGAAAAAACATCCTTTTCCAGAGATCACTAATTGAAGATTATGTGGAGGGAAATCAAACCTCTCCATCACTAGAGTAACTTTGACTCATTCGTCATTCTAATAATTCACTTCTTTGCTTTTCTGAAGAGACAGAGACACTAATGGACTATCATCGAATTTTTAAAAAAGGCAATTTTTCCGTTTAATTACACTCATTAAATACTGCAATAGAACAATTGGGAAAGCAATATTCTTGATATTTAATCATACTATAGTAATAATTAAACATTGCTTCAAAATAAATCTACTAATATTTATAGACATATAAAAAGATATTTTAACCACATCTGTCATCAGATACAAGACGCTTAAAACAGATCTTAATCCTCACATTATGATTGGTAAACATGTGCAATCATAATGGAACAATTAAGAACATGCTAGCATCCTTGCAAAGATATCTTTGTAACTCAATATTATCATCAGTATTATTAATAGTCATTATAAAAAATATTGCTTATACTTCTTATGTATCCATTATCTAACTCACATGGTTATTCCCTCCACAAGGATAGATTAAAATCCCTCTGCTTTTTCTCCTATGTAATTCCTCTAAAAGTTCAATGAATGTTCTGCCTAAGGGCTAGAGGCCAATCATGGATATTCCAATGTGAACCTGAGGCTTTCCATTTGTTATATTTTATTCTTGTCATATGATTCAACTATTTCTACTTCTGATCACATACAGTTGTGGTAATTCTCCATTATACTACTGATCAAACATAATCCATTATCTTTAACAAGTTGTAAGCTACTTACACTGACAATACATAGTTCAATTATCCTTTGGGTAACCAATATTTCCAATCCTTCTGAGACCACAGTGAGCCATGATTCATAGCTATAACATAGCCAGAAAGACGTTTTTATTATTATTACCATTAATATTGTAATACAAATTTTTACAACACTTCACAATTTACAGAAAACCTTCCTTACAAAACAATATGAGGTAGAGACTTTGGTTAATGTAGCAATGGTCTAAGAGGAGGCATAAACACCTCAGCAAAGATCATCAAGAGCAATGATCAAGATAACCGAAGAAAAACATTGGTACTTTCCTCCAGATGGAGTAGATATTCCCAAAATGCACAAGAAGGCAACCAAAAGCCTGAGGGAAATCACAGTAAAGGCCTGACTCAGACAGGTCTGATACTCCAAGTCCAACACTGTAAAGAAATGAGACACTAGTAGATCATCAAATAGTTAATGAATTGAGGTTTACTTGGTCTTAGCATGAAAAATATACTAAGCAAAGATATAGAACTGGTCCAAATAGATGTGATTCCCCTCATCTACATAAACATGCTGTTATAAGAATCTGAAGATCTTCCCTGACCCTTGGCCCTTTGCTTAAGTGGCTTAAGTGGCTCTGAGAACCTTCCCTGATTTGAAAGTATACTCTGCCCCCTAATAGGCTGAATGTGGTCACATGGAGCCTGTGGCGGGAGGCTTGTTCTTCAGGAATGCCCACACCTTGTTGCTTTGTGATTGGGCAGTGGGTCAAGAGGGCTGTGACATTTTCTGATCCAGGAGAAGGCTATACATACTGCTGATGTGAGGATTTGCTTTGGGGCTCACTTTGAGAAGAGTTGTGTGATTTGACCAGATGAGACTCTGGGAAGCCTTTGAGCCCCCTAGCTTTGAGAAACCCAGATGTTGGTGCTTCCCTCTCTGGTAACTGAATAGGTATGGATGTAATGGTCAGATGGTTTGGAAGCCTTTCTGCTGATCTGTTTCTTTGTCTGCTTCTAACTTGTGCTTAAAACTTGTGTTTGCATTCTCTGAAGTTCAGGGTGCTGACTTTTTCCCCTGAACTAGGTAAATGATATTTGTTTGATTGATTAAAGTAAGATTGTTAACCCATTTTGAGTTGCTTTCCTTTAGAAAAGCAGATCTAAGAACCTGTGCTAGCAGCCATCCTGGATATGCTAGGGTGCTTGCTGATACACATGCCTGGTTAAGAGGGCTGGAGGTGGTGACTGACAAAGCACTGGGATTTCTACCAATACTGTAGAGGTGGCCTTTTCTGTACACTTAGATGACCATGAAGCCATACTTGCTATTAAAACTTAATCAGGGGTGGCTAGGTGGCACAGTGAACAGAGCACCAGCCCTAGAGTCAGGAGGAACTGAGTTCAAATTCAGCCTGAGACACTTAACACTTACTAGCCATGTGACCTTGGGCAAGTCACTTAAACTTAATTGTCCTACCTTCTCCCCTCCAAAAAGCAAAACAGAACAAAACAAAACTTAATCCCCTGGACCAGTCAATTATTAGACACAGCACCACTGACTTATGAAGCAGGAGGGGAAAAAAAGCAAGTCTTATCTATACAGCAGGGAACTTGGTCAATATTACATCCTTCACAAAAGTGCTTGGAGAAGAAATGTTCCAGGGAAGGCAGAAGCCAACATGAGCTCTGGTAACAAGGCCTAAATCACTGCCAAAACAAACCCAGTACCTTTATGAATACTACTACAAAACACTTTTCACACAAATAAAATCAGATCTAACTAATTGGAGAAACATCAATTGCTTGTGGCTGGGTTGAGCTAATATAATAAAAATGACAATTTTACCTAAATTAAATTACATATTTAGTGCCATACCAATCAATCTACCAAAAAATTACTTCATAGAACTAGAAAGAATAGTGACAAAATTCATTTGGAAGAACAAAAGGTACAGAATATCCAGGCAATTAATGAAAAGAAATGCTAGCGAAGGTGGCCTATTTTACAGATTTTAATTATTAAATATTTAATTATTTAAAAATACAGATTTTAATCTGGATTATAAAGCAGCAGTAATCAAAACTGCTTGGTACTGGCTAAGGAAGAGAATAGTGGATCAATGGAATAGATTGGGTACAAAAGACTCAGTAGTCAATGATTATAGTAATATAGTTTTTGATAAGCCCAAAGACCCCAGTTTTGGGGATAAGAACTCACTACTTGACAAAAACTGCTGGGAAAATTGAAATATAGTATAGCAGAAACTGGGCATAGACCATCATCTAACACTGTACACCAAAGTCCATTCTAAATGGGCACACAATCTAGGTATAATGGCTGATACTGTAAGTAACCTGGGGAAGCAAGGAATAGTTTACCTGTCAGATTTATGGAGAAGGGAAGACTTTATGACCAAAGAAGAGTGGGAGAGCAGTATAAAATGCAAAATGGATAATCTTGATTACATTAAATTGAAAAGTTTCTGTACAAACAAAGCCAATGTAACCAAGATTAAGAGGGAAGTGGGAAATTGGGAAAGAATTTTTACAAACAGTGTCTCTGATAAAGGCCTCATTTCTAAAATAAACAGGGAATTAAGTAAATTCTGTAAGAATATAAGTCATTCCCCAATTGATAAATGGGCAAAGGATATGAACAGGCAATTTTCAGAGGTAGAAATTAAAGATATCTATAAGCATATGACAAAATGCTCTAAATCACTATTGATTCGAGAAATGCAAATCAAAACAACTTT
>CM053581.1:62807903-62827434 GCA_028627135.1 Pseudochirops cupreus | reverse complement strand
GGCAAAAAACTGGAAATTTAAGGGGATGCCCATCAATTGGGGAATGGCTAAACAAGTTGTGGTATATGAATGTAATGGAATACTATCGTGCTATAAGAAATGGGGAGGAGATGGTCTTCATATTCACCTGGAGAGCCTTTTACAAACTGATGCTAAGTGAGAAGACAGAACCAGGAAAAATTTATACACAATCACAGACACATCGTATATGTGACGACCAACTCTGATAAACTGGACTCCTCTCAGCAACACACAATTATAAGACAACTCTGCAAGTCTCAGGATGGAAGGTCATATCTACATTCAGAGAAAGATCTAGAAAGAACAGAGTTTAAATGGAGACTGAAGCAGTCTACATGCGATCATTCCTTTTCATGCTTGGTTCTCTTTCTTTTTTCCCATTGTTCACTCCATTGGTTACAACTCTTCTATACAACCAGACCAATTTGAAAATATTTGCAGATCCAATACTTGATTACATGGCACCATGGGGGGTGGGGGGGAGGGGATAGAGGGAAGAAAATTTGAAACTCAAGAGATTATGGAACTAAATCTTGTAAACTAAAAGTAAATAAACAAATCAAAATAAAAATTAAAAAAAAAAAACAAGGCCTAAATCCAACAGAACCTTGGACAAAGCAACAGAGCAAGGGGAACCAGAGCCTGGGGCACTCTGAGGTAAGATTTGAACCTAGGTTCATTGACTGCAAAGTCAGTTTTCTTTATACTATAAACCATTGTTTGGAAAAAAGGTAGATTTGGATAGAGAAAGATAAGGAGTTTTTTCTGGGCATATTGAGTATGAAACACCTAAAGGACATTCAGTTTGAAATAATCAATTAATGGTGAAATAAGAATATAAGCAATTAATGCTAAAATTCAGGAGACACTAGCATGAATATAGTCATCTGGGACTGGTTATCTGAATGCATCAAAGGCAGCTTTGTGCTCTCCCGTTATATCCCTTGCTAGGCAGTGTAGTGGATAGAGCACTGGGCTTGGAATCTGGAAGATTCATCTTCATGAGTTTAAATCCAGCCTCAGACACTTACTAGTTGTGTGACCTTGGACAAGTCGTTTAACTCTGTTTGCCTCAGTTCCTCGGCTGTAAAATATGAGCTGGAGAAGGAAATGGCAAACCACTCCAGTATTTCTGGAAAAAAAAAAATCCTAAAGGGGATCACAAAGAGTCAAACGTGACTGAAACAACTTAACAACATCTTATCCCTACTCTCTGGTCTGCCCTTTCTGTTCCAAATATTGCCCTTCTTGGTAGATAAAATGAGTAAAATGAAAATTCTGAACTCTACCTACACTACCACATTTGATAATAGATTGAGAGATGAAAAGGCCCTCAGAGGCAAACTACTCTAAACTCTCATTTACAAATGAAAAAAAACAACATGTTAAACCACTAGGACAAACCAAAGTCACACAGTTAGCAAATGACACAAACAATATTGTCATTCTCTCTCTCTCCTTCTGTCCCACCGCTTATATTTCTTTGTCTTTTCTCTCTCCCTCAGTTGCTCTGTTATCTTTCTTCTCCCCTTCTTTCTGCCCTTCTCCTCCCTCTGTATCAATGGTTCTCACATTTCCAGTGGTCTTAGGAACTGAGACACAGCTCCCCCATCTGTCTCCACGCAGGTCTGCCCACATACGAGTATTAAAGGGTCCTGGCGTTAGGAAAATTGAGAACCACTGCTCTATATGTATGTACATACAGACTATACTTATTTTACATACTTTATATGTATGTACATACAGACTATACTTACTATACACGTGTGTATGAAAGATAAGAAGTGTGTGTGTATAAATATACACAGATATTCATATGAGAAAAATTTTTAAAAGAGTAGGATAAAGGCTGGAAAGAATTTGGTTGAGTAGGAACAGAGAGAGAAAAGAAATATCATGCTAGAGTCTACTACAAACCTCCTAGAATGAAGAAGGGATTAGATAAGGAGTGATGGGAAAATATTTTTTTAAAACAACACTGTATTTCGGTACAAGATACACCCCCCTCCCTCCAAGGAAGACAATACAAATGGACAACGAGTTGGGCCCAGAAATAAAAAGAAAGAAGTTATTCAGCTGGGCCGCCTTCGAGAAAGGATAAATCTCCTTTAAATACTTTATATTTCTCCCAGACGTAAGGACAGATATTTTTAATTCCAATATTCCCCCAATGTTGTCAAATTGTTGTGAGAAATGGAACACAAGGGTCACTGGAGAATTGAAAATGAGTGCCACAGAGGGCAAAGGTGGAAAGGAGGGTTGTGCTAGATGACATTTCAAGTCTCCTCAAGCTCTAACTCCTATGACCTCTGCCAGAAAACTTCACACAAATCTCTAAATTGAGATTATCATCCCTTTGTGTTGTCAGAAATGTGGGCCTCTTCATTGCCTGATGCTGCCTGTTCCACTGGGCCTTGGGCAGGGAAGAGTGTTACAAACTCATATGCCTATGGCACTTTAAGGTTTATGAAATATTTCCCTCACAACAACTCCATGAAAAATATGGTATACAAATTAACCTCTCCATTTTAGAAATGAGGCAACTGCAGCTCTTGAAGTTTAACTTATTTACCTACGAAGGAAGAATATGAGCTGATATTTGAAGACAGTTCTCCTGACCGAGGTAGACACTCTCCACTATCCCCTGATGGCTTAACAGGGGGAGGTAAAAGACAAAAGCTATTCTAGAAACAGGAAGAACATGAGAAAAGGCAAATGGCAAAGTCTAGAGCAATGGCTCTTAAAGTATGGGCTGGGGACTACTGGAGATCTCCAAGACACTTTCAGAGGATCAAAAAGTTCAGAACTACTTTCACAATAATACTAAGATATTTTAATTTCTAATAAAGTAAATGTCAATAGATATAATCCACATAAATAAAAGCTCTCTGAGGAGTCCTCAGTAAAAGTTTGAGAACTCCTGGTTCAGAAAATGGCAAATAGTCCACGCAGCTATAGGTCAGAATAATCAGTAAATCAATAAGAATTTATTAATTACTATCTCCTATGTGCCAGGCACTGTGCTAACCTCTGGGAACACAAAGAAAAGCACAAAAATAATCCTTCCTCTCAAGGATTTTCCCCACTATCTAAGGGGAGAAACAACATGTAATCAACTACATGCAAGCAACATATAGGAAGGATAACTAAATACCTCAGAGGGCAAGCACTAAGAGTAATGAGGGCTAGGAAAGGCTTCTTTCAGATTACAAGGGAGACCTGAAGGAAAACAAGAAGTAGAGATGAGGAGAGAGAGAGTTCTAGGCACAGGGGATAACAAATGAAAGAGTACAAAGTTGGGAGATGATGTAATACATGTGAGGACCAGCAGAAAGGCTAGTATCACCAAAGGTCTGGAGAGTAATGGGGCCAGAAAAAAGTTGACTTTTGGAATACATGAAGAAATTAGTGCAATATAAAGGTAAAAACGTAGAATGGATCCAAATTAGAGCAGTTCAGGTGGCCTGTAAGCCCCAAGTCATTCTCAAGAGAAGCTAATGGATCTAATGCCTTTTCTGTTTACTTCCTGTGCCAATTGCTACCCTAAGACACTATCACCCAAAGTGCCATCAATTCCACTCTACCTCTACTTTTAAATTTATATCCTTCTTATGTCCCTGGAATAATTATGCTTAAGTTAAAAATGAAGCAAATATTATGATAATTATAACAATAACATAGCCTTCTAGGACAGAACAAAATAAAAGAACTTGGTCTTCATCAGGATGAAAAACTCAAAACATAGAATTTTAGGATTGGGAAGGATCTTTAGAGGGAAAGGGTGAATCCTAAGATTTATAATGATGTCATAAAAAGTAGGTCATGACAGATGTTACTTTTTTTTAATGTGTAGTTACAATGTTAAATCAGAGGAATGCTGTAGATACAATTTCCCAATGTTTTTGGGAAAGTATTTTACTCTCATAATTAAAATAATGATGATGATCACAGGAAACATTTATATAGCAACTATCATGTGCTAGTCATTGGGAGAAAGGCCTTACAAATATTATCTCATTTTATTCTCATAACAACCCTAGGACTGGAAGGTAGCTACTACTAGTACCTCCATTTTACAGATGGGGAAACTCAAGCTGAAAGAGGGGGAGGTACTTGTCCATGCTCACACAGCTAGTAAATGTCTGAAGCCAGGTCTGAATTTATGTCTCCCAACTCCAGGTCCAAGGTTCTACCCACTGAGTCAACCACTTGCTTAATGGGAACCTTACAGAAAGGTTGTGGTTATGGTTTTGTCCTTCATTCTCTAAAAGGACCACGACATCAGGAAGATGACGACATGACTTGCAGTTGACTTTGATTTGAGTGAGAGAAGCTGTGCAAAGTCCCCAGGTCACTCTCTCCTCCAGAGCCATCGGGGTCCAGTGGCCAGATATGGATCAGGATGACTAGAGATGTCCCAGGATGCAGTGGGAGACCTTGGTCTTTTAAGTTAAGGTCTTCGCAGGTTCTCACTTTAAATGAGGCAAAGTCCCATTCAGTAAATAGGCCTCTTTAAGAAGTAAATCAAAGAATAAATAGTTCCTTTAATCCAAAAATAAAAAATAAAAAATAAAATTGGGAGAGGAAGACCCTGGCTAGATTTCTTTCACAAAGACTATGCCTTAAACCCAATTCACTCTGGATCTCATTGATGGGACAACAATAGGTCCCTACCCAATCATCACTTAATGGTTATATGCACTTAATGTTTATTTTTTGGTCCCCCTGGCTCAAAGTGAATGTAAATAGTAACTGTTTCTCATTTGGCCAGCAACTCTAAGGGTCTTGCCCTCCCAGTCCGATTTTATTTTTTTAATTAAAGGGGCCATCCCTTGACTCACTTCTTAAAGAGGCCTATTCACTAAATGGGGCTTTGCCTCACTCAAAGTGAGAACTTGAAAAGACTTAAAAAGGCCAAGGTCTCCCACTGCATCCTGGGAAATCTCTAGTCATCCTGTTCCATATCTGGCTACTGGACCCAGATGACTCTGGAGGAGAGAGTGAGGCTGGTGACTTTGGACTCTGCCATAACTCAAATCCAATGCAATGACAAGTCATGTCATCATCTCCCTGATGTCATAGTCCTCTTAGAGAAAGAAGAATAAATCACAGCCTCTGAGCAGTTCGAGTTGCCCCAAAGGGAACCCAGCTGGCCAGTTCCAGTTGGGCAACTCAGCTCTACTCCTCTCCTACCCTTATGTGAGGGTGTTCTGCGCAAATTAAGGTAAATTTGTGATGGCTAAAACATACTTTTTTCACTTGAGGTTTAGTGGCTAGATTTCTTTCTCAAAGGCCATGCCTTAAAGCCAATTCATTCTGAATCTCATTGATTAGACAACAACAGGTCTCTCCCCAAGCACCATTTAATGGCAATATTTTGGAGCCTTTTGAGTCAGAGTGAATGTAAATAATAATAGAAAGTTGAAGTGATATATGGAAAATCAGAGGTATCAAACTCATAGCTTAAAAGCCAGTTGGCAAATTCCCTAAGTGCAAGAGGGAAAGGGAAAAGTGTTTTTGAAGGATGGGGGGAGGAGGGGCATGCAATATTAAGAAGTGATTAGGAAATACTTAGCGAATAAATAAAAATTTAATTAATTTGTGGGCATCTAATTCAATATGTGCCTGCAAGGATTTATTTTTATTTGAGTTTGATACCACTGGTATATTAAAGTAACATTTAGGTAGATTCAGAATTGATTGAATAATAGATCCAAAGAGTAATAATTAATGGTGACTATTAAGTATAGCACCCCAAGAATCTGTCTTTGTACTTGTGCAATTTTATTATCATCAATGATTTCTATGAAGCCTAAATGGTATGTTTTCCCAATATTCAGATGGAGCAAAGCTGGAAGGTAAAGCCAACATATTGGATGACAGAGTCAAAATACACAAAGATTGGTAAGACTAGAAAGACAGGGTGAATTCAACTCATTTCTTTAAGAAGTATTTATTATGTTCTAAATAAAGGCACCATGGGAGCAGAGCCAAGATAGCTGAGTAAAAGCAAGAACTTACTTAAGCTCATCCCTAATTACTGCAAATACCTGAAAAAAATTACTCTAAACAAATTTTAGAGCTACAGCACCCACAAAGTCACAGAGTGAAATACATCTCCAGCTGAGGACAGCATGGCAAACCAATGGGAAGGGCCGATCACACCAATCTGGGCCGTGTAGCACAGACAGTCAGCAAAGAACAGGACACAGACCAGGCCAGAGTAGACCTCAGGGGATTGAATTACTGGCAGCTTTGATGGTTTCCAGACTTCTCAACCCAAAAATGCCAAAGAGAAAGTAAAAGGTCAGTGGGGAACTCTATTGGACCTTGGTGAGAGAAGAGCAATCCCATGCCGGACCCTAGGGAGGCAGAAGTGGCAGCAGCTGTAGCCACTAAACTATGGTTGTTTCCTGAGCTCAAAAAAAGAATCTAGACATCACCTTTCAAGAAATTATTGAAGATGACTACCCTGATATTCTGGAACCAAAGGAAAAAATAGAAATTGAAAGAATTCATCAATCACCTGTTTAAAAAGATCTCTAAAAGAAAACTATTAGGTTTTGCATAACTACACATATATGGCCTGTATTGAATTGCTTGTCTTCACAGTGGGGGTGGGTGACGAGAGGAAGGGAAAAAATCTGGAATTTAAAGTTTTAAAATCAAATGTTAAAAAAAAATATGTATACATATAATTATTATTTACATGTAACTTGGAAATAAGATGTACAGATACTGGGGTAGGGAGATCCATCTTGCCCTAATGGAAAGGCAGAGGGGTGATGGGAGAGGATATAGGAGAGAGCAGATTGGGGCAGGGGGTATACAGTGGGATTGCTGTTTTGGGGTGGTGGGTAGGGGAAAGACAGGGAAAAAATTTGTAACTCAAAATCTCATGGAAATGAATGATGTAAACTAAAAATAAACAAAAGTTAATTAAAAAAATAAAATGCAAGACTTAATTTTGAGTGGAAAAAAAGAAAAAAAAAAGAAAGCTCCTAGGAATATTATAGCCAAATTCCAGAGTTCCCAGGTAAAGAAGAAAATATTACAAGCAGTCAGGAAGAAACAATTTGAGTACTGTGAAAACACAATCAGGATAACATAAGATCTAACAAGTTCTACATGAAGGGATCAAAGGGCTTGGAATATGATATTCTAGAAGTCAAAGGAGCTGGGATAAAAACCAAGAATCACCTATCCAGCAAAACTGAGTATAATACTTCAGGGGAAAATATGGACATTCAATGAAATACAGGATTTTCAATCATTCTTGATGAAAAGACCAGAACTGAACAGAAAATCTGACTTTCAAATACAAGAATCAAGAGAAATATGTAAAGGTAAACAGAAAAGAGAAATCACAGGAAACTTTTTAAAGTTGAACTGTTTACAATCCTACACAGAAAGATAATATTTGGAACTCATGAGACTTTTCTCAGTATCAGGATTGTTGAAGGGAATATATATGTGTGTATGTGTATACACACACACACATGTATTTACATAGATGAGTGAATGTGTGTGTGTGTATATATATATATGTATGTATGTATGTGTGTACATGTATATACACAGACAGAAGGCACAGGATGGGTTGAATATGAAGCGATGATATCTAAAAAATAAAATTAGGAGGTCAGAGAAGAATATATTGGGAGAAAGAGAAAGGGAGAGACAGAATTGGGTAAATTATCTCACATAAAAGAGACAAGAAAAAGCTACTACAATGGAGGGGAAAAGCAGGGAGGTGAAAGGGAATGAGTCAACCTTACTCTCATTGGATTTGGCTTAAGGTGGGAATAACATACACACTCAATTGGGTATTTTACCATACAGGAAAGCAGGCAGAATGGGGATAAGAGAGGGGGATAATAGAAGGGAGGACAGATTGGGGGAAAGGGTAGTCAGAAGCAAACACTTTCAAAAAGGGACAGGGTCAAAGGAGAAAATAGAATAAAAGGCTGATAGGATAGGATGGAGGGAAAGATAGTTAGTCCTTCACAACACAACAACTATGGAAATGTTTTGCATAACTACACATGTATAACCTATATTGAATTGCTTGTCTTCCCAATGGGGGTGGGTAAGGAAGGAAGAAGGTAGACAATCTGGAACTCAAAATTTTAAAAACAAATGTAAAAAAATTGTTGTTATATGCAAGTGGAATCCATAAAACCTGCATGCTATTCCTACCTCAGACATTTCACTAGCTGTGTGACCCCAAGCAAGGCATTAATCCTATCTGTGACTTCTTCAGCTAATAAAAAAAGAAAGAAGAAGTAAAAGCAGGAACTTGCTTGAACTCATCCCCCAATCATCTCCAACACCTGTAAAAAATGACTCTAAACAAATTTTAGAGCTATAGAACCACAAAACGGCAGAGCGAAATATTCATCCAACTAAAGATAGCCTGGCAAGCTAGAAGGAAGGGTCTATCACACTAAGCTGGCAGCAGGGTGCAGTCCCGCTGGTGTGGTGAAGGCACAGACAAGCCACAGCAGGCTTCAGAGGACTAAATCACTGGAAGGTGTGGCAGTTTCCAGACTTCTCAAACCACAAACACCAAAGAAAAAGTAAAAGGTCAGTGGGGAAACCCAACTGGACCTGGGTGGGAGAACTTGTCCAGCCACTGCCCCAGGCTGCTTCCAGAACTCCAGTCCCACAGATAGTGGGAGAACCAACCAGCTAAGAAGGAGGCAATTGTAGGAATCTCTTTGCTGTCAGTGAGGCAGGATTGTCTTGCTTTGTCCTGCTTGGATCTGGGTCACAGTCTTGGGTGGAGGACCTGGTGGGGAGGAGTCGTCCTGGCTTGGCAGAATTTGTGGTGACTGTGGAGAGGGAGTTCTCCTCACAGTTCTGAGACAGGTGCCTAGAAGCAGCTCTGTCAACAGCTGAACAAAACCCCAGAAATTTGGGACACAGCACTCTCCACCCTGGAAGCAGAGTTCTACCTTGGCAAAGAGCTCAAAAATCAAGTATTTGGCTGACAAGATAAGCCAACAGAAGAAGAGAAATCAGTCTACAAAATCTTTCTTTGGTGACAAAGAAGATCAAAACATAGAACCAGAAGAAGACAACAAAGTCAAAACTCCTGCATCAAAAGCCTCCAAGAGAAATATGAATTGGTTGTAGGCCATGGAGAAGCTCAAAAAAGGAATTTAAAAATCAAGTAAGAGGAGTAAAAGAAAAATTGGGAAGAGAAATGAGAATGATGCAAGAAAATCATGAAAAGCTAGTCAACAGCCTGCTAAAGGAGATTCAAAAAAAGACTGAAGAAAATAACACCTTAAAAAAATAGACTAACTCAAATGGCAAAAGAAGTCTAAAAAGTCAATGAGTAAAAGAATACCATAAAAAAACAGCATTGGCCAGATGGAAAAGGAGGTTCAAAAGCTCACTGAAGAAAATAATTCCATCAAAATTAGAAGGGAGAAAATGTAAGCTAATGACTTTATGAGAAATCAAGATATTATGAAAACAGAGCCAAAAGAATGAAAAAATAGAAGACAATGTGAAATATTTCATTGGAAAAACAAATTACCTGGAAAATAAATCCAGGAGAGATAATTTTAAAATTATCAGACTACCTAAAAGGCATTATTTTAAGAAGAGCCTAGGCATCATCTAAGAAATTATCAAGGAAAACTGACCTGATATCCTAGAACCGGAGGGCAAAATAGAAACTGAAAGAATCCACAGATTGTCTCTTGAAAAAGATTCCAAAAAGAAAACTTCTAGGAATATTATAGCCAAATTCTGGAGTCTCCAGGTCAAGGAGAAATTATTATAAGCAATTTGAGTATTGTGGAAATTCAATCAGGATAACACAAGATCTATAGCTTCTACATTAAAGGATCAAAGGGCTTGGAATGATATTCTAGAAATCATAGGAGCTAGGATTAAAACCAAGAATCACCTACCCAGCAAAACTGAGTATAATACTTCAGGGGAAAATATGGATAATCAATGAAATAGAAGACTTTCAAGCATTCTTGATGAAAAGACCAGAACCGTACAGAAAATTTGACTTTCAAATATAAGAAGCAAGAAAAGCATGAAAAGGTAAACAGGAAAGAGAAATCAAAAAGAACTTCTTAAAGCTGAACTGTTTATATTCCTATATGGAAAGATGATATGTATAATTCATGAGACTTTTCTCAGTATGAGGATAATTGAAGGCAATATATATATATATATATATATATATATGTACGTGTGTGTGTGTATTTGTATATGTAGGTGGGTGTATGTGTGTATATATATATGTATGTGTGTACACGTATACACAGACAGAGGGCATAGGGTGGGTTGAATATGAAGGGATGATATCTAAAGCAAGAGAAAGCTACTATAATGGAGGGGAAGAGCAGGGAGGTGAAAGGGAATGAGTCAACCTTACTCTCTGGATTTGGCTTAAGATGGGAATAACATACACACTCAATTGGGTATCTTACCATACAGGAAAGTAAGGGGGAAGAGGATAAGGAGAGGGGGATAAAAGGGAGAGCAAACTGGGTGAGGAGGCAGTCAGAAGCAAAAACTTTTGAAAAGGGACAGAGTCCAAGGAGAAAATACAATAAATGGGTGGTGGGATAAGATGGAGGGAAATATAGTTAGTCTTTCACAAATGACTACTATGGAAATGTTTTGCATAACTACATATGTATAATCTATATTGAATTGCTTCTCTTCCCAGTGGGGATGGGTGAGGAAGAAAGAAGTTAGAGAATCTGGAACTCAAAGTTTTAAAAACAAATGTTAAAAACTGTTTTTACATGCAACCAAGAAATAAGATATACAGGCAATGGGGTATAGAAATCCATCTTACCCTATGAGAGTAAGGGAGAAGGGAACAAGGGGAGAGTAAGGGATGGGGGAAAGAAGAGGACAGGGAGGATAGAAGAAAGGGCAGACTAGGGGAAGGCATAGTCAGTATGCTTGCCATCTAGGGGTGGGGGATGATGGGGAGAAAATTTGGAACTCAAAATCTTATGGAAATGACTGCCAAAAACTAAAGACAGATAGATAGATAGACAGACACATAGATACAGATACATAGATAAGTACAAAAACCCTGGGGGGGGAGAGAGAGAGAGAGAGAGAGAGAGAGAGAGAGAGAGAGAGAGAGAGAGAGAGGGAGAGAGGGAGAGAAGGAGAGAGGGAGAGGGAGAGAGAGTGGGTAAGTGGGTATGCACAGTTTTACAGCCCTTTGGGCATAGTTCCAAATTACTCTCCAAAATGATTGGATCAGTTCACAACTCAACCAACAAGGCATTAGTGTTCTAATTTTCCCACATCTTCTCCAACATTTATCATTTTCCTGTTTTGTCATGTTAGTCAATCTGATAGGTGTGAGGTGGTATCTCAGAGTTGTTTTAATTTGCATATTCTCTAATCAATAGAGAGTGGTTTAGAGCATTTTTTTTCATATGACCAGAGAAGGCCTTAATTTCTTCATCTGAAAACTACATGTTCATATCCTTCTAAATCAATTTCTTTAAAGCTTCTCTGCTACAAAAATTTTGGTGGATCATCACTGTCACTCAGATCTCTCAGTCCCCTCATGTCCATACCACAACTTAACCCTCACTCCAGATTGGTTTCTTCCTCTCCAGCCTCCACTCTTTTCTGGGACTTTTTGTTACTATGATTTAAAAGCCTCTCCACTGCAGAAATTCACTTGAGCTCTGCACTTTTCACATTGTTCATACACTGTACCTCAGCAAGCCCTTCCTCTATTTATAGGGTTCCTCTCAGAACCTCCATTAAAGGACACATGGGGCCACACACACACACACACACACACACACACACACCCCACAGAGCCAGGTCAGCCAGTCTTCACTCCTTTCCAGGCCCCAACCTTGACTTTCTAACTTTCTCTATGAAGCCCCCATGCAAGTACCTTCAGCCCTCCCACTCTTCCCAGCATGTTCAGTTCCTTTTTTTTTTAATAATTTTTTATTTTTTGGTTCAACTTTTTTTTCCATGCAGTCTTCCCCAGTTAGAACTAAGCTCCTGAAGGGCAAAGGGCTGTCTTTCTTTCTGCTTGGAACAGCATTTCCAGTGCTTAGCACAGTGCTTGGCAAATAGGAAGCACTTAAAAAATGCTTGTTGACTTGACTTGTTCTTCTAATTAATCTGGGTCATTAATCCTGAAGTTCTTTAAGTAAAGCTTTTCAGATTTAATCTTTCAAACTTTCAGAAGCTTCAGGCATGTGGGTATCCTAGAGTTTTATCTGTCTAACATATGCTCAGAGCTGGTTTCCTTGTGATCTAGTGCTGTGGTAGGAATTTTTTTCATCAAACCCTGTTAGAGACTCATATGAGGGTAGAAACATAATCATTTCAGGATTTTGGTTTGTGTTTCTTATTCCAAGTAGTTTGTGCTTGTAATTGAGAGTTTAATTTCTTGAGTTGTATCCCTTGAGTAAAATTGGACTCCTACTATTCGCTATCTTCTTTCAAACTAGATTCTAGTTATCTTCAGATGGAGTATTGTGCTTAGTTGTGGGTTCTACATTTTAGAATGGGCATTAACAAGAAGAGTATCCAAAGGAATATTACCAGGATGAAATCCTTTTAGATAAGAACCATCTAACATAACTGAATTTTCCTTGGTTGTCCTGAAGGAGAAACATAACCTTATAATTCAATTCTACTCAAGCATTTCTATATCACCTACTATAAGTTACTCACTACACTAGTCACTGGAGACACTAAAACAAAATGGAAATAGTCCTTGCTCCTTACTAGGATGAAAAGAACATATGCATACAGATATACAATACATACATGTGTATATCCAGACACACTTGGAAGAATTGTGCGTATGTATGTTTAGGAGAAAATTATTTAGACAGGAAAACAATGAGTTCCATTTGATCTTGAAATGCCTATGGGACACCCAGGTAAAGTTGTCCAGCAGGCTGTTGCTACTGGAAATAGAGATCCAAAGAAAAAGTGAAGGTATATGCAGGTGTGGAAGTCATCACCACAGAAAAGAGAATTGAACATAAGAGAAATGATGTGATTTCCAACTGAGAAAGAAAAGAGGACTTTAAGAGAAAAATCTAGGAGTAATGTATGCTATGAGGTGGGACATTGATTAAGGTTGTGCAAAGATACTGAGATAAAGTGATTACATACTTTGAAGAAAAATCAGAAAAAAGCCAATGTCACAAAAAGCAAGGGAACAGGGTATTCCCAGGAAGGGAATATCAACAACATCAAACACTACAGAGAAGTCAAGAGAGATGAATACTAAGAAAAGACCACTAGACTTGAAAATTAACAAATCTGTGGTGACCATGGAGGGAGCAAGGACAAGAAGAAGAAAAAAACCTGGTAAAAATTTATAATATAACCAACTTCCCTCTTCCTCCATCATTGATAGCGGAGTCATTGCATTTGGAATCTACTCAATGTGTTGAATGAGAAAGTATAAATTTCCACTAAAAGGAGAAAAATAATTGGAACCAGAGTAATTAGAACTATTTGGAAAGGTAGTCCATGAAGCAAATGACACAGTTTTGAGGCCACTGAAGGATCAATTAACAAGATATATAAAATATGGGGAAAATACTTAACTATAAGTCAGTGAACAAGTATTTATTAAGTGCTTATTCCATGCCAAGTGCTTTGCCAAGTGTTAGAGATAGAAAGAAAGGCAAATACATGATCCCAGCCATCACAGGGCTTACATTCTGGAGAGGAGAGATAACACACAAGGCAATCTCAGAGGAAAGGTGCTAGTAGTGAGGAGGACCAGGAAAGGTTTCCTGAAGACGATGGGTTTAAGTGAGTTAGGGATGCCAGGAGATGAAGGCGAAAAAGGAAACAGTTATGGATATTATCACTACTCAAAAAAGGAAATCAGAAGGATATCAATAACTACCAAGTTATATGCCTAATTTCTCATTGTACAATACCTTTGTGAGGAGGATCTATACCCATAAAGGTCAGGCTTGACGAAACTATATGAAGATAAGAGACTTTCACAAATGACAGTATACAGACCACATCTTTTTTTTTTTTTTTAAGACAAAGTCACAGTTAAGTGACTTGCACAGGATCACACACATAATAAGTATCTGAGGCAGGATTTGAAATCAGGTCCTCCTGACTCCAGGGCCAGTGCTATATCTATTGTACCACCTATTTGCCCCTCAGACCACATCTTAACAGTCATACAAACTACTTAAAGGTACAGAGAATATGAAATCTAACAATGTTTACTAACCTTTGACTATAAAATAGTATTAAATTTAATTGAGAAAAGGTAACTTTCAAAGTTCTTCTCAAATCCGGCGTCTCTCTTGGCAAATTAGGGTCATACTATTATTCTGATAATAGTAGCAGCAAACAAAGGTAACTTTATTCAATAATCTCAGTTATATCAAACGACATAAAACAGGAAGATGGATGTTCTCAGAAGATGTGACTGTCAGGGAGAATATCCAATGACAAACCCAAATGGAAGTACTATTCTTTATAAATCTCCATCTCTCCACTCTGGGCATTTTTTCTGACTGTTCCCAAAGCCTAAAATGCTCTCCCTTCTCATCTTCACATACTGGCTTCCCTGGATTCATTTAAGTCTCAACTAAAATCTCATCTTCTACAAGAAGCCTTTCCCAACCCTTTTTAATTTTAATGTCTTCTCTCTTTTAATAATATTCTATTTATCTTGTATACAGCTTTTTTGTATATGTGTGCTTGCTTGACATTTCCCCCATCAGACCGTGAACCCTTCAAAAGTAGGGACTGTATTTTGCTTCTTTTCATGTCCTGAGCTCTTAGTATAATCCCTAAGTAAGACCTTAATAAAAATTTATTGACTGACTATTAGATGGTAACATCTTTTAGATGTTCCTGTATGCATATGATCTGGTGCTATTTCAATTGCATCAATACCTAGAACATCTCTGACCTTTCTGAATTAAAACTCACAATCAATAAGAACAGTTTAACCTAACAATTCACATAAGAAAAAGGTAAGTAAATAAAGGATGCCTATTCCACACTGCCATAGAACTGAATAGGAAGACTAGTTTGTCCACCAAGAATATATCCTGTATAGAGGTTGTAGATGGATAGTAACTTGGGCACAGAACTGAAAAGAGGGGATAGAGAGGCATTAGTGCACAATGCTTACAACCCCAAGCTTCTCATTGAAACAAAACCCTTGTATTTAATATCAATAATCTTCAGGTGCTGCTATATGGCTGTGAATCATAGAATAACATTTACTTACTGACGGATTGATTATCTATTACTTCTCTCTCTTCCTTCTTTGCAAAGGAAGAGTGGGATAGGGACTATGGAATGCTATATATTGTTAGACTTGATTTATATTTTGATTAGTTTTGCATGATTGCCTTTTTTGTTTCTTTTTTTCTTTTCATTTTTTGTTATAAGAGATGGCTCTAAGAATTGGGGAGAGAGAAGGGATTTATTAGGAAATGAAGATAATATAAAAACTATTTTTAAAAAAGCAACATTTTAAAATACAACAATTAGAGCTTTCCACACTTAGCTAGGTTGCTCCTTGGACAACAGGCACTGAGTTTGTATCTAGACCTGTACTCAAAGCTTCTTTAGCTGTTAGTATAGATACCTTTGAGGAATTAGCGTCACTTTCGCACCATGATGAGGCATAAGAGGAAAACTTTAGTGGAAAAATTTGCTCATATACAACGTAAGAAAACTTACTGAATTGGACCCAAAGCTCTTAAAAATCTTTCAGGTGCATAAATCCCTAAACTAAATAATAACAAAGCCATATGTTACCATAATTTGAGATAGGAACTGTTATACAATGAGCAAACACAACAGCTTACTGATATCATTTTGATTCATTAAAAATAAAATCATCTCATAAGACTATGAATGTTGTTTTTTTTCTTTTGCATTTAAAAAAATTCATATTTCCCCTGTGTAGAAAATTGTGATTTCTTTACATGGTTGTTTTCAATGCCTTGAACTTGATATAAATGTAATATCAGCAAATGAAAACAAATATATATATATGTATACACACACACACATTTTTATAATGAAGAATTTTCTGTTTCATGTATTAGAAAACAATATGTTTTCCTCATTAGAGGCGCCAATATAAATGCTCCAAACCATGAAATTACCTTTGAGCCCTTCTTGAAATAACCAGTTCACAAACAAATGATCCATGCAAAGGAAAGAGCAGATTAAAATAATAAGGCTAAGTTACATTTTCATTTTAGGATTTTTTTTTCAATGTATGAAAGAGAACACTATTATTACTACAGAACTGACATCTAAAGCAGGTAGATTCAATTGAAATAGGACACAATGCACAATGGAGTTGGACTGGATAAAATCACGCAAAAATAGGATAGTTCATGTTTCTAAGCATTATGAAGAACTCATCTTTACAACAAATTAACTCAAGGGAAAAAAAAACTCGCTGTAAGGGCTCTAGCTGCAGAAGGCTGCTTTGAAAGGAAATAGTAGGTACCTTTAGTGTGAAAATAGCAGTGGAGAGGATAACACATTTACATTTTACTAAACTTACTTTGATCTTTCTCCTACTTAGAAATTAGCATGCTACCCTAAGGACTGTGGATAAATTCCCTTTGAGGTTGTAGGTGATGTATGGGCAGGTTACTAGCTAACATTAGGAATTAACAAATATCTCTAGTGAAGCCTTGTGTTAGAATAGAAAGAAAAATAGATTCAAAAGCTGTATTTTAGTAGGTGGCCTTCATGAATTGTTATAACAACAAATAAAAAAATTCTAGTCTAGTCCAAAGAAGCCTCTCTGTATTTATATTAGAGATTGATCCTCAGATAACAGATATACAGTTCGCTACTGTGTTCACTGTCCAAACATTTTCAGATTGACAGGAGAACTCGGGATCACTGTTTCATCTTAATAAAGCATGAGAGGAGGCTAAAGGAGGCAGATGTTTACTAGAAAGAGTCAGGAGACAGCTAATATTCACATCTACCTCTGATAGTTACTAGTGGGGGGGTCCTGGCTGACCGGGAGCTTCATTATTCTGTACCTCAGTTTCTTCACCTATAAAGTAGAGAAAAACAACTATAGAAGGTTGTTCAAACGATCACTCTTGATAATGTACGTGAAATGCTTCATCAACCTTAAGCTGCTTAAATATTAAGGCTAAGTGTGATTTATTAGTGACTGAAGTGGGATTTGAATCCAGGTCTGCTTATTACAAAACCAGTACAACTTATTACAGCCAGTACAACACATAGCCTTCAATCTGGCAGAGTCTATAGTACTAATTGAGCATTACCTAATTTAGAGTGAGAATGGATGAGGATTACAACCAAATAGTTAATGTACAGGTAGGGATCAATACCGTAATGATAATAAACTGAAAAGGTGGATGAGTTATTAGGAAGAAGTTAGTATCTGAAGGGGAAGGAGGATCAAACCAGAAATTATCAAAAGGTGCAAGAAGGATTAAAAAAAGGCAAGGTCTAGGTTTCTTGGGAAACATACAGTTAAGAGGATAAGAAAAAGGCCTCTTGTAGGAGGTGGAAGTTCAAAGTGATAAGTAAGTAGATTTCAAGCATGGGAAACAGGCTTTGTAAAGGCACAATGATGGGAGACAGAATATCATTCATAAGGAGGAACTAGCTGAGTTTGGTTGGATTATAGAATAAATATACAGTAGTAATACATAGTAAATCTGGAAGGATAGACTATAGACAGATCATAAAAAGGCAAAGAGGAATTATATATGATCCTAGAGGAAATATGGGTCTGTTATAGCTTTTTAAGGAGGGAGGGAGAGGAGTGGAAAGGGGACAAGAAGAGGGAGGGAAAAAGAAAAAGGAGGGAGAGAAAGGGAAGAAGTGAGGGAGAAAGGGAGGAAGAGAGGAAGGGATAAAGGAAGGAAGGAAGGAAGGAAGGAAGGAAGGAAGGAAGGAAGGAACAAAGGAAGGAAGAAAGGAAGGAAAGAAAGAAACTTAACTAATCTGAAAAAGTCTGACATTATACCCATTGCACTTCTTCAATGAAGCAGAGACAGGTTCTTTGCATATCATTTCTTTAGGGCAAAAACTAATCACTGCTAAGAATCTATGAGCCAAAAGTTTTGACTTTCTTTGTTTTATTCCACATTATTTTGTAGAATTATTGAAACACTTTTCACAAACAACTCCACTTAGCATTGATTACTCTCAATTTTTTTTATATCATTGCCAATTTCCTAGATGTCAGATGAAATGTTGGAGTTAGTTTAATTTGCATTTCTCATATTGTTGGATATTTGTCCCCAGGAGCCCTACTCTCCTAATTGGTGACTTGCTTCTCCCAGACAATTATTTCAGGACAGCCTCAGACCCAGAAACAATGTTTCCCTTTATACTATCCTCTGTCTAAGGACACCTGCTCCGCAGTTCTGTCAACTATTCAGTCATACAAAACAGAGACCACACTGTATAGAAGAACTTCGGGCCTAGAGACTGTCCCTAACTGCTGACTATCCCTCTCAAACTACTATTTCAAGACAGCCCTGACAACCACGTTTCACTTCTTACAATTCCTCTTTGACCTCCTACTATGCAACCTCATCAACTGTCTTGCCACCTTTCACCTCTACTTCCCCTACACCCCCACTTTCCAGGTATGAAAACATGTTTAAATAGCCTGTACCAGGGTTCCTGGTTGGAGAGTGTCAATCTACTTTTCTATGAACTCACTCTCCACCCTTTATCCCTATAAATTTCTGGAGCAAAGAAGCCCTCCTTTGCCACCAGTCACCAATGAGTTTTATTTCCAATGTTAGAACGTAAGAACAAAGACTAATTTGCCTTTTGCTTTTGTATACCCACCCAGTGTTTAATACAGTGCTTGGTACAGAGAAGTAATCATCACTTAACAAATGTTTTTAATGTATGACTTTAGTAAGTCAGTCATTCTTTTATATTATTGTTATAAGATGCCAACATGGTGTAGGGATGCTGACGTGGTTTAAGAGTGCTGGGACCCCAAAATGTCAGGGCACAAAGCAGAGTTGCCTGAATGAATTCACACTCTCAAATCATCCTCCAGTCAAGTGGCAAAGTTTATTGCAATGCCAACAGAATAGGGGCAATGGTTCTTAGGGAATTTGCAACCTGATAGAAATGATGTCAAAACCTATATGGAAAAGGGACAATGAAAGGATGCCAAATATGCTTATTAGGATATAGGGTGGGATTAGGGAGTGGTCAGTATATGCAAGTAGTCTGGGTAGTGGGTTGTAGGAATGTATGGGAAAACTCAGGAGGTCAACAGAGACAACTTTGTTGAGGGGACAAGATAGAAAGGGTCACCAGAGCCTGGTCCTTGGGTAAGTACCTGAAACAGGATCTTTGGTCAGACACCAAATAAAGAGCCCTTGGGGCAGGCACCCCTGAGATGGCTTTTATCTGAGGAATTACAGGGTCAACTCTGTCTGTATCTGTAACAAAGACTTTCTCCTAGAGATGGGGGGGGGGGGGGGGGGGG
>CM053581.1:62770063-62807403 GCA_028627135.1 Pseudochirops cupreus | reverse complement strand
TATCTTTCTTTTTTTTTGTCTTCTTAACAACACGGTTTTGTTTATTTGTCATGTAGTCTTTGTTTCAATTTACTTCTTTCTCAACTAATTTTTAAGATTCCTTCTTTGTCCTTACTTTGCTTTATTTTTAGGCTATTATTTACTTTAATATTTAGTTTATTAATCCTATATTTTTATGATTTTACTTATGTATGTTTTTAGGGATACAAGTTTTCTTCTGAAAAATGCTTTAATTGCTTCCCCCCACAACTTGACATATTGTCTTGTCATTATCATCGTCTTTCACAAAGTTACTAATCATTTCTGTGATTTGTTCTACAACTACCTCATTTTAAAAGATTTTGTTGTTTTTTAAAGATTAAATCTATTCTCTCTTTTAAGTCAATCTACTGGCCCTATAATTAGTTTTCCTTAAACTGTTCTGAGGCAGTCTTATTGCCACAGGCCCTCTTCCCGCTTTCGCTCAATGCCCACTCCCTTTGGTCTTCACTCTTTATGCTGTGGGACACAAAATAAACGAGCATTTATTAAGTGCTTCCTATGTGCCATGCACTGTGATAATTGCCTAAATTTAAAATGTAAGGTTTCTGTAGAGAGGGGGAGAGGCTGGTGTGTTTGAGATGATCTGGAAATTGTTTGAAATAGTGCACTGTTTCCTGTATAAGAAATTCCAGGAAGGTTTTTTTAGAAAAACATATTAGTGTTTTTGGTCTTCTCATATGCATGATTGGACATTTCCTACTATAACCTCCATTTTGTTCAAGATTTCCAGGACCTCCTGTGCTCACTCCTTTCTTGTCTGGGTTCCACTCCTAACCCTCAGGCTTTCTTTCTCCACCATGCCTCGTTGCAGGCACCCACCGCCACCGCCACTTTTCAGCCTCCTTTTTGAATGTCATTTTTCAATACTGGAGTATGTGTAGTCTTAGGGGCAGTGACTACAGTTCTTTTTTTCTTGTCTTTGTACCCACAGTGCTTAGCCCAGTGCCTGTGATACACTTATTGATTTGACTTGTTGACTATATTTGGCATATAGTTCTAGGGGAAGGAAGGTATTCTCAACTTGGAAAAGTGCTTAGACCACCATCTTTTAGACCACATCTAAAGAGCTAATTCTTAAGGTATCTGAAAAAGGGAAAGACTCCAAAACCATGAGAAAAACTCTCAGACTTTATTCTATATAAGAAAAGGAAATAGAAGAACATCAATAACTAATTATCCATATGCCTCGTTTCTTATCTATATAAGATTTTTTACAGACTAACTTATGTATACATCAGAGGCATTCTTGATGAGTGTATTGAAAAAACAAAAAAGCAGAATATTGAAAGCAATATTTTATAGACAACCACATCTTTACCATCATACAACTGACTAAATGTTCACTGTGTTATTATTTCATACCAAAAAAAAAAAAAGAACTTAATTTATTAGAGCAAAATGCTACCTTTAAGGCTTTCTTCCAACCAACTGTCCTCCATGAATATATTAAAATTATACTAAATTTTACAAAAGATGTTACAGCAGAAATAACTTTGTTCAATAAGCTTTCCACTTTCCATCAGCACTGGATTGAACTCCAGGGAACATCACGCCACCTGGTCCCCCAAACCTTTTTGCCTTCCTTTTCTGTGTTGTCTTCCCCCATTAAATGGCAAACCCCTCAAGAGCAAGAACTATCTTTCTATTTCTTATCTGCAGAGCATAACCCAGTACCTGGGACATAGGAAGTACTTAATAAATGTTTAATGAATTGAACTGAATCAAATTAATCACCGATCTCAAGATAGGCTTAAAACAGGAAGATATATACTTGTACATGATGTTCCCATAGTCACAAAGGAGATCTAGCATAAAGCTGAATCAAAGAGTTATTCCTTATATGTGGTGAACTCCTCCAGATGCTTCTATTTTAGGATGATACTGTGATGCTTCTATCAAACCAGAGAAGTAGCACTGACTCCTAAGCAATACATAGTTGCCTAACTACGTACAGAGGAAAAGTCTAATGAATGAAAAATGCTGATTGTCTTTATTATGATTTGCAGTAGGATGGAGAACCTATAAAACTTTATATATGTAGGATGGGATCAAGAACTGGCATTCTGGCATTTGTAGTTCAAAAGCATAAGCATACTCTCTCACAGCACTCAGAGTGACTTTAAGGGTTAAGATCTTTGTGCCAGAAGCAAGACTTAAAGGATGTGGGTGTGGGTGTGGGTATGGGTGGATGCGTGGGTGGGTGGGTATGGGTGTGTGTGTGTGTATGTGTTAAACACGAAACCAAAAAACAAAAAAAAAAAAACACAATCTGAAAGAGCAGCACACTGAGAGGAAGAAGCAGAGATGTCGTTAATAGCCTCACCTGGGACTAAAGAAGTCAAACTGAGAAGTGTCAGTGGCACAGAAACAACAGAAAAGGACCTGAAAAGAAGGCAAAAACTATGGCAGATAAGGGAAGCCAAGGAGTTAGAAGCAATTATACAAGAATTTAAATTAGGGGAAAAGTACAAACCTGTGTCTGAAAACTAGAAATTTTCCTAATTGGGAGCTCCAAGCTCTTGTTCTTGTACTACAATATTACATTTTAAATGAATTCCATAAATCAACAAAGGGGATACCTTGCATCTAGGTTAAAAAAAAGGTGAGCTAAGTGTTGCTACAAGGGTGGTGTGAAGAAATACCACACCCTAAACAACCCTCCAAGGAGGCAGTTAAATGGCTCAATGGGTAGAGCTCTGGGTCTGGAGTCCGGAAAACCTGAGCTCAAATATGGCCTCAGACACCAGTTATGTGACCCTGGCCAAATCACTTGCTCTCTGCCTCAATCTACTGGAGAAAGAAATGGCAAAATACTCCAATATCTTTGCCAAGAAAATTCCATGAACAGTGTGGTCCAAGAAGTTGATAGGCAAGGCCTGAGAACAATTCAGCTCCATATTCAGCTCCATAGGTATATGCCTGTGTGTATGTTTATGTACTTAACAAATACTGGAAAGAAACAAGAAGAAGGGGCTCAGAATTGAAGAAAAGGAGAGTAGGCCTTTGGGAGATTTCAAATTTCTTTTGATGATATCAGGCTGTCCCTGAAATAATGGTACATTGTTCAGTAATGGAATCTAAGTTCCAACAGGTCCTAAGAACCTGAAAAGGGTTCAAGGATTCATTAAATAACAGTGGTAGCAATGAATATACTTGTTTTTCCCTTGATTCAAATTATAGTATATAGTAGTATCGATATGTTTTGTTTTCTCATTATAAATAAAGTTATTTCTTGGTTTTAGATAGAAATTATCTCTCTATAGGAAAGGACCATTTATTCCTATGCTTTCTAGTGTTTAATAAGAATGTTGTATTTGGTCAAAAGCTTTTCTCCTATTGGCAAAAATGTGATTTTTAAAGACTGTTTTTGTTATACACATTGCTTACTATGTTTGCAATTTTCTTAATAATGAACCAGCAATTCTGATGCAAATCTAACCTGGTCAGCAATCAATAGTGGGAAGAGAAGGAAAGGAAACAAATTAGAACTAGGCTCCAAAAGTCACTAAGCTATACATATGTTTTAACTCAGTAATACATACCACTATTAAGATTATACCCTAAGGAGGTCAAGAAGAGAGAAAGGACAAATAGGCCCAGCATATGTATTTATAGCAACACTTTTTGTTGTAGCAAAGAAATGGAAACAAATGGCTTTCGATTGGGAAATGATTAAACAAATTAGGATACATGAATGTAATTAAATAATATTATGGCATAAGAAATGACACATTCAAAGAAACATGGGGAGATTTGTATGAAATGGTAAAGAGTGGAATGAATAAAACCAGGAAATCAATTTATACGATAATAACAATAATATATAAAGAAAAACAGCTCCAAAAGATTTTAGACCTCCAGGCTCCGCTCCTGCCACTCTGGACTTTCTCTGCCACGCTGCTGCAGTCTCCTAAACCTGGAAGTTCACTGCATCACTAGGAACTTACAAAGATGGCAACTGGAACTGGATTACAATTCTCAGAGAAAGAAGGTGGGAGGGGTCAGAGGTAGATGGATCGGTAGGGATAAAAATACTCTGGCTAAAGATAAGGATTTGGTTCCAGGGAATAAAAATTCAAGTGGATTAGTTCCTCCCAGACTCTGTTGGTGTGGTTTGGAAGGTTTCAATGGTATCAGTGCATGACAGAGTTGAAGACAAATAGAACAATTCCCTTGCATAATATTAATAGGCAGTTCTGATATAATGTGTTTCGAAAACCAGAATCTGTTCCAACAAGATTATAATGTGAATGCTAATTATAAGATTTACTTATGTAAAATTCTCAAGCTACACTGTGGAAACTCACGAGTTCATAAAATACAATCCTTCCAACACCCACAAAAAAACTTCAGGTTTTTGTCAAGCTAAAGTGTCATATTTACTCTATATCTTCTGGTACAGTAAGAGATCTGAGCAGATAAAGGCTGGTTTGTACTGCCACCACCCCGCCCCCCCAACTCCCTTCACCATGGCCTCCAACCTAAAGCCTGGAATTGTGACTGACTTGCTTGTGCAGGCTGGGGTAAAGGCAGGGGGACTACAGATAAGGACATTATTTATTTCAGTATTTATGTATTTCTTAACCATTTAATATATATAAAACCATGCCATGATTTTTATTATATTCCTATAATTTTTTATGTGTCCCTATGAAGTCTGTGAGTATTTTGCCCCCACTCAATTTTCACCATAAGTTTTGTGGTTTTATTATGTGATTTTGGTGCTTTTTTGAGAATACATATGCCATATTAAAGAAGAAATCACTATACATAAATTTAGTTTTATTATTAATGGGGGAAAGAGAGAAAACTAAAAAAAAAACCTCACTATTTTGCTTTACAATTTTACTGATAAAGTACAACAATACAAGATTCTGCAAAAGCACTGGCAGAAAATGACCAAACATAGAAGTACTAGTAAAACAACCTTATTTGGTAATTGTCTAGCACTAAAAGCATCACTTTCTTAAGGTAAAACTCTATTACCAGGTATTAGTTATGATTCCAAATGTGAGAGTAATTGAGATAAACAAAGACAAGGAGAGCAGATGCAGACAAGACCAGGAGTCAGGATTTCTTGAAGTCCACAAGAAACTAAGGAAGCAGTGTGTTTCAACAGCCAAGTGAATGGCTCATAGCCAGAACTTCTATACAGGCAAAATGCTTTGGACCTAATGGGACCTACCAGGTGGCCATACTCTCTATGGTACCTTAACAGGCTAGAATGAGTGTGTCATTACTTCAGTTGTGCAATACAGCCTTGTGGCTCATTCGAAACCACGGTATTTTGTGACTGTGCCTATTCTTTGGTGGTCTTGGCAATATATCCCAAAACTGGTAAAGAAATACTTTTACTTTTTAAAATTATGTATATAAATTTGATAAAATGCCAAACCAATACTTTATAAAAATCAGAAACTATATTAATAAGGACCCAAGTTTCAATTCAAAGCAATTTTTGTGGTTAACTTCCAAAACTATTCAAATAGAAGCTTCAAATGTAAATCAGGACAAACCACTGTGGTGCTGCCAGGCGCCATTAAAATTTGCTTACCATTTTAGGTCTCCTTGCTGAATGTCAGTCACAAGTCAACTTTGATATAATGACAGAAATACAACTTAGCACATATTAGTGGGCTTCAGTGGGCAAATGTTCAAGCATATTAAGGTTTTGATATAATTATAATTATATAACACATTCAACCAATTAACCACAAATATGTTGTTTATCTAAAATGCTGCCAGAATTGTGAACTATAGTCAAAACAGCATTATACTGTGGTCCGTCAGCAAAGAATATGCAATCAAAAGAAAGGTCAAAAAAGAAAGACCAAAGTAAGTGTTTGAATCTGATTACTAAAAGGAATAAAAACGTTACTTTTTCTGCAACTGATAGAATGAAATGTATCACGAGTAACCAAATCAACATTCCATACATTTGCTTGATAAAATCAGATTAAATTAATTTTGAATATTAAAAATATCCTAAACAAAAACATCAGAGGATATTTATTTTGTAAAATAAAATGATATGTTATAAATAAGAAATATCAGTTAGTTTAAAACATTACTTTAAAGTATAAATTTTAAATTTCCTTCTGTACATTTGTAATTCCTTAGCTATCATCTAACTGTGGCAGCTAATGCTAAACTATACTTTTGCTTTGAAAACTAAGTAATGTAATTGTTCTAATAATTTGCATTTAATAATCATTAAAAACAAAAACCTAGTAATACAAATACTGTCTATACTCTTTGTAGTGCTGTAAAAGCAGATTTTGAAAAGTGCCCCCTAAATAATTAAGCTACTCCTTTTACCATACTTCCTATATTACAGAAGTCATTTTCCTACAAAGAATCAATAACTCATTCCTTACGTCAGTCATTTTTCTCCATTTAACTGAATGAACGAAAGTCCGACACTGCAAGTTACATTACCTTTGAATTATGTGTGTAATTTAAAATTCAAAGTACTACACTAAGGAGCTTTTTAGACTGACCACTCTACACTCTCTTCATAAATACTGTCCCTTACAGACCTTTCTGACAGATTTACAGAACAACAGTAGTTTGAAAGTTAAAACTGTGATCCCTACAGGAAGGCTTTTCTCTGTAACCAAGCCACAAGAACAATTCCCTTTTTAAAGGAAGTATAAGCTGTCATACATCATTTGTGAAGAAAATGTGCTACCTCTTTAGATTAATGTTCAACTTGTTCCTAATCGTGTTAATTTTAATTACAAATAAACACATGGGCAGGTATTGACATGATGGCTACAGGTTTAGCCATCACATGAAAGTATTAATTTTTTCATGCTGAACAGGTTCATATGTCTCAATAAAATATTAACAAAGAAAAGCAAAATACATATATATTAAGACAGTATTTTTCAACTTACTAGCTATGTTGTAAGAGAAATCCTACTAGGATGTCTACATAGTGCATCATAAATGTGAATATTTTCATATAAACATCATCTAAAATGGAATAAAGCATTCCTAATTATAAATCAAAGCCATTTACAACTCAATATGTGAAAAATAAAATCTAAACACTTATTTAAAAGTCTTTGAATTTCTTAAATTTACAATGAATTTAATCACTTCTGATAGACAACTCAAACTTTTAAAACAAGCACCTGACAAATTGTAAATGTCTATACATTCCACATAAATGTATAGTTCTCACAAAAAAGAACAATTAAAATTAAAATTATTTTTAAAAAGGAATATATTCTGACAATATTTTATTTCAAATATTACTTATTATCCATTATAATAATGAGAACTGCTTTCTCCATATAGATGTATCTGTAGATTACTTTTTCCTTTGTATAACATGTGAAAATTTTACATTTCTTTGTGACAGCTTTTTTCTAGGTTTTATAACTACCACAACTGAATTTACCATTCTTGCTTGTGCTTGAAAAAACATTATCAAACCTTCTTAAGGTTCAAAGATTTCTTGAGACCAATCAATTGCAAACTACTATCTGATATCACTCCTGTTTTACTTGCAACTAACTTCCTTTTGACTTTGTTTCTATAAGATGTAATTCTGACACATTTGTCCCTGGATTTGCCTTGCCCCTAAACTATAGCATCTAATGGTATTTCTTGTTTGGGCCCTTTAAATCAGTTAATCTCTTTCTATTTTTTAAAAATCTCATTAAATTATAATTCTACACATACACACACACACAAATATATATGTATATATACATACATACATACATACATATATATATGTCAGACAACAAATCATTTTTTTTAATCTATTATCACTAATTCAACTTTTCATATCCCAGAAGACAGTCTTCACTTCAGCACTGCCTGAAGCTTTGCAAGAGCCAGAGGGGCAGAAGTTGGCCAGCCTGTGCCAGGTAGTGCTTTAGCTTCTAGCCTTCTAGAAGCCTCAGCAGGACTTCCATTCCAAAGTGCTTTCCTCTCCATTTCAGCTCAGCACCCTAAATCTGTTCTCCACCAGCTGCTGATGCTCCTAGTGTTAACAGAGCATTTGTGAGAAGAGCAGAACATCCTGCTGTGTGTTAGTTTTGCATGACAACACAACTGCCTCAAATGGGACAAACCCCACAGTGATTTTTTTTCCTTCTCATACTTGCTTTTTCCCCCCTTTCCTCCAAATCAAGCAAACCCAATCAAATTCAAGGCTATTTCCTGGTAAATGATTGCATATGGATAACCTCCTTTGCTATTTAAAATAACACAATGATTCATTATAGCACTATGAAAGAGGGGGAAATAATCACTGGACTCAGAGTCAAAAGAGTGGGTTTCAAACACTGATATAACAGATATAAAAAGAAGTGATAGGATTCATTGGTCTCTCCTACAGCTCTACATTGTACAAGAGAAAAGTTTACCAGCCCTGAGAGTTCCCTTAATCTCTATGAGTCTTAATTTTTTAAGTCTGTCAAATGGGAATAATAATACTATTTCCCAAGGTTATTGTGAGGATCAAATGAAACATTGCATATAAAGTATATTATAAACCTTAAACCCCATTTCAGTTAGGTTAAGGCAAATTTTCCTAATAAATTGATATTCTGGATTTCTACCAAAAAGGGAATTATATTCAAGAAAGCAGTACTCAGAACTTTAAAAAGGAGGGAGTATAAGTTTACTGGGATATTTTGTGATGATAATTGAACACTGACTCTCCTTCCACACCATCTCCTACCTCTGTCCCTTTCTATTTACCTATTTAGCATTCTAGTTCCAGACCTCATCACCTCTCACCTAGGCTCTATTATTACGAATAGTCTCACTGGTCTCTCCCCTTCCCAATCCATCTACCACACAGCTGCCAAAGTAGTTTGTCCCTAAAAAAAAAAAAAAGTCTGACAGTCATAGCCTACAAAATAAACTTGAATGGTTTCCTATTGCTTCTAAGAACAGATATAAACTCCTTTATCGGGCATTTAAGACCCTTCAGAAGCTGCCTCCACCTACTATCACTTAATCAATGATCCAGTCAAACTGACCTTGTTAACTGTTTCTCTCAATGCTTCATCATCCATCATTAAACCTTTGCACCACTGGCCTTCCCAACTCTGAGTCCACTCTCTCTTTAACTGCCCTTCTTAGAATCCTTTCTTTCCTTAAACATTTAGCTCAGTATAGCACCAACTTCTGGACTCCCCCAGTTGCTAGTACCATAAGCCTCAAATTAGCTTTCATTTATGTAGCATATAAAATGTGGGGAGGTTCTGGCACATGTGCAGACACCATCAGTTTGCTATCATCTGCATTGGTATCATCTGTGCCTGTTGTCTGTTAGCAAATGATGTCATGCTAGCAAAAAGAACAGTGTCTGAATATATGCCAGATCCCTACTGAATTTTCATATTTTGTATATACTTACATGTGTCTTGGCTCCTTTAATAGAATGTAATATCTTTGAGGTCAGGAATTGTTTCATTTTTACTGTCTCTGTGTCTTAGAATGGGGCAACTAGGTGGCACAGAGGACAGAGCACTAGGTCTAGAGTCAGAAGAATTCAAATGTGGCCTCAAACACTTACTATGTGACCCTGAGCAAGTCATTTAACTCTGCCTCAGTTTCTTCATCTGTAAAATGAGATGGAGAAATGGTAAACCACTCCAGTGTCTTTGCCAAGAAAACCCCAAATGGGGTCACCAATGATCTGACACAACTGAACATCAAGTATGTCTAAGAAAGAATAAAAATTGGAGAATGGCCATGCCACTGGACTTGGGTCTGGGAAAACTTAGGTTTAAATACTTTCTGTGCCTCGGTTTCTTCATTGATAAAATGAGGGGGTTGGATTTGACGGCCTCTAACATTCCTTTCAGCTCTAAATCTATGGTTCTAGATGAGGAAACTGGTATACAAAGAGACTAAGTGACTTGCCAGCGTTATACAGGTACTAAGTAGCAAAGCCAGGATTTGAGCCCAGGTCTTAGGACTCCAAAGCAAGTGTTCTTTTTAATGTATGTTCTGGTTAAAAAGAAGAAAATGACAGTGAAAACAGCACATTTTTATGGTACTTTACAGTTTATAAAGCATTTTCTTCACAACTCCATGTGTAATAAATGGTAAAAATAAACCACAATGGTTGGAATGCAGATATGATTATATCTTAGGAGGAAATTGAGGAGGGAAGTGATCCATCAACAATCACATAACTAATAAGTACTGAAACCAAGATTGGGACTCTAGGCCTTCTGGCTCTTTCCACCACATCAGAGCAAGTGAGTACTCAAGTCAGTTCAATACCCCCTCTTTTTACTATTCCAGATGCATACACGGGATGGAGTTAAAGAATAGTAAATATGACTACATTTTTATATTTCCAGGATATTTGGATTTTTAAAAGTCAGATCAGGTCTGGCAAAGTTATGGTAAGTCTAATGTTAACTTCTCTAACTACAGAATCACAGTACTCTACAAAGCCTAGGACATATGTCATTGAGATACCATTTGTAAAAGGAAGCCAGCCTTCAGCTTTCCAATTTAACAACTAGGAATTTCATAGCTGTGGATATATGCAGTAAAAAGCCTCAGACAAGTCAACTCTTGAATAATTGAATACACTCCACAGCCTGCCAATTGACCATATACTTCCCAAGTCCTACCTGTCATATGAAAACATAGAAATCATTTCTATTTTCAACTTAAAATTAGAGTAAGAGTTTAGGGTAATAATTATTGTACAACATGCTTATGAAAAATGTCTAAAAGTTTGTAAAAATCTAGAGAAAATATCTCTGAAACAGCATTTCATCTTTTCTACATTGAAAAAATCTTGTCTGTGACATCGTCTGAGTGGCACCACAAATGTGTACTTATCTCCAACTCAGTAACAGCATGCCCTTCTACAGTGTTTTTCACTTTACATAGAGCTTTATATGCATCATCCCATTTGATCCTCACAAGAGCCCCACAAACTAGATGGCGCAGGTGGCATTGTCCCCATATGACAGGGGAAGAAACTGAAGCTCAAAGAAAGGAAGTAATTACATAACTAGTAAGTCCTGCCACCAAGACTCACACACAGTTAGTCGCAGAGGCTCAAAGTCCAGGGGTTTTTGGCTACATCATGTCTACCTCAGCAAGCAAAGTGGGTAAATTATGAAACTGGTCTCACTTTGATCAGAACTGAACTATTTTAAAATATACCATGACTGAGAAGCTTCCTTTCATGTGTCTATGTATAATTATTATTTGATTTTTTTTCAAGAGAAATGAATTTTAGTTTTTATTTGCCAGAACAAAGTAAAATGAATGGCTAGAATTCACTCTAATATGTTTTTCCACGGCTATTTAAAATTCAACCCTGGGTTTATACATCAAATCCCAGTGAGTGTACCTCTTTTCCCTAACATTTTCATTGTCTCAATTCCTTTCTTAAGTCATTCGAAATTGGAACACATTTCTTCAATGTGTTCAAACTCCACCAACACTCAATAGTAA
This sequence comes from Pseudochirops cupreus, assembly GCA_028627135.1. Taxonomy (NCBI): domain Eukaryota; kingdom Metazoa; phylum Chordata; class Mammalia; order Diprotodontia; family Pseudocheiridae; genus Pseudochirops; species Pseudochirops cupreus. Next base: position 62,795,904 of record CM053581.1, on the reverse strand, counting down.
CAGCTTCACTGGCTCCATATCATAAAACTCTTCAATATTTCCCAAGCAACTACTAACATTCATGTGGGACGTTTTTGTTTATAAAAGAACTATTCTTGTCAGTTCATAGGTTTTAGAGCTAAGAGATTTCAAGAATCATCTAGTCCAACCCCTCTACTTTAAAGTCCCAAGAGGTAAGTGAATTGTACCTAACACTGTGCCTGGGACCCAGGAAAGAGAATAAGAAATAAATGTTTATTGAATGACAGCCCAAATCCAGACAGGCTGTATGTCACAGAATCAGGATTTTAATGCAAATTCTCCAGTTCCAAATCCTATGTTCTTTTCATTACCTTGTGCTGTCACTAGTGCCCAACAGCTCTGTGAAGCATCCAACACAAACACAATTAACTGGGCCTCAGGCGAAGTTGCCTGTCTGAGGTCACAAAGGAGATGACATCACTATCAGGACTCAAATCCAGATCTTAGAACACTGCTGCCCCTCAAAACAAGGGATGTGCTTGAAGTTTTTCCCCCAAGCAATATTAAGAACACTCCCTTTTGAACACCTCATCTTTAGGTACTAAGAGTGTACATTTTTATAATGACAGAGCAGGAAGGGTCCTTGGGACCACTGGTTTCCATAGGGATCATGGGAACAGAATCTTTCTCTCTATAGAGTTCACTGGCTCTATAGGCCTCAGAGCTATAATGGTAGCCTCCTTATGGGACACAAGCTAACCAATCGAGGTAAAAGTCCTCTTTCAAGAGACTTGAAGAGATAAATTATGTCTCTTTCTACATCGGCACTATACAAATTACTGTTTGTAAAATTCTCTGAGGAAGTTATAGGGGCAAGCTGTATTACAAAGTTATATTTAAAGTGATTCCTCCTATAACCTGCCATGAATCTATTTTTATTCCTACCTTTCCAGTTTAATTGACTAAGTCTCAGTTTCTTCATCTGTGAAATGGGGGAAATTATAAAAAGCAAACATTATACTCAACAAATTCAATAAATATATATTTATGAGTCAACTGTGTGCAAGGCCCTAGGGCAGATGCAAAGTTTAAATCTTCTCTTCATGAAGTGAATAGAATTATAAGGAATAAGACACCAATACAATTAAGTATATTACAAAGTGCATAATAGAGATTCAAAAAGTTGTATCATATAAGGCCCAAAGGCAATGGTCCTGATTGACAGGGAAGGGTCAAGGTAAGCTTCATAGAAGAGTTATCACTATCTACCTCACAGGATTGTTATGAGCAAGGCCTTTTGGAAATATTAAGTGCTACAGAAGGATAAGCTTATTTTTCTGTACAGGAGAGAATGTGAGAACTATAATTCTTACTACATGTTAAGTTTCACTGGATCAAAATATTATTAAGTTTTAAATCAAAGGATCAGTTATTTCAGCTAAGTCTAACAATACTAGAAAGTAAAAAAAAAAAAAAAAAGAATCCTCATCTGGGGCTGTAATATTTGCTGAAAAAAATCTCCTTCAAAACATTAATCAAATTTTTCGCCTACTGGGCAGCCATATGGTAAAGCAGCATGTGGATCGCACAAACTTGCTGATCTTCTGGAACTGGGTGCAATTAATTACGCTTGCTGCATCCATCTCCTGGATTTTCGCCTTGTGAAAAACGTATTTATTGCAACAGCTTTTACAAAACAAGGGAATGAAGATCACAATTGATTAATGAGCTGAATGGAAATATTTCCGTTAGCAGATTTTTTAAAATGAATAAGGATTAATACCATGGGTGGAACTGAACCCGCAGTGAGTTCCCCACCCGTTTTTTTTTTTTTTGGACAAAAAGATCGGGATAGGGGGGTGCAGTGGAGGGGAGACAAAGCACGATCATTCATGCATTATTCACTACTGGGCTTTGGGTGGCAAATAACAAAAGCTTGGACCAGGGGAGTACTAAACAGGTGGAATGTTTTAGAGGTTGGCAGAGTAATCAAATGCTTGTTCTCTGATCTAAAGATATGGATATAAAATGGCGCTGAGAAACCAAGAGAGTTTAGAATTAAGCTTCCAACCTTGTCCTTAGCAATTTAAACTAAAAACCTAGAGCACATATGGTCCACTGACTGCTTGAAAACACCTGCTTCTTTAAAGCCAAGCTCTCAGGTGTAAGTTAAGATGTGAAGCCCATGCACAAATGGAATGCAAAAACATATTGGATTTTGGTGGTTGGGCCAGTGAGATCTTAGTGATCATTCATGTGAATTCATTTTGTACAAAATTATTATTCTTCCTATAATTTGACGGCTCGTTCCCATTTTTACTGATCTACTTTCTCTTTGATACTTCAGGATATGATGCAAAAATAACTTTCACCATCTAAAAGTTAGGACCTTAAACTAAAATCTTAAGTTCATTAACACTCATCTTTTCCACTCTCAGGTACTGCTCTGAAAACTCTTTATGGTATGGAAGTGACCCTGGTCTCTGAAAGACTAAAGAAATGGAATACAAATTCTTGCAGTTCCTACCAAAGTTGGAAGACTTCAAATACTGGCCTAAAGAGAAAATGTTGTTCCCCAATGACCAGGTTGGGTAAGTTCAGAGAGATTCAACACCAAAAGACTCAGTCACCAGGTGATTAATTTTTTCTGAGGCACAGAAATACAGGAACCATGACAAAGCTAGTAAGTGTCAATGGTCAATGTTTAACCCAGATCTCCTTCAATTTCCTCATCTGTAAAATGTGATTATTAATAGCATTCATCTCATAAGGGTTTTGTGAAGATTAAATGACATTACATATAGATAATGCTTGGCAATTCTTAAATTTAAAATGTTAGCTGCTAGCGTTATTACTGCTATTAAATATTGCTATTAGTAATCTCAGCAGCTACAGAATTTACTAAGACAGAGAAGCAACAATCTACTTTGGTTAAAAAAGTACTTACATTGATAAAAATCAGATTTTTTTTTTGAATTACCAGAGTATATGTTTACATTGATTTGCACTATTATCATCTATATCTCTTTCACTTCACAGAAGCTTCTTAATCCAATTAGGGATAAATGTGCTCTATGATAGGCCTTTGTGATGGTAACAAGGTGTTATGGCACCCTTGGATGGCACCCTCCCCAGCTCTAAAATCCTTCCATAAGTGTCAGAAATACTTTCATCTTTTGTATTTGTATGTGGGTATTCGGTAGTCACCTAGATCTTTCAAAAAGAGTGTAAAGCTCAGGCATCCACTGAAGTCCCTCTCCACGTATCATCAAGACATGGAAGTGATCATTCATTCTTAAATGGTATCCAAGACCAATACAAGCTCTGGAAGGTCAAGGAGAAAGGACTGGCTGTGGAATCAGTAACAGATCTTACGGCAGTTGCCTGAAGACCAGTCATTCTAAGGCTAAAACAAATGAGAAACAGGCTGGTCAAAAGAAGATGAATATTTTTGGTCCACAGCAATTTTCCAAATTACAAAGAGATTTTTATCTGCACTGATAGAATGTGTACCCATCCCAAACAAATTGCTGATTTTTGAAATCTTCAGAATTAGGAGACAATAGGCTATTTATGTGAGTCAGTCTTCCTCACAAGGACCCTTACAATATTTGTGGAAATCACCTTCATTTTCTTCAAAAACACATCATCTGTGTAACAGAAGAATAGGGCAAACATGAAAGGTTTGATTCTGTTAAAGGGTGATGAATAAAGAGAGATAGGGACCAGACTTGTGATGTTATTTATAAAGGAAACTCCTACATAAGAACACTCCCTATACCTGTGCAGGTGACTGCATTCTCTGCTATAGCCTGAGAAATACCTAGAACATTGACATATTAAAGGTTTTGTCCAGAATCACACAGCCAGTATGTTGTCTGAGGTGGGATACAAACACAGGTCTTACTGGCTTCTGGGCCAGCTCACTATCTACTGTGCCATGCCACCATTAAAAAAAAAATCTACCCTTTATAATAGGCCTTTACACATATTATCCTCTCAAAATCATTGGAAATAAGGAAATGCAGCCCTCTCTTTAGAAATGATGAAACTGAGGCTCAAAGAAATTAAGTGACAGCCAGGATTATGGAACTAAAAAGTGTCTGATACAGGAATTGAAATCAGATCTTCCTGATTCTAAATACAAAACTCTATCCACTCACTATGCTACCTAGCTGATGATACATAAGAAACTCAAAAAATAGGACAAATGATTAGGATGTCAACAAGCTTAATAAAAGCTCCATTAAAAAAAGATTTTAAAAGAAAATAAAATACTGTTTTGACAAACACTGAAGCAAAAGTTTTCTAATGCATACTCACCCCCTTGAATGTCTGTAATAGTCCCTTCTTTTTGTAATCACCTTGCCTTCCTACATTTTCTTACTATACCAATACATTCTGAATATTCTACACAATTGATCTTTTCCATTTACAGATCAGATTATTTCATTTATCTGCTCAAAATTTATCTGGCTCCTGAATACTTCAAGCTTCTGAGCCTGGCATTCAAGATCCTCCATCATCTGGTATCCTCACCCCACTACTTCTCTCCCTCTGGAAAAAGTGAACTATTCAGTACCCTCATACATATCTCATATTTTACTACCTACATGCCTCTTTGTTCACGCAGTTCTCCATGCTGAGAAAAATCTCCCATTTCTATCTATCAAAATCCTACCCAGCAGGCAAGGCCCAACTCAAAGGCAAACTCCTTCATTAAGGCCTTCCTAATCATCTCGGTTGGAAACGACTTCCCCCTTCAGACTTCATGTTGCATTTTAAACCTCTCTTGTGTACATTTTATGCCCTGTTTTTTTATTTTATTTGGTACATATATATATATATATATATATATATATATATAAAACGCACATTACATGTAACATTATATCATAGTTGGTATATCACTTCATTGCCCTGTAAGTATCATGAAGTTAACAAATATACACGGCACTGTACTAGGAGAGAGAAAAAGTTTGTTTTTTAAAGCCTATAAAGCTAATATCATTATAATTTACTAAATATTTATTGATAGTCACTTGCTGTTACTAACCAAAGAGTCCTCTTTTATAAATCTATCTTCAAGTTATGAAGAAGAGGACTAGAGGGCAATACATCATATTTCTATAGCAATTGGCAGCTTAACAAAGTTATTTTCGCACAACAACCTAGAGGTATAGAAAGTACAAGTGTCTTCTGCTATGTACAGTCCCAATTTTGTAAATGCTACTTTTAAGTCACTTTTTAAACTCAATCAAATGTTATGTTTAAAACACTGGTGCACAGGATACAAAAATGGAAAATAAAAACCAGAATAAGCCATTTTTTTTCCAAGATGCTTATAATTTAACTGGGGGTATAATATAAAAAATGTATCTACATAAACAATTTTTAAATGAGAGATTAGCAATAATAGAGGAAAAGGAGGGTTCTAGACAATACAGTCTAGGAAAATCCAAGATAGGAGAGATCACTTTCAGTTTAGGGAGGAAAGGGAGAGTAGATGGAGACTGGTAAAGTACTTCAAAGAAAAGATGAAACCTTAGCTGGGTCTTGAAGGAAAACAGAATCAGAGGATGACAGATTTAAAGATGGAAGACATCTTAGGAATTATCTAGTACAGGAATTCCAAACCTGGCATCTATGAACTTAAAAAAAATTTTTTTTGATGTGTTTCAATATAAATAGTTTATTTTGTAATCCTATGCATTTTATTTTGCGCACTTAAAAACATTATCCTGAGAAGGAATCTATAGACTTCACCAGACTGCCACAGGGGTCCATTATACCCAATTATCCATATAGCCATTATAAATCTTTATTTTACAGGTGAGAAAACTGGAGATGGGAGACATAAGTGACTCACCTAAAACTGAATGCTTAGGAAATAATTAAATCCACGTCATTTACCCCAAATTCATTACTCTTTCTATTGTATCCCCTCTACTCTAAAAATGAATGACTTCAACAAAAAGCAATAGGAAGTGAGAGAATACTGCCTGTACAAATGCATAGAAGAGAGAAACAAGGCATGAAGAAGACAGTAATCCAAATTAACTGGATGTCAAAATAAAAAAAAAAGACAGGGAGGTCATGTGAAATAAGGATGGAAAGGCGGTCTGTAGCCAGACTATGGAGGGCCACCCGGGGAAGGAGTTTTCATTTGGTGCAAACGTTTATAGACTTTGGAGTCTGGTAGAGTCTTAGCACTGACTGCCACACTAATCATCAGAAAAACAAGAGTGAAAGTAAAGAAATATAGTTTTATTCTAAATATGTGTGCCATCAAATTTTTTATTCTGAAATATATTTTAAGGAATTTTGATCAAAACTCAATTTAAACATCTGCTAAACACCAGGCACCGTTACAGGAAACGAAGCTACGAAGACACAAATGGTGACGCCTCACGTTTATATTGTCCTTTAAGGCTCATAAAGCGCTTTAAACATATTATTTCATTGAATGTTCTTATTATTATCCCTCTTTTACAGATAAAGAAACTGAGGGTGGGAGGGATTAAATGACTTGCTCAGGGTCACTCAGCTAGTAAACATCTGAAGCAAGATTTGAATTCAAGCCTTCCCAATTCCAAGCCCAGCACTCTATCTACTGTGCCACTTATTAACCCAAAACAATATATCCTGCCCTCAAGCGTATCACATTCTACTGGGGGAAATCAATCCACCCACAAATAAACAACTATGAAACACACACCAGATACATATAAACTAATTTCTATGGGCAGCACTCTCAACTGAGGGTGGGGCTTGCAGGGAAGAATCAAGAAAGGCCTCTGATAGAAGGTAATGCACCCTAAGTCTTGAAGGAGTTAGGGCTTCCAGGAGGCAGATGTGAAGAGAGACAACAATCCACATGTGGAGGATAGCATGAGCTCCAAAGTGAGATGGAATCTCCTCAACGGGAAAGAGCAAGCAGTCCAATGTGGCAGGAACACATAAGGGAGAGCAATGTGAAAATAGTCTACAAAGATCGGTGGGATCCACATTGTAAAGGGCTTTATATATTGTATCTTAAATACAACAATGGGGAACTTAAAGGTTCCTGAGTAGAGCATGATATGATCAGAAAACCCTGGTGCCAACTACAGAAACAAAAAGTAATGGGCTTATATAGAACAATGAAGCAGCATAATATAGAATGATCAATATTCTACTTATTACAGGAGCAGTAAGAAAAGAAATTACTCCACCTGGGAGCTCCTGCCATTTCTTAAGCTCAGAGTAAACTTCTGAAGGAAAAATGATCGAGATAGCACAGTAAAATAGATCTGAAGTAGAAAATACACGTTAAAGTGTCAGCTTCATCACACGCTGATGAAGAAAGTCGTAGGGAGGTCACATTACTTCTCCATGATTCAGTTTCCTTATTTATAAAATGGGGAAGCTATCTGCCCTAATGATGTTTTCTAACAAAAGCACTTTGAAAATTGTCAAGTACCATGAAAATTCAGGTCATCATGATTTCTTGTTATTTACTGAGTTCATTAAATGATGAGGCAATAAATTTGGAGCTGGAAATGACCTTAGTTCAATCCCCTCATTTTACAGATGAGGAAACCGAGGTTCAAGACAGTAAGGCAACTTGCCTATAGTCACAGGTAATAAGTATTATCAGAGCAGGAATTGAACCCAAGACCTCAGATTTCAGGGTTCCCATTAAGAGACTGTCAAATCAAATGCTTGAAAAAGAATACAGCAAGAAAGGAATGGTCCCACTTTTCCATTAGTGATCCCAAAATGTATCCTATGACTTGCCATCATAGATATCTCTAAACTCCTTCTATATGTTCTGGTTACTGGCTTAAAAGTTTGAAGAGCTAACAAAATGTTTTAACGAGATACAAATCTCAGAGATCATTAATCAATATGTTCAATGTTATTTGTGATAATTCATCATGACATGATATTAATGGGTTACTGTACCCTTCAGAGGTGAGATTAATGCAAATGAGCAGCCACAATTAACTTTACTGCTCCCAACTCCCAGGAATGGACAGATGATTATAAATGACAAGTATATGTCAATTACAATATCCAATAAAGTGAAGCTTAGAGGGCAATCTATCTACTTTTATTGCACTTACTTGACGTAGCTGGATTTAGCTCAACCCACTGTTGTCACAATGGAACCCACTGCTGGGGCGAAGGGGGTAGAGAGGGAAAGGACATCTTTCTTTTAAATTTCTTCTGAACTGCTTCAAAAATGTGCACAGAAATACATTTTCAGGAAAACAAGAGCCACAGGAAACCGGGAAGCATGGCCACATTCAGTCTCTATGAGCAAAAGGAAATTGTGTTGCTTTTGCAAAGTATAACAGCAAGGCTGGCCAGGGAATAACCTGCCCTGCTGTGTTTAATATATTTATTCAATTAAAAAAAAGATGTTAGCACAGCATCCTGAAAGACCTTAAGTTTTAGTAACTACAAGGTAATCACAACACCACACTGCAGACCTTACTTCAGTACTTAGTGGATCTTGCTGTTAGTATACCCTTCACTTCATCCTCTGTAATTTTTGTCTATAACTTTCTAGAAATCCTTTAAAGAGGATTCATCTAATGTACTATAGACCTTGCTCTGGCTCTCTTTTATTACTTGATCACTCACCCTCTTATCCTTCACTCTTTTATAACTGGTCATACATGTCATTAATGACATCTTTTATGTCACTTCTCAAACACAAGCCACTATTAGCAATATGCTGCAGCCTGATCACACTCATTAGGTATCCTTCCGTCCTCCTGGGGGGTGACTTGTATTTTGATCCTTCTAAGTTCTTGTTGTGCCTTATTAGGATCATAAGAGAATACAGGTTTAAAAATGTAAAAAGGGGGAGGGAGAGGCTGGCAGCAATAATCAATTTTGGATCACTGAAATGACAGAACAATTTCCCAAACATGATCCAGTCTAATCTCTTCCTACTATTCAATTATGAACCAAAATCAACATTTCTTTGTAGTCTGTCCAAGATTAAAAGATAGATCATACATATATACATACATATATACATACATGACATAAATACATACATATATACATCGGCAGAAGTAGATGGGTAGGTAGATAAATAGACAGACAGACAGATAGATAGATAATATAAAATAACTAAATGGGCTGATAGACTATCCACCAAAAGGCATGCCATTAAAGGCAATATACATTCTTTACCCATTTTGTTTATTCACTGTGGATCATGACAGAAATTTTAAAAGTAAAGTAGTGTAAGAGATAAGATTTAGTTTTAAGACAAGCCATAGCCTTAGCTAATTGTGTGTGAGCTTGAGTAACTCATTTCTCCTAAACTTCAGCTTCCCCACCTATAAAATGATAATTTCAGACTAGTCATCATCTAAGATAAATACTCAGTTTCCCTGTTGGTGGGGGAGGGGAGGGAGATCAGTTGACAAAATAGTCTTATCTTTTAGGGACAAGATCAAAGAGAAACAGAACTATTTACACTGGCTTTCCTTGGGACCCAGAGATCCCTGGTGAAGTCATTGCTGATATCTTACTGAACTGGAAAAGAACACAGGGGGAAGAAAAAACAGATGGATGTAGTTTAACAATCCATAAGATCTGCTGAAATCTGTTATTTTCCTACAAAGCCCAACCTACCTTTAAGACTTCACAAATATCCAAATCCGGCAGTGATCTTAACATTCCATCACCACCACCCCCTGAGTGTTCCTTATCATTTATTATATCTTTTATATTTATTTCCTAATTTGTGTCATGTTTGTTTGGGGCCAATGTATTCTCTCCCTTACCAAACTGTGAGCTGTCTGAGGGTGGGGAATTCCTATAGAATCTCAGAGCTGGAAGAGACTTTGGGATTTAATCCACAACTCAATTATTTCAACCAAATATTCAAATATTATTCTGCCAAGTACTTGCTACATGTGTGACCATGATCAATTTGCTGAACAAGTCAAAGTTTTAGTTACCTCATCTATAAAATACAGATATTATCTATACTATATATTACTCATATTAAAGTATATGGATAATAATTTTCTATCAATATGTGGAATTATGATGAGGAAAATGCTTTGTAACTATTAATGTCAATAAAAAATGTGACTTGTTACCATCAACACCATAAGAAAGCAACAAAGAGGGAAAGAAAGGAGCTACCCTTTTGTCTTTCATTTCATTTTCTCCATTCTTATCTAGTTCTCTGAGCTGGAGGAACAATCATTTTAAGAATCGTTTCAAGGGGTTCCACAGTGTTTATATTAAATGAAGGAAAGTTCTTCTAAAATGAACCAGGAAACATTCTTTTGTGAACATAACACATAATTTTGCTCTTGCTTTCAATAATAGAACTGTCATTTCTTTTATAAAATAGCCATTCTAGTACAGAAGATTATAAAGATTCTATTATATTTTGAATCCACTTTTTTTTCCTGGCATGTGGTTTAAGTTGGCAAGAGGGTTCTAGATAAATCACTGGTACTATTCGATCCAGCAAAGGCATTTTATAAGAGGATGGAAGTATTCCATTTAGCATTTTAACTAAATTTCTTTTTAGAAATCCACAGCTGCAAATGGATCTCTCAATCTGAAGAAATTGAAATTGATTTCTTAGGGTAATAATTAACTTTAGAAAATAACTATGAAAGGTTGCTTATTAATTATTTTTGGTGATATACTTTGGGGATATTTCTTTTTTATGAAAGACAGAGACAAAAGTAGCTGCATTTTATGATGGTATAAAACTTTATTAGATTCATATTTTATAGGAAAATGAAACTCACTTAATTTTACAAATTTTTAACATGAGGGTGGATTTTCCCCCCACAGCTTTTAAAGACTAATAAATAAGCCTTTAAAAAACATACAAGCTTTTCATTGTTTTATTTCTTTACACTTAACTGCCTGGAAGTGTTTAATATACTGTCAGCATTTGGGTCCTCTATGGTCTTTCTACTTATTCAAGAAACAAGGTATTTTTCATCTGAAAAGCAAGGCTACAGTAAACTCAGGTACCATTATTGTTCCTCCTTGAGAATGGGGAACATAGTCACTGCTAAGAAACTCTTTATTATCACCAGTAATGAAAAGACCAGGGAACAAACATTTCTGCAATATTACCATCGAGATGGACTGATGTTTTGCAAATTGTTAAAGACATAAACTCTGAAAGGCAACTTTTTGTCTTCGTAGACAGAAAGATACAAATATAAAGTGTCCTATTAATGAATACATGGTCTCTTAAATGCTACATTTACCACTGTCAGACAACCCTTTTAAAAAGGAGACTTAACAGTTAATATTATTAAAATGAGTGTGTGTGTGTGTGTGTGTGTGTGTGTGTGTGTGTGTGTGTGTGTGTTCTAAACAAACAAGGCAGAATTTTGCAAAATCTAACCAGGGGAAACATGAAAATGTTTCTTGAAATATACAAGTTTTTACTAATTAATTAACAAATTCAAGCTGGTTAAATAAAACCTTCTTCCAACACCTCCTATTTAATTGCAATTTTGGCACCAACAAATATATATCAAAATTATAGTATTTCCCCTGACAGGAAGCGCCTTGCTTCCACACACAGTTATGGCTCTCTGCAGAGTAACCCAGAATTGCTGACAACCTTGAACACTGCTACAACAATATTACTATACTTGGCAGAGAAGTACCCTTGCGGCAAGAGAAAAGCTGTAATTTTGACTGTCACTTCACATTACACTAGATATTATTTCACCATATACACATGCATACACTCACAAACTCTTAATAGACTACAGTATTCTCACTGCCTGGCTTTCTAATATAACTGGCAATATAATACCATTGAGCTACCAATGGGATAACTGCAAGAAACAAATGTTTTACATTATAGAAACATTGTTAGAACATTACTTTCAAGGGTTATTCAATTCCTTTGTCCCCTTATGCTGTTATTTCTGAATTCCATGAAGCTAATTGCTTTGCTAATCAAAATGATTTTGTTATTTTCATGGAGGGGATAATTGTTCTCTGGTGATTTCTGTTTCCAGAATTTGGAAGAGAGATGCACCAAGTGGTCTTTTACATTTCTGACAGACTTCAAAATCAAATGCTCTATCCACAAAATTTCCTGGTCTGAGAATTTACTCTTTGGCACACCACATATCTCTTTCACACTAGAGGTCCTTTTGAAATAGCAGCAACCCCATCACAAAAGCTCTGCCACTCATCATATCAGAGGCAACTTAAACAAAATCAAACAGAAGACAATTCCACAAACGTACCCAAAGCACATTGCTCCTGCCAAGCAGAAGTATCTCTCACTATGAGAACAATGTATAACATATGGTACTATCTTACTCTCTCATGAAAGCAGCATGAGCCAAGTTTTTATTTCTTTCATTTCAATTTACAAGGGTAATGTGTTAAAGTATTTTCTCAAATCATTCGGAATAAGGGATTCCATGATGTCAGTAGGAATCCCAAACAGAGAAAGTCACGGTACATAATAAAGCAAAGGTCAGCAATGTGACTATGTATGGCTTTCAGTTTTCAGATAAAACGCTGTTAATGACAAAGTGATTAGAAATATTGGTTGGGGTGGGGCAATTAGCAAAAATTCTATAATGTAAGGTACATCACATTTTCTTAAATATTCCATTCTTTGCAATAATCATGAACAAACTTCATAGAATTTATGAGAAGCAATGTGACTATGGAAAATAAGAAGCTTTATTTTTATAGCTTTTTGCTTTCCTACTATCCACATTGTCTTTTTATCCCTTACAATACTATGTTAAAACACTTAAACAAATGCTATTATTTGCCTAACACAATAAAGGAATCAAAAGAGAACTTTTTTGCCCTCCATTAACAGAACATATCAAAAACTTCAGCACTGTCTGCTGACCACAACAAATTTAAAGACATTCACAAATGAAGCCAAAGTAAGTTTCCCACAGTGACACATTAATAAGTTCCTTATCCCATCTATCCCAAACCATGAATATGTAATGTTCAAAAATGAGTCCTTTTCAGACAAAAGAACCTCAGATGTGAATAAATAAAAACTATCACAAGCCTGTGAAAAATTAATGAGAGTTTAGAGACACAAGGAAAACTCATTCCTGAAAAAAGATGGTCCAAGTATATAAAATCCTCTATAACTTTCTTACAAGTAAATTTTATATGCAAAAAAATAAAATCTTTCCCAAAAGAGTTTTTAATACTTGAAATAAAACGTTTTTTTTTCCTTTTTGGTGGGAATTAGGTCTCCCTAGGTTGAAAGTACAGTGACCATTCATGACACCAACCCAGTTGCTTATGGGAAAGCTTTGACCTGCTCTGCTTCTATCTTAAGTCAGCCTTCCTTAGGTAATCTGGTGTCTCCCCCACCTTGCTGCTGGTGTACAGACATTTTGCATTAGCCCTACTGCAAAAGCTAAACATATTTTTTTTAATCTATGGACTTAAGTTTAGCCAGGGATAGTGGTACACATCTGTCATTCCTGATAGTTGGGCAGGCTAATGCTAGTGATCACTTGAATTAAGGAGATCTGAGCTAGCTTGAGGCTAAAGTTGATTGGGTGTCTGTTGTAAATATGGTGAATCTCTAGGAGTAGGGAGATACCAGGCTGCCTAAGGAAGAGCCAGGTTGGAAAAAAAAAGTTGCCAGTTAAAGCTTCTGTGCTAATCAGTACTGCAATTCTTGCCTGAGGAAGGAAGGATGGAAGAAAGGAAGAGAGGGAAAGAGGGAGGGAAGAAGGAAGGGAAGAAAAACACAGACAAAATGAAAATTCAAGTTAACAGCTGAAACATGATGAAGCTAAAGACTTAATTTATTATGTTTTAAACACAACCTAAAATTGATCAATAGATCTATAATTGCTGTTTAAAAAAATCTTCCAAAATAGAAGGCACTACTTTGATCATGAGACTCCTCTCAACTCAAATAATTTCAGTGGCCCTTATTTATCTACCAAATAATGTCCTGAGGTAAAAGGTCAACTACAATCCAGATTCAGAATACCTTTCCAGCATTATCTCTCACTACACAACTATTCATGTATTATTTATACACTTTGGCTAAAATGGGATGACTCACTATCCTCCACTCTTTATTGCTCTCCACTGTCTCATCACCTTTACCTATAGCATGATTTCAATCTGAAATGGCCTTTCATTATCCGTGTGTGTGTGTGTGTGTGTGTGTGTGTGTGTGTGTGTGTATAACTTTCCCCTTCATTCAAGACCAAGTTCAGGTGCTACAACATTCATGAAATCTCTTCTGATGACCCCTAGCAAAAATGGACCTTTCCTAGACTGTCTCTGAATACTTTGTCTGACCTCACTTTTGTTCTTATTTCATCTTCCTTTAGAGAATATTTGTGGATGTGATATTTCCCTTATTATATTACAATCTCCTTGAAAGCAAGGCTACTGTTCCATCAATAGTACTTCATAAATGCCTACTGAATGAAATAAAAGCTTAATTTCACTGGGGGAGGGGGAACTATTTTATTTTATCTCCATACCAAATAGAGTCTAATACACAGCACAAAAACAGTTGTAGATATGAATCTCATTTTAAGTTTGAAAATGCAATATAAATATATACATATATATGTAAAATCTCTTTGATCTTCAAAACAATTCTAGGAAGTAAACACTTATGGCTTACATTATACAGATGAGGAAACTGAGGCAGTCATTGGTTAAGTAATTTGCATAGATTGACACAGCTTATAAGTGTCTTAGGCAGGATATGAACTTAGACCTTCCTAAGTCCAAGGCAAGCATTCTATCCACTCTACCACATAGCTGCCTAACACTAATACCCATAAAAGGAAATATATGTTATAGTAAGAGAGAGGTGCTATACTGGGCATCCCAAAAATCTTAGAGAAGTTTTAAGCTTTTGGAATACTCTGAATATAAACTCTGTCAACAAGGTACAATACTAAATCTTACTTATGTCAGAAAAAATGTATTTTACTACACAAGTTTCTAAATTCACTGAAAAGTGAATCAGCTGACTCCATTAAGTTTCCAAATCTTATCACTTCAACCTGTACAACATCTCTTGCATCCAACTCTTGTGCTCTATTCATATGACTAACAATTTAGCTATGGTCCTTATTAGCTCACAATTGATTTTTCTATATCAAGTCTTTCCACTTTTCAATCTATTCTTCATGCGATAACCAGAGTATTTTTCCGAAAGCACAAGTCTAACCATTTTATGTCCTTCCTGCTCAATAAACTTCAACGGCTCTTTTGTTGTTAGTCGGTCGCTTTTCAGTTGGGTCTGACTCTGTGCCCCCTTTTGGAGTTTTCTTGGCAAAGATACTGGAGTGCTTTGCCATTTCCTTCTCCAGTTCACTTCACAAATGAAGAAACTGAGGCAAACAGAGTTAAGTCACTTGCCCAGGGTCACACAATTAGTAACTGTCTGAGGCCAGATTTGAACTCATGAAGATTAGTCTTTCTGACTCCAGATCTGGAACTCTATCTACTTCACCACCTACCTGCCCCAATGGCTCCATATTGCTTCTAATACCAAATATAAAGTCCTCTGCTCTGTATTTAAAGTCCTTCACAATCTGTCCCCAAACTCCCCTTCTAGCCTCATTTCATATCACCCCCTTTCATTTCCAAAGTCTTTCATAACCTAGCTTTTCCCAATATTTTCAATCTTACTACACCTTACTACCTTCCACTTACTTCCTCTATCATCCAGCAACACTGTGTTCCTTGATGTTTCTCGAACAAGACATTCTCCCAAATCAAGTGGTTTTTTTTGCCTATCCCTCGTGCGTGTAATGCTCTTTCCTCATTTCAGCTTTATAGCTTCCCTTCCTTCCCTCAAGTCTCACTATCTACAAGAAGCCTTTTCCAGTCCTCCTTAATGCCTTCTCTCTGAGACTGCTCCCCATATCCTCCTGAACACTATCCTGTATAGATCTTGTCTGTATACAGTTGTTTTCATGTTGTCTCTCCCATTGGACTGTAGGCTCCTTAAGAACAAGGACTAGTTGCATTTTGCATTTGTTTGTATCCCCAGTGTTTAGCACAATACCTGACAAATAGTAGAAGCTTAATAAATATTAGGTAACTGACTGATTCACAGACCCAATGATTCTTATCATTTTCTTGCTACTCCTCACACACTGTACCAAACCATCAACTCAAAATTCAAAACGTTTATTAAGCACCAACTCTGTACCAGGAACAGTGCTAAACTATGAGGATATAAAAAAAGAAAAAGTCCCTGTCCTCAAGGAGTTTACAATCTAATGGTGGTGCAGAAAAGAAAACTACATACAAAATGAAAGGAAAAAAAAGAAAGGGGAAGGAAATGAGGGCTTTGGGAAGAGTTTAAAGCTCTGCCCTCCAGTCCCCCAATCTAAAGGGAGAGGTGAGTGAGAATGTATAGAGTATGAAAACCTGATTCAATTTGCATGATGATGAGATTTCAGGTGATAAATTTATCTTTGGGGGGTAGGGAGTGCTGATGAAAAATGAAGCTTTTCTGTGCTTTTACACTGGCTGCCTCAAGCCTGGAATGCATATCCCTCAGTGATGGAGAACCTACAGCCTCCAGATCACATATGGCCTTCTAGGTCCTGGGTGCAGCCTTTTGATTGAGTCCAAGTTCTACAGAAGAAATCCTTTTATTAAGGTAATTTGTTCTGTGAAGCTTTGATTTAGTCAAAGGCCACACTTGAGGACCTCAAGGGCCACACATGGCCTCAAAGCCACAGGTTCCCCACCCCCGCTCCAGACACTGGACACTTAAAATTCCTTCTTTCAAAATTCAACATAACCCTTTATATAAAGCCTTTTTTTGATTATGCTTGTGCCTCTCTCCCACATTCCCCCAAAAGCCCTTATATTGTTTTTTTATACATTGTGAACATTATCTACCCAACTTTTTACCTATCTATCTATCCATTCACTTACCAGAGAATGTTGTCAAGATGGAAGACTTCCCTGAAAGCCAGGATGACTAGGATTCAAGTTGTACTTCTTACACACAGACTGGCTTATGTCATACTGGACAAGTCATTTAACCTCTTACTGCTCTGGGCAAATGGTGTAAGACTTTGAATTGCAGAGAAGGTGCCATTTTACATTGACAAACAGTATCTTCACCTATAAACTTTGCATACTATTAAAATCACAGGTTCAAATTCTAGCACCAATATATGTTTATGTTGTCTCCTCACATGATAATAAAAATAATAACGCTTATATACCACTTACTATGTACCAGCTATGTGATGCAATGGATAGAGTACCAAGCCTGAAGTCAAGAAAATCTGAGTGCAAATATGATCTGAAACACTCCCTAGCTGTATATACCCTTAAGCAAGTGACTCACTCCTGTCTGTATCAGTTCTTCATCTGTAAAAAATGAGCTTAAGAAGGAAATGGCAAACTACTTCAGTATCTTTGCCAAGAAAACCCCAATGGGGTCACAAAGAGTTGGACACAACTGAACAATGACAACAAATACTATGTGCCAGGCACCATGCTAAGCTCTTCACAAATATTATCTCATAACAACCCTGTGAGGTAGATGCTATTATTAACTTTATTTTACAGATGAGGAAACAGTTGGGCAAACAGAGGTTAAGTGATTTGCCCAGGGTGACACAGACAGTAAGTGTCTGAGGCTGGATTTGAATTCAGGTTTACCAGACTCCAGGACCAGTGCTCTATCTACTACATCACCTAGCTGCCAATGGTAGATGAAATCTAAGTGCCTGGAGAAGGACTTTTTTCATTTTTATCTTTGTATCCCTAACATGCAACACAGCACTTGATTAATGCTTTGTCTATTGATAAGCTGACTGATTGATTGAGTGATTGAAAAGTATTCATATGATATTATACTTTATAGAACAAAATCAAAGAACACCAGAACAAGAAACAATGATAGGTTCTTACATTTATACAATATGACCTTCCTGTTAACAAAGAAAGGACCTAAAAAGATTCCCTGGCTTTCAAATATTGGACAGAACATCAGAGGTTACCTAATACAACCTCTAAATGAAGGCGGTGGAGGGGAATGTCCATTACAATATTCCTGATAAGTGTACATCAAAATTCTGCTTGTAGAACTACCCCTTAACTTTAGGCAATCCATTGCACAGTTGAATAGCTGTGACTAGAAGGAAGCATCTAGTATAAAGAGCCAAAATATTTGTCTTTATAGCTTTCATTGGCAACACCTCTTCCTTCAGTGTCTCAGTAATACCAATCCCTCTTCAAAATGACACCATGGCAATAATAAAGCTGAAGACAGGCATCACACATGCCAGTCTTTTCTTCTCCAGGTTAAAAATCCTCAGCTTCTTCCACCAATCATTGAATAGCATAGTTTTCAGTCCCTCTCACTATCCTGCTCACCCTCCCCTAATCTAAGGGGAAATGTAATACAACTGTGATTGTTCTAATGTGTATAAAGTGTAAATCTGGCTAAAGCCAGGTTGGGAAAGAGTCTGTGCTGTGACACTCCCACAATTGGTTGGCTATCATAGTGCTTCAAATAATAACTAGAGGATAAAATATCATTTCTAGGTGATAAATATTTACCTGCTAAAGAGAGAGAAGAATGTGAAACTTCAGCAGAATGGAGTTTATGTTTCAGCAAAAGAGACAAGAGTGAATTTACATCAGCCTGTGATTTTTCCTGACAAGATACATGCACTCACTCCTTCTCCGTAAGCAAAATACCGAGCACTAATAACCAACTGGAAACTCAGGTATGATGAGGAATCCTATGTTGATCAAGTAATTGACCAAAGATAGCCATTAGACAGACAGACAGACAGAGCATTTATTAAGCACTTTCTATAAGCCAGGCACTACACTAATCACTGGAAATACAAACACAAGCAAACAGAAAGTCTATCCCTAACTGCAAGGAGTTTACACATGAAAGAAATTTATGGGAGGAAGTGTTTGTAAAAAACTGGAGAATCAGGACTGGAGTCACATTCAAAATGACCAAAGAATCAAAGGTTATTTTGTAATCCAAAACAGTTTTTTAAAAAGCCTTTCTTAAGCTTCTACTCTGTGTCTGACATTGTGCTAAAGTCTGGGGATATAAAGAAAGGTAAGAGACAGTGCCTGCACTCAGGGAGCTCACAATTTAAGGGGTGAGACAACATGCAAATAACTATGCACAAACAAGCTATATACAGGATAAATAAGAAATAAGACACTAGAGTTAAGAGGGCTAGGGAAAGGCTGCCTGGAGAAGCTTTAGATTTTAGCTGGGACTTGAAGGAAGCCAGGGAAGGCAGCAGGTGAAGATGAGGAATGAGAGCATTTCAGGTATGACAGACAGACAGAGAATACACCCAGAGCCTAGAGATGAAGTTCCTTATTCATGGAATAGCCAGGTCAGTGTCACTGGACTGAAGGATATGTTGAGGGGAGAGGAGGGAGTAAGGTATAAGAAGCTTGTAGAGGGGTGGGAGAATGCCCAGGTTATTAAGGGCTTTGGACATTGAACAGAGAGAATTTTGAATTTGATTCTGGAAATAATAGGGAATCACTGAAGTTTACCGAGTATGGAAGGTGACCTGATTGAATCTGTGCTTTACAAAAATCACTTTGGTGGAGGATGGAGTGGCAAGAGACTTGTAGCAGGTATACCCACAAGCAGGCTGCTGCACCAGTGCAGGCATGAAGTCATGAAGGCCTGTACCAGGACCTCAAATGTCCCCATTTAGTAGTAATAAGATCTTCAGCACAGGCAGCAGAGATGGTTAGTTATGACTGTTATCAGGATCTTGAGATGCAGAGTTTGAAGGAAAGAAATATTATTTCAAACCCCCTCATTTTACAAATGAGGAAACAGGCCCAGATAAAGGAAGTGACTTGTCCAAGGAAATCTGGTATTAAGAAGAGAGTCAAGCCTAGGTGTTCTGACTCCCAAGATAATGTTCTTTCAACAATCATTTAAAATATGGTTTTGTTTAGTTTTAAATTTTATTTATTTGTTTTTAGTTTTTAACATTCACTTCTATAATATTTTGAGTTATAAATTTTCTGCCCCTCCCTCTGCTTTCCCCTCCCCAAGCCGGCATGCAGTCTGATATATGCTATTCACATACAATCATTAAAATATGATTTTGAATAGCAGCTTTGCTTCCAACCCATTTTGCTTTGTGTAAATCACTTTTCTCTGGCCAGTTTTTTTACCTACAAGAGGAGAACACTGTAATATGCTATCCCTAGTTATCCTTCTACCTAATGATTGCCATCTATGTGGCAAAGTTGCACAGTAGATAGAAAACTTGGCCTAGCATCAAGAAGCTCTAAGTTCAAATCCAATCTCAGATACTTACTAATTATGACTATGGGCAAGTCATTGAAGCTCTGTTGGCTTTAGTTTCCTCATCTGTAAAGTAAGGATAATAATAGCACCTACCTGGCAGGCTTGTTGTGAAGATCAAATGCGATAATATTTGTAAAGTACTTAGTACCATGCCTGGCATACAGAAGGTGATATATAAATGATTATTCCCTTCCCATCTTTTCCTTGAAGTCTAACATCTTATGGTCCCATAAAGTTAGAGAATCATACCAAAGTAACTGAGAACAGATTTTCCATTTATAGGCTTCAAACTATTCAGTCCATTAGCATTTCACATCACCCCTCATCATAAACTTTTATCAGCTACACATTACCCACTGAATACAAGCCAGACTCCTCAGTCTGGCATTCATAGTCTTCCAATATTTGGTTTCAGCCTTACCTTCTCAATCTTATTTCATATTATTACTCTTTACCATGCTCAATCTCCAGTGGCAGGGTACTAGGAACAAGTGGCTTTAGTTCGAACCCTTCTACTTTCTATCCCTGCCACCAGGCTGGAGCTTTCTCTCTCTCTCTCTCTCTCTCTCTCTCTCTCTCTCTCTCTCTCTCTCTCTCTCTCTACCTGCTCCTGCTGATGTGAGGAGAGCTTTCAGGGGCTTCACAGGACACTTCACTGATCCTGTGACTAGAATAGCTTCTCAGTAGTTAGCTTAGTGCCATTCCTTATACTTACCTCGTAATAAATATTCTGAACCCTAGGCTAACTAATAATGGCTATTTCCCCATTCTCAACTGTCCACTTCCTAATTCCTATCAACCAACATCCCCTTCCCATCCCAATGTCCCCTTCCAAATCTGCCCCTTCCATTTAGTATACCTTATGGAATGCCTGCTACATAATTAACAAACTTCCCTTCATCTTAAGCCTCTTCCGTCTTCATTTCTTCCATCTTTTGGCACTCATTGGGACCCTGTTCCTTTCTAATGATGTAGCTTCCCAGGCCACTGTTTTCCAGAACTAATTACACTTTCTCTCCTATCTCCAGACTCAGTAATTGCAGTGGGGGAATCATAATATTCTTTGCTTCCCTTTGCAATGTTTCAATCTCAGTCTCTACCATGATCACTGAAATTCTCCTCAGTTGAGATTCATGCTATTCATTCATATTGCAGCAGCTGTTTTCTCCTGACCCCTGAGACATTACTCTTCCTTCCTCAGTAAAATCAGTAATGGATAGTTTTTCTCTACTTCTGAACTCCTGCCCTCACACTACAGTACTTCAACATACATACTGATGGTCCCCAAGTACCACTTTCTTCAGTTCTTCCATGCATACACTCACTCCCTTTCTCTCTCTCTCTCTCTCTCTCTCTCTCTCTCTCTCTCTCTCTCTCTCTCTCTCGCTCATCTCTCTCTGTCTCTCTCTCCCTCTCTGTCTCTGTCTCTCTGTCTCTCTCTCTGTCTCTCTCTGTCTCTCTCTCCATCTCTCTCTCTCTGTCTCTGTCTCTCTCTCTGTCTCTCAACTGAGGACCTAATCTCATACTAAAATGAAAAAGCTAAAGTCATTTTCAGACATTTTACCCTTCTACCTTCCTCCTTATCACATATCACTCAGTCATCTTCCCCTTCACTTTTCTCCTTAGCTCTCAGATGAAAAGCCCTTGTGTTCATCAAGGCCAGTTACTCTACACACACCCTTGAATCTATCCTCTCCCATCTTCTCCAGCTGATAACCTTTAATACCTTCCTATCTATTAGCACCTTTCCAGCTGCCTACAAACAAGCCCATAACTCCCCTATCCTGAAGAAAAAAAATATCATTTGATCTAATCATCTCTGATAACTTCTGCCTAAGATCGCTCTTGTCCTTAACAGATATGCTCCTTGAGAAAGCTCTCTACATTAGGTGCCTCCACTTCTTCTCTTCTTATTCTCTACCAAACCCCTCTATAACCTGCATCCTAACATCATCATTCAACTTAAACTGCTCTCTCCAAAGACACCAGTCATGTCTTAATTATAAATCTAATGGTAATTTCTCAGTCCTCATTCTTCTTGGCCTGTGCAGCATTTTACACTGCTGATCACCTGCTTCTTCTGTTCTCTTCCCTCTGAGTTGTTTTTTTGTTTTGTTTGTTTGTTTTTAAAAGCATAACTCAGTCTCAGATCTTTTCCTATCTGACTGATCTGCAGTCTCCTCTGCTGGAACCGTATCCATGTCATACACACCAAGCAAGGGCATCTCCCAGGCTCTTGCCTGAGTTCTCTTTCCTTTCTGCTCTGCAACCCCATATGGGGTAACAATCCACAGTTTAAAAAGTACTGAAGGGATCATGAGTGGAAAAAGTTTAAGAAGCTCTGCTCTATACACCCTAACTTAGTGATCTTATTAGCTCCCATGGGTTCAATTATTATCACTATGCAAATGATGTCTAGTTTGACACATTCAATCCTAGTGTCTTTACTCAACTCCAGACCCATGTTATCAACTGCTTTTCAGACATCTCAAGTTCAACATGTCCAAAATAAAACTGATTCTCTTTCACCAAGAAACCACCCCACTTTTCACCTTCTCATTACTATTCAGGGTTTCATTATACTTTCAATTACCCAGGTTTATACCTTGGGGTCATCCTTCACTACTCCTTAGCTCTCATCATACATATCTAATCCATCGTCAAATCTTGTCACATCTTCCTTTACACCATCTCTTTTACATGTGTCTTCTTGCCATTCAAATAACCACCATGCTATTTTAGGTCAGCATTAACTCTTGCTGGACTATGGCCATAGCCTTTCAGTTGGTCTCCCTGCCTCATTTTTTTTTCTCTACTCCAATCCATTCTTCACTTGGCTGCCAGTGTAATTTTCCTAAAGTGCAGATCTGACCATATCACCTCCCTAGTCAATATGCTGCAGAAATTTCTTATTGCTTCCAAGATCAAATATAAAATTTTGTTTGGCATTTAAAGCTCTTAATAGCCTAGTCTCTTACTACCTTTTTGATATTTTTCACTTTAGTGCTATCATTATGCTCTTTTGTTACAATACAATAACATATTTGCTACCCCTCTTACACAACACTCCATTTCCTATCTCCATAGCTTTGTACTAACTCACCCATGCCTGGGAATGCCCTCCATTCTTACTTCTATGTAAACAGTTCCCAAAGTTTGTTCCAGGAACCTCTTTAGGTCCTCAAGACCCCCAAGATCAAAATTATTTTCATAATAATACAAAGACATTTTAATATTTTATATATTAACTAAAGACAGATATAACCCACATAAACCAAAGTTTTTTGAGGGTGGAAAATGTCTGCAGTCATTTCTAAGAGTATAAAGTAGTCCTGAGACTAAATAATTGGAGAACTGCTGCTCTGTACTTTCCATAGCTTCATTCAAGACTCAACTCAGATCCCACATTCTACAGGAAGCCTTTCTTATCCAACATACTGATTATCCTTCCCTCTCACTTTCCAGCTATATAATCATTCTCCCCCAATCCTTCCTCTCACTCCCTCTCCATCTTCTCCTCTCTCCCCATACACCCAAATATACAAAATATTGACATTTCTATATCTCTAGCTTCATTGTCATATTGGCTTACACAATGTCTTCTCCATTATAAAGTGAGCACCTTGAAGGCACAGACTGTTTAGTTCTTTCTATCTCCAGAGTTTGGTGTTTTTTTGCTTTTTTTTTTTTTGGAGGGGGGAAGGCAGGGCAATTGGGGTTAAGTGACTTGCCCAAGGTCACACAGCTAGTAAGTGTTAAGTGTCTGAGGCCACATTTGAACTCAGGTCCTCCTGACTCCAGGGCTGGTGCTCTATTCACTGCATCCAGGGCTGAATAATGCCTAATATACAATAAGCACTTAATAAATACAAGCTAACCGGCCATATTGAAACAAATAAGTGGCCATGTAACTTTACCCAACCATCTCTAGGACATTGTTGCTGACTAATTTGTCATTTGCACACCTGTGACTACTATATAGTTTGCTAAGCCTGAAATATCTGTTTCTCATTCTTACTATATCTATTCTGTTTTTGACATCTAACACTTCATTCATGACCTATTAAAATAATGTCATCAGATATGTATAGTGTATACTTATGTATGTATATATACATATGTCAATATATATACACATATATATGTATAGTGTATACTTATGTATGTATATATACATATGTCAATATATATACACATATATATGTATATATGTGTGTGTCACATACACACACACACACACACACACATTTAAGGTTATAAGCACACTCTTCATAACAGTCTTTCAAGGAAGGTAGTATACTGCCTCCAGGTAACCCAGAACAGAATGTCCTGACAAAACAGTAAGTTTCTGTTGAAGGAAGTCATCAAGATGAGGCTGAATCACCATTTCCAAGAATGGTAAAAAAACAGATTCTTATTAGAAGGGACTGGAACTGATGGACACAAAGGTTCTTTCCAAGTAAAGGATCTCCATTTTAGAAATGAGAAACTATGAGTCAGAGAAGTTAAGTAAATTGCCCAAAGTGGTATTGCTAGGAAATCGTAAAAGCTAGATTCCACTTCAGATCTTCTGACTTCAAGATGAAGGCTTTTTTAGTTCACAATACTGCCTCCTACTCACTCATGAAGTCTTCCTTAACTCTACCAGCTGTAGGTTATTTATCTCATATTATGTGACAATTACAGACTTCTCTGATCTAATGCTCTGCCTTATATTACAATACTCCAATGGATATCATAAACGTGGGTATTCTCTCCAGCAAGAGAGAAGGCAATCCATCCATGCCTGCCCATGCTGAATGATTGTCTATTACCTTCAAGAAGATCACCATAGGGTATTCATCCAACATTCTGTGAACTTTCAACTTCCTTGGACATAGTTACAGCATCAATGGAGCTCACAGCAATCATTCCATTAACTTGCACTCTTGCCACATGACTAGCCTATCTTCTTTTCCAATTACATATTTCCTTGATAACATCTTTTGAACTACTTCACCTTAATAATCCCTTTTGTATAATGAGCTTTAGACTGCTCATGCCTAGCTCATGCCACCTCCACTGCCCTTTAGATAAGCATTAACTTAGACCATAGTATTTAAAAATTCTTAGTCATATAACATAATATTGGTACTAAAATGCTGAACATTTGCTTTAGGCAGAAGCTTTGGATCATTAAAACAACTCTGCAACTTGAAAAGGGTGACATAACTCACTCTGCGTGTGTGTGTGTGTGTGTTGTGTGTGTGTTTAATTCTAAACTTAGGTAACTCTGCACTTGTTCTGCCTGTCTAAACACACATGCCAATTGCCATGGAATACTACTGTGCTATAATAAATGATGAAAAGGTGGATTTCAGAAAAACCTGGGAAGACTTACATGAACCAATGTTGAGTGAAGTGAGCAGAACCAGGAGAACACTGTACACAGTAATAGCAATACTGTACAATGATCAATTGTGAATGACTTAGCTATTCTCAAAAATACAATGATCTAAGACAATTCCAAAGGACGCATAATAAACAATTCTATTCATATCCTGAGAAAGAA